>OY992536.1:227576022-228776022 GCA_963921195.1 Pegoplata infirma | reverse complement strand
TTTAGAACAGAAATGAAGGCCTTTAGGCCACCTGTAGATTATTGTTGTTGTGGTTGTGTATGTATTTTTAGTTTTTTTTTATTTATTTAAGAAAAGATTTATAAATTATATCTTATACATACCTTACCCACATGTAACTACTTACAAGAAAAGTTTTTCTTATTTGTTTTTGATATAAATATTTATTTTGTTTTATGTTTGTTTTGAAAAGAGGGTTTTTTAGTTTTAATTTTTTTTGTTAAAAAGTTTATTTAAAATTTTTGGGATACTGAAATGATTTCTAAATTAAGATAAAACTTAAGAAAAAATTTTAAATTACTAATAAAACTTTTAGATTGGCATACTATCAAATAGGGTATTCACTACTTTATACCTTTAATTTATAAGAAAAGTCTTCCTTTCAATAGAAAATTATTAAAATAAAAAAGAACAAATTTTATTGTAAATTTCGGAAAATGCATTTGATTAAAAATGCAGAAATTAATAGTTTATAGGTTTTTAGTTTATTGAGCGAAATTAAAGTCAAAGTGTTTAAGAGTAGAAAGGTTTTTAAGATATTGTCAAATTTCATAAAAAAATATCTCCGGACAAAAACGGAGGATTTTGCCGTTTTTACTTTTATATTAAAGCTAATAAAATACTTTATCAATCCATATTAATAATGGTTTGTCTGTCTGTCTTTCTGTCTGCTTTTTTCGTAATCACGCATCCGTTAATGCGTGATTACGGAAAATGCACCGATTTTAATGACATTTTTCCCACAGATAGTACTAACCGATGCGGAAACTATAAGTCACAAAAGAGGGCGATTGAAAAGAGAGCGTTAAATGCCACACCTTTTTTATTTTATTTTTTGTATTGAAACGGGGAAACCGATTTTCATTAAATTTTTACCACATACAGAAATAACCGAGGCGTAAACTATAGGCAATTGAAGTGGACGATCGGACAAAGGAAAGCAAAATGCTACGCCCCCTTTTTATTAAATTAAACGTTATTTCTGCCTTTTCCGCAATCACGCATAAACGGCTCCAGCTATTTTCATGAAATTTTCACCACAGATCGTACCGACCAAGGCGAAAACTATAGGCAATAAAATATTGTGATCGGACAAAAGGTCGTAAAATATCACGACCATTTTTATTTTATTGTTATTTCTGCATGTTCCGTAATCACGCATAAAAGGCTGAACCGATTTTAATAAAATTTTTACTACAGATAGTAATAACCGAGGCGGGAATTATCTTTATATATAAAAACGTTTGTGTCGGATACGTGTTAATAAAACTTAAAAACCGCTGGACCGATTGACACCAACCTTGGACAATACATTAGTTTAGTCTGGAGCCAGGTTTTTTTAAGTTTAATCGCGATTTGTGGCGCTGTTGTCCCAAAATTAAATTTTTTTATATTTATTGTACGATTTGGCTGAAATATTTCTTTCAATTCCTTATCATAAACTAATGAGACTTTTTGCGACTTTACAATTACTCTTCAAGGTTCCCTTAACTTATCTACATTCACTGGTACCACCTAATTTACAAATAAAAAAAGTTATTGCAAAATTAAGAGAATATCACAAGTATTAAAAGTTAATGACAATTGCCCATATATTTTTTATACAAATTACTAGAAAAAGTCTCGTAATACAATTTTACCAATATTTGATAGTTGTTTTTTAACAAATATTTTTTTATTTTTTTTTTTTGTAATTTTACAAATTTCCAAGGTTTTTTTCACAAAAAAATCTACTAAATTCACGAGATTTGCTTGTAAGTTTTTTTGCGCCAAAAAAATTTTTATATTTACAATTTTATTGGTAAAAATCTTGTAAAATTACGAAAAAGCTAGTGATTTTTAGTAGGAATTTTCGTAAAATAGGATGTATAAATGTATCTAGTAAAAACACGAAACCTCCTTGTAAGTTTTATCGCGTCAAAAAATTTGTAAATTTACAATTTTATTATTAAAATGCTTGTAAAATTACAAAATAATTGGTAAAAAGCTTGTAAAATTACAACGAATTATTGTCAATAAAAGGTGGAAGAAAAAAGTTACAAACTTTTCTTGTAATTTTACAAGGTTTTTTTTTGAGTGTAAGAGGTGATAAAGTGCAAAAATAGCAAAAATTTGCTAAAACTTAATAAAAAAATATTTTTAAATGGATTTATCTTAAAATAACTTAAATTAGTGGTAAAGCAAAAATAAAAAAAAAAAACAAGTAAAAAAGTTAAATTCGGCCTTGCCGAATGTAGTGATACCCTCCACAATTTCAAAAAGATTATTGCAAAAAACTTTATTTAAAACGAAATTACTTTTGAAAAAAAAAAAAAAATTTTTAAAAAAAATTTCCGCGAAAAAAAAAGTTTGGTAAAAAAAAATCCGCGATTTTTTCTTTTTTTTGTCAAAAAATATGTTCGTACTTGTTTAAATACCATTTGGTGTTCAATTATGTTCACATATGTCAACCAGAAGCCGAATTAAAGCATTTTGTATTTTTAGGTTAAGTTGAATGTACTGAAATTTTTGAGGTGTGCTTACATTTTCGTTCATAACTTTTGAACCGCTAAACCGATATCGCTCAAATGCAATACCAAACTTCTCGGGAGAACTTCCAATAAATATGTTAAGTTTCAGTCAGCTCTGTGCAATATTTTTTCCGTGATAGCATTTTTCACAGACAGACGGACTGGCGGACAGACGGACATCGCTAGAATGTCTTAAAATCGATCGGGCATCATGAATATATTTACTTTATGGGGTCCCAGACCGATATTTCGATGAGTTACAAACGGAATGACAAACTTATATATACCCTCTATCCAGGCGCGGATCCAAGAATTTCATTTGGGGGGTGAGATTTTTTTTTTGCAAAAAAAAGTTTATGAGATCGGAAAGCAATGAAGTTCGGTTTGATGTAGAAGAGGGGGGGGGGGGGGGTGTTGTTAAAAACAAAAGAAAAAAATTACGTAAAAGCTATAGTATTTAAATCAGGCGCGACTTTTGCCAGAACTTTTTTAAATCAAAAAATATTTTTCACGAGGGAATCCTGACAGACCGATTTACTTCATAAATAACACCGTTTATAGTCAAATAATAAATGTGGCTGTCATAGCCAGTCACAACTATGAATAGACACGTAAACTTCTATATAAAAATTCATATTTTTCTAAACACAAATTTATATTAAAACTCCAATATTTTGAAGACAAGAAAAAAAAAAAGTTTTTTATCAATGTTCCCTTCACAAAATTTCTCAGATGTTGATACATTTTTACTACAGAAAACTCTTAGATTTTAAAATATCTTTCATATAGAAAAATAACCCATTTCTGAGATATTTTCCTTTATAAAAATGTTCAGATTCTAAACTTTGATAAAAAAAAAATTCTTTAATTCTTAAATCATATTTTCTGTTGAAAAACTCTCAGATTCAACATTTTCTTAAAGAAAATGTCTCAGATTTCTAAATTTTTTTCTATAGAAATAATCTGAGATATTCTTTCTACAAAAAAAATCTAAATTCTGATTCTCATATTTTAAAGTGATTTTCCGATTCCAAGAACTATTTCGTATACAAACATTTTCAGATCCTGAAACACATTTTGTAAAAGAAAATTATCAGATACCAAGAAATTATCAGTTTCTAAAACATTTTATGACGAAAATTTTGATACAGTTTTTTAAAAATTAAATCTTAAATTTTATAGCATTTTTTAATAGAAACATTTTACGGTTTTAATGCCAGCTAATGTTTTTTAAGACAATTTCTAAGATTCTTTAACATTTGTTTATAAAATAATTATTATTATTAGAAAAATTTATATATTTAGACACATTTCCTGTAGAAAAATTCCCTGGATTTTCCAACAGAAAAACTTTCATCAAAAAAATCTCCAACAGAAAAATTTCAATCTAAAAGATTTTTTATACAAAAAAAAATCTCTCAAAAAAATAATTGGTTTTGATAAACTTTTCATATAAAAAAATTAGCAGATCTAAAAGATATCTTAAAGAGAAAAAAAATATATTTCCTTATAGAACAACTCAGATTCTGAGCATTTTGCCTGTAGAAATCTTTCCGATTCTGAGATTTTTATTTTTTTTTAAGTTCTTGGCCGATTCTGAAACATTTTTTCTAAGGAAAAATTCTCAATTGCTGAGGAATTTTTCCTTAAGAAAAGTTATAAGATATTTTTTTTAAAATTTTAGATAATTATTCAATAAAAAAATTCTTACATTCAGGGTCAAATAAGTATCAAAACATTTTCTAAAAATAAAATCTGGAATTTTGAGACATTTTTCTATAAAAATATAATACTTTTTCTTTAAGAAAGTTATTGGGTTAGAAAAAGTCCACGACTTTTTTTTTAAGTTTTTCAAATGAATTTTCTTTAATTCCGAAACATTTTATCCCAAGGATGTAAAAAAATTCCTTAGGATGGAGGCTGTGTGTGCTGACGAAAATCATCAGCACACATACAGATACCTCTCCAAAGGTTTTTTATACATCCTGGTCATTCTCTTTCGATCCTTGTTCCTTTCCCTTCCCTTTTTCCTTTTCTTTTTTCTTTTCCTTTTCCTTTTTTTCTTTTTCTTTTCCTTTCTCTTTTTTTTTCTTTTGAAATCGTTTTGGGGGGAGAAATCCCATTCTCCCCCCCCCCCTGGATCCGCGCCTGCCTCTATCACTAAGTGGAGGGTATAAAAATTGGGGATGATGCTAAATTTTTTTATTAAAAAATTGTTTCCAAAAAAAAAATATTATTATTAAATGCAACAATTGTTTTAGTTATGAGTTTGTATTAATTTAAAAGTTAAGCACCTTTAAAATATTTATTTATAACTTCTGTCTATCTTTAATATAAACTAAAAGTAAAAAAAATGTCTTAAAAAAAATCCAACTTAAATATAATGTAAAAAATAAACATTAAGGTAAATAAACATCAAGTGTAAATTGTCAGGTAAATTGTAAGCTAAATTCAACAGACGTAACCTAGAAAAGAAGAAATTGCAAAAAATTGCCTTCATTCTTCGTTCTTATAAAAAAAAATATAAAACAAACAATTTAACACCATTCTTTTAAACTAGAAAACCACAATAAAAACGTTTATAAAATGATAAAATGTACAATACAACAAAATGACTCACTTTTGTAAAAAAAAGAAATGTTATTTAAAAACCAAGGAAGAAAATTGTTGACAGAAAACATAAGTAAAGCCTACATTTGTAATACACTAAAAAAAAAAAAAGTTTTGGAAAAAGAAAATAATAAAAACATTGCACATTGGGGCAAACATATACGATTCTTGGAATTAAATAAACCGCTTATTTTTAATAAGAGTGTGTGGTACCGTTGTAAAGGGGACAATCTGTAGATCATATTTGCATTATAAAATTTGATGGTTACCTTGCAAAATTCTGAAATTTTTGCAATACTATGTTCATTCAATGTATTTTTTTGTTTTTAAAATCTTTAATTACGTTAAAAAAAAAACAAACTCAGTTGGAATAATAAAAAGAAATATACTTTCTGGGTTCTGTAAGAGTTTGCAAAAAAAATTGCAAAAAATGCAGATTAAATTCATCTCCATTTATATCGCCTTTGTGACGTCGCTCAAGAAAGTCTTTTAGCATATTAAATTTTTCATCCATCCCATTATTTTGTGAACTCTTTAAAATTTCATGCATTTGCATTGCAGTAAGTTCTTTTAAATAATTTATAAAATATTAATGTTTTAAAATACATTTAATGCGTAAAAAGCCTAAAAAATTCTTACCTATGCAGGACATCTTTAAGCGATTGTCTGTATTTTCCAGCAAATTTATGTTTTTTGTTTAAATTTAAAAATTAATTGTTATATTTTTTGTTTAAAAAAAAATTGAATTTCCAAATTTTTTTAAAAGCTTTTAAAAGTTTTCCAATACTCAATCTACATATAACTTTTCGCAGACTTTTTACAAAAGCGAAAAGGATGTTAACGAAAAAGCAAAAGAGGATTGTAATATTTCACCTCCAGGAAAATAAAAAAATAAATTCAAAATGGATACGATTAAAATACGTGAGTTGAAAATTTAGTGTGAAACCACTTATATATAAATCCCTCTAACTTATTATTTTTTAAGATTATCAAAAGAGTAACTTCGAAATTGATATGAATAAAATTTGCTGATTGGAAATTGAGTGTGAAACCCCGCATATAAAATCGCCAAATAGTATTTATTTTTTAAGAATATCGAAATAGTAACTTCAGAATTGATAATCGAAAGAGTAAGGTAGAAATAAATACGAATAAAATTTTCAAGTTGGACATTTAGTGTGGAACCACTCATATATTCGTATAAAATTTGTGAGTTGGAAATTTAGTGCGGAACCCCTTATATAAAATCGCTTAATCCTCCTTTGTTGCTTATTTTCTTATATATTGAAATTTGTAAGGTTTATAATTAAATTCAATAAAACACTTAATATTTTATTTTTTTTTTTCGATTTTAGAGGGTTTTTAAAACCGCGATAACATGGCCTTAAGGCAAATTAAGGCAACCGTTTTACTTGGAATCTTGTTGTATACATGTCGCTCTATATTCCACATATGAGTAGTATCAATTCAGTGCAATTCGCAATATACTTTTATTCCTTTGAAATTATGAATTTTATTAATTTTTATTTTCTTAATAGCCTATTTGAAAATCCCCTAAACGTATAACTTTTTTGCATGTGTTTATAGCTTTAGCGGTCCAAAAATGATCTTAACATTATTCTTAATCATGAGGCATTCAAAAAATTTCGGAGTGTGGACGTTTCATGTATCTTTTAGTGCACCAAACATTGCCTTCAAATTCAAATTATTTTAATTTATTAATTTAACATATTTTTGCTTGACTTTGAACCCTTCCTATACACTCCGCATCATAACTATAGCCGCATTGCATTTTTCGGTTTGTTTAATGTTCAAGAAGTATTTTTATGAAACCTATTATGGTATATTACAGTGTTATAACAGTTCTCTTGTTTTTGTAAATTTGAGCCATCAGCTGTTTGAATTGAGAAAACGGCGACCAATAACTGTATTTGTCAGTGTTTCATAACTATAGCCGCATTTCAATAAAATCAGTTGAAATGAGTTCAAGTCAAAGTTTCGTGGCCAAATTAATTTTTTTTTTGGTAAAATTCGTTCCTCTTTTAATTTTTAAACAAAATGCCACGTGGTAAATTTTTAAATGAAGTCGAACAAGTGAGAGTGTTACATTCGGCTGTGCCGAATCTTTTATACCCTCCGAAATGTAAAAAAAAATCCAGGGTCGTTTTTTTTGGGGGGGGGGGATTCGTGGGAGACGTTAGGGGGCACCTTCCCCTTGCGATTTTGAACTTCTTCTGAGATAAGAATGTTGCATTTGCTTACCAAAAGTACAAAAAACTCTGCAAAAAATGCGTTTTTTCTTGGGTTGGTTTAGTTCTCCAAGGGGGAACTTTTTTCCCATTGGTCCGATTTTGCCCATTTCCGAACTTAACCTGCCTAGGAATATAAGACATATTCGTGCCAAACTTCGGAAGTCTAGCTCTTTTATTTTGGACTGTATCGTGTCCTCTACACACGGACAGACGGAAAGACGGACAGACGGACGGACGGACGTCGCTAGAATGTCTTAGAATCGATCACTGATCAATAAAATATATACTTTATGGGGCCTAGACCGATATTTCAATTCGTTACAAACGGAATGACAAAGTGAGTGTACCCCCATACTGTGATTGAAGGGTATAAAAAGTCAAAATTTTTGCCTTTTTAGAAAGTGGTTTAAGTTATCGCGAAATTGGACGAAAAATTAAGCGATCTGAGAAAGTTATCCGAAATTTTGTAAAAAATAAAAGTGGATACGGGATGAACAAAACAGGGGGTCGAAAAAAAAGCTATCTGAGAGAGATCAACGCCGTATTATTAACGCTGCTAGCAATTCTATGAAAACTCTTTCGCAGATTGGTAATGAATGCGGCTTGAATGTGTCCAATTCTACAAAAAGTAGAGTCTTAAAGGAGTCTGGAACGATAACAAGACTTTTATTTTTTACAAAATTTCGGATAACTTTGTTAGATCACTTAATTTTTCGCCTAATTTCGCGATAAATTAAACCACTTTCTAAAAAGGCTAAAATTTTGCCTTTTTCGACTTCATTTAAAAATTTACCATGTGGCATTTTATTTAAAAATTAATAGAGGAACGAATTTTACCAAAAAAAAAATTTATTTGGCCACGAAACTTTGACTTGAACTCATTTCAACTGATTTTATTGAAATGCGGCTATAGTTATGAAACACTGAGAAATACAGTTATAGGTCGCCGTTTTCTCAATTCAAACAGCTGATGGCTCAAATTTACAAAAACAAGAGAACTATTATAACGCTGTAATATACCATAATAGGTTTCATAAAAATACTTCTTGAACATTATATAAACCGAAAATTGCAATGCGGCTATAGTTATGATGCGGAGTGTAGGAAGGCCCTAAACTAAAAATAAAAAATAAGTATGAGGTTATATGCAGAATTTTGTTGTCTTTCCATTGGTGCTACCCGTTTTTCAAAATTCGCGGTTTCAGTTTTTGACTTTTTGCCAAGGGCCCCCATATAGCTGCCCCAATGTGCATTGTTAGGTTTTTTTTTTTTTACTCATAATTAGGATAAAGTATTTTTACATCTTGGAGAGTATAAAAGTTTCAGAACAGAAGAATTTAACACTCTCACTTGTATTTGGTGCATTTGCTAAACAAATAGAGCTTTTTTATGTCAGAAGTTTAGACTTGGCGGAAGAGTAGTTTTGGTAAAAAACTGAGAAAAAAGGAGAAAATTAAAAAAGTTTTGGTGAAAAAAAAATTTTATGAAAAAAGGTTTTGATAAAAATAGTATTTGATGAAGAAAAAAAAAAAATTAACGAAAAAAAATTGGTGAAAAAAATTTTTTTTTTAAACAAATGTTTATATAAAAAAATGATGAAAAAACAGGTTTTTGATGAAAAAAAGGGTTTAATAAAAAAAAGAGAAACGAGAAAAAAAAATTGATGAAAAAAATTTTTTATGAAAAAAAATGTTTATGTAAAAAAAAATTATGAAAAAAAACTTTTTTTGATGACAAAAAATATTTGATGAAAAAACAAATTATGAAAAAAAAAAATAATATTGATGAAAAAAATTTTTTTTTTATGAAAAAAAGTGATGAAAAAAAAAAATAAAACTTATGACAAAAAAAAAATTGATGAAAAAAAAAATTTATGAAAAAAAAAACAAAAATGTTGACAACAATTTTTTTTTTAATATAAAAAAAAATAAATTTAATAAAAAAATAAAATTTTTGATGCAAAATTATGAAAATGGTTATGGGGGGACAATTTCCCCTCGAAACATATGTTTAAAAATTCATTCTTACGCTTTTTTGCACTAAAGAAATACAAGTGTATAATCATTTAAATATTTTTTTTTAATCCACACCCACTATAGGGGGGCGTACCGAAAAAAAAATACATTTTCTAATCCCCTTTATCCAAATGCAGGACTTTGAACTTCTTGTAGCATAAAAATGTTGTTTGTTAAACAAAAACACAAAAAATTATGTAAAAAATGGATTTTCAGAGGTTGGTTTAGTTCTTCAAAGGGAACTTTTTTACCCCTGGTCTAATGTTACTCATTTATAAACTTAACCTGGCTAGGAACATAAGACATATTCGATCCAAGGTCCAGAATTCTACCTCTTTTATTTTGGAATGCATCGTGTATACATACAGACGGAGGGATGGACGGACATTCATAAAATGTCTTAGAACCAATCATGGATCAAAATATCACGTCTCCGACCTTTATTTTGATGCGTTACACACGTTCATACATAATAATAAGTATCCCCCATACTGTATTTGGAGGGTATAAAAGTTTATGAAAAAAAAAATGTAAGGGCTTATTGTAAAAACTCGATAAACAACATTTAATTTTATTGTTTTTTTTGCCTTAAAACTTTAAAAATAGTGTAGAAAATAGAACTCTTGCAGAACTTTTTTTCTCAATATACTTGTACGAAGGGTTAAAGCAAGACTTCAGCCAAAAATCTGTCAATGAAACATCTGTTGCTTATCAAGTTCTTGCAGTAAGCCCTTCAATTATAAAAATAAAATGCTTGAGTTCGAGGCATGGATTTTTCTTTAATTAAAATTCTTCATTTAAAATTTCCAATATTTCGCTACTACTATAATGGATTTTAAATAAATTTTACTCGAAGAGTAGTTTAAATTAATAAGGAAGAATTTTAATTAAAGAAAAATCCAGGCCTCGATCTCAAATATTTTATTTTTATACCCTCCACTCTAGTGATAGAGGGTGTATATAGTTTTGTCATTAAGTGTGTAACACCTCGAAATATGGGTTTAATACCCCATTAAGTTAATATATTCATGATCCTCGATCGATTTTAAGACGATCTAGCGATGTCCGTCCGTCTGTCCTTCTGTCTGTTAAAAACACGCTAACTTTTGAAAGACCTTACGGAGGCTCCTGAAGTTTGGCATATATGTTGGGCATTTACCTGGTCAGGTTGGTATTACAATCCAGCGAAATCGGTCCAGTGGTTAAAAAGTTATGAACAAAAGACTGAATTTTTCATGAATTTACGAGATAAAACACACGATAACTTTTGAACAACAACTCTGAGAGTGCTGAAGAGTGGCATTTGTATTTTGCTGTTCCTCTGTCCCGGTTCGTTTCAAATCTCAGCCAAATCCGTTCAGTGGTTCACAAGTTATAAGCAAAACCCTGAATTTCAGATTGGTTTTACCTAAAATTCACGTGTTGAAAAATCCGAGTTTTAAAAAACAAGCGTTAAAAACAATCATAAGCCACAAAATTAGCGGAAGTAGCGGACGCCCTGGTCCACAAAGGACTGTCAAGCTGAGAAAGTAAAGTAAGTAAGCCACAAAATTACTTTACATGTTATTTTTGTCACTCAGAAACATTATTACACAAAAAAAAAAAAAAATACACTCGAAAATAAATTTACACTAAAAAAAAATTAGTAAATTATATTTTTTTACAAAAATGACAAAAAAAAAGTTTTTTACTCAAAATAAAATATTTCTAATCAAAATTGCTAATTTTTTTTACATTAAAAAATTTACTATCCTTTAAAAAGGGCATTGTGGAGGGTATTCAGAGATTCGGCCAAGTCGAATTTAACTTTTATACTTGTTATAATTAAATTGGAAAGGTCGAATAAAAAACAAAAAAAAAAAAAAAATTGTTGAAGAATAATTGTGCTCGATTCTGGAATACGACTTCACCATTCACCTAGTTTTTCAAAATTTGATATTCTATCGAATTTTAAGATTTTTAAATTTGTTCTTGCAATTATTAAAGATATTAACTAGATCTTTAATTGTTACAAGAAAAGAAATTTAAAATCTTAAAATTCAAAAGAATATCAAATTTTTAAAAATTAGGTGAATGGTGAAGTCGTATTCCAGAATCGAGCACATTATGTTACGTTTTATTCACCAGCTGGTGAAAAACGTTTTTATTCACCAGCAGGTGAATTATTGTCCAAACAGTAACTCTTATTTTCTTTAGTCGGTAGCTCAATCTGAGGAGGCGTCGTCTATCATTTTTAAAGTTAGGCAGCAGCCTTAAAACATTATCTTATTAAAACTTTTTACTGATTTTTTGAAATATGTACTGATTGAACTGATTTTTTAACATTTAAACGTAAAAAATTATTTCATTTGTAAACTCTATATAAAAACTTTAATTTCTATAAAATAAGTTGTCAGAGAAGTTTTTTTGTGAATTAAGTCTGTCAATGAGATTATTTATAATGAAAACTAAGGAGCTTAGAGTTCAAGAGGCTTCTTAACGCAAAAATGTATTTGAGCATGAGGTTATTTTGATCTTCATAAATTTATATAAAAGGCGCTCAGAAGCTTTTTGTAGCAAAATGTTCACGGGATGATGGATTTTCCATATTTCCAGAATTATAATTGTAATTGCATGAGTTGTCAAAACTTAGAATCCTTAGAATCTGGGGGATTTTCTTATCGTCAAAACCAGTGGGGGTTTGTTTTATTTTTTGAGCTAAAACGATCAAAGCATTAAAATAATGTGGCTTGAGGTCAACTTAATTTTTTACAAAATAACGACAACAGTTTACGGCAGTTGTTTTTTAACAGTTGTTTTTACCGAAATACTAATTGACCCCTAGTTTTTTATTTTACCCGAAATTTTTTGAGTGTTAAAAAATCATCAGTGTTTTCCAATAGAAAATAATTCTCAGAGAGTTATTTCCAGAAAAAAAACTTGGGCGTACTGATTTGAGTTCACAAAAAAATGGTCACCCTAGTTACAAAACTTTTTGTAGTCAAAATTATTTTTTTTCCAAAAAAAATTGTTTTTACACTAAAAAAAAATTGAATTTTTATTTTACAAAAACTACGCTCCAAAAATTTTTTGTTTTTAAAAAAAAATTTTTAAAAAATTTTTTAAAATTTTTTTTTATATTTAAAAAATTTCAGTCACAAAAAAGTGTTTTTGCACTTAAATTTATTTGTTTACAAATTTGTTATGCATTGAAAAAATATGGATTTGGCCCAGTCAAAGTAATTTTTTTTCCTTCGACTCAATTAAACTTCTAACTAATATAACAAATTTTATAATAATGCATTTTTCAATATTTTCTATTAAATTAATTTACAATTTTTCTTCAGTGTAATTATTTTCATAAACATCCCTAAAGTTAAAAAAATGTTTAAAAAAACACATTTTATTATTGTTTGAATAGGAAGATGAAAAAAAAATCATAAGAAGTCCTCTTGTAAAAAAATGCCTATTTCAAGGAAGGAAACAAATTTTTTTCAATTCTTTTTTTACTTAAATTGTTTAACAAAAGTCAAATGAAAGTAACAATAGAAGTAGGTACACAGTATGTTGAAAACAAACCAAAACGTCTGTTTTTGGTTTACATTGAATTCTACATTTTTGTTTAAACTTTTTTCCCAACCAGACCTTTTCTTTTCTGTGTGTTTTTTTATATAGTAAAAAAAAGCTGTAGGAAACAGATAATAAACGCGACTATTAAGACAAGATGTACAACCGCAAAACCTACTTTTCATCAAAATAGGAGTAAAAGAATTAAAATAAAAAACAAAAGAAAGAAAAAAAGGACAAATGGGACAACCAGAATGAATGGATAAACATTTTTATGACAATCCCTCTGTTTGTTAATGACAAAATCATGTTAAAAAAATTTTAAGAAATTGTTATATTTTCATTTCGTATACTCGTAACATGAATTGTAAAAATAAAATTTAAATTTAATTTTTTTAAACTTATATTTAAATTTTAAATATAGGTTATGAGTAGGGTATATTAATATTTTTTTACTTGAAAATGATTGGCCACACCACGGCTGGACCGTCATAGTCCAACTAAGACTTTTACAGAAAGAATAATTGTCCACGCTCACTTTTTTCGACTTATCTAAAATCGCAGAACGGCTTAAACGATATAACTAATTTATTTTTTAGATATTCGTTAAAAATCAGCTTAGGTTCTTAAGAAACTTAAAATTGTCCACGCCCACTTTTACGACCTTTTTCGATATAAATAAAGTTTTTTCTTTTAAGTATGCGTAATAGTCCGCAAAAGATTGACGGCATATTAATTTCCGATTCACCAAGTACACATTGATCGTCCTTCCTTGCTCAATAACGCTGTGCTACAGTGTTAAAAAAATTTTGATGTGACATATTACGCCGTCCGACAAAAATTGAACATGAACTGGATAATATACGTTTGAAACTAGAGACTAATTGTAAGTGTAGGAAAAATACATTAACAGTTTTTTTATTTCGTGATCCTGTTTCCATTTAAAAGGACTTCAAAGTTTTAGAGTATTAAATTTAATTTTTTTTTTATTTGTACTTGTCCTAGGATGCCGCTAGTGATAGAAAATAATTCTATTTTATTATTTTAACATATTAAGAGAAATGAGGTAAGTTACGTCCTTTTAAAAATTTATCCTTCAATATCATTTATTTCTACAAAATATTTTGATAAAGTTTTCAAATGACTTTATTCACATCCTTTTATCTTGATATTGCAAAATAAAAAAATGGAAAAATTAGGGGAGATCCTCCTCTTTCAATTGCCATCACCAGTGTCATCGTAGCATAAGTAAAAATATTTTACAAAATGCATTCTTTAAAACGTCGTTTTAAAAGGAAACAGGATCACGAAATGAAAAACTGTAAATTCAGTTTTACTTCATCAGAGCTCTACTTTCAGACGTATGTATACTATCCGGTTCTTGTTTAATATTGGCTGTCGGACGGTGTTATAGCTTTCGTCGAGTGGGTCCCAAAATTGCACATTAAGAGTCCCCGCACAACAATGTCGGAAAGAGTGTATAGGCTCAAAACAAAGGCGGCAGCGGGAAATTCAGTCATGCGTTGATATTTACACTATTTTTCACTTTTTCGACTCATTTTTATTTTATTTTATTGTTTTTTTTTTTTAATATAAATTTGATTTTCTTAAATTGATTCGATTTTTGTGTTTTTTTTAGAATTTTAAATATTTTTTTTTAGAGATCACATTTTTTTACTTTGTCGAAAATAACCGAAATATTTATAAAAATGTGGCAACATTTTCATATCAAAAATTAAACATTTTCATATCAAAAATTAAACATTTTCATATCAAAAATTAAAATTGGTCGAGCGTTATTTCTTGCCAAATTTTAGAGTTACAAATTCATACTAAACTCGCGCAATACAGAAAATTTTCAACTGATTTTCAATTTTGTAACTCTTTTGGATAGAAGAAGTATATGACTCTTGGTGTGTGCAAAATTTTCTATACATATAAAAAAGAAATGTATTCATTTTTAAACAATATCTATTTTTTTATTTTTTAAACTTTTTCTAGTTTATCGATTTTTTTCTGCTATATTTCATTTAACAACCTTCATATTTACAACACTATGTTATTCTGAAAGAAAATTTAATTCTGAATACCGTATTTTATTGGTAAAAATATTGTTTTAAAACCGAAAAAATAAAAAAAAAAAATGGTTAACTTACAAGAAACAAGTAGAAAAGTTAAATTCGACTTGGCCGAATCTATGAATACCCTCCACAATGCCCATTTTAAGTGATAGTAAATTTTCTAACGTGAAAAAAATAACAGTTATGATTAGAAATATTTTATTTTGTGTAAAAAAATTTTTTTTAGTAATTTTTGAAAAAAATACAAATTTTTTTGAGTGTAAAATTTTTTTTGAGTGTAAAATTTTTTCGAATTTTACATTAAAAAAAAAATTACTAATTTTTATTTTGAGTGTAAAAATTTTTCGAATTTTACATTCAAAAAAAAAATTTACTAATTTTTTTTTTTTGAGTGTAAAATTTTTTTTGAGTGTAAAATTTTTTCGAGTGTATTTTTTTTTTTTGTTTTGGTATAAAAATATTTTTGAGTGACAAAAATACGTTTTAAAATATTTTTGTGACTTACCAATGGTTTTAAAACAGGTTTAACGGGTTTTCACCACGTGAATTTAAGGTGAAGCTAATCTGATATTCACGGTTTTGCTAATAACTTTTGAACCACTGGACCGATTTGGGTGTAATTCAATACGAACTAGGCTGGAGGAACGAAAAATATATATGCCAAGCTTCAGCATCCTCAGAATTGATTTTCGAAAGTTTATCTCATAAATTCACGAAAAACCCTTGCCGAAATTCAGTCTTTTGCTCATAACTTTTGAACCACTGGACCGATTTCGCTGGATTGCAATACCAACCTGACCAGGTAAATTCCCAACATTAATGCCAAACTTCAGGAGCCTTTGTAAAGTCTTTCAAAAGTTAGCGTGTTTTCAACAGACAGACAGACAGACAGACAGACAGACAGACAGACAGACAGACAGACAGACAGACAGACAGACAGACAGACAGACAGACAGACAGACAGACAGACAGACAGACAGACAGACAGACAGACAGACAGACAGACAGACAGACAGACAGACAGACAGACAGACAGACAGACAGACAGACAGACAGACAGACAGACAGACAGACAGACAGACAGACAGACAGACAGACAGACAGACAGACAGACAGACAGACAGACAGACAGACAGACAGACAGACAGACAGACAGACAGACAGACAGACAGACAGACAGACAGACAGACAGACAGACAGACAGACAGACAGACAGACAGACAGACAGACAGACAGACAGACAGACAGACAGACAGACAGACAGACAGACAGACAGACAGACAGACAGACAGACAGACAGACGGACGGACGAACATCGCTAGATCGACTTAAAATCGATCGAGGATCATGAATATATATACTTTATGGGGTCCTAGACCAATATTTCGAAGTGTTACAAACGGAATGACAAACTTATATATACCCTCTATCACTAGAGTGGAGGGTATAAAATGGTAAATATGTTTAAGAAATGGTAAATTTACAAACCAAAGTGGTAAATTTACAAATTTTTTTTTTTTTTGTTAAACAACATAAATCCTCATAATAAAATCATTTTTGTAAATTAACTAGAATCCTCGTAATTAAAATAAATTTGGACGACTTTAAAATACACGTGGACAATTTTAAAATACATTTGGACAATTTTAAAATTCATTTGGACAATTTTAACATATATTTGGAGAATTTTAAAATCCATTTGAAAATTTTTAAAATACAATTAAATATGGTGTAGCAGAAGGTTTTTCCCCAATCGCTAATGAAGTTACTATTTCGCGAATTTTTTTATTACTTAAAAATCTAATAATTCACAAAAAAATTTGTTTACAATTTTTTTGAATGTGGTCTTGTCTAGACAGGGAAGACCAATTTTTCCACATAACATAAAAAAAAAAAACATGGTTGCCTAGAAATAAGATGAAATACGTTATTTTTTTTAGGTTTTACTTTATCCGCAATGCAGGAGGGTAAGGAAATTTTTGATTTTAACGAAAATTTTATGAAGTCATTTTGAAACCCAATTGTGATGTCCTATAAGCTCTATCCTGAAAAAATCAGTTAATAGTTGAAAGAGTTGAGATAATTTTTTTAAAAAAGAAAATTAAGATTAAAATAAAATTTAAGATCGATGTTCGGATTACTTAGGCAAAAAAATAAAAAAAAAATAGTTCGTTATATTAGGTCATGCATAATGTTTTTAAAAGTTTTTGGTCAAATTCGAATTCAGCGAGCCAACAATCTTAAAAGTTATGGTGCGCTACCACTCATGTTGTTCGTTTAGTTTTTTTGTCTGAGTTATCCCAACAGCGATTTCATGCCAAATCTTAATTTTCTTTTTTAAAAAAATAATTTTTTAAATTTTTATTCGTTTTTTTTTAGAAAATAAATCGATAAACTCGAAAAAGTTTCAAAAAATAACAAAAAAATAAAAATAGACAAATTCACACACATGGAAAGCCCTATCCTTTTTCTATCCAAAACAGTTTAAAAATTGAAAATCGGTTAAAAATTTTCTAACCCAGGAAAATTTTTCAGAACCGATTCTGACAACACTTGTTCAAGAACAGCTTCTTCGGTAATCATACACAATTACACTTTAATTTTGAGTGTGTTTATTTTGGCTCGAGGTCATTATTTTCTTTACTAATTAAAACCAAATTAAAAAAAAAAAATTTTACTGTTTTAAATTTATTTATGTTGGTAATTTTTGCAAGACTTAATCGACACGTGTTTCGGAATTTGTCAGATTTCATTGTCAAGATTATTTATCAAAAAAAGAAAAGATTTACTACAAAGTAGCAAACGAGTCTAATGACAAATCGTTTGCGCAAAAACTAAAATATTAATACATATTCGACTCTATCCACAATGGGAATTAGAAAGACGAAAAAATTGTACTATACTAGTAAGGCAACGATTGTCAATAACCAACAAAAATATTTAAAACAGTTTTACATATGATAGTCCATTGGACTACAACAATGTGTTATTTGTTGTTGTGAGTTTAATAATACCATATTACGATTATTCAACACTATGGCGTGCCAACCATTATGTTCAAATTTTGATTAATTCTTATACACTTTAATTATTCCGAACAAGTTAAGTGAAAATTATTGTGAAGATAGTTCTCTGCAATTAAAGTTTCATAAAATTTTGGTTCTCGGGAATTAAAAAAAAAAAATATAAATCAAAAAAATAAAAAATAATTATAAATTTGTTGTTAACCAAGAAAAAAAACACGAAATTCTATTAAAATATCAGGATTAATCGTCAAAATTGTTGATACAAAGGTGAGAAAATTGAATTTTCATTGTCTGGGTCGGATCAAATACTAATGGTATAATGTTTTTTTTTGTTTAAAGAAAATCCATGTTCTGGTATGTCATTATTGTAAGGCCTAAAATGCAATTTTAGAGGCGAAAAAATGCAAATACTTCATATATTTTTCTTTATTTAATAAATCAATGCAATTTAAAATATTTCTCTAATTCTCATTTCTATTCAAAATTCTACTTTTAGAACCGATTCTGAAGAACAAAAATATGTTCTAATTTTGCTTACAAACACCTGTTGCTTTTGGGACAATACCTATATAAAAACAATCGGTGTTGCACAAGAATTAGAACAGGTTTTAGGGAAGTATAAGTTGTTCCACAATTGGTTCTTTGCAACAGAAAATTTTGCTGGGAAATTACACGTGTTTTATTGAGAAAAGTCCCAAAAGACGTTTTTTTATAAAAACTTTGAAATTTGAGAGTATCTGGCAAGTTTGATGAGCATTTTTGTGATTTTTCCAACGAGACCTACAACCTACACTAGCTCATTTGAAAAGAATATGCGATTTTGTTTTTTTGTAGCACAGTGTTATAAAATAAATCATTACTTAAAAATAAAATTCTAGTCAATAACCTGAAAATTTTCTGATTTTGAAAATTTTCAGATTCTGAAAATTTTTCTATAAGAAAACTGTCTTTAAGGAACTCAAATTTTTTATTACGAAAAATCTTGCAGAACTTGTTTTCTGTCTTCAGCAGCTCTTTGTCTGTTTAATGTTGACATAACTATAGAAATTAAATTTTTTTGTAAAAGAAAATTCACTTTATGACACATTTTTTTATTAAAAAGGAATTAAACTTTACAACTTTTTCTCATATAATATCTTAATACTTAATTTTTTCCGTAAATTTTTTTCTGTATTTTTTTAAGAACTTAAATGTTTTTGTTCATAAAACCATTAACACCCTCGGCTATAACAACAACAAAAAAAAAATAGCATTAAATTTGTGTGAGTGTGTTTTTTAAATAAAAGAAAGAAAAGTAAGAACAAAAAAAAAAAATATATAAACTTCTTGTGTTAATAATATATAAATTTCATTTTTATGCTCATTTATGTTTTCTTTTTTTTTTTTTGTTACATTTTAATAAAAATGCATAGTGTTATTGTGTATGTTCTCATACATACACACATACATTCAAATAACACTTGTTCTTCTATACCGAAAAGAAAAACACTGTTCTTTATTTTGTACATTGTAGTGGATCCATCCATCCATAAGGCACTTAACAATGTAACTAATCCATTTAAACTAAGGATTGTTTCGTTACAATTTTGTTGTTGTTGTTGCTGGAGTGTAGTAGAAGTAGTTGTTGTTGTTTTACTTAAATTTTTATCTCATGGTTTTGTGATGAAAAGAATATAAATAAGAGTGTAAATGAAAGTTTGTTGTTGTTTTTTTTTATGTGTGTGTGTGCAAGTGTGGTAACAAACCGCATAATATAAAACAACTAACAAGGAAGGACCACATACAGATTTTCATGAAATTTGGATACCTTGTTTAGAACAAAAATTTACCAGATATGAGGCATTCCACACCAAATGTCCCGCTACATAAAAACATATGTGCCGTAAATTTCTGAATATGTTGTTTGGATAGCCCTATATGAAACTAAGAAAATTGTGTTTTTGGTTTTTCCAATTTTCAAAAACTGGGCTTAGGAGGCGTGGTCAAATATTGGAAAAATCATAAAATTTGTGGCGAGTTGCCTTGATAAAATATTTATCACATTAAAACTAGAGTTGTCAAATATTCGTCTATTTCAAAAACCGATTTTCGAATACTTCGAAAACCCGCCTTTTAAAAAAATCGGGTTTTCGGTTTTGTAACTAAAAACCGGTTTCGAATAATCGGTTTTTCGGTTTTTCAAAATTATTTATTTGATAAAAAAGCAAAACAAAGTAAGCAATTTTTATATACTTCAGAACACAGATTGCAGAAAAGTGCGTGATTCACGCGTGAGCATGACTGAAACTTAAGTAACTCACGTAATTGTGAGTGGAAAAAATTTCGTGAGTGGGTGTGCGTTAGCAAGATTTTTGCATGAGTGAGTGTGTTTGAGACGATTTTTTTGCGAGATTTATTTTCTCTTCATATTTCCTTTCGTCCCAAAAATAGAAAACAAATTTAAAAATCCCGAAAAAACAAAAAAAATTGTAAACATTTTGTTAGATTTTTGAAATTATAATTTTTAAAAGTCTTTTGTATAAACAAGAGTTTCGTGAGTGTGAATGAATGTGAGTGTGAATGAATGTGAGTGTGAGTGAAGCTTGTGTGAGTGCACGTGAGTGTAAGTTGTCTCAAGTGTGAGTATGAGTAGAAAAAAAATATGCTCGTGAGTGAGTTTGCATGATAGGAAAATTCCTGTCGTGAGCGTAAATAAGTGTGAGTCAAAAGTCATTCACGCTCCCATTTCTACTTCAGAACTAATAATACATAAAATAACGAAAAAATTAAATTTCAGAAAAAGTCGATTATTCGAGGCCAAAAAATCGGTTTCTCGAATACCTCGAAAACCGGTCTTTTTAAAAACCGATTTTAAAAAACCGGAAAAATAGAAAAAAATCGATTTTTCGAATACTTTGGAAATCGGTTTTGATAACTCTACATTAAAACGGAATGCACCACAATCTCAAAAATTTACATTCTTATATAGTTTTGTATGAGCTATCGATTAAATTTTTTTTTTTTTTTTTGGAAAATTTTCAGAACCCGTTCTGAAATTTTACATTTTTTAAAAAAAGTCAATTTATCAAAAATCCGGCCACTTTTTTTTTTAAATTTTTTTTGAAAAGTTTTGATGTTTGTCCATCCACACAAAAAAATTCAGAAACACGTTCTTCGTTTTTTTTTCAAGAAAATCGCATTTGAATTTTAAATTTCATAACAATTTTGTAATTAGCTTGTATTTTCTTGTTTCAATAGAGCCTATGAGAAATATTTATGCAATTAATAATACTCATTCGCAACTTTAAAACAAGAAAATACAAGCAAATTACAAAATTGTTATGAAATTTAAAATTCAAATGCGATTTTCTCGAAAAAAAAGAAGAACTTGTTTCTGAATTTTTTTGTGTGTTTGGACAAACATCTAAGCTTTTTAAAAAAATTAAAAAAAGTGGCGGGATTTGTGATAAATTGACTTTTTAAAAAAATGGAAAATTTCAGAACGGGTTCTGAAAATTTTCCAAAAAAAAAAAAATTTAATCGATAGCCCATATAAAACTATATAAGAATGTAAATTTTTGAGATTGTGGTGCATTCCGTTTTAATGTGATAAATATTTAATCAAGGCAACTCGCCACAAATTTTACCATTTTTCCAATTTTTGACCACGCCTCCTAAGCCCAGTTTTTGAAAAATTGAAAAACCAAAAACGCAATTTTCTAAGTTCTATATAGGGCTATCCATACAACCTATTCAGAAGTTTACGGTTCACATGTTTTTTTTTCGCTGGACATTTGGTGTGGAATGTCTCATATGCGTTTTTTATCAGCCCAATTTTATTGTAAGAAGAAGATTGTCGTTTTAAAGTCTGTACGCAGGGGCGTCATGTTTGAATTTTTCCTGAAACGAGTTAGTGGCTACCCGAGTAAAAAAGTTTATATGAAGGTTATTATTTCAAACGTACCACGAAAAAAAAAATGTTGTTGGATCAAAGTCAAACTTTGGGACCTTATTGCCCTATATGAGAGTAACAAATCGTGGAACAAAAGTTTTCGTTTATCGGAAAAATAGGCGAGATAGGCGTGGTCAAATATGGTAAAATTGAACGATTTTTGCATGACGTCGCTTTATATTTAATTTTTCTACAGTAACTCAACTATTCTGAAATTTTCGAAACACATCCAAGTTATAGTGTTTTGTATGGGCTATCGATTGGCATTAATAGTTTTTGGAAAAAATTCAGAGCTATGTCTGAATTTTTCAAATGGAAAATAAAAATCGATATAGCAAACAACACGCCATTTTTAATTTTTTTTTAAAAAATTTTAAATTAAAGTTCATTTCATTCTCTACATCATATTAAATTTTCAGAGAGCAGTTATTTTTGGTTTTCGATAAAATTGGCTTTAAAATTTGAATGTCTTATTTTATTTTCCATATCACTCATACGCCACGATACATTTATTTTGCACTTACCAAAAACTTTTTTAATTCTGTTTAGATAACTGATTTAGAGCTGATTTGTCTTATTTATAGGAATTCGACTGTTTTTTTGTTGACCAGTGACATACAGTGCCATCGCTTACTCATTTTCTGTGTAAAAAGAATGACAATTGTTTTGAACTGTAAAATCTTTGAAATGATAACATCTTTGAAGTGCAGACTTTAAAATATTTTTTAAAACTTGTCTACTTCTGATATATTTCAAATTTTTAGATGTAAGGCAATGTGTTTAATATCAGAGTATTCTTAAAAATTAACAACGACTGTGAATATTGTTTCCTGGATTTATTCCAGTAAATGGATAAGAGCCTTCCCAGAATTTCAACAATCATAAGGCAAAGATTACTTCTGAAATATTGTCATTTTATTGATATTGAATGCAACTTTGATACGAAGAATCTTGAAAAACAGTCGAATTCCTATTATATATATGACAAATCAATAGAGTCCGGCCGAAACCAGTTTTTCGAGGCCAAACCGAAGCCGAATCAAAACCGAAACGAAAAAAATACTGCCTGGCTGAATAAAATTATATATATTTCTTTTTTAAGATAAATATACAGCACTTAATGTTTTTAAACCATAGGAATTGTTGTATTTATTAAAAAAAATACATATTTTAAAAAAACTTACAAAAAAAAAAAAACATATTTAAATAAACTTAAAAAAAATTGTTCATTAAATCTGAAGATTAAGAAAAAAAATTATTTGAACTGTAACAGTAACACGTTTATTGGAAAACCTTGTTACATTTTTTAAAATGAACTGAATCAAGTGTACTGATACTCGAAATTGAAAAATTCAGCAACTTTTTTATATATTTTTTAAAATACCAAAAAGTTTCGGTTTCGGCTAATATTCGGCCAAAATTTTGCCGATTACCGAATAGAGGCCGAAACCCAATTATTCGGCCGAAGTCGAGACCGACACCGAATATTCGGTTGGACTCTAAAAATCAGCTCTAAATTAATTATCTAAACAGAATTAAACAAGTTTTTGGTAAGTGCAAAAATAAATTTATCGTGGCGTATGAGTGATATGAGTTAAAATTTTTCAACATGAACCCCTGATTTCCTTCGATGTCTCCGAATTTAATGAAACTTTGTGTATATGTTGGGACTTATAAGACTTATATTCAGACAAAATTTGAGACCTTTAACTTTCGTGGTTCCAGAAATATGGCGTGTCAAAAGTCAAGAAAATCTTTAAAAGGATGGAATATAAACATTTATATCTTCAAAAGTATTTGATCTATATTACTCCCTGATAGCTTGTTTTAAAGGCAAAATCATGACCTTTCAAATAACATTTTGCAAAAAATTTTATTTTGGGAATTTTTTTTATTTCTGCAAAATTCGCGATTCGCGAAAATATATCTGAAAAAGCGACATTTTTAAAAATCTGAAAAAAATATATGTTATTGGCTACTATCTTAGCTACAAGCTGTATAAATTTTAAGTTGGTGAACGTATTAAGACCAGAGATATGAATAAAAATGTGTTGCCAAGTAGTAAATTTTTATCAAATCTGATGAATATTAAATTTTTTTTTTGAATATTTTTGCAAATACTCATAATAAAACGGTGAAAAAAGTAAAGTAAATGGTACATACGGGTACTACACATAGCTACAATATAACATGAATATTTATCATTTACACTACTCTACAAAAATCAACTTTTTTTGCACAGACTCTTAGATTACATTTGCTAAAGTATTTTGGTCTCTTTAATACAAATCTGTCATCATAAAAATTTGATCAAATCGCCTTTTCGAGAAAATACCTCTTTTGCGGTCCCTGCCCATAAAAACCAACGAATGACTTTATATTAGAAAAATTATTAAAAATGCATATTATTTCAAAATTCATTGAGTTTATGCGAAAATATTTGCAAAAAAAAAATCAAAATTTTGAGCAAAATTTGCAAATATTATTTGCATATACTTTTTTCCCTTATATTTTTATTTTTTAATTTTCATTGTTTAAAATACATTTTCTTAAGTCGTTTGCCCTCTTTAACGTGAATCCACTAAACGCGAATCCATTGTCATTTTTATGTAATCGCGTTCTCGTGATTTGCCCATTTAATTTTTGCAGCTGAAGCATACAAAAATATTAAACCAACAAATAATATGAGGTATGTCAGTGTGAAACATTTATTATTACGTTTCTTTCTTGGGTTTGAGGGCTTAGTCTGTAAAATAGGCCAGTATGTCCAGAAGACAATTTGATAAAATGTTTATGATGACAGATTCGTGTAGGCCAAATACTTTTTAAAATGTGTTCTAGAAGTCTCTGCAAAAAAAGTTGACTTTTGTTAAGTAGTGTAATCGATAAAAAGTTATGTTACAATATATTCATGTGTAATACTCGTGTGTACCATCAACTTTACTTTTTTCACCGTTTTATTTTATGTATTTGCAAAAGTATTCAAAAATAGTAATTAAATATTCATCAGATTTTAAAAAAAATTTCTACTTGTCAACACATTTTTATTAATATCTCTGGACTTAATACGTTCACCAACGCGAAATTTTTAGAGCTTGTAGCTAAGACTCATACCATTAACATTTATTTTTTTCAGATTTTTAAAAATGTCGCTTTTTTCGATATGTTTTTGCGAATCGCGAATTGTGCAGAAACACAAAAAAGATCCCCAAATAAAATTTTTTGCAAAATGATATTTTAAAGGTGATGATTTTGCCTTTAAAAAAAGCTATCTGGGAGTGATTTACCTCAAATACTTTTCGAGATATAAATATTTGTAATTTACCTTTTAAAGGATTTTCTTGACTTTTGAAACGTCATATTTCCAAAACTACGGAAGTCAAAAGTCTTAAATTTTGTTTGAGTATAAGTTGAGTAAGTCCCAACATATATACCGAGTTTCATGAAATTTGGGTCGATTGACGTCAAAAATTCAATTTTTTTTGCTATGTTGATATGGATTTACTCATATGGAAAATAAAATAAGCATTCAAACTTTAAAGCCAATTTTCTCGAAAACCAAAAATAACTGCTCTCTGAAAATTTGATATGATGTAGAAAATGAAATGAATTTTAATTTTAAATAAAAAAAAAAAATTAAAAATGGCATGTTTTTGCTACATCGATTTTTATTTTTCATTTGCAAAATTCAGACATAGTTCTGAATTTTTGGCAAAAACTAATAATGCCAATCGATAGCCCATACAAAACACTTTAAATTAGACGTGTTTCGAAAATTTCAGAATCGTTGAGTTACTGTAGAAAAAATTAAATATAAAGCGGCATCATGCAAAAATTGCTCAATTTTACCATCCCGAGTAAAAATAATTTAATATGATCTTATATACTTTTATATAGTCATATTA
Organism: Pegoplata infirma; assembly: GCA_963921195.1. Taxonomy (NCBI): domain Eukaryota; kingdom Metazoa; phylum Arthropoda; class Insecta; order Diptera; family Anthomyiidae; genus Pegoplata; species Pegoplata infirma. The sequence goes on along the minus strand of OY992536.1, from coordinate 228,750,128 downwards.
TTTGATATATGATCATGTGTGACACTATGTATTGCAAGATAAATTTATATAATAAATTTTGATGTGGGATTTTTTTAAGATATCGCCATACATAACTATATGTTGTAACATCTGGTCCCATGCATCATTTTAAATTTCTAAGTGATTTATATAAAATTTTATATGCCTCCATTATTTTTAAATTTTTTTAAGTGTTTTCCAAGAACATATTTTTATCGCAAATATTTTCAAAGTGTTTTACATAAAATTTCATATGACTTCATATTTTTTTATTTTTCTAAGATTTTTCCAAGAACCACTTTTTTATCACGAATATGTTCTAAGTGTTTTATATAAAATTTTATATGACTCCATCTTTTAAATTTTTTCTAAGTTTTTTTCAAGTAACATTTTTTTTATCGCAAATATTTTCTGAGTGTTTTATATAAAATTTTATATAAATCCATTTTTTCAAATTTTTCTAAGTTTTTCCAAGGACAAATTTTTTTGAAAATATTTTCTAAGTGTTTTAAATTTAACATGACTCCATTTTTTGAAATTTTTCTAAGTTTTTTTAAAGAACAACTTATTTTTATTATTTTAATTTTTCAACTTTTTATTAAAAACTAAAAAAAACATCCGATTTATAAAATTGTGTAAATTTTAATATAATTGGATATAATTTTATATCATTGGATTAGACCTAAACTCGTATCAAAGTCGATATAAAGTTATATAAACTGATATTATTAGATATTATTCGATCAAATCTTATGAAACCATTTTTCGTATAGGATTATATCAAAATAGACACGAACCCATATTAAATTATATATTGTGTCATATAAATTTTTTTACTCGGAATGTTTGTAACCATGCCTATCTCGCCCATTTTTCCGAAACACGAAAACTTTTGTTGCCCGATTTGTTACTTTCATATAGGGAAATAAGTTCCCAAAGTTTGACTTTGATCCAGTAAAATTTTTTTTTCGTGGTACGTTTGAAATAAAAACCATCATATATAAAGTGCTTGTGTGTATAATTACATCACCTTCACGGTTATTGGTAATTTTTTTTAATTACACTTCTCGACAAATATTAAAAAAAAAATTTTTTTAGAGATATCAAAATTTTTCCAAAAAATAAGTTTCAGCATTTCATATTTCTGTTCTGCATATAAACTTTTTTTGTAATTATTGAATTACTTAACGTAGGAAGAAAAAAAATTGTCGATTAATGTAATCGACCTAGACAAATTTAAACATGTTTTTTTTTTTAACTCCGCGACAACAAAAACATATAAAACGGTAATAAAATAATTTTGTCCAGCTAGATTTGGATTTGGAATCACTCTGCGCTGGGAACATTTTTATTTGCAAAATATTGGAAAATGTCCCGAAAAAAATTGGTTTAATGCAAATATCTCGATATTTAGCAAAGATTTTACGCATTTTTGAATATGTGTTTTAGCTTTAGGTAAGCATAATACAAAATGGTTAGTTTGGTAAACTTTGGATAAAAAATGTAATTTTGACAATAATTTTGAAAATGGTAACTTTAAAATTGGTCTTTAGACAAGCTCTCAGAATAAAAATCACTGGGTTTCCATTGAAAAGACTTCCTTGTTATTTATATTTCTACGCATACACACACAGATATACTTGCACACATACTCATAGTTATATTTATAACAAAAGCATTCAAAAACCTATTAACTGTTGTCTTTTCCTACTACTATTTTCTTTTTTTTTTTAATACATTCATGCTCTATACAACAAAAAAAAAAAAGACTTTTGTTGTTGCCTTTTTTTTTAATATAAACTTACGAAATGAATGAAAATGAAAAGAAATGAGGACAATAATAATATAAAAAGTCAAATATATGTGAGTACTAACTTAACAAAGGCAGAAAGTATGTAGTTGTAGTAGTAGTGGTAGCTGTTATTGGTCGCAGACTGAACAATACATACATACATAGATTGTATTAAATATAAGTAAAAACCCAACAAGGATGCGTAATCCCTTTTAAATCCTTACGCAAGTTGCTGACTAAAAACAGATTGCACGACTTAAGTTGGTCATAGTAGCAATAATAACAACAGCAGCAGCAGTAGCAGTAGCAGCCTTATTATATTTAGCAACATTACAAAAAAAAAAAAAAAAACTAATAATAAAAGCAATGTGTTTCTGGGTCTCTTGCTTACTTTTTGACAAAAATCTTAAAGAAAAGTTAAAAAAGGAGATGCAGAAAATTGAACAAGAAAATATTTTTTTTTTATTTTATTTTGTTGTTATTTTTAATATGACAACCATCACTTTCACTTGTATGTACCACTAGTACTATGGGCTAAAAAATCTGCTTCCCTTAGTAAAAGTCTAAGATTCTGAAACATTTTTCCTGCAGAAATCTATATATATAAAAGAGTAATGTGACTGACTGACTGACTGACATACTCATTCATCATCGTCCAGCCCAAACCGCTGAAGCTAGAGACTTGAAATTTGGACTGTAGATCGCCCTCCCGGAATATAGATCCACTAAGGCTGGATTTTTTCCAATGTTGATTCTAAGGGGGTAAAAGGGGTAAAAAACTGTACTTTTGTTACTTTTTATATCTCCTGAAATAATGGTCATAGAGACTTGAAATTTGGACTGTATGTTCACCTCCCGGAATATAGATCCAGTAAGACCGGATTTTTTGCCAATGTTGATTCTAAATGGACAAAAAGGGTAAAAAACTGTACTATTGGTACTTTTTATATCTCCTGAAATAATGGTCACAGAGACTTGAAATTTGGACTGTATGTTCAACCCCTGGAATATAGATCCAGTAAGGCCGGATTTTTACCAATGTTGATTCTAAGGGGGTAAAAAGGGTAAAAAACTGTACTTTTGGTACTTTTTATATCTCCTGAAGTACCTTTTATAAAAAGTACCTTTTATAAAAAGTACCTTTTATAAAAAGTACCTTTTATAAAAAGTACCTTTTATAAAAAGTACCTTTTATAAAAAGTACCTTTTATAAAAAGTACCTTTTATAAAAAGAACCGTTTATAAAAAGTACATTTTATAAAAAGTACCTTTTATAAAAAGTACCTTTTATAAAAAGTACCTTTTATAAAAAGTACCTTTTATAAAAGTACCTTTTATAAAAAGTACATTTTTTAAAAAGTACCTTTTATAAAAAGTCCCTTTTATAAAAAGTACTTTTTATAAAAAGTCCCTTTTATAAAAAGTACCTTTTATAAAAAGTACCTTTTATAAAAAGTACCTTTTATAAAAAGTACCTTTTATAAAAAGTACCTTTTATAAAAAGTACCTTTTATAAAAAGTACCTTTTATAAAAAGTACCTTTTATAAAAAGTACCTTTTATAAAAAGTACCTTTTATAAAAAAGTACCTTTTATAAAAAGTACCTTTTATAAAAAAGTACCTTTTATAAAAAGTACCTTTTATAAAAAGTACCCTTTATAAAAAGTACCTTTTATAAAAAGTACCTTTTATAAAATTACCTTTTGTAAAATGTACCTTCTATAAAAAATACGTTTTGTAAAAAGTACCGAAAGTACACTTTTTGGTACTTTTTTATTTCCTGAAATAATAAGCATAGAAACTTGAAATTGGAAAAGGTTACAAAAAATATAATGGTCACAGAAACTTAAAATTTGGAATGAAAAATCGTTCGGTGAAAAAAAAGATGTGGAAAAGTACTTTTTAGAAATTCCGTTTCTTAACGGGGGTAAAAAGTACTTTTAATATTTGCTCATTGTTTCGATCCTATATAATTGAAATATGGAGTATAGGATACTTCGGTGAAGAAAAAACATTCAGGAAGAGGTATATTTTGGAAATTCCGTTTCTAATGGTGGTAATAAAGTGTACTTTTGGTACTTTTTTTGTTCCTATAATAATGACTTTAGAAGAAGGAGATGGAATTGGAAATGAAATGGAGTAGAACGGGGAACAAAATGGAATAGAGCAGGGAACAATATGAAATGATATTTTTTACTCAAATTTTTCGTGTTAAGTGAGAAAAACCATGGAGAAAAAACCATATTTTTTCCCTCTATATATTTTTTCACCCAAACTTATTTTTTTTATATCAATTTCTTTTTTCACTGAAATATTTATCCACTCAAAATCCAAGATCCCGACATAAGGGCTCGAAAATTGTCAATATATTTTTCCCCCGGAACGAACATGATAACATACCAGCGAAGTTATTCAAATTTTATTGTTTAAATTATTCATTGAAATAGTTTTTTATGGAAGACTTAAACGTCCACAAGTAAATAAAACAAAGACTACTTAGGGGAATTTTTTGGAAATCGATAGAGTGATCCTGATCCTTCTATTATCCAGTATTCAACACAACCGGTAACGAAGTACCGGGATTGTAAGCTAGTAGTCTTATACTCAGAGTAATTTTTCAGTGGAAAAGTACAATATTTTAAGAAATTTTTTTATTTTATTTGTTTTAGAATCTAATAACACCACTCTATATGGTTTTTGGCCAAACATATTGAATACATTTTCTAAAGTATTTTGTTCTCCTTAACTCGAATTTGTTATCAGAAAAGTTGCATCAAATAGTCTTCTCGAGATATAGGCATTTTTATTTTTTGTGCACCAAGCACCATTAAAACTCCCAATAAAATTTCCTAATTTTTGCAAAAAATCCGTACTCGATACGATCAATGATACATTCAGGACATTAAAAGAAAGTTCAAAATGTTATCTGTTTGGTTATATCCGTATTAGTATCCCAATTTTGCAAGAAATTTCCTGTTCAAAGCTCACTGTGGGCCAGGATTTCCATTTTTTGGCCAATATGGTCTGTAAGGCAACACATTTTTAAAAATATTTTTTCAGAACGCCAACATCTTGAATCTTATCCATCTTAAATATTTTTTTATTGTAGCTTAAAGTTTTTTTTTTTTTGAATGAGGTTAAAGTCAAAGTTTTATATTTTTTTATATTCTTTTTTTGAAGCAAATAATTTTTTTGCACTTCAACACAAAATTTTTTTGAATTTTCTGCAAATTACTTTTAAAGACATACCTGTTTTTACAACACATGAGATAAACTGTTAAAAAGTAAGCAATAAGTATATTTTTTTTAATAAATTTTGAAATTCATACTTTTGTTGAAATACGCCTTTTTTCAACACCAAAGTTCAAAAAGGTCCCCACACAGAAAACAAATTTGCTAGTTTCCAACTGAAATTCAGTTGTTGCAGCAAAAATTTGGTTGTTGCATTTGTATTAAGGTTGTAACAACTGAATGTCGGTAGTTTCAACTGAATTTTGTTGATATAACTGTCTTTTAATTGAAACAACTGCAAAATTAATTTGCCACAGCGAAATGTAGTAGCATCAACTGAATTTTGAGTTGATGCAACTAAATAATTCAGTTGGAAATTTATTTTAGAAATGCCCGAAAATGGCATTTCTAAACGTCATTTATATTTTTGTTTCTATTGATTTCTAATAAAACATTCACCACTTTGAAAACATTGGAGTGATAACTGGAGATGGGCACGTGATTGAATTTTGACTCAAGTTGACTCACGCTCACGTAAAAAAAAAATTATTTACTCAATATCTTTTACCTCACACTTACTCACTATTTACGTGAGTAAACAAAACACCACCATAATAAATGACTCCTTCGAAGCTCATGCTAAATATTTAAAACACGAAAAAAATTTTAAAAAATTAATCAATACAATTAAATAATTTTGACTCACTCAAAAAATGGCACTCGCTACGAATCTCTCACTCAAAAAATGTCTCACTACTTATCACTCACGAACAAAAAATTTGAATCACTCTTACTTTTGATCACGCGTAATTCACGTGACTAGCATTCATCTCTTGTGATAAACATTAAAGCTGGGAACGCATTTAAGCGGGCATATTTTGACGAGAGCATTTTAAATATTTTTTATGAAATTGTAAGCTAGTAGCATTATTTGTACATTTAGGATAGCAAATGATAATTGGATTTAAAAAAAGTTCTCTCTTAAATGTGCCACTGAATAAATGAACTTTTTGTATCATTTAAAAGAGAAATATTTTATTAAAATCTTCTGTTAAAAGCAAAAAGGGGGATACATAAAAACTAAGGAATGTAAACATTGTAAATTTTTTTAAAAAGCTGTGTCCCAAATTTTGGATACGACTTTTTGATTTGAAACAAGTGAGAGTGTTAAATTCGGCTGTGCCGAATCTTTTATACCCTCCAAAATGTAAAAAGAAAATAAAAAAAAAAAAAATTGTCAGGGTTTTTTTTTTTGGGGGGGGGGGGGGGGGGGAGGAGGGTGATGGGGTCGGTGAAGGACTTTGGGAGCACCTTTCCACCGCGAAAAATATACCAAATATTTAATTTATTTAACAAAAATACAAAAAAAACATGTAAAAGAATGTATTTTTTCAGAGGTTGGTTCAGTTCTTTAAGGGGGAACTTTTTTCCCCTTTTCCGATTTTGCCCATTTTTGAACTTAACCTGCCTAAGACATATTCGTGCCAAATTGCAGGAGGATAGCTCTTTTATTTTGGACTGCATCGTGCCATCTACAGACAGATGGACGGACAGACATTCTCAGAATGTCTTAGAATCGATCATGGATCAATAATATATATACTTTATGGTGTCCCCAACCGATATTTCGATGCGTTACAAACGGAATGACAAAGTGAGTATATCTGTGTTCGTATTTATGTTTCGCAATCATTTCCTAGTGTTTTTTTGAAACATTAATCAATAATTTAAATATATTGTCCGCCATATTGGATCCGCTATTTTAGTATTGAATATTTGATTTTAAAATCAGATTTGACATTCGAAAAACTATCAAAATCAGACAACATAGAAAATAACTTAATGTTTTATTTGTCGCCATATTGGATCCGCCATTTTGAATTTAAAAAATTAGAGCTGATATTCGTGATTACTAGGGATAAGATTTTCATGCACTAAAAAATCGAAAATATGCGCTTAAAATATGCGCTAAGAAATTAAAAATATGCACTAAAAAATAAAATGTGTGATATAAAAATCTTGTTTTCATGGAAAAAACTCTTTAAAAAGCAAAAAGTAACGCCGGGTTTAAATAGTAACATTTAAAACTATATACAAGTAAGATTTTTTAGAAATTAAGACAATCTATAAAAAAAATTTATGGAAAAAAATAATTTTTCTTATTTATAAAATAAATTTTTGAAATTTAAAATAGTTTTTAAACAAATAAATTTCAATTTGTGTTTTTGGTAATTTATGCCAAAATATGCAAAATTATGCACATAAAAGTTTGAAATATGCACAAAATATGCTTTTAAAACCAAAATATGCAAAAATATGCAATTTCTCCAAAATATGCAAAAAATATGCAAAAACAAATTGATGCCATTTCAACGCAAATTTCTTGATTTGGAAAGATAATTGGTCGATATCGTGTTTAAACTATCGAGAAAAAACATGCATTTGCATGGAAATCTCATCCCTAGTGATTACCGACCCTAAATACATCGAAAATGATTAATTTAAGTACAATTAGCTAGGAATTACAAAAGCATTTCCGCCATATTGGATCCGCCAGTTTGAATTTCAAATCTTTAATTCCAAAATCAGTTTTAACATCCGAAAAACCATTAAATCGAAGTTTTTTGCCAAAAGAGACAACATATAAAGAACCTTAAATTTAAATTTGTTGCCATATTGGATCCGCCATTTTGAATTTTAAATGTCTGAGCTCATATTCGTTATTAACGACCCCAAATACATCGACAATGATTATATTAAAAACAATAAACAAAGAATTAAAAAATCATGTCCGCGATTTTAGATCCGCCATTTTGAATTTTTTTTTCCAGAATCGTGATCAGCAATCATTTAACACCCATATGTAATACCTTTTTGGACTATAGGTTTATGGCCAAAATTCAGGGATGCTGGCCCACAGTCCAGCTGTGTTAAGTAGACACTGTAATAAAGAGAACCTGAAGTCAAATCCAAAATATCCAAAAATATTTGCAAAAGAAATTCAAAATTTGTAAAGAAAATTCTATTTTTTTTATACATTTTTCGTACCAATTTTTACGATTTTTTGTTAAAATTAAAAAAAAAAAAAAAAAATTCCTAAAGCATTTCTGCCTCCTGAAAAAAAATTCTGAGATCAGAAAACTTGTATCAACTCGCCTTCTCGAGATATAGTCATTTTGAATTTTTGTTGACCAAGCCCTGAACTTCATTCCCATTATGCCCATTTCAGTACACTAAAAAAATTATGTCATTAACTGTTTGTAGTTTATTTAAAAAGTTTTACGTTTTGTCGTTTTTAAAAGAAAAACCATTTGATTAATGATCAGTTTTTTTAAATGACTATTTCTGTTATTTGTTTCAGAAATAACAATATAAACAAGTAAGAAAATTATGGTCAGTCAAGACCGACCATTTAATACTCTACACCAGAGTTTCCCGGAAAATGGGTCCTATGGACCGCTAAGATCTATATTTTGTCAAATCTTTAATAAGTGTAAAAAACACTCACAAATCAAATTTGAGAGAAAAAGGCTTCTATTTGTTGCCAATAAACCGCTTTAACTTAATATCGGGCTAAATTTTCACCAGAGGCCTAAGTCCAAAACGGGTCCGATGATTGTCAGATTTGATAAGGTTATTTATGTGCGCGTTTAATATACACAAACAAAATTTTAATTAAATATTTTCTATTTTCACGAAATTTGAGAGATTTTTGTGAAAATCGGGAAGGTGGTTTGTATGGGGGCTACAAGAAGAACTGGTCCGATTTCTTTAAAATTCGGAATGGTCATTTGTGAAGATAAACACGTTTACCTGCCGAATTTCGAAAAGATACCTATTATAATACGGTTAGAGTCATTTGAGCCAAATCTGAAGAGGACCTTTGTATGGGGGCTAAATATGGACCGATTTTTTCCAATTTCAATAGGCTTCGTCCGTGGGCCAAGAGAGGCTTAAGTTTCAAATTTTAAGTCGACTCAAAAAGTGATTCTGAGTCGATCGGTATAGGTTAGGTTAGGTTGGATGGGCGTCCGCCGATTTGGCGAATTCACTCGGAGGCCATAAGGCCCATTGTGATTCCCCTAAAGTTGTTTCCCTACTCCCATGATATACAAAAAATTCTACCTCTCAAACCACCCCGATTCCCTAAGGTATTCTGCTAGAGACGTCAATGGTACATTGTTTAGGCAATCCAAGTCGATCGGTATACTTAAAGGTTGGTCTAGGACCAATATTTCGGGTAGTTACAAACATCAGCACAAACTCATTATACCCTGTACCACAGTGTGGTGTAGGGTATAAAAATAAAGATTTTCATTAGCATTAAATTTTTAAAGTCATTTATTTTTGTTCTGTAAGTAAAAATAAGTGATTCTTCTTTAATTTTTAATGATTTGTGTACGTTATTTTTTTTTTTAATTGTTGGCATTTTTAAGGAGTAATTATTAGTTTTTACCTACTTGTGTGGGTTATTTTTTTGTAGAAAAAATTCTAAAAATTATTTATAGAAATATAAAAACATGTTTGTATCAAGTGACCTTTTCACGATGGGTCTGCCCAGAATGTAGTTGATTGCGGGATCGATTCCCAAAATTTTATTAAGAATTTTTTAAATTTTAATTCTGTTTTATAGTTTAAATATATTTCAATAGAATAATTGTAAAAATAGTCTACCAAATCATTAATTTTTAATGTTTTTGTAGGTTATTATTAATTTGTTGGTAAAAATAACAGAACAATAATTAATTTTCAATGTTTTCGGAGGTTATTTTTTTCGAATTTGTTGGTAAAAATAAATAAAAAAACGTTATTTTTTAATGTTTAATGTTATTTATTTTAGAAAATTTTATGAAGGATAAAAAATAAATGCTAATGTCTGTTAAAACAAATGAATAATTACTGGGTTGGTTTTCAATTGATTAATCACTTGTTTTAAATGTGTTTTTCATTTGTTTTTACCTACAAAATATTATGAGTGTAGAACATTATGTTCGTTCTTCATTATTTTCCTACATTATTTTTTCTCACTTTAAGTATTTGGCATTTTATTTACTCATATACTCGTACAATACATACAGCAACAGTTTTTTTTTTTGTTCTGGAAAATATTTTTCAACATTTTATGGACAAATAGAAACCCCTGTATAATTATCAGCAAGGCAGAGTATGTGTTTGTTATTTTGATGATGGCAATTCTTGATGAAATTTCCTTTCATAATATTGACAATATTTTTTTGTTATCGTTGTCTCCTTTAAATACCCTTCACTCTACGGTAGATGGTATTTATTAGTTTGTCATGCCGTTTGTAAGTCAGGATAATATCGGTTCTGGATATTCATAAAGTTTATACACAGAAAAGAATTTAACCGATTTTAAAATTTTAAATCGGCTGGTCAAGATATTGTAAATTATTTTTTTTTCGGTTTGTTTTTCAATTAATTCGGTTATTTTTGATATCAAGTTCTTTAAAGCTAAAAAGAGATTTTGGAACGGAAATTGTGTACTAGACTTTTTGAAAGCAACTTTTGTTTGGAAAACTGTTTTCGAGATATTAATCTAAAACCTGAAATTTCGCAAAGGACTAGCTTTAAAGGATTAATGAATTATTTTCACATCATTAAATCAGTCAAAATCGATTATTTTTGTGAAACATTAGCTTCTGGCAAAAATAATATTTTTTTCATTCTCATAAATGCGATTTTTATATGATCATCAAGCGCATTTAAAGATTCGTTTATGCCGAATATAACACTTGTGTTACTTTTTTATTTGCTTTCACAATATCATACAATAACAAAAGCAATAGGGATTAGTTGAAAATCTGCTAAAAACATTTCTCTGGTTTGTTTTCTTTTATCGCCTTTTATTTCATGCTAATACCCATAACATTGACTATGTATGGGTGAAAATATGTATGTGTGTGTGTTTTTTTTTAAATGTCATTTGTTAGTATGTATTTGTTACAAATGTTGCGGTATGTTGTATCCGATAATTGCGTGTACATGTATTAGTAAGTTAATGATTGTGTGTGGGTGGTTATTTAGTTCTTATTTTTTTGGAATATGCTTGAAAATTAAAAATTGGTGTAAATTGTTTTAAATTTTAGAAAATTGATTTTTCGTAACTTAAAACACTCTAACAATAGGAAAATTTTATCAGTAATAGATTTTTATGTAGGCTAGAATAAACATTTATCTAAAACAATTCAACTACATTTGTTGGCTTAACTTGAGGTGCTAGAGAAAAAATAACAAATATTGGTGATCATTGCACAGAGGGCCAGACAGATCGATTTCCGGCCAAAAGTCCTTATTTGGAAATTCTCAAAAAAATGTATACCAGTTTGTTGGGCATATATAGAAGCAGGTTTTCTGAACTTATCTTAATGATCCAATTACACCCTTTCCTTTGACAGGTCTTCAAAGTTAAAAAAGTTGGTAAACAAATTTTAATAGATGAGATACTTTTTTAATTTTTTTTCCAAACTTCTATTGCTGATGTTTAACTTTTTGTTTGCGTGGTTCAACCTTATATATAAGCCTTTGTAACGAAAATAACGTGGGAAAATATAACTCATTTGCCTGGCAGCAATTCGCGTTTTTTTGAAAAATGTTATAATTTTTTAGCTATTTACCTCGCGCCGAAAAAATCCTCAGCGATCCTCAGTTCGAAACAATCGGTCTATATTTTTTTTGATATGGAATAGATCCATATCTTTCGAAAAAAGTTGCCCAAACTTGCTCGAAATGATAAATGGTAAAACTACAGCTATTTTTTGATAGTGGTGCTAGATTTATTTTAAAAAAAAATAATTTGAACATAAACAAGTAAGAGTGTTAAATTCGGCTGTGCCGAATCTTTTATACCCTCCAACATGCAAAAAAAAAAAATTGCAGGGACGTTTTTTTTTGGGGGGGGGGGGGGTCCAAAGTGGTAATTGGGGGGGCAAATTTCCTCTCAAAAATGTGTTTAAAAATTCATTCTTATGCTTTATGCACTAAAGAAATACAAGTTTATTATTATTTAAAAAAAATATATTTCACGCCCATAAAAGGGGGGGGGGGGGGCGAACCGAAAAAACGACATTATCTAATTCTCCAAATGCAAATGTTCCAAATGCAGGACTTTGAACTTCCTGTAGCATAAAAATGTTGCATTTGTAAAACAAAAACACAAAAAATCATATAAAAAGTAGTATTTTCCATGGGTTGCTTTAGTTCTCTAAGGGGGGACTTTTTCCCCCTTGGTCCGATTTTGCTCTTTTCCGAACTTAACCTGCCTAGGAATATAAGACATATTCGTGCCAAACTTCGGAAGTCTAGCTCTTTTATTTTGGACTGTATCGTGTCCTCTACAGACGGACAGACGGACAGACGGACGGACGGACGGACGGACGGACATCGCTAGAATGTCTTAGAATCGATCACTGATCAACAATATATATACTTTATAGGGTCCTAGACCGATATTTCAATGCGTTACACACGGAATGACAAAGTGAGTATACCCCCATACTGTGGTTGGAGGGTATAATAATATTTTATGGTTTTAAGTAGTTTTTATCGCCAGAGAGTGCCTTAAATGTAGGAAATAAAATTTAGGATACATTTTTAGTATTTTTTAAAGATTAGTTACACCATTTCAAATTAAATTCAAAAATTTTTATTCAATTTCCAAAATTTTCTGAAAAATTCATACCACATTTGTTAAAACGAATTGAGTAAATAATTTGCCTACACCATTTCCAAAAGCTTTTCTGAAACTTATTAAGTCGATTACAGCATTTCTACATTTATAACAAAAATACAAAAAATGTTTCTAACAGCATGTTAAGTTTTATTTATGGAGTTAAAAAAATTATGTAATTGTACTTTTTCCATGTAATTGCACTATTTTTAAATTTGTTTTGAAAAATATAAAAAAAAAAATAAAATTAGTCGCCATATTGATTACGACCTATTGAATTTTTATAAGTTATCATTTATTTTTTTAGATTCAGTAAGTAAAAGACTCCCTTAAAACCAAATTTAAGTTAAACCGAAAAATTTTTAAAAAATTTGTCCACCATATTGGATCCGCCATTATTTTTTATTTGGTTTTAGTTACATTTTGAAACTGGTGTCCCCAAAATCCTCTAGAAGCACATTTTCAGCCGGATCCAGCAACGATAAATACTTTTGGCCGGAATTGGATCATTCTCACAAACTTTAAGGAACATATTAAGTCCGCCATTTTGTTTTTAAAAATTCAGAGTTATAATTCTGATGCAGTAACTCCAAGACCCCCTTAAAGAAAATTTTGAGTTAAATCGGACAATTAAAAAAAAAAAATTGTCCGCCATATTGGATCTGCCATTTCGACTTTTTTAGTTTTACGCTAAATTTTGAAATCAGGGACCCCAAAATCCTCTAAAGGCACATTTTCAGACGAATCCAGCACCATTGAAGACTTTTGGTCAAAATTGGATCATTCTGACAAACTTTAAATAGCTTGTTTAGTGCGCCATTTTGTTTTTCAAAATATAGGGTAACAATTCTGATTCAGTATCTCCAAGACCCCCTTAAAACAAAATTTGAGTTAAATCGGACATCTTTAAAAAAAAATTGTCCGCCATATTTGATCCGCCATTTTGAATTTTTTAGTTTTTAGATAAAATTTGAAATCAGCGACCCCAAAATACTCGGGATGCACATTTTCAGCCGGATCCAACAACGATAAAGACTTTTGGCCGGAATTGGATCATTCTGGCCCTCTGTGCATTGCTTTAAATTTTAAAATGTCAGTTTTGAAATTTTACTCTGTGTTTTTTAAAAATTTTAAATGCATTAGAGGTGCTAGAGACAAAACACACCTAATTTTTCAATATTTTCTTTTTCAAAAAAAAAAAAAAAATTAAAAATTCATTTGTAACATGCATTTTGCAAAAAAAAATATTCAAAAAATTTTTGTTAACTACGGTGTTTGAAAAAACTAGCAAACATGGATAACCATCGATAACAACTATCAGAAATTTATTTTTAAATAATTAAAAAAAAAAAACAAATTCAATTTTTTAGTAAACTTAGATCGTAGTTTTATTTTCATCGACCGCGCTCACTTCTACGCCCACTTACACTCAAAAAATTATATCATTAACTGTTTGTAATTTATTTAAAAAATTTTACGTTTATTCATTTTTAAAAGAAAAAACATTTGTTTGATGTTCAGTTTTTATTAATGACTACTTCAGTCCTTTGTTTCAAAAATAACACATTAAAAAAATAAAGACTTTAATTAACATTTAATTTTTAAAGTCATTTATTTTTGTTCTGTAAGTAAAAACTACTGATTATTCTTTAATTTTTTAATGATTTGTGTAAGTAATTTTTTGTTAAATTGTTGGTATTTTTTAATGATATATCATTAGATTTTACCTACACAAGTGGGTTATTTTTTTGTAGAAAAATAATCAAAAAATTATTTATAGAAATATAAAAACATGTTTGTATCAAGTGACTTTGGCACGATGGGTAGAGTGTCTGGCCAGAATGTAGTTGATTGCGGGATCGATTCCCCAAAATTTTATTAAAAATTTTTAAAAAATATTTCAATAGAATATTGAAAAAAATAATCATTAATTTTTAATAATTTCGTAGGTTATTTTTTTTGGAATTTGTTGGTAAAAATAACACAACTATCATTAATTTTTATTGTTTTCGTAGGTTATTTTTTCGAATTTGTTGGTAAAAAAAGATAAAAAACCGTAATTTTTTAATGTTTAATGTTATTTATTTTAGAAAATTTTGTCAAGAGTAAAAAATAAATATTGATGGTTGTTAAAACAAATTAATAATTACTGGGATGGTTTTCAATTGTTTATTCACTGGTTCTAAATGTGTTTTTCATTTATTTTTGCCTTCAAAATATTTTGAGTTTATGACAAAAAAAAATGAAATTTAAAAATGTTCACTTTTTACCATTTTTGTTTGTTTTTTCCCCAATACAAATTTGAATGTAGGTTTTTACGGATTTCTCTGAAATTACTCACGTTTATTCTAATTTTTGCAAGGAATGCCTCAGTAAAAGTTTCATTACCGTAGCCCACTCCAATAACAAATTTTGGACAAAATTGTAAAAATCAAAAAAATCTGATATTTATAATAAAGCTTATTTTCTGTTTGTTCTCTACACAAACTTTTCAGGAGATTTATATGTCACGTGACCTATCATGGACCTATCACTTTTCCTGCAGGGTAAGTATAGGAGCTAAATCAAAATCATTCAAATTTAAATGAATTTTTGGAATTTTTTAGCGGTAATCCCACATTATAGATATTTTTACTAAAAACTTGGCTTTTTTGGAAATTCTAAACGATGTTTACTATTTTTTACATGCACAGAAAGAAATAAAAAAAAAATTTGAGTAAATTTTTAATACTATTGAGTAAAAAATTACTCAATTTTCCACCAGTAAACGATTTAATAGTATTGAGTAAATTTTTAATAAAAATTTATTAAATGTTTGCCAAAAAATTTGAGTAAATTTTTAATTGACACTATTAAGTGCAGGAACAGAACAAGAAGCACCACCTTTTAAAAACAGAACAAGTTTTATTTCACATCGGCGCCGGCCACCGGTTTAATCTGCCAAACCGTATGGAAAAAGTCGTGCCGGGCTTATTCTGTTTCTACTCTAAAAAAAACAAAGTTTAAAAAATTTCATATTTTTTTACAAAGAAAAAAAAAACATGTTTTTTCAAACTTTACCAAATATATTTTTGTCTTAAAGACATAAAAAAATTTTATAAATATGATTACAAACTTTCATGTATATATACAAAAAACTATAAACTAAACGAGAATTAAAAAAACTAAGAAAATTCCAAAAAAAAAAATAAAAAAGCTATTAAATTCTTATTAAATTATTTACTCAATTTGTTTTTAAATTTTTGAGTAAATTTTTAATTGCGTCAATTAAAAAATTACTCAAAACTTTTTTTAAATTTAAACAAGTGATTACTCAAATTGTTTTTCCCCATATTTTTTTCTGTGTGGTTAACTAATATATTGGCAATGAACCCCAATTAAAGCTGTTGCTAGTCCAGCAGCTCTAGTTGACTTATTAAATTTAGTTTTTTTTTTAGAAAATTCAATTTTTGTTTAGAAAATAATCATTATAAAATTTTGAAAATTTTTAGTGATGATCTCAAATTTTTGTTAGTTTGCTCTAAAACCTGTGGTTTCTACCATAAAAATCAAAAAAGGGGATTTTTTGAAATTGAATTAATTATTTTTAAATTTTGCTCTAGTTTTACCCTCCAACCATAGTATGGGGGTATACTCACTTTATCATTCCGTGTGTAACGCATCGAAATATCGGTCTAGGACCCCATAAAGTATATATATTATTGATCAGTGATCGATTCTAAGACATTCTTTTTTTTTTTTACTTTGAGCCAACACTCAGGTTATGCCCCCTACTAATGCAATGCATTGTGTTGGTATTAGGAAAATAGGTTATGATGAGAAGGAAAGAGGGAGTAGTGTTTGTGGATATTTAATTTGAACTTTTCTAAATTATAGCATACTGGAAAGATTTCTGCGGGGAGTTTGTTCCACATACGGCTAGGTCGATCGAGAAACGAATTTTCTCTGTAATGCGTTGTGCGATACATTGGACAGTCGACAAAAAACGGATGTGAGTTCCTGGAAAGGCGAGTACTACGGGTTAGGGTGGATCGAATTGGGCTTTTTGGCGAATTTCGTTCCGGCTCACCGACAGATGTGTTGGAATAGACCTAAAAACAATGTGGTTAAATTTTCATGTAGATTGGTGGTCATCTTCCGCTGCCGAAATGACGTTAAAAATCCGCGATTTCTTAAAAAATAGCATTTATTTTAAAAAATTGCCAAAATTATAAAAATCACTTAATCTTCTTTTTTATTTCAGTCAATCTTTTCAATTCGATCATATTTTCTTAGAAAAAATTTCAGCTCTATAGGACCCTGTTAACCCCTCTAAAACGGTTGCCGAAAATGACCCATACATTTTGCCCTAAACTCAAAACCACCAAATTTAAAATTTTTTTTTTTTTTGATTTTAAGTTGCACAATCTAAAGTTTTTATTGCATTTATTTCAAGTTCGTTTGACAAAAATTTTTTTTGAAAAAATACGAGATTCTTAAACAGCGCGTGTAACGGTCTGTTTTCAGGACATTTTGGGAAAATTGCACTTTTTTTTAAAAAATCAACATTTTAGTTAAAAACTTTTCATTTTGCACTATATTTATTATAAATTATAAAACTTAATATTAAAATGTTGGATTTTATGATATTCTTTAACCCTACACAGCTATGGGCCCAAAATGACCCATGATGAACAAATCAAAAAAAAGTTTTTTTTTTTTAAATTTAGTGGTTTTGAGTTTAGTTCAAAATGTATGGGTCATTTTTGGTAACCGTTTTAGAGGGGTTAACAATGTCCTATTAAGCTGAAATTTTTTTTTAAGAAAATATGATCGAATTAAAAAGATTGACTGAAATAAAAAAGAAGATCCCGAGTAAAAATTTTTATATTGCACCAGATCTATTTATATCTCGCTCAATATATAATCAGATCTTATCAGATCCGGAAATTGACCCGATCTAATTATGTATATCAGTTTTGATCAGTTCTGATATAAACTGATCAAATTAGATCTCGTTGGATCCGACATTTGTCCCATATATATTCTGATCTTATATGATCTGGTTTGATCAAAATTGATATTGTAGCATATGTACATTGATTTTAGCAAAATGTCTATTGTTAAGAACAAATGAAAATCAAATTTTTATTTAAAATAGTTATAGTTTAATTTTATTCAGTACTTTTAATGATAATAATGATTAAATGTATAATATAATTTCAAACCGTTTTAAAAAATTCGGTATTTAGAAATGTAAACTACAAAATTAAAAATGTAAAAAAACCTATTCACCATCGAGCTATTAACTTTTTTACTGGCTATTTTTAATAAAGATATTGTTTGTACGGTATTAACATTTACCTCAAATTCCAGAAAAATTCGGATTTCGGGGTGTATGCAAATAACAGTTTACGTGTGTTTGAATAAATTAAAAGGCTCATTAAGTCTTGATATTTTTCGGAATTTTGTGACCAATAGCGAATTTAACTATGTATGGATGTTTTAACTTTTCATTATTACTAAATGAGCCTTAAGATTTGTTTATCTTCGAGCAGTTTTGTTTTAAATACCGATATAATAAAGAATCAATCTACTAACATCGAGTGCTAAGTATTCATTTGTATAAGGTTGTGTATTAAAAAAGTTACTGCTTAAGGATAAACAAATCTTAAAGTTCATTTAGTATTGATGTACAGTGGGAGTATCCATGTGGAGTTGTACTCGCTACTGGTCACGAAATCTTGAATTATATCAAGACTAACTGAGCCTTTTAATTTATTCAAACACACGCAAACTGGTATTTGCATATACCCCAAAATCCGAATTTTTCCGGAATTTGGGGTAATTGTAAATACCACCCAAACAATATCCGTGGATTAAAAAAAAAACACTTTTAACTTATTTAATTTTGCACAAACGATCCTTTTGCAATCCAGGAAACAATTTATAGGCATATGTATT
This sequence comes from Pegoplata infirma, assembly GCA_963921195.1. Classification (NCBI taxonomy): domain Eukaryota; kingdom Metazoa; phylum Arthropoda; class Insecta; order Diptera; family Anthomyiidae; genus Pegoplata; species Pegoplata infirma. Next base: position 228,731,475 of record OY992536.1, on the reverse strand, counting down.
TTGTTGAAAAAACTTCATTTGCTTAATTTTTATCTTCATAATCTTCATAAAATTCAAAATTTGTTTCTCCAATTCAACAGCTTTTTTAAATTTCTAAAAAATCTGCAAACGAAGAGAAATTTGTTATTCTTTTATTTTTAAGTTTCGTGATCATTTCTAAAATACTTACATTAATGTTTAAAGCATCTGAGAGATGAACTCAAATTGGATTTTCCTTTGGCTTGATTAAATTAATAAACATTTTTTCCATGGCACAATGATTTTTTCAAAAATACGTATTTTTTTTATTGTTTATTTTTTATTTGACAGAAATTTCAAATTTTTTTTTTTTGTATTTACATTTTTAATTTTGTTTTCATTTTCATTCGGAATCAAATTAAGTATAAAATAAGGAAGATTTTAAAAATAGAGGGTGTTTATTAAAATAAGATATAAATATATGCAATCATATCTCGTTAGATATAATTATATCTAATCATTTTTACTCGGGATTAACGGATTTTTGTAATTTTGGCAATTTTTTAAAATAAATACTATTTTTTAAGAAATCGCGGATTTCCAACGTCATTTCGGCAACGGAAGATAACCACCGATCTGCATGAAAATTTAACCACATTGTTTTTAGGTCTATTCCAACACATCTGTCGGTGAGCCGGAACGAAATTCGCCAAAAAGCCAAATTCGATCCACCCTACTACGGGTATACACTAGAGGTGTCCTTAAAAACGAAAATCACCTTTTTATACCTGGTAGGGTCCTATATTGTTCTTTAGTATCTAAAAATGAGTGAGCCAAAATTTGGGGACAATCGGCTAAAAATAACTCGTGCCGAAAATGGATTGAAATTTTGGGACATTCTTATAAGAACGAAAAACTAGTTTTTTCTAGTTTTTGGAAAAACATTGGTATTTGATATTTTTTGTTAAATTTTTTGTGAAATAATATGAAAATGGTACTAAATTACCTTTTCAAAACGACTAATAAAATTAAAATCGGATGAAAAATAAGCATTTTACGCATACATGCCCCAGACCATTGTATGGTTTTTAGAGCCAGAATTTCAAAATTTTCAAAATTTTTAGGCAAAAATATAGTAAAAATTTAATTTTACTTTATGATCAAATTGAAAACATGTTTAAGATTAAAAATATCAGATATGGTAGTCAAGCTTTTTTTTTATTTGGCGCGGGTAGTGATAAAAATTTCCGCGGATTCCAAATAAAATGCGTTTTTCTACAATAATTAAGAAAATTTTTGAAAATTTGTGCTCTATTGTGCGGATCGAAGTGTAAAACGTAAATTCTGTAACTTTTGAGAAATCGGATATATGCAGATATTTTGTATTATAGAAATGTATAACGTCTCAAATTTGTCATTTCACCTCGACGAAAAGGGGTTAAAGATGCCCGAATTCTCAAAAAATTTACAGAATTTATGTATTTCACTTCGTATAATACAATACAGAAAATTGTTTCCCATATTTGCTTAATTATTTTAGAAAAACTCATTTTCTTTGGAATCCGCGGAAATCATATCACTACCCACGCCAAATGAAAAAAAAGTTAGACTACCATATCTGTTAGTTTTTATTTATAACATGTATTTAATATAATTATAAAGTAAAATTTATTTTTTTTTATTTTTTTGCCTAAAAATTTTAAAAATTTTCAAATTTTGGCTTTAAAAACCATGCAATGGCCTGGGGCATGTATGCGTAGAATGCTTAATTTTCATCCGATTTGAATTTCTTTAAGCTTTTTGGAAAGGTAATTTATTGCCATTTTCATATTACTTAACAAAAAAATTAACAAAAAATAGCATATACCAATATTTTTCAAAAAACTAGAAAAAACGTGTTTTTTCATCAGATAAGAGTGTCCCAAAACTTCAATCCATTTTCGGCACGAGTTATTTTTATCCGATTGTCTCCAAATTTTGGCTCACTCATTTTTAGATACAAAACTACAATTTAGGACCCTACCACGTATTAAAAAGTGATTTTGAAAAATTACCTTAGTCGTTAGGACACCTTTAGTATACACCCGCGTCTCAGGGATGAGTTTACCCATCTCAGCTGAGCACTTACCGTGGTAATATCGATAGAATAATAACACACCCCACATTCCGACGATGCTCCAATGAATCAATAGAGCTGGATACCCTACTGTCATTGATGAGCTTCAACGCACTCCTTAGCACCCGATCCAGAAGCTTCAAGATAGACCTTGAGGCACCTGCTCAGATATGGGAGTTGTATTCCATTTTTGGTCGGATATAGGCGGTATAAATAGTGAGAAGATCAGACGGGGTGAAGTAATTCTTGCACCGTTTTAAAAAACCAAGACACTTGAATGCTTCTTTCGACACTTGAAAAACATGTTGGTTCCATCGAAAATCACATTGGATTTTCATGCCTAGAACATCAAGAGTATCTGATTCCTCAATAGTAATATTCCTAGGCAGGTTAAGTTCGGAAATGGGCAAAATCGGACCAAGGGGAAAAAAGTTCCCCCTTGGAGAACTAAACCAACCCAAGAAAAACCGCATTTTTTGGAGGGTTTTTTGTACTTTTGCTAAGCAAATGCAACATTCTTATCTCAGAAGAAGTTAAAAATCGCAGGGGAAGGTGCCCCCTAACGTCTCTCCCAACCCCTCCCCCCCCAAAAAAAAAGAGACGCCCCTGGATTTTTTTTATATAGTTTTTTTACATTTTGGAGGGTATACAAGATTCGGCACAGCCGAATGTAACACTCTCACTTGTTAAGTAATAAATTGCAATTAAAATTTTATTTGTAGAATTAATGCTATTTGTGCATTAGCATATCTAGCTAACAGCAACAATCAAAATATTTTGTGGGCAAAAAAAAAAAAATGAAAAACATATTTAAAGCAAGTGATAAAACATTTGAAAGCCATCCCAGTAATTATTCATTTGTTTTAACAAACATCAACATTTATTTTTTACATAAAATATAATTTATATAAATAAAACAAAGAACTTTGAACATTAAAAAATAACGTTATTTAATTTTTTTACCAACAAATTCGGCAACAAAACCTACGAAAACATTAAAAATTAATGAATGTTGTGTTATTTTTACCAACAAATTCAAAAAAATTACCTACGAAAACATTAAAAATTAATGATTTCGTAGGTTATTTTTTTACAATTTTTCTATTGAATTTTTTAAAAAAATTTATTAACATTTTTGGGGAATCGATTTCGCAATCAACTACATTCTGGCCAGACACTCTACCCATTGTGCCAAAGTCACTTGAAAAAAAACATGTTTTTATATCTCAATAAATATTTTTTTTTTGAATTTTTTGTCTACAAAAAAATAACCAACACAAGTAGGTAAAAACTAATGACTTCTCTTTAAAAAATGCCAACAATTAAAAAAAAAAAAATAACGTACAAAAATCATTAAAAATTAAAGAAGAACCACTTATTTTTACTTACAGAACAAAAATAAATGACTTTAAAAATTTAATGTTGTTATTTTTGAAACAAAGAACAGAAATAGTCATTTAAAAAAATTGAACATTGAACAAATGTTTTTTCTTTTAAAAACTACAAAACGTAATACTTTTTAAATAAACTACAAACAGTTAATGACATCATTTTTTGAGTGAAGTTATACATTGAAAAAAATGTCGGAAAAAGTTATAAAGATGTTGGAAACCTAAAAAATTAGTGGAAAATAAGAAAATATTAGAAAAGTGAAGAAAAAACAAAACACAGCAAAATTATTGCTAAACAATTTTAAATATAATCTTCGAATTTCCAATGGAATACACTTTTACTTGCCTCAGAGGTTCAGAAAGTATGCCTATTCTTTTACCTTACTACAATCTACTCATTTTTACTGCTTTTACTCAAATTGTAGTAGAAATAGTAAGAAATTTAAGTAAACAAACAGACCTAGTATGTCAATCTTTAGTAAATTTTGTCTTGTTCTCAACTCCTCATTAAATTTAATTAAATTTACTTATTTGATATAATCACAATTTTTATTTTCCAATTTTCATAACAATTTAATTACAATTTTGTAACATTAAGAAATCGTATTAAAGTGATAAAAATCTACTCTTGAGACACAAAATATAAAAAAAACACATAAAAACAAAGGACTTCGTTATACATGTGTATTAGAGTGAAGCGAATTTTCTTTTTTCGATTGCAATATCCTTGGAAGTCGGAACACGGCAACTGTTCAGACAAATTTAACACAAAAAAAAAAAAAATATTGGACCTGGGCTCCTTTTTTCAATTTAAAATCGCAATTTTTTTTAACATTTTAAATTTCAATTCTGATTTATTTTTAATAAAAAATTAAATTGATTTGCTTGACTTTTAAAATATTATATTTTGAGTAAGTTTATTCTAGCTCGGGGTCATTATTTCCTTTACTAATTAAAACTCTGATATTCTTATAGAATAATTTTAAGGAAATTATTTTTCTGTTTTAAATTTATTTATGTTGGTTATTTTCGGAATTTTTCAGATTTTTCAGACTCTACTTTAACGATAAAAATCCGTCAGTAGAGTCGAATATGTATTAATATTTGAGTTTGAACCTTAGCGATTTGTCATTTAAATTCCCTTTGCTACGTATAGTATAGGGTTTTTATATTTGCTAAATAGTCTTGACAATGGAATTTGATAAATTCCGAAATACATGTCGATTAAGTTTTGCAAAACATGAACAATATAAATAAGTTTAAACAGAAAAATGATGATTTTAACTAGTAAAGAAAATAATGACCTCGAGCTAAAACAAACCTACTCAAAATATAATATTTTAAGGGTCGACAAAACCAATTTTTATTTTTTAATTAAAAATTAATTAGAATTTAATATTTTTTTGTTTTTATTTTATTTTTTTTTAGTAATGTCCTAATATTAAGAAATATTTTCAGCAAAAAAAAAAAAAAATAAATATTTTTTCACCTTGTTCGGAGTTTACCGACTTTAAAGTCAAAATAGGAAATCAAAGACATTGCCCCACATTTAAAGTTAAAGTTAATTTTGACCCAAAAGGCAATTGTTCCAACCCCGACAATATCGACAAAAAAGGAAACTCTGTTTCACCCTAATGTGTGTGTGACCTGTATCTGTGTATATGTGTTAAGACATAATATTAATATAAAACAAAGAACATGAGGTAGGAGAGAAATAATAAAAAAAGAGAATAAATACTCATTTAAATGCATTGAAAAATATAAAAACTGTAAACGCAATATTAACAGTATCTATGACTTATCAGGAATTAGGCGACAAGAAGGTAATAAAAATGAAATCTAAACAAAAGACATACAAACAAACACCATAACATGCTGAGATTTACTAACACACATTCATTCTACACATACATACATTTTATACATCCACACATTTTACACATCCACAAAAGATATTAAAAACAATGCAAATGAATAGGATAATGAATACAAACAAATAATAAAAACCAAAAACAACAACACGTTTGAACACTGTGATCGGAGAGTATAAAGATTTTGCTTGAATAACTTAAGAAAGTTATAGTCCGTCAAGACCGACCATATGATACCCTACACCAGTGTGTTCCGAAAAATGGGTCCCAAGTCCAAACATGGACCGATTGGATTTGCCTTTTGTTAGATCTTTATTTAGTGTAGAAAACACAGAGATCTAATTTTTGTGGAATTGGTTTATTTTTTCCCAATAGACCGATTTAACTGAATATCGGTCGAAATTTTTATAAGTCCAAAAATGGTTCAATTACATTCCGCTTTGATTAGGTTACTAAAGTACACGCTTAACACCTAAAAATAAAATTTTTATCAAATATTTACATTTTCATGAATTTTGAGGGTATTATGTGAATATCGGGAGGGTGGTTCGTATGGGGACTACCAGAAGGACTGACCCGATTCCTTTGAAATTTAGAATGATGATTCGTGCATACAAAATTACCTGTTAAATTTCAAAGCGATATCTATTATAATATGGTTATTAGAGTCATTAAAGCCTCATCCAAAGGGGGCGTTTGTATGGGGGCTAGGTCTTAACGTGAACCGATTTTCTCCAATTTCAATAGGCTTTTCCTTGGTCCAAAAGATGCTTAAGTTTAAAATTTCAAGTCTTAAAGGCTTAAACCGATAGATGGACAGATGGATGGACGGACGGACAGACGGATGGACAGACGGACGGACGGACATCGCTAAATCGACACAAAAAGTAATTCTGAGTCGATCGGTGTACTTGGAGGTAGGTCTAGGACCAATATTTCGGGTAGTTACAAACATCAGCACAAACTCATTACACCCTGTACCACAAAAAATAATCGAATCACTCACGCAAAAAATAATCGAATCACTCACTAATCATTCACGCATTTTTTTTACTCACGCTCACTCACATTCACGTGAGTAATAAAAAACTTACTCACGCTCACGTGTGACTCACGCCAGATTCAATCACGCTAACGCGTGAGTCACGCAAAATCTACTCACGCAATAAAGTTATCTTACCAAAAAGAAAAAAAAACCCAAAAAAAAAAATTTTTACAAAAAAATTAAAAAAAAAATTTGGCAAATCAAAAAATCAAATCACGCAAACTCACGCAAAAAATAAATAAATAACTCACTCACTAATCACTCACTCAGATTTTTTTTCAACTCACACTCATTCACAATCACGCAAATCACGTGACCAGCCCCCATCTCTACCACAGAGTGGTGTAGGATATAATTAAGAAAATCATAAGAATAGTCAGAAAAGTTTTAATTAAAATTTAGAAAGTCTTTTATAAAAACTCAATTAAAATTAACAAAAGCGCAATTTAAATTCAGAAGAGCCCAATTAAAACTTATAGAAGCCCAAATAAAATTAAAAAATCCGAAATTTATAAAAGCAAATAAGAATTTCAGGAAGTCTTTGTGGTTATCTTGAAAAGCCCTTGTCTTATTTAAAAAGGTAAATTAAAATTTATAAATGTTCAAGTTAAATATACAAATTATAGATCAAATTCAGAATTTTTTTTTTTTAAAAGCACAGCAGAAATTCATAAAAGCTTAAATGAAGTTCAGAAATGACAAACTGAAAACAGAAATCATAATTGGAATTGAGAAAAGCTTAATTGCAACTTAGGAAGTTAAATTGCAATTAAAAAAATTATGTCATTAACTGTTTGTAGTTTATTTAAAAAGTTTTACGTTTAGTCGTTTTTAAAAGAAACAAGAAGAAAAATTAAGTTCGACTTGGTCGAATCTCTGAATACCCTCCACAATGTCGTCTGATAGTAATTTTCGAAAAAAAATTTAAAAAAATTGCATCACAAATTTTTTATTAGAAATACATATATTATATTGAGTAAAACTTTTTTTTAATCAATCAAATTTTTTTGAGTGTAAAATTTTTTTGACTGTCAGCATTTTTTTGAGTGTGACATTTCATTTTAAAAAAAAAAATTATGTATACATTTTTTTTTGAGTGTAACATTTTTTTTAGTGTAAATATTTTTTTTAGTGTACAATGTCTTTGAGTAATAAAATTACTTTGTAAAATATTTTTGTTGTTTTATACCTATATGCAATACAAAAAAAAAAATATTTCACATATTTCCCACTTTTTATTTTACTTCATTTGATTTTTTTTCCAAAAATTCTTACTATACACCGTTACATACAGTTACAATAACAAAACAATAACAAATATTTACTTGTCTAACAACTATACTGCACCCCACGACAAAAAAACAAACAACAACAAGTTTTAAAAAACTGGTATTTCACCATGCTTTTAAAACTTGTTTAACGAGTTTTCAACAGTTTAAGGTGAAACAAATCTAAAATTCAGAGCTTTGCTTATAACTTTTGAACCACTGAACCGATTTTGCTGAAATTCAAAACCAAATAGCATTGGGGAACGACAAATATATATGCTAAGCTTCAGCCCCCTCAGAATTGTCTGTCGAAAGTTATAGTGGTTTTAATCTTGTAAATTCGAAAAATACCCTTGCCGAGATTTACTCTTTTGCTCATAACTTTTGAACCAATTGACAGATTTCGCTGGATTGCAATACCAACCTGACCCGGTAAATGGAGAACATATATGTCAAACTTCAGAAGCCTCCGGAAAGTCTTTCAAAAGTTAGCGTGTTTTCAACGGACAGACAGACAGACGGACGGACGGACGGACGGACGGACGGACGGACATCGCTAGATCGACTTAAAATCGATCAAGGATCATGAATATATATACTTTATGGGGTCCTAGACCAATATTTCGATGTGTTACAAACGGAATGACAAACTTATATATACCCTCTATCACTAGAGTGGAGGGTATAAAAACATTTGTTTGATGTTCAGTTTTTAATACCCAGCAAAAACTTGCATTACCAAGTAATGAAATGTGTAATGGGAAATTTAAAAGTTATAACTACTTCTGATTCGAATTACCTTTCCCATTACATTTACAAGCAAATGTGCCAAATGTAATGATTATCAAACCAGTATTAATAACTAACAAGTAGAAAAATTAAATTCGACTTGGTCGAATCTATGAATACCCTCCACAATGTTATCTGATAGTAATTTTCTAAAAAAAATTTCAAAAAATTGCATTACAATTTTTTTATTAGAAATATGTATATTATTTTGAGTCAAACTTTCTTTTAATCAATCAAATTTTTTTGAGTGTAAAATTTTTTTTACTGTCAACATTTTTTTGAGTCTGCCATTTCATTCAAAAAAAAAAAATTATAATGTGTACATTTTTTTTTTTGAGTGTAACATTTTTTTTGAGTGTAAATATTTTTTTAGTGTACAAGTTCTTTGAGTAACAAATTACTTTGTAAAATAGTTTTGTTGTTTAATACCTACCTATATGTAATACAAAAAAAAACTATTTCACATATTTTCCCCTTTTTTTATTACCATCCTCTTCTTTAAAAACCAAAAACAAATTAACATTCAATCATACACATACTTTATTTGATTTTTTCCCGTTACATACAGTTTACACTAACAATAACAAATATTTACTTGTCTAACAACTAAACTGCACCCCACGACAAGAAAACAAACAACAACAAGTTTTACAAAACTGGTATTTCACCATGCTTTTAAAACTTGTTTAACGAGTTTTCAACAGTTTAAGGTGAAACAAATCTGAAATTCAGTGCTTTGCTTATAACTTTTGAACCACTGAACCGATTTTGCTGAAATTCAAAACCAAATAGCCTTTGGGAACGACAAATATATATGCTAAGCTTCAGCCCCCTCAGAATTGTCTTTCGAAAGTTATAGTGGTTTTAATCTTGTAAATTCGAAAAATACCCTTGCCGAAATTTACTCTTTTGCTCATAACTTTTGAACCACTGGACCGATTTCGCTGGATTGCAATACCAACCTGACCCGGTAAATGGAGAACATATATGTCAAACTTCAGGAGCCTCCGTAAAGTCTTTCAAAAGTTAGCGTGTTTTCAACGGACAGACAGACAGACAGACAGACGGACGGACGGACGGACGGACGGACATCGCTAGATCGACTTAAAATCGATCAAGGATCATGAATATATATACTTTATGGGGTCCTAGACCAATATTTCGATGTGTTACAAACGGAATGACAAACTTATATATACCCTCTATCACTAGAGTGGAGGGTATAATTACATATATACTTATAGGTAATGAAAAAATTATTTAAAAAAAAATTTTAAAAAATAAAAAAATATTTAATTTCATTTTATTTTTAATCAAAATAATGTACAGTGAGTCAAAAAGTGAAAATCTAGTTCTGAAATTTGTTTATTTTATTATAATGACTTATGTAAGTCATTATTAATAAGTCCTTATTTTACATTTCAAAATAATGCTAAAGGTAATTTTTTGTCATTACTAAGTAATTCGAATGGTAATGATGTGTCATTACCAAGTTTTTGCTGGGTAATGACTACTTCTGTCCTTTGTTTAAAAAAAAAACACACTAAAAAATAAAGACTTTCATTAACATTTAATTTTTAAAGTCTTTTATTTTTGTTCTGTAAGTAAAAACTACTGATTATTCTTTAAATTTTTAATGATTTATGTAAGTAATCTTTTTTAAATTGTTGATATTTTTTAATGAGATCATTACACTCAAAATTATAACTCTGTAAAATGACTGTAATCTCAATTCAACAGATATTTGACAAAGTTTTCTGCCAAAATACAGATTTAAAGAGAATACTTTGTAACAAAAAAACAAAGTTTCATCTGTTATATTACTTTTAACTTTGTAATTTTAATTTTAAAAATAATTAACAGAGTTTTCTCCTAAAATTCAGATTTAAGCGAAATACTCTTTATTTTTTTACAACCAAAAAACTAAGTTTTATCTCCCTTTTTACTTATTTCTATGTAATCTAAATTTCACACTCAAAAAATTATGTCATTAACTGTTTGTAGTTTATTTAAAAAGTTTTCCGCTTAGTAATTTTTAAAAGAAAAAACATTTGTTTGAGGTTCAGTTTTTATTAATGACTACTTTAGTCCTTTGTTTCAAAAATAACACACTAAAAAATAAAGACTTTCATTAACATTTAATTTTTAAAGTCATTTATTTTTGTTCTGTAAGTAAAAACTACTGATAATTCTTTTGATTTTTTATGATTTGTGAAAGTATTTTTTTTTTTAAATTGTTGGTATTTTTTAATGAAATATCATTAGTTTTTACCTACACAAGTCAGTTATTTTTTTTGTAGAAAAAAAAAATATAAAAAAATTATTTATAGAAATATAAAAACATGTTTGTATCAAGTGACTTTGGCACGGTGGAAAGAGTGTCGGGCCAGAATGTAGTTGATTGCGGGATCGATTCCCCAAAAGTTTTATTAAAAATTTTTAAAAAAATATTTCAATAAAAAATTCTAAAAAATTACCTACGAAATCATTAATTTTTATTGTTTTCGTAGGTTATTTTTTTGAAATTTGTTGGTAAAAAAAACAGAACTATCATTAATTTTTAATGTTTTCGTTGGTTATTTTTTTCGAATTTGTTGGTAAAAAAGAGTGAAAAAAAACGTAATTTTTTAATGTTTAATGTTATTTATTTTAGAAAATTTTGTCAACAGTAAAAATTAAATGTTGATGTTTGTTAAAATGAATAATTACTGGAATGGTTTTCAATTGTTTATTCACTGATTTTAAATGTGTTTTTCATTTGTTTTTGCCTACAAAATATTTTGAGTGTCTGTTATATTATTTTTAACTTTGTAATCTTAATTTTACAAATAATTAACAGAGTTTTCTGCTAAAATACAGATTTAAGCGAAATACTCTGTATTTTTTACAACCAAAAAACTAAGTTTTATCTCTCTTTTTACTTATTTCTACACTCAAAATATTTTGTAGGCAAAAACAAATGAAAAACACACTTAAAACTAGTGAATAAACAATTTAAAACCATCCCAGTAATTATTCATTAGTTTTAACAAACATCAACATTTATTTTTTACTGTTGACAAAATTTTCTAAAATAAATAACATTAAACATTAAAAAATTACGGTTTCTTCATTTTTTTTTGCCGACAAATTCGAAAAAAAACCTACGAAAACATTAAAAATTAATGATAGTTCTGTTATTTTTACCAACAAATTCCAAAAAAATAACCTACGAAAACAATAAAAATTAATGATTTCGTAGGTTATTTTTTAAAATTTTCTATTGAAATATTTTTTTATTTTTTTATTTTGAATAAAATTTGGGGAATCGATCCCGCAATCAACTACATTCAGGCTACAAACTCTACCTATCGTGCCAAAGTCACTTGATACAAACATGTTTTTATATTTCTACAAATAATTTGTTGAATTTTTGTTCTACAAAAAAAAAATAACCTACACTCAAAAAATTATGTAGGTAAATTCCAGTGAATATTCACTTAAAACAAATGAAATTTTATTTAAAAACCATTCCACTGTTTTTTCATTTAAAATAAAAACACATGACAGTCAATTTTAAATGTTAATTTAATGACTAACCAAAACATTAAAAAACTATTGAATATTCACTTATTTTGTATTGAAAAACAGTAAAACTATAGAAGAAATTTTTTACTGCCGAAAATGAATGTAACAGAAAATTCGTTTTTAAGACAGTAAATTATATTTTTTAAACTACAGAAATAGTAAAAAAAATAAATCCTTTATAAAATAAGTGGTTTTTCTTTAAAAATAACTTTACTGATTACTTTTTTAAATAACCTACAAACAGTTAATGACATAATTTTCTTAGTGTACTTGTGTAGGTAAAAACTAATGATATCTCATTAAAAATACCAACAATTAAAAAAAAATTACTTATACAAATCATTAAAAATTTATAGAATAATCAATAGTTTTTACTTACAGAACAAACATAAATGACTGTAAAAATTAAATGTTAATGAAAGTCTTTATTTTTTAGTGTGTTATTTTTGAAACAAATAACAGAAATAGTCATTTAAAAAAACTGCAAATTGAACAAATGTTTTTTCTTTTAAAAACGACAAAACGTAAAACTTTTTAAATAAACTACAAACAGTTGATGACATAATTTTTTGAGTATTTATACCCTCCATGTTTAAAATATAAAAAAAAACATGGGGGTTTTTTTTGGGGATGGGTGTGGTTTGGAGGCGGCAGTGGGGGTACCTTAATTCAGAGAGTAACGATTAAAACTCAGAAAATTTTTATAGCAATTTTTTCTTGGTATTTTCTGAATTTCCGACCACAGTGTGTATAAAAATGCGTTAAAATAAAATGAAATAAGATACAATGTCATAAAAATAAAGATAAGATTTGACACGAAAAAAGAAAATAGAATCTAGAATATCAAAAAGCAACATTGCAAAAAACACAAAAAAAGTAACAAAATTACTTTGTATAAATAAAAAAAAAAGACAAAAAAATTGTTAATTTAATAAAATATCTTCAGTAAAAATGCATATGAAACAATATTTACGCTCATGTACACACACGCACAGCCATTCACAAATGTGTGACAGAACATGTGCTTAATGATGGTGGCTTTGTTTATTAAACAAAATTAACAAAAACAAAAAAATCAACAGAAATCACAGAATATCCCTGACACGTGTCTGGTTAATAAAATGAAAATATCAACATACAAAGCGTTATTGTATGACCAGAGGATATGAGACAAATTAAAATTCATTGTATGAATTGAAGTTAATAAGTTGATTCTGAATGTAGATGAGATGTGATGACCACCAACCAGCTAATAACACAAACACAGCACAACATGATATAACAGATGTCGGTCGACAAATAAAATAAATAAAACCTGTTAACGGTTGAGAGCAGATAAAAAGACAACACACAATAAACAAATATAACAAATACAAGTCTTTTAATTGCAAATAGTTATTAAAGGAAATCAAAAGTCAACAGAAGCATTCGTGTCATAAAAAAAATGTCTGCAAATTTTGTACTCTAGCCCAAAACAAAAAAACATAATAATGTTTTGCTGACGATTTTGGTGTAGTTGCCAAAGCAAAGTTTTTTTAGAAAATGTAATTTTATTTGCCTTTCCATGCAAATCGAATTGAAATATCGGAAAGGATATATCGTCGAACTATATTCAATAAATGCCAACTCGAAAAGGCTTACTGTTCAGGAGAGCTAAAAAACTAGTTATTTCGCATATTATTGCAAAAATAAACAATGTACCTTCCACAAGATGGTTTAAATATTCTAAGCAATTTTTACCTATGCAAAAATTTTCATATTTTGCACTGGTTTGCGTATTTTTCAGAGATGGCATTTATTACTATATCAAAAAACAAATATTTTTTTAGAGTTGGCATATTTTGTCGGAAAATAAAAATACATTTTTTTTGGAAAAATTTTAAAATTTTTTTTTTTTTTTGGTTTTTGTTATCCTTAGTACGGTAATTGCAAAAACTGAACAAAAAATTAAAAATCTTTGCATATTTTTAAAAGTTACTAGCTCCGAAAGCCTTTTAATCTCAGGGTGGTCAACTTTGGCACTCTGTAACTCACGCTGTATTGCAATAGGGTCACTCCAAACCAGCTATTTTGAAAGCTTATATCATTGACTTTATTTGCCCCATTCATAATGTTTTAATCTGATAAATAGTTTGAAAGTTACATAAATATAAGCAATTTATTTTTTTGCAAACACTATTTACCGATATTTTTAAAATGGCAATATCTCGAGAACCAGTCATTAGATATCAAAATCTTTACAAGATTCGTGTTCAGCATGGCAAATGCAATAAGATATGTTGTCTAATTTTTTTTAAAAAAATTTTTGAAAAATTTTTGGAAATTTACAATGGGAGTTGGCATTTATTTCCACCAAAAAAATATGTACTTTGAGTTAGCAGAATAACAAAAATGGATGTAAAACGACAACAAATTATTTTTTTGCTCTGAAATTTTTATGGCAGATAGGTATTACATAGGGGAGCTATTTGCCATCGGAAACTCATTTCCGTCAAATTTGAGTTGGCATATTTTGAATATAGGTTCACGATATATATTTATATAATACTAGCTGAAGTGCCAGGTGTTTCCCGGGTTCACACAATTATAAGTTGAACTAAAAATATTAAGTAAACTTAATTCTGATGGTTTTTCAAATTCTGCGGGCAAAACCGTTCAAGAATTGACAAAAAAAATCTGCAGTAAAACGCGGTTCGATGAATTTTACTTAATTTTCGAAGAAATAGCTAACAATAAGTCGAATTAGCAGTTAAAATTATAAGTTTTTCTGACAAGGGAAGTATCTCAACCCTTATGAACCGATTTGCATGAAGCGTAAAATATATATAAAAGAGACAATTCTAAGGTTGGGGTGTCTCGGCTTATCGGCCATATCGGGGATTTAGGGATTCAAAACATGGGTCAAAAAATGTCGAAAAAATCGTTTTTTGGATTTTTCAGACATTTCTTTCTAAGAAACTATATGATGTTTACATATGAGAAGAAAGGTTTTTTTAATGCCTATCCAACAGTGGCATAACCTTGTAAAAGTTTGGCTTCGTTAAATACTTTTTTCATGAAAATGTGAAAATTTTGGGGGGTATTTATATGAAGACATAGAGCTACGATGTCCATATGAATACGAAATAATCTTTATTAAATTTAAGTCGACACGTATTTTTGCCCTAGAGGATATTCCTGTTAGTTCGTGAGTTATCGAAATTTTCCCGGAGTTCCATATGGTTTCATAACGGGACCACGAAATTTTGAAACACTGATATGGCCGAAAAGCCGAGACACCCCAACCTTAAAATCGTCTCATTTATATGTATTTTAAGTTTCAGGCAAATCGGTTCATAAGGGTTGAGATACTTCCCTTGTGAGTAATATATTCAAGTATACTACACCGACCGACAAATTGCAAATTTTGACATTAAACCGTACCAAAATCTTCTGAGAGTGGGGCCAAAAATAAAATCCCCGTGCCTCCCGGTTTTTCTAAATCAATTAGCGTTTTTGCGAAAAATGAAAAAAAAAAAAATTGTTTGCACTAAAAAAAGATCACTGTAGTCAGAAAGTGGGGATAAAAATAATATTCCCGTGTTTTTCAGGTTTTTTAAATCAATTCGTGTTTTTTGCGAAAAATGCAACAAAAAAAAAAAAAAAAAAATATTTTTAAATTTTGTTTCACAACACTGATAGAAATTTGTACATGACAATAATGAAAATCTACATTAAATTTATGAAAAATGGCGTTAAAAAGGAACCTATGTAGGGTTTCGTTAAATTAATGAAATAGGTATCATAAAATGTAATTGCAAGAACAAGTTTAATTAAATTAATGAAAATTGTTCATACAAATTATATATTGTATTTATGAAAATTTTGCATTACTTTAATGAATGAAATACTGTCATTGAATAAATCCTACTTTTTTTTGAAATGAAATACTTTCATTCAATAAATGCTACTTTTATTTTTAAAATGAAATATATTTATGAAATTGTAAAAATCTTTTTATAAAATTAAAAATAATAAAAATGGTTTTCACTTTGTTTTCTCGCACAAAATTTTACTCCAACCTTAAATTGTAATACGTAATTAAAACTACGAACTAATATAAGACAGCACGAATTTAGTAAATATAAAAATAATAATTTACTTTTTTTTTCAAATTTCATAATAAAGTCTGAAAAAATCACAAAATCACCAAGTAAAAAAAAAAAAAAAAATTTCACATATTTTTTTATTTTATCTATAGATTTCACTCAGTTTTCTCACACAAAATTTTACTATAACATTTACTTTTAATACATACATACATAAGTAAAACCACGAAGTAAAACAAAAAAAAAAAAAAATCACGCTGTGATCAGCTGTTTATTGCGCTCGTAAACTAACAGACTAAACAGACGCGACACGACAGGTGTAAAAAAAGAGCAAATTTTGTAAATAAAACTTAATGAAATTTTTTAATGAAACAACGAAATCTAATGAATCAAAATTAATGAAAATCTTGCATTATATGTATGAAATTTCATACAGCATATGAAATATTTCATTGTTGTAATGAAACAACGTTAATGAATTCCATTCATTAGCGATATGAAGCGTTTTTCTATCAGTGAACAGAAGTGTGAAATAAGTCGAAAAACTGTATGAAATATACTTGTAATAAAAATAATGTTAATAGGTGTCTGTAGTGAAATTTGATGGTGGTTATTTTCTTAGAACACATTAACACTTTTTCTCCCATTTTAGGGGTAATTTTTGTCCTCCTCTCAAAGAAAACCATTAAATCTTGCGTTTAAAGGTTTAAAATGTTCTACAAAAATGTTCCGCATAAAATTTCACTATGGGTTGTCAGAGGCCAATAGTTCGCACAATGTTAGAAAAATGCTTAAAAGGCTGTAGGCAAAATCGCTTAAAGAAAAATCGTCCAAGAAAATTTTTTTAAAAATCGCCCAAATTCAAAATCGCCCAAAATATATGAAAAATTACCCAAAAAGAAAAATACGAAACTTAGCCCAAAATTAACGAAAAAAAGCCCAAGAAATGAAAAATTACCCAAAATAAAAAAATGAGTTTTCCCCAAAACACATTTTTACCAAAAACACATAATACACAAAAAAAAAAACTTTATTTTGCGGAGAGAGTGGGTTTAAGGCATGGAAGACAGACATTTTTATGACAAGACTATTTGTTATGTATCCTTATTAATATTTGACAGATCGTTTCTCTTCGTAATATAGTCTGTAAAACTCAAAAGTAATTGAAGTAAAAAATATAAAATGTGTAAACTTAAAGAAATGTAAAAAAATCACTCGATTTTTTGTTGAAATTTGTTGTTAAAATTTTTCGCCTGCTGTGCTCTTATCGCAACTCCATACTGTTTTATAATTCATTACTTATTATTTTCAACTGGGCTGCTGCAGATTAATATATTGCGTGATATTCTGGATGTAAGTGCAGGGGTTGTTGGTCCAATTCACAGCAAAGCTTGTCAAAACTCCGTGTTCGCTGTCTTGTTTCCAAAAAAAAATTGATAAACTCTTTTTTAGGTTGTGGTTTTTTAGGTTTATGTTCTTAGGGTATTTAATTTTTCTAGTAAGTGTTTTATTGCCACTTATTCCAGTTTAGCAATTTTAAGATTTTGAAAAAAAATTTAAACAAAATAAATATAAAAGTGGGCAATTTTTCATATTTTGTTCTAGCGCAATTTTTCGTAATGAAAAATTAGCCAATTTTTTATTTCGAAATTTTTCCCAAAAATTATGAAAATGTGCCCAAAAATTTTAGGTTACTTTTCATATGAAAAATGACCCAAATTTGTATGAACATTTTTTTTGGCGAAATTTAATTTTTTTTGGGCGATTTTCATTGGGCGCTTTGCTTAAAAAAGTAAAATTTGCAAGTATTATATTTTGTTAAATTGCGTTTCACCAAAGATGCTTTACAATTTTACTTTTTTATGCATTTTTAGTTATATCGCACAAGCTTTTGACTTTTGACGTAGTGAAATTTGATGCACAACATTTTTGTAGAACATTTTAACCCTTTAAACGCACTTTTTAGAGGTGTTTAATGGGAATATTTGAAAAAGGACTAAAATGACCACTAAAAATGGCAGGTAGAGGGTTACTATGTTCTACGGAGAGAACCACCATCAAATTTCACTAAAGATATGTATAATATACTTTGTTTGTACAACATGTTTGTTTGCGCAATATGTTTGTTTGCTACCTCCTATTTAACAAGAATTCCTTGTAATTATACAAGCTTTTTAGCAATAATTGAACAGTTCATGCGAATAAAGACGAATAGACCATTTGTAGAATTTTACAGGGGACAATAAAAACGCAGGAAACGGTTAAAAAATAATATTTTTGTCAACTTTTTGGTATTAGCTTAAAGATTTAAGTCACATCTACCTATATACAAAATTTTAGGAAGGTATTCGAAACAGAACTTGCCAAAAATTGGACTTCAATTTTTGCTTAAATTGAAAAAGGGCGAATATCCAAAAACATGTATTGAAATTTGAATAAAAATCTGTTATTTTGCAGCAGATTTTGACTACATTTTCATGAGACTTGCAAAACTTGACGAACTATGGTTGGCATTTGTTTGTAACACTTTAAGGACTTCAAGGATACACTTTTGAAGGATTGCAAGGACATGCAAAACAAATTTTTTTGTTATTTTTTTTGAATATTCCGGCCATTTGATGCAGTAGTAATTCTTTATGACACTAAATACATTTTTAGGAATTATAATATTAACCCTTGACTGCATATTATATTTTTATATATTTCAATGAATCATAAATGATTTTTTTATTTACATACTTTATATCAAAACAACATTACCAAATATTTGTAGGTAGGGTATGGAAGGAAAGTAACTATTAAATATGTTTAAAGATTTGATTTCCGAAATAAAATAATTCAAAAGACGGACAAAATATGCTTAGACCATGTATTCGTGGTTATATGATCTTAATTACGCGGTAACTCTGAAGATTTTTTTTTTCGCAAATCTGGTTAATTTGTTTATATGAGCTAAGATTGTTTTTTTTTGTGTACAATTTAAAATTTTAGCTTATATCAATTTTAAACTCGCAGCTAAATATTTTTTATATAATATTTTGTTAAGGATGGATATTCGCCCTTTTTGCTTTCAACACTTTAAAGTCTTATAACTCAAGAACGGTAAAATTTTTTGCCAATATAATAAGTGTGGTTTGTTCCTCGTGATGTTCTTTTAACACATTGTTACCGAAAGTAAAATTTTTGTATGTTTTTGTGTTGTATTTAATCAAAATTGTGCGTTAGTTCACTCCCAATTTAAACAAAAATATGAAAATATACTAATTATTGCACTTTCAAAGTCATTTTTTTAGCCTTAAAAGTCAAAATTTCCCAAAAAAATTTGTAGGGCTCTGCTAATAAAATGCATTTATTCAAAAAAACGTGTTTGCGAAAAAGTGGTCTATTCGTCCTTATTTGCATGAACTGTTCAATTGTGTAATTTTACAAGCTTTTTATACCCTACACCACTCTGTGGTACAGGGTGAGTTTGTGCTGATGTTTGTAACTACCCGAAATATTGGTCCTAGACTTTCCTTCAAGTATACAGATCGACTCAGAATTACTTTTTGAGTCGATTTAGCGATGTCCGTTTGTCCATCTATCGGTTTAAGCACGATACAGGTCGCAATTTTTAAGCAATTGACTTGAAACGCCCCACAGTGAGACAACGCCGGCATTAAATACAAAGAGTCATTGTAGAGCTCTGAAATTTTGCACAGGTTACTTTTGAGACAATTCCAGTTTTTTGAAAAAAAAAATTATGAAAATACGCCCACTTTTACGCCCACCTCCCATACAATCGAAATTTGTAAAATGCCGTATTTTCCGTTATACTTAAGGTATAACTTTCAATTTTGGTATACTTGAATGTTATATTGTTACAAACATTTTTGGAAAAAATTTTGAACTTTGGCCCACTTTTACCCCCACCACCCATACAACCCCAACATAAAAAGTGCCATATTTTCTAAAATATTTTAGGTACAACCTTCAAATTTGATATTACTGTAATTTATATCATTTCAAATGTTTCATGCAAAAACAACAATAAGACGCCCACTATTACGCCCACCTCCCATGGAAATGCAATAAAAAAGAAAAATTTTTTTTTCACTCTATCAATAATTTTTTAATATCATCATGGTGTTCTAATTTTTTCAATATGTTAAAGAAATGCTAATCTCTTATCAAAAGAGATCATTACAAGAACACTCATTATTACTTAACCCAATAAATAATGCAACATCTAAATTCAATATATAACAATTTAACTAACCACATTAGAAAGTGATCATAACACAACTTCGATAAGAACAGCAGCTTGCACTATCAATTTAAATTAAAAATTATGCAACTATCTAACCCAAAGTCAATGACCTTCAAAAAAATTATCAATCAAATGAATAATGTAAATAAAATAATAATAAACAATAAGGGAATATGTGTAAACAATTAAAAAAAATAACATGCTATGGCATGCTAACATACGTATAGCGACAGAATGTGCGCGTTGCATATTTTTTGTATTTTTTTTTGTATTTTTTTGTATGTTTAAAGTACTTTTGCAAACTTTTGCTATAGTTCCTTTACTTTAAATGAAAGCTGAGACTTCAATCTTTCATTTGATATAAGTCTTCACCTAGGGCGAGGGGCTGCTCTATATTTCCTAGTCCATTGAAAATGCAAAATGTTCAATTTTTACACCACAATTCTGTTGTTAAGAAATTTTTTTTGTGTTTTTTTTTTTAATTTATTTTTTCATCTACTCATTCTACAACAACTAAATTAATTAAAAAAATACTTTAAAGTTATATTTATTATGTATTTTTTATTTAATAAGCTTTTGAATGTTACATATTGAACTAACATATTTCAAGCGCTTTGGCATACCTCAACTTTGGCTTGCTCTAGACCAAAAAGTAATGAATTTATGAGGCTGAAATTTCAGGGAATTGTTACTCATATATCTGTTAATATACTGTGAAAATTTCATCCAAATTGGACGACACGCCAAAACCCATTTTTTGCCGCCGTTACTATAGGGCTGTCTCACTGTGCGCCCCCTTTGGATTAGGCTTAAATGACTCTAATAACCGTATTATATAAGATACCGCTTTGAAATTTAATAGGTAATCAAATTTGGTATGCACGAATCATCATTCCAAATTTCAAAGCAATCGGGTCAGTCCTTCTCGTAGTCCCCATACAAACCACCCTCCCGATATTTAAATATGGGTGAAATCAAAAAATGTCAGTGTTTTTGAGCCAAAATTGTACAAACTAAAAATTTGAATTTTTGCTAAATTTTTTTATAAGAATCGATATGTTACATCACTACTAATATAACTACAAAAAATCTCTTCTACAAATTGTTTCAAACAAATTTTATCGACAATTTTATGATTTTTTTGGTGACGGAGTTTACATTCACCTTAGAAAAATACACTTAATTTTTTTAATTTTTTTTGAAAACATTTCGTTGTAATTTAAAAAACTTATTAATGTAATTACAAACAATTTTTGTTATCCATTATTTTTATTAACAGGATTTTTGTACAGAAATGTAAAATAAAATTTATTATTATTTCTGTTAGAATTAGTTTTTTTACTTTTTTGAATGGCTAGCATTAATATTAGCATCGGTTTTAACAATTTTGCAAAGTTTTTTTTAATGCTATCTGCAAAAAAAAAAAAATGTCGACGGAGTTTACAGAGACGGAGTTTACATTTTGTCACTTTTTGCCCTTTTTTTCAAAAACTATTTGTCTGACATTGATTTCCGAAAAAAAATCATTAGATGTCAATAGTGTTTATAAACCGGTTAACCGGTTAACCGAAAAACCGTTTTTTTCCCAAAATGTCGCTTTTTTTGCAAACCGGTTAACCGGAATTGGAAATTTCCGGTGCACCGAAAACCGGTTTTTTCCTGTCGGTTAACCGGTTTTTTTTAAATACATTCTAAGCGGAATATTTTCGCAAATATTAATGGTTTACACTTATTTTTTATGAAATTTTCAAAATTTCTTTGAAAACACCCTGAAAATCCTTGAGAAAGAAAGTCTAAAATAGTTTTTCACTTCAAGAATCACTTATTTCGAATCAGATAAATATTTGAAATACTCACCGTTGTAAGCGTTTTTTGTGACTTAATGGAAAACTTGTTAAGTGACTGTTAACCAGACAGTCAAACAAGCCAACCGGCTTAAAATCGGGGGAACATGAAAATAAATACTGAACTCCAATTTACTTCTAACGAATTGATGTATTTTTTTAAAATAAAGCCAATTAAAATTTAATTAAAGTTCCAGTGAATATGCGAAAATAAAGTACATTATTTAAATACCGTTATTTTTATAGGGTAACAGTTGCAAACCTTGATGAAAGAAACAAATATGTTAACTTAAGCTATATTCGCTATATTATTTAATAAAAATTAGCTATTTTCAAGAATTTTTTGGTTTTGTCAGTTAAAGAAAAAAAAACCGGTTAACCGGTTTTTTTATTCCGGTTTAACCGAGAAAACCGGTTAACCGAAAAAGCTGATTTTCGGTTAACCGAGAAACCGGTTTCCTAAAATGTCGGTTTTTTATAAACACTAGATGTCAACTAGATACTTCAAAATATGACAATATTTTATATACACGATGAGTTGTTTTGTTGTAAACATGGAGACGGAGTTTACAGAATTTTTCAAATTTTTATTTGTGAATTAGCTTTTCATACCGGGAAATTAATATGCAATGGAAAAACTTAAAACCAATGATGCAGAATGATACTTTATAGCCTCGCGTTTAATAAATGTGGCAATAACATATTGTTTTTCTAAATATAATTAGTCCAAAATAACGAAATTGTCGTGTTCCCCAATGCCTAAAAAAAGTGTCGAAAAATCGTTACACAAATGAAGCCGTGTTTGCATGGGTAAAAGAGATAGTTATGACCAAATAAAAATATTTTTGAAGAATGCCAATATTCCCTCTTTAAAAATGTAGTCAATTATTAAGCTCTTACAATTAGTTCATTGGTTGTTAAGATACAACCGGTTAAAGTTGAAAAACCTAATTAGTTATTGGCGACGGAGTTTACATTTGGCCTACAAAAATTAAAATAACTTGTCAAAAATAGCTGATCAATGTCCGGATTGTGGTTAGTTATCTAAAACGGCAATCAATACGATATTGCACATCAACAAATATGCGATTACCTTAAACCATGTATGAGATATTACACGGATACTTGGTTTGGTTGACATTTTTTAAATCCACCCATATGTATTTCCCTCAAAGTTCATAAAAATGGAAATATTTGATAAAAATTTTATTTTTAGGTGTTAAACGTGTACTTTAATAACCTAATCACATCGGAATATAATTGAACTATTTTTGGACTTAGTCCCCCATTTAAAAATTTCGACCGATATTCAGTTAAATCGGTCTATTGGCAAACAAATAAACCAATTCCACTAAAATTTGATCTGTGTGTGTTTCCTACACTTAATAAAGATCTTACAAAAGATAGATCCAATCGGTCCATGTTTGGACTTGGGACCCATTTTCGGGGAAACACTGGTTTAGGGTATCATATGGTCGGTCTTGACCGACTATAACTTTCTTACTTGTTACTAATAGAAGTGTAAATTTTCAAATTTTTTGACGCGATAAATTTCCAGGAGGATTCGTGTTTTTACTAAATTTTTTGTTACCTCCTATTTTACGAGAATTCCTAGTAAAAATTACGAGCTTTTTCGTATTTTTATAAGATTTTTACGAATAAAATTGTAAATTAAAAACTTTTTTAGCGCAATAAAATTTACAAGGAAATCTCGTGAATTTACTGAAAAAATGTTAAAAACTTGTAAAATTACAAAAAAATTTCAAAGTTACAAAAAAAAAAAAAAAAATGTAAATTTCGATCCAAAAAGTTTTGTTAAAAAACAAGGAAAACCTTTAAATATTGGTAAAATGGGATTAAGAGACTTTCCCTAGTAATTTGACAAGGTTTTTTTTTTGTGTGTAAAGAAAAATTCTTTTCCTTTAGGAAAAATCTCAAATTTTTCACATAAAAAAATTCTAATATTCCTAGATATTTTTCCTTTAGAAAAATTTTAAGATTCTCGAAATTTTTTCATAAAAAAAATCTCAGATTATTTCCACTTCCATTTCGCTTTCCTTTTTTCCATATCCTTTCCTCTTCATACCTTTCATTTTTCTGTTTTCTTATTTCTATTTTCTTGTTTCTTTTCTCGTTTTTCTTTTTCCTTTTTCCTTTTTTCCTTATTCCCTTTTTCTTTTTTCTTTTTTTTTCTTTTTCCCTTTTTTCTTCGAATTCGGTTTTCCTTTTTCTCCCCTCCGTGGATCCGTTGTGAGTCTCCCTAATCTATGACCTCTATATTTCCATATTTATAATGTTATTATCCAACTGAAATTAATCCATTAATTTTTCACTATATATTATTATCTTTAGTAATATTTTGTTATGAAACTAGCAATTATATTGTAATGGCAAAAGGTTAAAAAAGCCAATGTACTACATAGTTTTTTTTCCATTTTCAGTTTACTTTGTTAAATGAAAATGAAGAAACTACAAAAAAAAAAACGAAACCATTTTAATATTTTATTCTAACACACCCACCAATATGTAAATTACACTGGCGGTTAAATACACAATTACAAATAAGAGCAATACACACACACTCAAAAAACACATACACATACACACATTTCAATATTAAAGTAAACGATACTTGTTGACGTACTTATTCACAGTAAATGTGAGTGTGTATTTGTGTACACTCTGTTTGTATTAAAAGATTGTGTGACATTTTGTCATTAGAGTACTGCAAAATAAGAAAAGAGGGAGAAAAAGTATGCAAATGATCTGGGGACTTATAACATTAAGATTTTCTACCGATTATAATATCAAAAAAAAAAAAAAAGAAAACAGTTGCCATATTAAAAATAATAAAGAAGTGAAATTCAACTTGAAAAGAACGAGACATGTGGAAAATGAGAAAAAGAACTGTTGACAAAATATTCCCTTAATATGTATTAGTTTTGTTGGGTTTTTAGACAAAAAAAAATATTTATTAAAAATTTTTTTAGTTCTTTCATTAGAATTTAATAAAAATATTCTTGTCATAGAAAAAGATAAGAGTTTGTAAAAATTATTGAAAGAATTTACATATGCTAATATCACTATACCAGCGTTAGTAGTCGTAGTAACAGTCTCAGTCTCCATAGCTCTATAGTCAACCATGTGTTTTAGTATGTTGTAGAGTTGTTTTAGTAGCAGAAGCAGCAGTAGTAGTGATGGTGGTTTAAAGGCAATGTACTCTATATACCACTTCAATTTATACGAGTATTTAGCAGACTGTTGCTTATACTTTTTGTTGTTGTTTTTTGTTTATCAACTTAATACTTGGATGGTGGTTTGGTTTGGATTGCTTTATGTCAGGGCAGGAAAATCTTTATGTTGGTTTAGGGGCCAAAAGAGATAGTTATTTATTTCGTATAAAAAATTCACAAGTTTTCGAATTTTTCTCTAAGAAAAAGGTTTTAAATCCAAAAATTTGTGTATATCTCAGAATCTGAAACTTTTTCTATAGGAAAAGTGTCTCAGAATCGGAGAATTTTTCTGTACCAAAAGTGTCTTAGAATCTGAGAATTATTCTATACGAAAAAAGTCTCAGAATCTAAAAAGTTTTCCATACGAAAAATGTTTCAGAGTCTGAGGATTTTTTCATACGAAAAATGTCTCAGAATATTAGGGGTTTTCTATATGAAAAACGTCTCAGAATCTGAGAATTTGGATATTTAAAAATGTCTCAGAATCTGGGACATTTTTTGCATATAGAAATTCTCAGATTCTTTTACATTTTTCTTAGAGAAAAGTTCTTTGATTCTGAGACATTTGTAGTTCAGAAATTCTCAGATTCAGACACATTTGTCGTATAGAAAACTTCACAGATTCTGTGACATTTTTCGTATAGACAATTTATCAGACTCAGACACATTTTTCGTATAGAAAATTTTCAGATTCTTGGATATATTTCGTATAGAAAATTCTCAGATTCTGAGACATTTTTCGTATAGAAAATTCTCAAATTCTAAGACATTTTCGTGTAGAAAAATTCTCAGATTTTAATTCATGTTTCGTAAAAAAAATCTTTAACATTTTGCGTAGAGAAAAACTATCAGACTCAGAGACTAGTGTTTATAAACCGGTTAACCGAAAAACGGGGTTTTTTCAGAATATTTCAGTTTTGTGCAAACCGGTTAACCGGAATTAAAAATTTCCGGTGTACCGAAAACCGATTTTTCTCTCGGTTAATCAGTTTTTTTAAATACATTCAAAACGGAATTGTATAATTGCATTGATTTGTTACACAGGTCGTATGATGAATATTATTAATTTTTTAAATAAAATATTTCTCATACGCCTTGATGATTTTATAACACTACTGAACATTAAAAAAAGTGGTGTGACTGGGACGCGAACTTACACAGGTTATAGTGATCAGAAATCTTCTTTATAAAGTTTTTCGTTACATCGAGTTTTTAAAAAAGTAGAGGTCAAACTTTTTCGGCAATTTTGGCAACTCATAGCGGATGTAACCAATGTGCTGACGACTTAAAAATAAGTCGGGAATGTATATAAAATTTCATAAAATTGGATCAAATTACACCGTCCGACAAAAACAAAAAAGCCGTTAAGCACAAACTGGAAAACATACGTTTAAAACTAGAGATCAAATTAAGTAAATCTGTATTAACCCTTTTTCATTTCGTGATCCGGTTTCCTTTTAAAATGACTTCAAAGTTTCAGAGGATTACATTCTGTAAAATATTTTTTAAATATTTATACTTGTCCTAGGATGCCATTAGTGATGGAAAATGACAGAGGAAGATCTCCTAATTTTCTTATTTTATTATTTTGACATATCAGGAAAAACAGCTGGTTAGTAATGCCATTTTAAACTCTATCGTTCAATATAATTAAAAATGTTTAACAAAATTTTTTATAAAGTTTTGAAAAGACATTATTCACATCATTTTCCTTTTTTGGCGAAAAAATGGCAAAATTAGCGATAATTATCCTCTTTCATGTGGTATAAATAGTGACATTATAAGATAAACAAAATTATTTTTGAAATATTTTACAAAATGTAAAATATTTTAACTTTGAAGTCCTTTGAAAAAGAAACCGGATCACGAAATGAATAACTCTAAATGCAGTTAAACTTCATTTGATCGCTACATTCAGACGTATATCATCTGGTTCATGTTTAACATATGCTGTCGGACGGTGTTATATTTTACTTCATAAAATTTTATCAAATTACATAAATATAATTTGATTTAATTTTATAAAAAGAATTATAAAATTTTATACATTTTTTACGATCAAATAATATAAAATTTTTTCAAAAAACACAGTGCAACAGCCCATTAAGGGCCTCAACCAAACCAATACAGTTTGAAAGTACTTATGTGTTGTAGTAAAAACGCCAAAGGGTATCGTCTCAATTTTTTTTTATATCCCATTGAATTTTAATTTTTTTTTTTCCAAAGACGTTGGAAAAAAATAATGTTAATGTCAATCTGATCTTGAAATATGGTTTAGATGTCTTCAATAGAATTTTATGGAGAATTTCTAGACAACAATAAACCTCTATCTCCCGTTTTAATGGGTCATAAAAGACCTTTTTTTAGAAATGGATCAAAAACCTACTAAAAATGCGTTTAAAGGTTTAAAATGTTCTACGATTATTTTCAGGATTGAATTTCCATAGGGGTTTCCGAAGGCAAAACGTTCGACCGGTATAAGAGAAATGCATAAAAAATGTTAATTATTAAGTATCATTATTTTTTTTATATTTATTCCCATATTTTTTAGTCACCATTTTTAGTCACCATTGGTTTGTGGAATCAATATAAACAAAATGAAACTTTACAATTTACCTTTTTCTGCATTTTCCTTATAACAGTCGAACTTTCTGACTTCAGTAACCCATAGTGAACATATTCGTAGAACATTTTAACTCTTTAAACTTAAATGGCCAATAAATACGGAAGATAGAGAGAGGGGTAATATGTTCTAGAAAAAAATATCCATCAAATTCTATTGAAGACATATCAACACTATTTCAAGCTCAATAGAACATTTACATTATTTTTTTTCGAATTTTTTCAAAGACGTTTGAAAAATTAATTTGAAAATTAATTTTAATTTATTTAATTTTTATGTCTAGTTGTAGTGGAACTATTTGGGTTTAATATTCGAGGTTTAACAAAATTATGAGGTCAGCAATTTAAAAAACGTCAATATGCGTGCACAATTTGAATTATTGTTTAGCCGAGTGTTTTCCGGAAAATGGGTCCAAAGTCCAAACAAGGACTGATTACTTAGATCTATATTTCGTTAGATCTTTAATTAGTAAAGAAAACATACACAAACAAAATTTGAGTGAAATTTGTTTATTTGTTTTGCCAATAAACCGATTTTACTGAATATCGGGCGAAATTTTTATGTGGGTCCAAAAATGGTTTCATTATATTTAGAATTGATAAGTTCACCAAACCACACGTTTAACACCTACAAACAAAATTTTAATGAAATATTTCTAATTTTCATGATTTTTGAAAGATTTATGTGAATATCGGGAGGTTGGTTTGTATGGGGACTAAATTCGAAATGGTGACTTGTGCATACAAAATATGTTTACCT
Source organism: Pegoplata infirma (assembly GCA_963921195.1). Classification (NCBI taxonomy): domain Eukaryota; kingdom Metazoa; phylum Arthropoda; class Insecta; order Diptera; family Anthomyiidae; genus Pegoplata; species Pegoplata infirma. Next base: position 228,702,674 of record OY992536.1, on the reverse strand, counting down.
GCTAAGTGTCGAAAGGATACCTATTATAATACGGTTATTAGAGTCATTTGTGCCAAAATAAAGCGGACCTTTGTTTGGGGGCTAGGTCTAAACAAAACAGCTGGCGTAGCAGTAACTGTTCACTTCGTCCTTAGGCCAAATGAAGCTTAAATTGCGACCTGTATCGTGCTCACAACGTTTAGATGGACAGATGGACTGACGGACATCGCTAAATCGTCTCAGAAAGTGATTCTGAGTCGATCAGTATACTTAAAAGGTGGGTCTAGGACCAATATTTCGGATAGTTACAAACATCAGCACAAACTCATTATACCCTGTACCACAGAGTGGTGTAGGGTATAAATATTTAGGGCCATGTTTTTTTTACTCTAAACTTTTTAATTTTTTTGGTTTACTTTTGACAAGGAAGAATTTTATTAAAGATATTGCTTTTAATAATACATATTTACAAAAAAAAATATTTTTCCTATCTGCGACATCTTTATCGTGTTCTAAAATGTATCAAAAGTTAGAAAAAAATTGTTTTTTACGCTTTTTATTATTTTTATTTTATGTATTGTCACTAAAAATTACTTTTGTTGAATTTCTCGATTGCCAGACAAATTAAAGTTTGTTTTGGTTGAACCTAAGCCAAATAGAAAAATTTTGGCCCTTACAGTTTCTTTGTTTGTTTTTTTTTTAGGACCAAGGAGTAACTTGTCCAATTTGGATAAAATTAGCAAAAAAAAAAATGATAAAATTAAAGTAGTTAAATAAGTTAATAATTTGATAAAAAAAAACTGTTTTATTTAGTTAATGTTTTTTCTCTTGGTGATTATACTAAAAATGTTGTAGCTTATTTTTGAGCACCACGTTCTTTAAAGGTGGTAAAAGCAGCATCAACCATTACTTCAGTTGTTGAATGGTTTCTTCGGCTTTATGGGGCAGCATCTTCTTTTGTCTTCTTCTCAACAGCTGGCGTAGCAGTAACTGTACTTCCAACAACAGAAAAATCTAAAATGATTTTTTTTTCACTTAAAACAAAATTTTTAGAGAATAACACTGCACTTTTTTATTTTTTTCTGATTTTAGTTTTCAGTTTTCAAAGTTTTCTTTATTTAACCAATTAAATTCTTAAAGTAATTACATGTGTCAACTTATAATTATAGATTTTCTTAACAAAACTTGCCAGGTTATTTAACTAAGATTATTTAATTTTTACATCATATTTACTTATGCTATATACACATTTTCCTTAACATTAGCTATTATAAATTCACATTATTTACATTTAGTTAAGCTTAAGTAGACCAAATGAGAATTGCGTAGTAGTCTACGCAAGAAAATTCTTACATTTTCAAGTAAAGCTTGCTAAAAAATTAACAATTTTTTTTCGAATTTTTGATTACTTAAAAAAGAAAGAGTATTTAAAAAAAAAAAAACCTTTTGGATATTGTTGATTAGATATTTAAAATAGATATGTGTTAAACATTTTCATAATTAACTACTTTTTATTGACAATTTAGTTGCCAGATTTTAAAAAATTTCTTATAAAATTAGTGAAAAAAGGTAAAACTACCAAATAAATGGTAAAATTACAGTAAAAAAAAAAAAAATACTGGCAAAAAAAAAAATATAGTAGAAATACCAAAAAAATTTTGTATTTTACCAATAGTAAATTACCATAAAATTTTGTTAAAATATAATTTTTACAATTTGTTTGCCAAAGTTTAGTTGACGTAAATTACAACACCTTTTAATAATATTTTGACTAAGTTACTTTTTTGTGTGTATAATTTGCACGGTGACCGACGAAATTCGAAAAAAGCATTATGCATGCCACCCTAGTAGGGTTCTATAGTCGAAAAGTCGATTAATCGACTTTTGCTTTCGACTTTTTCGAATTTTTTCGACTTTTTTTTTACTTTTTTCGATTTTTTTTTTTGATTTTTTTTTACTTTTGCCAGATGAAAATAATTTCTTTCTTCTGAAAAAAAAAATTTCAAATGAGAGCCGAGTTTAATAACAACTATGGGTATTTCCATGAATTTTGTATTTGAAGCAAAAATGGTAATGCCAAATTCATGAGTTAGAAAGTGTTAAGTGCAATATTTACAAATATTTTTGATTATTGTAAACACCTCACTGATAGGGTTCTATACATCGAAAGTCGACTCTTTTGCTTTCGATTTTTTCAACCTTTTCCACATTTTCGATTTCTTTGACTTTTTTGATAAATAAAATACAACAAGTCAAAACTAAGCTATTATTTACAAAAAAATCGACTTTTTAAAAGTTGGAAAAGGTCAAAAAAAGTTAAAAAGTCGAAGAAAGTCGAAAAGTGGACTTTTTAAAAAGTCGAAAGGTCGAAAAGTCGACTTTTTAAAATTTGAAAAAGTCGAAAAATCGAATAGTCGACTTTTTAGAAATTGAAAAAAGTCGAAACGTTGAAAAGTCGACTTTTTGTTGCGACTATATAACCCTACACCCTAATATTCATGGATTTATCCATGAATAATGCAATTATTTGTCACACAAGTCGTATGATTGATATTAATTTTTGTTATCTACAATATTACTCATACGCCTAGATAATTTTCTTATTAAAAATTTGCTATTGCGTGTCGCACCAAAGTTTGCCCACCAATTTTGATTTCCGTTCTGCGTTGATATGTCTGCTTGTTTTGTTTTGTTTGTTTTTTTTTTAAAGAAATGTATTGGTGGTTGGCCTGGAAAGAGTAGGTAAACTTAAGTGTTTGTAAACTACTTAATGGTGTGTAAATTTACATCTTTACCGTTTAACCATATTACCATTTTACTTACTATACAACCAGCAGTTAGCAGTCAGTACCTTTGGTTGTGTGTGTTTTTATTTTTTTATTTTTTAATATGCTAAACTCAGTCAGAATAAGTAACGCTATATTAATTTTATATATTTTTTGTGTGTTGTTTTTCTCTTCTTTTGCAAATCTAAATACATATAAAAAATAATAAAAATAGACAATTCTTATAACACTACAATATGGAATAGTTTTTATAGTTTTTTTGTTGTGAATTTTCGTATGAAATTGATATGATGGTGCATATGTTTAAAACTTATATACCATTTTAATATCTAGACTGTAAAAATTTCAATATACTCACAAAAGGATAAAGATAGTTCATGGAATCGATTTTACCAACAACAATTAAGATTCCGAGATGCTTTCCTTTAGATTTAGTCACAGGTTCTGGGACTTATTTCCTTAAAAAAATGCAGATTCTGAAGTATTTTTTGTAAAGAAAAAGTCTCGGTTTTTATAGAAAAATTCTTAGATACTAAGACATTTGTGTAATATTACACAAATTCTGTGTATTGGCGATGAAATTGATGAAGCATCAGATTCTGAGACATCTTCTCTTAGAAAACGTCTCAGGTACTATTTTTGCTTTAAAACATGTCTGAAATCTTTTTCATTATACTTACGAAAGATAAATACACTGTGCTACAAAAAACACAAAATCGAATATACTTTTGAAATGAGGTAGTTAAGGTTGTAGGTGTCGTCAAAAAGATCACAAAAATGCCCATCAAACTTGCCAGACACCCTCAAATTTTAAATTTATTGTCAAAAACATTTTTTTGGGACTTGTTAAAAAAATAAATAAAATAACCACGTTTTAAAAGACATCGACAAGTAGTCACAAATAAATTAAAAAAAAAAAAAAACAATATTTGGTCATTGCAACAAGTTTTTACACTGAAAATAAAAATTTATACTCAGAAATTTTTTGTTTTACAAAAAAAAAAAAAAAAAAATTACTAAAAATAAAATATATCTGGTCAAAATTTTTAAAGATTTTTTTTATTTTAGAAAAAATTAATTACCACTTCAAAAGGTCATTGTGAAGAGTATTCATGAATTCGGCCAATTCCAATTTAACTTTCTATTTACTTGTTCAAGTTGTTGTGTTACATGTTTTTTTTTTCGATTTCTCTTTTATTTAATTAAGTTTTCTCCATAGTGGTAGCAAGGGATTTTTATCGTTTATATGTATAATAACTTTTGTTTAAACGAAAACGAAAAAAAAAAACTAAATACTAAATATGGTTACACGCTGTTATCTTCTGGTTTTTGCTGTAACATGTAATTGCACTAAATTGTGGCCTAGGGAACTTGACACTGTAATTATTGAAAAAAGTAGATGTGTTTAGGTGTAGAACGGAATTTTTTTGTAAGGTAAAAAGCTTTTCTTTCGATTTTCAACGTCCAGGTAATTTTATTCATTTAATTATCGGATTAAATTAATCCGTGACGCCCGGCCATCAAAGTTTTTGATTTTTGAATCTTAAAACAAAAAAATGTTTTGCGACACTTGAGCTCAATTTTTTTGTATGACAAAAAAGTTTTTCGTCCGATTTTAAATGTCTATGGAATAAAGTTAAGGCCAATCGGATTAAACTAAACCTTTGGATTAAAAATTTTGGATTTTTGAAAGAATTAATAAAAAAAAACTAGTAGAAAAGTTAAATTCGACTTTGCCTATACCATGAATACTAGAGCGTCCCCTCAAATTTAAACATTCGAATTTCGTGTCGTAATACGTGCCAAACGATGGCCAGTATCCTTAAAAACGAAAATCACCTTTTTATACCTGGTAGGGTCCTATATTGTTCTTTAGTATCTAAAAATGAGTGAGCCAAATAGTGTTTATAAACCGAAAAACCGGTTTTTTCCAAAAATTTCGGTTTTTTTGCAAACCGGTTAACCGGAATTGAAGATTTCCGGTGCACCGAAAACCGGTTTTTTTCTGTCGGTTAACCGGTTTTTTAAATACATTCAAAAAGGAATATTTTCGCAAATATTAAGGGTTTACACTTATTTTTTTATGATATTTTCAAAATTTCGTTGAAAACACATTAAAAATCCGCGAGAAAGAACGTCTAAAATATTTTTTGTCTTCAAGAAATAATTTTCTAAATAGGAATTTTTTTCCTAAACTGATAAAAATTTAAAATACTCACCGTTGTCAGCGTTTTTTTGAAAATTTCATGAAAAACTTAATAAGTGACTGTTAACCAGATACTAAAATCCCTGTTAATGGCGAAAATGTCAATAAAAGAAAATACAAATAAATTTCAGAACTGCAATTTACTTATAACGAATAAATGTATTTTTCTAAATAAAACCAATACAAATTAAATTGAAGTTCTAGTGAATTGGTCAATTAAAGTACATTATTTAAATATCGCTTTTTTATAGCGTAATAGTTGCAAACCTTGCCGAAAGAAACAAATATGTTAACTTAAGCTATATTCGTTTTATTATTTAATAAAAATCAGCTATTTTCAAGTATTTTTTGGTTTTTTCAGTTAAAGAAAAAAAAAAAACGGTTAACCGGTTTTTTTATTCCGGTTTAACCGAGAAACCCGGTTAACCGAAAAAGCTGATTTTCGGTTAACCGAGAAACCGGTTTTCCAAAATGTCGGTTTTTTATAAACACTAGAGCCAAATTTGGGAACAATCGGCTAAAAATAACTTGTGCCGAAAATGGATTGAAGTTTTGGGACATTCTTATATGAACGAAAAACGCATTTTTTCTAGTTTTTGGAAAAATATTGGTATTTGATATTTTTTGTTAAATTTTTTTGTGAAATAATGTAGCACAAACTCATTTTACCCTGTACCACAGTGTGGTGTAGGGTATAAATATTTTTAAATTCAGAAAACAGAATCAGTAAAAACGTAGTAAAATTTCTCTAGTTTTGTTAAACTGAATGATAGAGATTTTCGGGCAATTCCAGCTGAAATATGGCGGCTTAAAAATTGGCGAAAACGTAAAAATTTCAATAAGGTACACATACAAAGCGACCCCTTACTTAAAAACTAAACAACTTACAGTTTCCAAATAGGTACCATTTTAAAGGTGAAAAGATTACATTCAAAATGACTTGTATAAAGTTTTTTTGTAATGAAAGGTCAAAGGTCATATTTCAAGGTCTAATGTTCAAAGACCTATATCCCAAAATCCGATATTTTTTAAATTCTCAAAAAAATATATGATAATAAATATGTCTTCCCCTACATCTATAGCCAAATTTTAAGGTGGACACTCATTTGGTTCCGAAGTTATGGAGGAAAACGTGCTCGAAGGCAAGATTTTCTCTACGAGTTCATTAGGGCGTTTCACCAAAAACTTTTTTTTGGATTTTTGCAACTCTTGAAGCGGGATATGAATTCTTATGGCCTAAAAGATTTTTGAGATTTTTTTTAGATTTTTGGAAGGTCGGGATCAACTCGCTCAAATCGATTTTATCCAAAAAATGAGGTTATGAAACATCATTTTATTTTATTTTTTTCCCCTGGTGCTTTTTTTACAAAACTGGATACATTACTTCTAAATGTTGCTAGCCTCCTAAAAAAAAATATTCGCGGTCAAAATTATAAGTTCAAGGGTCACTAAGATGACCTTAAAAGTAAAAATTCAGAATTTCCCGTGTTTCAACCTCAATAATTCGAGAAATAAGCTATGTATGAACGTCATGTTGAATCCGTTAGATAGGTCTTTAAAACACCTTTCATTTAAAACCAATCTGACTATTGTCACTTTTGTAGTAATGTTGAAAAAAAAATAAAAAACTGGGAAAAACTCATTTTCTCCCCCATTTTATCGAAAATTGAACTGGTGCATTAGGTAGTTTTTTTTGTAAAGTTAAAATAATAACTTTTAAAAACTTTTTATAGATTGTAGTTAGTGTTTCCAAGCCGGTTAACCAAAAAACCGGTTTTTTTGTCAAAAAAACCGGTTTGACAAAAACCCGGTTTTCCGGTTTGGAAACACTAATTGCAATCAAAAAAACTTCTTTTAAGTTTATTATTTCATCTTTACAAAAAAACTACTAATGGATTCCCTTCGATTTTCTGTAAAATGGGGGAAAAAATGAGTTTATCTTAGTTTTTTAATATTTCTACTAAAGTGACAAATGTCATTTTGGTTTTAAATTAAAGGTATTAGAAAGACCTATCTAACGGATTCATCATTACGTTCATATATTGCATATTTCTCAAATTATTAAGGTTGGAACACGGGAAATTCTGAATTTTTACTTTAAAGGTCATCTTAGTGACCCTTGAACTTATTATTTTGACCGCGAATATTTTTTTTTAGGAGGCTAGCAACATTTAGAAGTATTATATCCGGTTTTGTTAAAAAAAGGCACCAGAGAACAAAAAATAAAAAAAATTATGTTTCATAACCTCATTTTTTTGATAAAATCGATTTGAGCGAGTTGATCCCGACATTCCAAAAATCTCAAAAAAATCTCAAAAATCTTTTAGGCCATAAGAATTCATATTCCGCTTCAAGAGTTGCAAAAATCCAAAAAAAAGTTTTTGATGAAACGCCCTAGAGTTCATATGCAAAAGCTTACACACACGAAACAGTATAGCAGTAAACAAACAATGGGACGGACCTAATTTTTCAGTAATATTTCGACCATAGATGGGACTAATTAATTAAAGGGACCAATTAATTGATGGTTTAATTACCATTTAATTGATGTCAATGGTAAATAAATTTTTTTCATTACCATTGGTTGTATCAATTGTACCAATTAAATTATTTATGAATTTAATTACTAATGAAAATTAAAAAAAAAAATAATTACCATTGGTATGGCATCACTTAAAAAAAATAATTACCATTAGTAAAAGTCGTTACAATATTGTCAAAATCGTTAATATTTGGAAATATTCGTTGTTTTTTGTTATATGGTGTTTTAGTTTTTCACATTTTATAAACCAAACACACGTTGATTGCCTTTGTATAACACAATATTTGAAATTTTTATTTGCGTTTTGTTTTTTGTCTTTAACATTTTTATATTTTTTTTGTAAAAACATACTTTGATGTTTAAATTTTTAACTTTTCAAAAAACCAAAAATGTCCAAACCAATGGTTTTGAAACTAATTATAATTGGTGTTTTTCAACAATTGGTGCATTTCATTACCATTAGTAATTATTTTTTCAATTAAAAAAATTTAATTACCATTAAATGGTAATGAAATTTTTTTCATTACCATTGATATCAACCAATGGTAATTACATTTCAATGGTAATGAAAAATTCCCATCTATGATTTCGACCTTCTGAATTTGATTTCACTATCAAAATTGAATTTTATCGTAGGGTTTTCTTGTTTTCTTACAAGGAATATCTTCAAAGTGAACACATGTAATTTCTTTGAAATTTGTGCCCAATAAAAACAAAACATATCTAACATCGACCTGTCTGAGCTTATTGGTCTTAATTTAGTTTTAAAGATTTAAATGGGGGTCAAAATTACTATTTTCTATTTAAATTAAGCAATCACATGAATTTTTTACTGGCAGTATTCCTTAAGGCCGTTTGTCACGATAAGACTCAGTAAAATGATCTGTCAAAAAATCGTATAGAATTTAAAAATGTTATCGTGTACTTGCGAAATGTAACGACACGGACGGTAAGAAATTTTGACAGTCGTATAATACTCGTCATTTTCAGAAATATTTCTAAACCCTGAGACTTTTAATTTTATCAGGGATGTATTTTTATACCCTCCAACTACAGTATGCGGGTATACTCACTTTGTCATTCCGTTTGTATCGCATCGAAATATTGGTCGGGGACCCATAAAGTATATACATATATTATTGATCTATGATCGATTCTAAGACTTTTCTAGAATGTCCGTATGTCCGTCCGTCCGTCTGTATAAGACACGATGCAGTCCAAAATAAAAGAGATAGACTCGTTAAGTTTGGCAGGAATATGTATTTTGGTCCTAGGCAGTTTAAGTTCGTAAATGGGCAAAGTCGGACCAGGGGGAAAAAAGTTCCCCCTTGTAGAATATAACTAAACCTGAAGAACGCCATATTTTCACAGGCCTTTTTGTATTTTTGTTAGGCAAATAAAGAATTTGATGTCAGAAAAAGTTCAAGGTCCTGCACTTGGGCTTAGGAAACAAAAAAAAAATCGTTTTTTATATCCCGCCCCACTTTTGTGGGCGTGGATATTAAAAATGTTTTTAAATAATGATAAAATAGTATTACTTAAACTCAAAAAGCATAATAAATGAATTTTTAATCATTGACCGCATGGGTTTATGTGTCCCCTAATGACCCGCACTAACCCCAAAAAAAAACGCCCCTGCAATTTTTTATTTTTTTTTTATTTATATGTTGGAGGGTATTATAGATTCGGCACAGCCGAATTTAACACTCTCACTTGTTTTTTTAATTTATTGCCAAAAACATAAAAACAAAAAGCTAAAGACAGAAAATTAAGGTTATTAATTTATAAGTCTCTTAGCGCTGGTAACTCATCACAATATAATAAATGATTAAGGCTAATCAGTGTTTGCAAACGTCAAATTTATATGAAAATAATCAATGATTAGTATTAATCATTGATTAGCTTTTGATAAGTTACCAGCCCTTATTTTAATAAATTTTTTAAAAATACGCACCAAATTATCTTTTTCAGCATTTATTTTTCTAAGCAGCTGTTTTCATATTATTTGAAATGTGATGGTTGCAAAGAGCAATGTATCGAAAATATTTTTTGGTTTGATTTTTTGACAGTCAGACCAAATTTCATTTTATTTTGGTTTAACAAAATCATACGACTCAGTATAATCGTGACAAACGGCCTTTAAAGGTTAGGTTTCATCCGTATTTTAGAAAAAAAAATATATTTTTTTAGTGTGTTCAAAATAAAGTAAACATTAGTGTTTTCATTTCTAAACCATTTTGTGCTTGATTATATTCTTGTGTATAAGCTTTATTCCGCTTTGTACACATGGTTCCCCCACCCCATTCCTATTTCCCTACTATGGAAGAATATAGGTTTCGAATAAACCCAATCTGTTGTGGCATTAATAAAAAGTACCTCAACTTTAAAATAACTAAAAATGGGTAACTTTTGACCCCGTTTAATCTGAATTTAGTCCGACAAGCTCAGACTGGTTGATTTTAGATTTATTTTTTCTAGCTTGTGTATAAATTTCGAAGAAGACAGGTATGTTCACTTTCGAGGACTTTCCTTGTAAAAGAACAAGAAAAACCCTACAATAGAACTCAAAATACATAAAAAGTAGTAAGTCGTGTTCTAGGCCTCACCTTTGTTTACGACTATGTATATTGTTTTGTTTGTGCAATATTTTTCATATGAACTCGTAGAAAAAACCTTGCCTTCGAGCACGTTTTCTTCTGTAACTTTGGAACCATATGAGTGTCCACCCTGAAATTTTGATACAAAAGACTTGATATTTTTTTGAGAATTTTAAGAATATCGGATTTTGAGATATAGGTCTTTGAATATTAGACCTTGAAATATGACCTTTGACATGTTACTTTTAAGGTAATCCTTTCACCTTTCAAATTGTACCTATTTGGTAATTGTACGTTTTATAGTTTTAAAGTTATGGGTAACTTTGCATTTGCAGCTTATTGAAAATATGACGCTTTTGCCAACTTTCAAGACGCCATATTTCGAAAACTAAAAATTGTTGGATCATGTAAGGTAATGATTTTTGAAAACAACACATTTAAAATATTTTTTGCGAATTTCTTTAAAATCGGAGGTGACAAATCCCAAAATGGCAGTTTTCTGTGAGGTTTGACCTGGAATCACCCTTTAGTAAAAATATCTATTTTAGCAGAAAAATCTGCTGAAAGTTTTCTATATCAAATTGAAAGTGGTTTTACAGATTTTTTGACAGAGTTTTTTTTCTTTTTGAGTGAAGCAATTACAAATATTTGGTTATTTTTTTTTTTAGTTTTTATAAATATTTGAATTTCCTCAAAATTTAATTTGTAATTTTTTGTAATTAATATATTTTATAGGTGACTTAATTTTTTCATGTCCGCTTTTTGTTAAGCAGAAAATGGGTTAATTTAATATGTAAAACACAAAAAATAAAATGCGGTTTTAAAACATTTAAACATTTTATAAAAAGAGAAAATTTAATAGGTTATACTTAACATTATATTGTTGGTATAGACGCAAAACAATTAGACTAGTTTTGTCGTTTAAATACTAGGAATTAATGACAACACCAGAAAACAATTTTAAATACATATTACCAGTCCCAAATGGTGTTTTTATAAATTTTAGTAATTAAATTTAAAATTCAAGCTTTAAACATTATCCCACCAAAATGAAATTTTTAGTCGTAAATAAGCTAAACAAGTAAAATATTAATTAAAAAAAAATCTAAAAAAAATGATTTGGTTTGAAGGGGAAAATTTAGTTTTGGGGCAAAACTTTAATTTTAGTTCTATCCCATTTGGCTAAAAATTGAAACATAGAGTTTTTGGACCAAAACGAACCGTAATTTGCACGGCGATCGACGAAATTCGAAAAAAATCATAATTCGTTGCACTCTAATAATTTTTTAACTTTTATTACACCGTCCGATAGCCAATATTAAACATGAAACTGGATGACATACGTCTGAAAGTAGAGATGAAATGGAGTAAAACTGCATTTACAGTTTTTCATTTCATGATCTTGTTTCCTTTTAAAAGGATTTCAAAGTTTTAAAGGATACATTTTGTAAAACATTTTTGAAATATTTGTACTTGTCCTAGGATGACACTGGTGACGAAAAATTACTCGTCCTGGTTGTATGAATAGCCCTACGTAGAACTAAGAAAATTGTGTTTTTGGTTTTTCAATTTTTCAAATTTGTATCGAGTTGCTTTGTTTAAATTTTTATAAAATTAAAACGGAATGCACCACAATCTCAAAAATTTACATTCTTGTACAGTTTTGTATGGGTTATCGATTACATTTTTTTTAACCCGTTCTAAAATTTTCCAATTTTAAAAAAGTCAATTTATCAAAATCCGGCCACTTTTTTTAAGTTTAGAAGTTTGTCTATCCACACAAAAAAAATATAGACATATGTTTTTAAATTTTTTGGAAAAATCGCATTTTTATATTAAATTTCATAGCAATTTTGTAATTCGTTTGTATTTTCTTGTTTCAACAAAGCGAATGAGTATTAAATATTTTCATAAATGTTACTAATACGCTATGTTGAAACAAGAAAATACAAGCAATTACTATTGTTATGAAATTCAAAATTCAAATGCGATTTCCTCGAAAAAAACGAAAAACACTTGACTGAATTTTTTTTTGTGTGAATAGACAAACTTCTAATCTTTAAAAAAAACAAGTGTCCGGATTTTTTATAAATTGACTTTTTTAAAAATGGCAAATTTCAGAAAATTTTCCAAAAAAAAATATTAGTCGATAGCACACACAAAACTGTACAAAAATGTAAATTTTTGAGATTGTGTTGCATTTCGTTTTAATTTGATAAATATTTAAACAAGGCAACTCGACACAAATTTTTCCATTTTTCAAATATTTGACCACGTCTCCTAAGCCCAGTTTTAGAAAATTTAAAACCAAAAACGCAATTTTCTTAGTTCCATATAGGACTATCCATACAACCTTTTCCGAAATTTACGGCATACACGCTCTTTTTCGCTAGACATTTGGTGTGAATTGCCTCATATGAGGCATTTTCCATTTTTTAAAAAAGTCAATTTATCAAACATCCGGCCACTTTTTTTTTTCTTTTTTAATTTTTTTTTTTTAAAGTTTAGATGTTTGTCCATCCACACAAAAAACTCAGAAACACGTTCTTCGTTTTTTTTTCGAGAAAATCGCATTTGAATTTTAGATTTTATAACAATTTTGTAATTTGCTTGTATTTTCTTCTTTCAACAGAGCGTATGAGAAAAATTTATTCAATTAATATTACTCATTCGCAACGTAAAAACAAGAAAATACAAGCAAATTACAAAATTGTTATGAAATTTAAAATTCAAATGTGATTTTCTCGAAAAAAACGAAGATCGTGTTTCTGATTTTTTTGCGTGGATGGATAAACATCTAAACATTAAAAAAAATTTAAAAAAAAGTGACCGGATTTTTGATAATTTGACTTTTTTAAAAAATGGAAAATTTCAGAACGGGTTCTGAAAATTTTCCAAAAAAAAAAATTATTCGATAGCCCATACAAAACTGTATTAGAATGTAAATTTTTGAGATTGTGGTGCTTTCCGTTTTAATTTGATAAATATTTAAACAAGGCAACTCGACACAAATTTTACCATTTTCCAATATTTGTCCACGTCTCCAAGCCCGGTTTTAGAAAAATTTAAAAACCAAAAATACAATTTTCTTAGTTCCATACAGGGCTATCCATGCAACCTATTCCGAAATTTACGGTACACACGCTTTTTTTCGCTAGACTTTGGTGTGGAATGCATCATATGCGCTATTTATTTAAAAAATCCAATCAATAACTCTGACAAATCATGGTCATAATTTTTATTAATTTTATTTTATAAATTTCTTTTATTTTCAGGTAATTAAGTGGCATAATTAATTTTAAGCAGATTAAATCAGGTATTAATAATTTTATTTAATTAAAAATTTTGCACACTCTCACCCACACACACATCATACACACACATTATCATTATCTCTTTAATATGCCATAATTCACATAAAACTACTACTGAACTACTAAAAGTGTATCATGTACATGAAAATCAATAAATTCTCTAGCATATTTTAAGGCAATATTAAATGGAAAACATTTCTAAATAAATATTGTTTGGTTTCAAATATATAGTTTTTTTTTTTGCAAAAATAAAAGAGAATTAAAACAATTAACAATAAAACAAAAATTTATGTGTATAATATACAAAAATACAAAATAATGAAACCAAATATGCATAAACAAAATATAATACCGAAAATCCCCAAAAAAATAAAAACTATTTTACTACTTAAGCAATTAAAAGCATGACAAAACTATTACTAACTACGTATATGTACATTAGAGTGTCCCTTATTATGGAAATGTTAAATATGTTTTTCCATTTTTTCCATTTGACTTGAAAATATCTCATGAGTAATTTTACGCCCCTACGACCACGCCTTCGCTAAGTGACGGGGCCTTAAAAAATCTTTTTTCCATTCAAACCAAAAAATTTTTTTTTGATATTTTTAAATTATTGTTTTACTTGATTAGCTTATTAACGACAAAAAATTTGATTTTGGTGGGGTAAGGCTTTTAGCTTTAAAAATTCTTTCAAAAAAAAAATAGAGCTGTTTTTTAGTTTTGACAAGAAAGAATTTTAGTTGATATGTTGCTTTTAAAGGTATATATTCATAGAAAAATATTATTCCTATCTGTGACATCTTAATCGTATTCTAAAAAAGGGTAAAGAAATGCATTTTTGATGTTTTGACAATCTAAATTTAAAATTTCGCTGCCACCCTAATGAATATGTATTTGTGGAAGCTGTAGATGTAAAATATAATAATACTACTCGTAACTTAAATCCAAAAAAAAAAAAAACAAGTAAGAAAATTATAGTCGATCAAGACCGACCATATAATTCCCTACACCAGAGTTTCCCGGAAAATATGTCCCAAGTTCAAACATGAACCGATTAGTTTTATATTTTGTCAAATTATTAATAAGTGTAAAAAACACTCACAAATCAAATTTGAGGGAAATAGGCTTCTATTTGAATATCGGCCGAAATTTTCACATGGGGCCTGAGTCCAAAAATGGTCCGATGATAATCGGATTTGGTAAGGTTATTAAAGTACTCGTTTAACACACACAAACAAAATTTTAATTATCGTTCAAAATTACGATACAAAACCACAAATCTGGACGTGGGTCTTTAGTTTTTTTCTTATATTATGAACACAGATGCTCTATGAAGCCATTTAGACATTCCCATTTACAGTTTAATTAAATTGCAAAAACTCGCGATTTTATTCGCGATTTTCATTTAAAAAAAAATCACAAAAAATTGAAAAAGTGGTGTAGTTTGAAAAGCTATAACTTTTTAAGTAAATATCGGATTTTTATAAACGAAATTGAAATTAAAAGCTAAAGTACTGTAGGCTAGTTGGTAGCGTTCTAGCCTTTGAAACTGGGGGTCGTGGGGTTGATTCCCACCAGAGCATTTTACATAGTCCAAATGTATTTTTTGGCTTTGACGATCCGTTGTAAAATTTGAGGCAGATAATATTTGTAAAACATTTTAACCCTCTAACAGCCTTTTTTTATAGACTTTTTTGTATTTCTTTTAAAAAAGGACAAAAATGACCCCTTAAAACGGGAGCTAGAGGGTTAATTTGGTCAAAGAAAATAATCATCATAAAATTTTGTAAAACACATCAGAACATAATTTTTAGCTCAGAAGTATATTTACACTGTTTTTTGTCTATTTTTTTTAACACTGCTTTGGTAATGAAGTAGATGAAAGGATGGAACAAATACTTTGTCACTGGCCAGCTGTGGCAAGGAGTCGCCGATCCATTACCGGTCAGATAAGTTTCGGTAATTTGGAGGATATAACGCAAATGGATCTAAGGATATCAAAAAGATTCGCAATGACTTTAAACGTGTTTAATTTGCACCGCTAGCGGAAAAAGTTTTGTGGTACCGCTATGGACCAAGAGGTCTATGCGAGGTGTCAATCGGACACCGCCACCCTAACCAAACCTTTGGTAAAAAAAAATAACAAACATTGATTGTTTATACTTAACACTTTTTAAGCATTTTGCGCATGTCGCACAAACTTGGAATATTTGAAGACCCCTAGTTAAATTTTATGAGGAAAATATTTGTAAAACATTTTAACCCTCTGAATGGACGTTTTATTAGACTTCTATGTTTAATTTTTGAAAAAGGACTTAAATGATCCCTTTAAATTTTAACCCTCTGAATGGACGTTTTATTAGACTTCTATGTTTAGTTTTCGAAAAAGGACTAAAATGATCCCTTAAAATGGCAGTTATAGGGTTAAAATGTTCTAAGAAAGTAACCGCCATACAATATCACTGACTTCATCAACCCGAGAAAAAATGAATACATATAATTTTACATTATTTGATGTATGTATATATAGCCATATGAAATAAAATGTTTTCATATCAAACAAAGTTTATAATTATATCTCGCATTGAGTTTTTCCAAATTTTTTAAATGGAGTTATATAAAATTACATCTAATGATAACCATATTAATATATAAATGGGGCATTCCATGTGAAATCGGACACTTTCAATTTTTTTTTTTTTTTAGATTTTCCCAAATTGCTTAAAGTTTTTAGTACCCTTTGAAAACTCCTTCGTGGTAAATATTCAGATTTTTTTGATGACCCGTTCAAAAGATATCGAATTTTTAAAATTGGTAGTTTGTTCCTTTACTCACACTTCTTTTACTCATAACATCTTCAATAATGGTCCAAATTTCAATTTTTTTTTTAAATTTTGGTTTTTTTACGTACTTTTTAAAAAAGATTCCAAGAAATTCTTAAAAGTGCTCTAATATGCGATTTTTAAGTTTTAAAATTTAATCTCATGCTGGAAAATGTTTGTACTCTTCGATTTTTTGGAAATTTTTTTGTGTAAAACTTCTATCGATTCTACAAATTTTTTGCCCAGGAGGATCGTGGGATAACGATTATTACTATTTTTTAAAATTTTTTGAACAAATTTTATTGTAATTTTCCAATCTTAAAATCATTTCCACTGCTCCAATGATGCGTCATAGAGGGGTCATTTATAAGACCGACCCCCATTAATTTTTACGTCTTAACATTTCTTTGGAACAAACTAATCTCCAATTTCTAAGGGGGCTCCCACACAAAACGACATTTTTTAAATTTGCTCCAACCGCTCTAACTGCCCTAATAGTGCCCTTAGACCAACAAAATGTATGACCTAACCACAATATTTTTTTAGTTCAAACATTTTTTCTGAACACACCTACCCTCTATCTCTAATTTTTAAGGCGGTCCCCATACAATTTTTTTTTATTTTTTGTAAATTTGTTTTATTTAATCAGCTTCTACCGGTCCAATGGTGCGTCCGAGAGGGGTCATTAGTAAGACCGACCCTCATTTATTTTTACACTACAACATTTTTTTAAAATATACCTACGCCCTATCTCCACTTCCTAAGTAGGCTCCCATACAAAACTACATTTTTATAAAATTTGCTCCAACTGTTATTTGTATGGTAGCCTACTTAGGAAGTGGAGATAGGGCGTAGGTATATTTTAAAGAAATGTTGTAGGGTAAAAATAAATGGGGGTAGGTCTCACCAATGACCCCTCTCGGAAGCACCATTGGACCGGTACACAGAGAAAAAAGTTTAATTGTGCCAGCCGAATTTAGAGCCAACTGCATGGTTTAATTACAACAACCGAAATTTCGGTTGCGATTATCGAAATTTATTAGAACTAACAGAAGTTAAATTTTCAAAGCAAATTTTGGTTATCGCAACCGAAAAATTTGGTTGTTGTCATTAAACTATGCAGTTGGCTCTAAATTCGGCTGGCACAACTAAACTGTTCTCTCTGTGTAGAAGCTGATTAAATAAAACAAATTTACAAAAAATAAAAAAAATTGTATGGGGACCGCCTTTACAGTTAAAGATATAGGGTAGGTGTGTTCAGCGAAAATGTTTGGGCTAAAAAAATATTGTGGGTCGGTCATATATTTTGTTGCTCTAAGGGCACTATTAGGGCAGTTAAAGCGGTTGCAGCAAATTTTAAAAAATGTCGTTTTGTGTGGGAGCCCCCTTAGAAATTGGAGATTGGGTATTAGTTTGTTCCACAGAAATGTTAAAACGTAAAAATTAATGGGGGTCGGACTTATAAAGGATCCCTCTATGACGCACCATTGGAAATGATTTTAAGATTGGAAAATTACAATAAAATTTTTTCAAAAAATTTTAAAAATTAGTAATAATCGTTGTCCCACGATCCTCCTGGGCAAAAAATTTGTGGAATCGATAGAAGTTTTACACAAAAAAATTTTAAAAAAATCGATGAGTATAAACATTTTAAAAATTAAATTTAAATTTTAAAACTTAAATATCGCATACTAGAGCGCTTTTAAGAATTTTTTGGGATTTTTTTTTTAAAGTACGTCAAAAAACAAAAATTTTTAAACAAAATAAATTTGAAATTTGGACCATTATTAAAGAAGTTATGAGAAAAAGAAGTTGGAGTAAAGGCACAAACTACCGATTTTTAAAAATTCGATATCTTTTGAAAATCAAAAAAATCTGAAAATTTACCACGAAGGAGTTTTCAAATGGTACTAACTGTAAGCAAATTGGGAAAATCTTATTTGAAATGGAATGCCCCATATATACTTTATGGGGTCCTAGAGCAATATTTCGAGGTGTTACAAATGTAATGACAAACTTGTATATACCCTCTATCACTAGAGTGGAGGGTATAAAAAATAGTAGTATCAAAAATCCTTATACTACATATCAGACAAACAATTTTTTTTCATTTACCTTATTTAGTCTCAGACTATAATTTAATTTCCTTTGCTAAACTTATAATTACATTTGCAAACATAAAAAAATGTAAATACCTTAATATTGCTAGAGTGGTTTGAAAATAAAGATTTAAATAATTTAAACCGCTTAAAGTAATCTTTAAATTTTAAACGAATTTTAATTAAAAATTTTTGCAAAAAGGTTTTCTATATATCAACTATTCCGTAAAGGCAGTGGCGGCTACAGCTTTTGAGTTAGGCTGGTTAAGTTCGGAGATGGGTGAAATCGGACCAGGGGGGAAGAGTTCCCCCTTGACGAAGTAAACCAACCTCTAAAAAAAAACATTTTTATGCTTAAAAAGTTAAAAGTCCTGGACTTGGACTCAGTGGATTTGAAAATGACTTTTGTTTTTGGTTCTCCCCCTTTTGTGGGCGTGGATATTAGCAAATAATTTATATAATGATAAAATTGTATATCTTTTGTACAAAAAGCATAGAAATTAAATTTGTAAAAAATTTTGACCAGAAAGAAGGTGTCCCCAAAGACCCCCGACAAGCCCCCCACCCAAAAAAACCATCCCTGTAATTTTTTTTATTTTTTTTTTTTTAACGTTGGAGGGTATACAAGATTCGCACAGCCAAATTTAACACCCTCACTTGTTTAAACTTAGGTAGATTTTTTTTTTATGACCGACTGTTTTTGAAAGTCTTTTTAAGTTAAAAAAAATATTAACGGGCCTATTTATAGTTATGACTGGTTATGACTCATTTTATTTTTCTTAAACTCCATATTCCCTGTGTTTGTTGCAAACACAATCACAAAAAGTCTCAAAATTCTTTGTCAATTTAAAAACCAAATAGGTAGCAGGTTTTTATTTTTTTTTTAAATTTTCAAACAAAATTCGATTTTTTTTTTATTTTTGCTTACAACAACCACATGGACAAAATTGAGTTATGATTGAGTTATATCCATTTTCTGTGAATCGGCCCCTAAATCCTTTTCTGTGCTAAATAATGTTAAAAGAGGTCTTAAGTGAAATTTGATGGCGGGTTTTTTCTTATTTTTGTAAAAAATAATTTTGAAAAAAAAGTACTAAAGTGCCTGCTAAAAACGGCAGTTTGAGATTTAATATGTTTTAAGAAAATAACAATGATCTGCTTTAAGTCCAATGGTGATTACCTAAAATTTGTAGCACAGTGTTATTAAGAATGTGAAAAAATATAATCAACGTATTAGATAAAATGTATGCTTTTAGCCCCACCCTAATGTATACGTATTTTGACTAAATTTTAGTAAGATGCTTATTAAGTCATTAATTAGTCTGCACTGAAACCTTAATATCCCTTCTCATGCGCTCATATAATCTCAACAAAAATATAAAACTAAACCAAAAACAAAAGTTTGATGACACACCAGGATACATATAACAATGGCTGTGTTTTTTTTAGTTATGGAGATTTACCAAAAATGCATTAACACGAGACAGAAAACACGTAAAAAGCTAAAACAAAATAAAACTTACAAAGAAAGTTTGCCTTGTGTCACACTTCGATCTTAATGGCATTTATTCTGTAGATCAGGAAAAATAAAGGGACACTTGAGTAAATCCATATCAACATAGCAAAAAAAAATTAATTTTTGACGTCAATCGACCAAAATTTCATGATACTCGGTATATATGTTGGGACTTACTCAACTTATACTCAAACAAAATTTAAGACTTTTGACTTCCGTAGTTTTGGAAATATGACGTTTCAAAAGTCAAGAAAATCCTTTAAAAGGTAAATTACAAATATTTATATCTCGAAAAGTATTTGAGGTAAATCACTCCCAGATAGCTTTTTTTAAAGGCAAAATCATCACCTTTAAAATATCATTTTGCAAAAATTTGTATTTTGGGATCTTTTTTGTGTTTCTGCACAATTCGCGATTCGCAAAAACATATCGAAAAAAGCGACATTTTTAAAAATCTGAAAAAAAATATATGTTAATGGTATGAGTCTTAGCTACAAGCTCTAAAAATTTCGCGTTGGTGAACGTATTAAGTCCAGAGATATTAATAAAAATGTGTTGACAAGTAGAAATTTTTTTTAAAATCTGATGAATATTTAATTACTATTTTTGAATATTTTTGCAAATACATAAAATAAAACGGTGAAAAAAGTAAAGTTGATGGTACACACGAGTATTACACATGAATATATTGTAACATAACTTTTTATCGATTACACTACTTAACAAAAGTCAACTTTTTTTGCAGAGACTTCTAGAACACATTTTAAAAAGTATTCGTGTAGGCCAACTACACGAATCTGTCATCATAAACATTTTATCAAATTGTCTTCTGGACATACAGGCCTATTTTACAGACTAAGCCCTCAAACCCAAGAAAGGTAATAATAAATGTTTCACACTGGCATACCTCATATTATTTGTTGGTTTAATATTTTTGTATGCTTCAGCTGCAAAAACTAAATGGGCAAATCACGAGAACGCGATTACATAAAAATGACAATGGATTCGCGTTTAGTGGATTCACGTTAAAGAGGGCAAACGACTTAAGAAAATGTATTTTAAACAATGAAAATTAAAAAAATAAAAATATAAGGGAAAAAAGTATATGCAAATAATATTTGCAAATTTTGCTCAAAATTTAGATTTTTTTTGCAAATATTTTCGCATAAACTCAATGAATTTTGAAATAATATGCATTTTTAATAATTTTTCTAATATAAAGTCATTCGTTGGTTTTTATGGGCAGGGACCGCAAAAGAGGTATTTTCTCGAAACGGCGATTTGATCAAATTTTTGTGATGACAGATTGGTGTTAAAGAGACCAAAATACTTTAGCAAATGTAATCTAAGAGTCTGTGCAAAAAAGTTGATTTTTGTAGAGTAGTGTAAATGATAAATATTCATGTTATATTGTAGCTATGTGTAGTACCCGTATGTACCATTTACTTTACTTTTTTCACCGTTTTATTATGAGTATTTGCAAAAATATTAAAAAAAAAAAATTTAATATTCATCAGATTTGATAAAAATTTACTACTTGGCAACACAT
The DNA here is from genome assembly GCA_963921195.1 of Pegoplata infirma. Classification (NCBI taxonomy): domain Eukaryota; kingdom Metazoa; phylum Arthropoda; class Insecta; order Diptera; family Anthomyiidae; genus Pegoplata; species Pegoplata infirma. The sequence goes on along the minus strand of OY992536.1, from coordinate 228,681,261 downwards.
TTTTATTCATATCTCTGGTCTTAATACGTTCACCAACTTAAAAATTATACAGCTTGTAGCTAAGATAGTAGCCAATAACATATATTTTTTTCAGATTTTTAAAAAGGTAGCTTTTTCAGATATATTTTCGCGAATCGCGAATTTTGCAGAAATAAAAAAAATTCCCAAAATAAAAATTTTTGCAAAGAGTTATTTGAAAGGTCATGATTTTGCCTTTAAAACAAGCTATCAGGGAGTAATATAGATCAAATACTTTTGAAGATAAAAATGTTTATATTTCATCCTTTTAAAGATTTTCTTGACTTTTGACACGCCATATTTCTGGAACCACCCAAGTTAAAGGTCTCAAATTTTGTCTGAATAAAAGTCTTATAAGTCCCAACATATACACAAAGTTTCATCAAATTCGGAGACATCGAAGGAAATCAGGGGTTCATGTTGAAAAATTTTAACTCACTTATTTTTTTTAGCGGCCCAAACTCATATTTGGGGGGTGCAAATGAGGGGGAAGAAACGTTAATTTTTCAGTTTTTTTCGTTAATCTCCTGTATTATGCAAATAATGCTCTTTTATGACTCATTAAAATTCTAATTAATTGTTGATTCTTTTTAGACTATTATGAATGTTCAAAAAAAAATATTTTTAATTTTTTAAAAATTCATAAATAAAAGTCAAATATTAAGCTTTTGGGACTCCAAATTTTGATCATTCTATAATTATTCATATTTTGAAGCCTTAAAAGAGTCGTATGTTTTGAGGGCTCAGAAAATCTACACAGGGGTTTTTTATTTACTTATATAAAAAACGCAGCTTTGGTATTATTTGTAAATTAGAGGAATAACTTTTTTGTAATAAATTTTACTGAATTTAAAAATTTTAGAATTTTTTATAGAACGCTTTAAAGAATTTGAGATCTATTTCTAGAAAAAAAAAATAATTAAAGTCTGAAATTTGTAATGCACTAAAAAAAACTCTGTCAAAAAACTCTGTTCTTTTTGCGTACTATTGAAAGATTTTTTTAAAACATAATATGGCGATATCTCGAAAACTAGGCAAGATAGAGCAAAACGCAGAACATTTTTGGTTCTTTAAACGTCCATAGTAACGACGGACCTCTCCACATAAGCATTCCGCCAGTATTAAACGAGATATGTGCATTTTTTGTGTACGTTGACACTCGAGTTTGCAAAACGATTAAAATCGTAATCGCGATTAATCGCACCAATTAATCGTAATCGACAAAATAATCATTCGATTACGGTTAATAATTTTCTATGAAATTCTCTTTTTTTTTACCGATTTTAAAATATTTAAAATCTTGGTCCATGATTCATTTAGCTTGTTTGGAATTTTTCTTCTCCATTTTCTCGTAACAGAAAAAGAATTTCCCCTAAATTTTGTTTTAAAATTATTCTCAAAAGACTGGCCGGATTTCGTCAAAAAATTCGGACATGAAATTTTGGTCGATGCCGTTGCAAATTTTTTTTTTCACATTATCAGGTTTTCACTGTCCATCGTTAGGTATTCCGAGATTTGGAAACGAATCCCCAGTTAAAGAGCACATCCAAACCACCTGAATTCAAGAACGATTTCTGTAGGCGATGTCACAGTTTAGACCGCTCTTTCACACACGGAGATATATCGCTATTAAGACGCAGTGTATCATGTATTTTTCTAACTCTGATTGAAGCACTCTTTGGGTGTGGATGTGTTTGCTGGCGGTGTTGTTGACATTTTTCTTGTTGGTGGACGTGCCAAGCCTTTAATAATGGGAGGGGAATTCTGTTTCTTTGGCTGCGGGATTACTCTAGTTTCAATCCGGGCCTTACCTTTGGAGACCCTTCGAGGTTGTGTAGGTTTTTCTTCATAACGGAAGATTTCTCTTTCATGACGACCTGAATCCCTTAATTCAACTCTATCATCAGGTAGGGGGTTTCGACAATCACAGCTTCTGGACATTATTCCATCACGGCCACAAAAAGAACAAAATATTTGCCCCACATTAGGACAATACCATCGAGTATGGCCCACAGCTTTACATTGCCAGCAAATATCTGACCGCCTAAAACGCGGTTCCACCAACATGTGTGCCGTCTGCGGGCGCTCTTCGTGTTTCAAAAACTCAAATTCGTCTGTCATATCTAAAAGTTCATCCAAGGATGAAAAGTCACAGCGGCGGACATAATGTCTGTATTCCAGGCGCAGACCATCGTAAATTTTATCGAGGTGGTTCATCTCTTTAAGCCGGGGATGCCTGCGAGCAAGTGTTAACTTGTCCAATACGTAGTCCTTGGCTCTTTCCTGTTGAAGCTGCCGACGGTTGTAAAACTTTTGTTCCAGCGAGGTCAGATATCTAGCTGGTAAGAAAAATTTGCCGAATTCGTGTTTAAAATCCGACCAGGAATTAATATCACCTCGTTTTACCCGGTACCACTTCAGGGCGTTGCCACTGAGAACGCCTAGTAACGATGGTAGCAGCCGGTCGTGTGGAATTTTGTAACATTCAGCCAGCTCTTCAAAACGTTCCAGAAATTCTACGAGGTCGGTATTTCCGCAGAACTTCAAGTCCCATTTTTGAACGAACGACATTATCTGGACGTCAGATATTTCCACTTGTAGATTTTTCAAAGGTTCGGGAATAGCGGTTGGCTCATGGGAGGTCTTTGAAAAAACAGGTATAGATGAGGTTCTCGAAGGAATCAGCTCATTTATAGACTCTTCTAAGTCTCGTAGCATAAAATAAAAATCGGTGGATGCTCGAAGTTGTTCAGCACGTATATTTTGAATCAACTGATTTCGTAGATACTCGTCTGGGTGCTCTACGGCTACCCCGTGCTTTCGACAGTGCTCAATGAGTTGGTCTTTTCGTAGCAAGTATACCCAGCCGAGTGAGTCGGTCGTTAAGGATTGACTTGTGGATTCTGCTTTGTTGCTTGCATTGTGTCGACTCGGTTCCATTTCGTTGGCGGTGGAGTCGGTGTTTCCGCTTTGCGTTTTGGAATCGGGTCCCTGCTCGGGCGCCATTTATAACGGGGGTTTTGTCGTGGCTGAGGTAGCTCAGTCTCGTGCCAGGATCTACTTAAGGACCCTCGAACCTTTAGTAATAAGAACACGGTTATTTACCCTTTTTGGGGTTTAACAATAAATATTCTTTATTAAAAATTAATATTTAATATTCACAATGCATATATGTATATATGTTTTCACGATGTAGTTATCGGCAACGCAGTTCTTTCGTCTTCACTCTTTCTCACTCGGTTTATTACGAAATGCGGGTTATGGTACTCGGATAGTGATAATCAGGCTGGATGCTTCGGTATGACGGCGGTGCGTCGGCCGGTGTGTACTTTGACAGGTTTTGCTCGGGTTATTACGATATGACGATGGTTACGGTGTTCATGTGGTGATAATCAGGATGTATGACTCGGTATGTCGGCTGGTACGGTGGCAGGTATATGTATCGGCCGATTGTGTCTAGATCAGGAGGCGGTGGTGATCGTTACAACTCTCTGTTGGCAGCCCCTCTGTGGCGGAGTTACAGCTCCTGTAAGTTTACTAAAAATTAGCAAAGCTGTCAGCCGAAGCCGCAGGAGTAGTAAAGCTGTCAGCCGAAGCCGCAGGAGTAGTAAAGCTGTCAGCCGAAGCCGCAGGAGTATTAAAGCTGTCAGCCGAAGCCGCAGGAGTAGTAAAGCTGTCAGCCGAAGCCGCAGGAGTAGTAAAGCTGTCAGCCGAAGCCGCAGGAGTGGTAAAGCTGTCAGCCGAAGCCGCAGGAGTAGTAAAGCTGTCAGCCGAAGCCGCAGGAGTATTAAAGCTGTCAGCCGAAGCCGCAGGAGTAGTAGAGCTGTCAGCCGAAGCCGCAGGAGTAGTAAAGCTGTCAGCCGAAGCGGCAGGAGTAGTAAAGCTGTCAGCCGAAGCCGCAGGAGTAGTAAAGCTGTCAGCCGAAGCCGCAGGAGTAGTAAAGCTGTCAGCCGAAGCCGCAGGAGTATTAAAGCTGTCAGCCGAAGCCGCAGGAGTATTTATTTATAAGGACAATCGATATCGATCGTCCACCAAAGTTTCAGTCAGGTTCCTTTTATTTAGGAGATACACTCAACTTCCTGTTCTGTTGAACAAGTACTTGATCGTACCTAACTGGTTTGTCCACCACTGGTGAACTGCCTTTGCTTGTCACAACCTTCACTATTCATATAAAATACAAAATGAACCGAATGAGAATTAAAAACACACAAGTGCTACTACTCACTATGATGTATGCTGTGAATCCATACACACGAAAATTAGGGTGACACGTATATACCGTGGGTGAAATTAATAGGGTGGCGATTATTCACATGTGTGCCGATACATTTAGTATATATAATGTAATTGCTACCCTGGGCCAATATTAGGGCGGTAAATATAGTGTCGTGGTATATTAGGGTGGTACTTATATACCAGGGTTAACATTATTACTTAACCCGAATTCAATAAAATATCATATAGTAAGTGTATACAATAACAATAGGCACGGAAATGATGTATGTAGCAATATGGAAGTCGGTTTGCTACGTTACAAGCACAATAAATATTGTGTGGGAAATTGTGTATTTTAAAAAAAGAAAGTACAAAAATTGTTAAATTTTACCAACAAAGAATTTTATATTTAAAAAATTCGTTTAATCGATAATCGCGATTAACGGCGATTTTTTTAATCGTAATCGCGATTATGAAATATCTCGATTATTTACAAACTCTAGTTGACACAAAATTTTTTTTGTAGTGAATATCGTCACCTAAAATGCAAAAGGCCCTAACTAACATTTTATTAATTTTACAGGAGAAGCAAAAAACAATATTGAATAAAATTTTTAATTTGTTAATAACTTTGTTCATTTTGATTGAATTGTGCTAAAATATTGTGAAGACGTATGTTTTGTTAACATGTATCGAAATTAATCACAAAATGACTTAAAAATGTATTTTTACCATATAATATACAACTGCCCAGTGCTATCCTTCCCAGGCGAAATCGACGAAATTAAAAATATCTCACCTGAAGCAATATCCTGGCTGAAGTCATTAAACTTGTGACAACTATTTATTTTAAAAATTGCTTAAAAAAAAAAAATTATATATAAATAAATAATGTATCCATTCTCTGTATTTTGGAATCCATACGCTAAATAAATAAAATCTTAGAAAATAACAGAAAATTTTTCTGAAAATAGCAGCCATTTTCCTGCAGTTTTACTGATTCTGTTTGTTGAATTTAAAAACATTTTTGTGCTGATTTTTAGCAAATCATTTTGTTTTTTACAAACATAGTCTGTTGGTGTTTTTTAATGTTCTAAAATTTGTAGTATTGTAAGTGTTTTCAAGACGATTTTTTTTTTTTGATTTTTCTGATATTTGAAAAATGAACAAAACTAAACAATCAAAAAAACAGCCGATTACTTTGTCAACTTTACAGAAATATTTAGTTATCCCGTTTTGAATAAAATGAATTTCTTTTTTTGTTGCACAATACAGGGTTTTAGAAAGAGGGTCTACTAAAATCAACAGTTTAATCATATGGCTCAAACTCAATGTTATTTCAGGAGATTTTTCTGCTGAAATCAGCTAGCTGCTGAACTAAAATAAGCAGATTTTTTTTCGTCTTGACAGGATGCTCTGCTGAATTCATCTAGATAATCAAGACAAATATTAAGCAAATCGTGTGTGTTAAAATCAGCAGATTTCTCATATGGATATAAATGGGTGTATATTAGGATGGAGCAAATTTTCATTTTTTTTTTCGAATTTGGAAATAGTTATAAGTTTAATTATAATTAACCAAATAATTCTAATTACACTGATCATATCCCTTCTATACCACGGCAATTTTTGATGCTTTTTTTAACAATTTTTACCCAACAAGGTTTTACCCCTAATACCAATTCAAGTAGGTACATCTTTTGTTTTTTGGTTGGTAAACAATACTTAAGTGTTTAGTTTATATTATACTAGCAACAACTAGGATGTGTGTTGGTATGTAGGTTAGGGTGGCAGGAATAATGACATTTTTCGAATTTTGTCGATCGCCGTGAAAATTATGGTTCGTTTTGACCTAAAAACTCTGGCCCATACAAAAGAAAAATTAAAAAATCTATTTTAACAAAAATTTTATTTTAAATTTCAAATTTTCTATACATTTTTTGAAAGTCAATTTTAAAAACAAAAACAATTTGTATGGAAATAAAATTAAAAGTCATTTATTTTATTTTTATGTAGTTAGGCTGCCTATGTTTAAATTTTTATCCAAATCGGAAAAAAATATCCCGTATCTTTGGGGGGTTTAAGATTTTCCCTATTTTTTTTTTTCCCCCCATACACACCAAATTTTTTTGATTAGCTAATTAACGACTAAAAAGTTCATTTTGGTTGGATAAACCCTTCCGCCTTAAAATTGACTTAAATAGAAAACATTGGGGTCGTTTTTTTAGTTTTGGAAAGCAAGGAGTTTAGTTGAGATGTGGCTTTTATTAATATTTTAACAATAACTGAAATTTTTTTTATTTCGGTTTGAGTCCATATTAATTATTTCTGAGAAATAATTATTTTTGTTGTACATTGAGAAAATCTGAAAAAATTAATTGACAACACAGGCTAAGTGGAGCTTTCGGAAGAAGCCACCCTTCCTTCGTCAGCACTCTTCGATTGTCACTGTAGGTGTGTAAGATTAAGTTCAGCTATTTAAACGTACATTAAGGTGAAAAAGATGACGGGAATTGTATCACATTTCATTACCCATATGTTACGTTTAGCACGAACTTAATTAATCTATTTTTAACTTTTTCTAACACAGTTGTAATTTCTTTTACTGTAGTAGATTTTCTCAGAGTTGCAACCCTTAGTAGGACTTTTCAAGTCTTGAAAAATGTCCGTTAGGTTTGGATTTATGTTTCGTATTTCTTATTCTTAGAAATATTATTAAATTGCATTGTACCTTATGAGTTGAGTTTTGGACTTATGAGTTTAGTTATGGACTCAAACCGAAATAAATAAAAACTTCAGTTATAAAATATAAAGTCCAACAATATATAAAACAGAATTAAAATTTTAACAAATTTTATTTATTAACACAAAAAATGACTTTTGTCGAATTTCGTCGATTGCAGGTCAAATTATGGTTCATTTTGGTCAAGAAACTCTATCTTAAAATTTTAAGATAAATCGAACAATTTTAACACGTGCCGCTGGGGGACAAAAGTTTGGCCATTTAAGAAAATTTTTGGTTTGCGTTTTTTTTATAGCCAAATTTTAGCCCCCAGTTTAAGCTTGTCCAATTTGGCGTCAACAATTTTTAGGGCAAAACTTTAGCCCCCGAAGGCACCGGTTAATTTTGTCCTAATTGGCTAAAAATTTAAACATTGCGTTGTAAGATTAAAACGAACCCGGCGATTGGGCAAATCCATAAAAGGTCATTATTCGTGCCACCCTAATGTACAAGTATGTGTTTGAGTTTAGTTATGTTTATAAAACTGTATTTGTTATTTAATGTCAAATACAGAAATTTGTATCGTTAGGGATATTTTTCTATAAAAACAACAAAACTCTTTCTAACATTTTTAGAACCAAAAGCAATATCTTAGGTTAAGTACTTCACATATACACACGCACATTCACACAAATTGCTTCATTTAATAAATGAAAATATTCTAAAGATTAAATAAATGTTAAGCTTATCTTTATGTTATAGCTAGCACAGTTTGTAGTTTAAAATCAAAAGCTCACGTTATAAGATCATTATTTTAAGAAATTGAAAAATACCTTGTTATTTTTGAGTGTAAAAATATTTAAGTGTAAAAATTTATGGATTTTTTAAAATAAATCCCACTATTGAGCTAAAACACCTCAATTCAACCGAGGAGTTGACCGCACCCCCTCCAAATTTAATAAAATTTAGTACTGGGGTTTACTTTAACAAAAAAGAGATTTTTCCAATTTTTCAGGCTTCTGGTTATTCCAGTATTCGAGATATGCGGTGTTGAAAATTAACAAAATCGTATATATTTGACAAAAGTTTTCTGAGATAAATAAAGATAGCTCGAAAAGTAATAACAATACAGGTCTCAGTCAGGTTGCAAATAATAGGTACTGAGACAGCCTTTAAAATGACATTCCCCAAGATTTTTTTTGAAAAAGGTCAAAGGTCATTGGTTTTAACCTTAATTTTTGAAGAGTTATATCTCAAAAAACAATATTTTTAAAATTTTGGAAAAAATATATGTTGTTAAGAATCACCTATACTACTTAAGTTTAAATTTTCAGGATGGAGACTTCATTGGAACTTTTTATATTAATAGAAACATAATGACAGGAAAGAAAAAGCGGTGTAATTTCTCTTAGAAAAAAAAAAACAATTTTTTTGTCTTTGAAATTCTGGTACCAAAATTAATTTTTCTGAATGTTTTTGACGTGCTGAGTCCAAATATGACCTTTGAACTGGCCTATCGCTATTACTTTTCAAGATATATGCACCTAAATCTTCAAAAAACACAGCAATAGCATTTTAGCAATTTTCACACATTTATGTGCAGATATATCGAAAACTAATTGCGATAGGCAAGTTCAAAGTTCATATTTGGACTCAGTACGTCAAAAACATTCAGAAAAGTGAACTTTGGAACCAGAATCTCAAAGACAATTTTTTTTTTTTTTGTAAGGGAAAATACACCGCTTTTTCTATGTTTCTGTTAATATTAAAAGTTACAATGAAGTCTCCATCCTGAAAATTTAAACTTAAGTGGTATAGGTGATTCTTAATAACATATATTTTTTCCAAAATTTTAAAAATATCGTTTTTTGAGATATAGCTCTCCAAAAATTAAGTTTAAAACCAATGACCTTTGACCTTTTTCAAAAAAAATCTTGGGGATTGCCATTTTAAAGGCTGTCTCATTACCTATTATTTTCAACCTGACTAAGACCTGTATTGTTATTACTTTTCGAGTTATCTTTATTTATCTCAGAACACTTTTGACAAATATATACGATTTTGCCAATTTTCAAGACCCCATATCTCGGAAAGAAAAACCACCAGAAGTCCAAAATTTTGGCACTATGATTTTTTTGTAAGTGCCCAACTATATTCCAAGTTTCATCAAATTCGAAAGGGGTAAGGTCAAAAATGCTACTTTTTTCGGTTGAATTGAGGTGTTTTAACTCTATTCATAATTTTCTTTGCAATTTTTGCTGCCGTAATTTTTATACCCGTCAAAAACGTTTTCAACTAAATTTTCTAAATGAAATAGCGGACAACTAACAAGTATATAAAAAATTGTCCTGTTGCACTCTTCTTTAGTTTTAGGACGTAATTTACTACCAATCATTTCATCATATTTTTTTCCACTATTTTATTTAACTTTTGATAACTTGGGGAAAAATATTTTTAAAAAAATTTAAAATCGCGATATCTTGAAAACTAAGCCAAAAAAGCAATTCTTGGAATTACAATAAAATCGCTCGTTCTCTTCACTTGATTCGACCCCCATGAGTCCTAACTTTGGATCCAAGAAAGTAGGTATTCCTGAAAATACTAAAATGCTCATATCTAGGTAAATAGGACCGAAAAAACGACATTTTCTAATTCTCTGGGTCCAAGTGCAGGACTTTGAACTTCTTGTGGCAAAACAATGTTGCATTTGTTAAACAAAAACACAAAAAATCACGTGAAAAAATGCAATTTTTTGGTTTAGATAATATGGAAATGGTATTTTTCACAAGTTTTGTATTTTTTTTGGTAAAAGGAAAGAAAAAATTTTAATTGTACAAAATTTTACAAAACATACATACCCGGTAGTCCCGGGAATACCGTCAGAACCGGAAACGGGAATACCGGTATTCCCGGGAATACCGGGAATGAAATAAGAACCGGGAAACCTGTACCATTTCCCGGTAATACCGAGAACCGGGAATACAGGTATTCCCGGTACTACGGTACTGACCGTAGGCACTATTCTAGACCCTGGACCCATGTGTTCGGACCCCATTTAACTCGAGAGCCCGTTGGATCCTTTAAGGGTCCCCATAGATTTTGAACCAAAACTTGTGTCCGTTTTGCTCTAACTTGCTTAGTTTTTGAGATACTATAATAAGGGCCTTGAGAATCTTAAAAACCGGATAACTAAAAAACCATTAATCAGAAGGCTTTCTTGTATTTTGCGGAAGTGTTCTACGAGTCAAGAGCTACAAAAATGCCGTCGAATGTTTTCGTGTGTTTGCAGTATTTACCGAGATATGTGTATATATAAAATTTCGGAATTTCAAATTTTAGATCTAAAATTAGGGTCTTGAGACCCCGAAGATATGCTGAGCTAGGCCATTTGTAGTCTTTCTTTTAAAAATATCATCCTTTTCGCTCCATCTCGCTTAGTTTTCGAGATATCGCCATTTTGAATTTTTAACTAAATTCTAAGAAGTTATTTACTAAATTCTCAGAAGTCATTAACTAAATTCTAAGAAGTACACTTCCTCAATTCAAAGAAGAGAAATACGATGATGTTTTTTTTAGTAAATTTTAACTAAACTTGAACTAGATTGTTTTTCAAGATATAAGTCTTAAAAATAAAGATACGATTCTTAGATTTGTGGAAAATTTCTTTGGCAGTAAGAATTTTTTTCCTAATATTTAAAAAATCCATTTAAAGAAAACTATGAACTAATTATAAGTAAATGAATTAAAATTTTTTCCTCATAGTTAAGAAAATTTCTCATTTTAAGGTTAAATTTAACTAAATTTTTAGGAAAATTCATGATAAATTTTCAAAGACATTTTTTCCTAAAATTTAGTTATGTCTTTTTTTTTTCAGTGCAGACGGACAGACGGACGGACGGACGGACATCGCTAGAATGTCTTTGAATCGATCACTGATTATAAATATGGGGCATTCCATGTGAAATCGGACACTTTGAAAAACTTTTTTTTTTAGATTTTCCCAATTTGTTTACAGTTTTTAGTACCCTTCGAAAACTCCTTCGTGGTAAATTTTCAGATTTTTTTGATGACCCGTTCAAAAGATATCGAATTTTTAAAAATTGGTAGTTTGTTCCTTTACTCAAACTTCTTTAATCATAACTTCTTCAATAATGGTCCACATTTCAAACTTTTTTTTTTCAAAAAATTTTTTTTTTATGTACTTTTTAAAAAAAAAATCCCAAAAAATTCTTAAAAGTGCATTTTTGAAAATGTTTGTACTCTTCGATTTTTTTGAAATTTTTTTGTGTAAAACTTCTATCAATTCTACAAATTTTTTGCCCAGGAAGATCGTGGGATAACGATTATTACTATTTTTTAAAATTTTTTGAAAAAATTTTATTGTAATTTTCCAATCTTAAAATCATTTCTACTGCTCCAATGGTGCGTTATAGAGGGGTCCTTTAACAGACTGACCCCCATTAATTTTTACGTCTTAACATTTCTTTGGAACAAACTAATACCCTATCTCCAATTTCTAAGGGGGCTCCCACACAAAACAACATTTTTTAAAATTTGTTCCAACCGCTCTAACTGCCCTAATAGTGCCCTTAGAGCAACAAAATGTATTGACGACCTACAATATTTTTTTAGTCCAAACATTTTCTCTGAACACACCAAGCCTCTATCTTCAACTGTTAAGGCGGTCCCCATACATTTTTTTTTATTTTTTGTAAATTTGTTTTATTTAATCAACTTCTACCGGTCCAATGGTGCGTCCGAGAGGGGTCATTAGTGAGACCGACCCCCATTTATTTTTACCCCACAACATTTTTTCAAAACGTACCTACGCCCTATCTCCACTCCCTAAGTAGGCTCCCATACAAATAACAGTTGGAGCAAATTTTATTAAAATGTAATTTTGTATGGGAGCCTACTTAGGGAGTGGAGATAGGGCGTAGGTATATTTTGAAAAAATGTTGTAGGGTAAAAATAAATGGGGGTCGGTCTCACTAATGACCCCTCTCGGACGCACCATTGGACCGGTAGAAGCTGATTAAAAAAAACAAATTTACAAAAAATAAAAAAATGTATGGGGACCGCCTTAACAGTTAAAGATAGAGGGTAGGTGTGTTCAGAGAAAATGTTTGGACTAAAAAAATATTGTGGGTCGGTCATACACTTTGTTGCTCTAAGGGCACTATTAGGGCAGTTAGAGCGGTTGGAACAAATTTTAAAAAAATGTCGTTTTGTGTGGGAGCCCGCTTAGAAATTGGAGATAGGGTATTAGTTTGTTCCAAAGAAATGTTAAGACGTAAAAATTAATGGGGGTCGGTCTTATAAAGGACCCCTCTATGACGCACCATTGGAGCAGTAGAAATGATTTTAAGATTGGAAAATTACAATAAAATTTTTTCAAAAAATTTTAAAAATAGTAATAATCGTTATCCCACGATCTTCCTGGGCAAAAAATTTCGAAGAGTACAAACATTTTCAAAAATGAGATTTAAATTTTAAAACTTAAAAATCGCATACTAGAGCACTTTTAAGAATTTTTTGGGATTTTTTTTTTAAAAAGTACGTAAAAAAACAAAAATTTTGAAAAACAAAAATTTGAAATTTCGACCATTATTGAAGAAGTTATGATTAAAAGAAGTTTGAGTAAAGGAACAAACTACCAATTTTTAAAAATTCGATATCTTTTGAACGGGTCATCAAAAAAAATCTGAAAATTTACCACGAAGGAGTTTTCGAAGGGTACTAAAAACTGTAAACAAATTGGGAAAATCTAAAAAAAAAGTTTTTCAAAGTGTCCGATTTCACATGGAATGCCCCATATATATACTAGAGGTGTCCTTAAAAACGAAAATCACCTTTTTATACCTGGTAGGGTCCTATATTGTTCTTTAGTATCTAAAAATGAGTGAGCCAAAATTTGGGGACAATCGGCTAAAAATAACTCGTGCCGAAAATGGATTGAAGTTTTGGGACATTCTTATAAGAACGAAAAACTCGTTTTTTCTAGTTTTTGGAAAAACATTGGTATTTGATATTTTTTGTTAAATTTTTTGTGAAATAATATGAAAATGGTACTAAATTACCTTTTCAAAACGACTAATAAAATTAAAATCGGATAAAAAATAAGCATTTTACGCATACATGCCCCAGACCATTGTATGGTTTTTAGAGCCAGAATTTCAAAACTTTCAAAATTTTTAGGCAAAAAAATAGTAAAAATTTAATTTTACTTTATGATCAAATTGTAAACATGTTTAAGATTAAAAATAGCAGATATGGTAGTCAAGCTTTTTTTTTATTTGGCGCGGGTAGTGATAAAATTTCAGCGGATTCCAAATAAAATGCGTTTTTCTACAATAATTAAGCAAATTTTTGAAAATTTGTGCTCTATTGTGCGGATCGAAGTGGAAAACGTAAATTCTGTAACTTTTGAGAAATCGGATATATGCAGATATTTTGTATTATAGAAATGTATAACGTCTCAAATTTGTCATTTCACCTCGACGAAAAGGGGTTAAAGATGCCCGAATTCTCAAAAAATTTACAGAATTTATGTATTTCACTTCGTATAATACAATACAGAAAATTGTTTCCCATATTTGCTAAATTATTTTAGAAAAACTCATTTTCTTTGGAATCCGCGGAAATTATATCACTACCTACGCCAAATGAAAAAAAAGTTAGACTACCATATCTGTTAGTTTTTATCTATAACATGTATTTAATATAATAATAAAGTAAAATTAATTTTTTTTTATTTTTTTGCCTAAAAATTTTGAAAATTTTCAAATTTTGGCTTTAAAAGCCATGCAATGGTCTGGGGCATGTATGCGTAAAATGCTTATTTTTCATCCGATTTGAATTTCTTTAAGCTTTTTAGAAAGGTAATTTATTACCATTTTCATATTACTTAACAAAAAAATTAACAAAAAATAGCATATACCAATATTTTTCAAAAAACTAGAAAAAACGTGTTTTTTCATCAGATAAGAGTGTCCCAAAACTTCAATCCATTTTCGGCACGAGTTATTTTTATCCGATTGTCTCCAAATTTTGGCTCACTCATTTTTAGATACAAAACTACAATTTAGGACCCTACCACGTATTAAAAAGTGATTTTGAAAAATTACCTTAGTCGTTAGGACACCTTTAATATATACTTTATGGGGTCCTAGACCGATATTTTGATGCGTTACACACGGAATGACAAAGTGAGTATACCCCCATACTGTAGTTGGAGGGTATAAAAAATTCTGAGATTCTCTTACACATTTTTCGTATAAAAAAAATGTCTCAGATTTGTTTAAAAAAATTTCTTGTAGGAAAAATGTCTCAAATTCTTATAGAAAAATTCTTATACATTTTTTGTATAGATTTTTGCGATTCTGAGTCATTTTTCGTAAAGAAAATACTACGAGTATCAGATGTTTTTTGTATTAACAAATTCTTTGATTTTAAAAACTTTTTCGTATAGAAAACTTTTTAAAAAATGATAATAATATTACAACATCTCTTATACGTTCATTGAAAAATTGCAGATTCCGAGACAATTTTGTAAGAAAAGTTCTTAAATTCACAATATTTTTTGTCTATAACAATTTTCTAGTTTTATATAGATATTTTGAATAAAGCTTAAACTTTGATAAAAGTTTTTTTTATAAAAAATTTCCAGATTCAGAGAAGATTTTTCGATTTAAAAATTGTCAAATTTGGTTAAACTTGGAATTGCAAAAGTAGATTCAAATTAGTGTAGGTGAAACAATTTGCAATGCAGGGGGCCCTCAGGTCCCCCCTGCGTACGTGCCTTCTTAGTATACATCCATACTGTTTTTGAAAGATTTAAAAACATTATTGAAACTGGCCGCAACATCAAATAATCCAAAAATTTTAATAAATTAACTAAGATATTTCAAGTTGAAATTTATCCCTTTAATTTGCTTAAAAAATCTACAAAATTGTTAAAGATAATGTACAACAAAAAAAATCTATATAAATCCATGAACTACGAAAAATTGATATATAAAATTCTTCTGCACCAAATAATTTTTATAACTAGTTCTTTATGTTTTTGGCAGTAAGTTAAGGATATTGTTGTAGCTGCTGCTGTCCTTTTTTTTTTTTTTTTGTTAGTTAGTTAGTTCAATACCAAAATGGCTTAAAAGGATATACATTCTATTTTTACTTTTTTTTTTTTATTTATGCACTCATATGTGTATAAAAATTGTATGATGGTTTATGACACTCCTTTTTTATGGCTACCGTATTATATAAGTTTTGCTTTTTTTTTTTTTGTTGAAAACCAATATAAATGGCTTTAAAATATAAAAAAGACAGATGATTGTAGTAGTACTCTTGAAAATGGCAAACCAAAAAAAAAATTTTAAATCTTTAATTTAATATTTTTTATTTAATAAAAATATCTTCGTTTGATTAATGTGAAAAAGAGCTAAGTCCATATTCTTTAAGAATTGAAGTTTTTGATGCAATCTGTAAGAAATAATAAAATGTCATTAAAAAGAAAAACCTTTTACAGATATGAGGCATTCCACACCAAATGTCCAGCGAAAAAAAACACGTGTACCGTAAACTTCTGAATAGCTTGTATGGATAGGCCTATATGGAACTTAGAAAATTGCGTTTTTGGTTTTTCAATTTTTCAAAAACTGGGCTTAGAAAAAATGGTCAAATTTGTGGCGAGTTGCCTTGATTAAATATTTATCACATTAAAACGGAATGCACCACAATCTTAAAAATTTACATTCTTATATAGTTTTGGATGGGCTATCGATTAATTTTTTTTTTTTTTTTGGAAAATTTTCAGAACCCGTTCTGAAATTTTCCATTTTTTAAAAAAGTCAATTTATCAAAAATCCGGCCACTTTTTTTTCTTTTTTTAAATTTTTTTTTTAAAGTTTAGATGTTTGTCCATCCACACAAAATAATTCAGAAAAACATTTTTCGTTTTTTTCGAGAAAATCGCATTTGAATTTTAAATTTCATAAAAATTTTGTAATTTGCTTGTATTTTCTTGTATTAACGTTGCGAATGAGTAATATTCATGCAATTAATAATACTCATTCGCAACGATAATACAAGAAAATACAAGCAAATTACAAAATTGTTATGAAATTTAAAATTCAAATGCGATTTTCTTGAAAAAAACGAAAAATATTTTCTGATTTTTTTTGTGTGGATGTACAAACATCTAAACTTAAAAAAAAAAATTAAAAAAAAAGAAAAAAAAATAGGCCGGATTTTTGATAAATTGACTTTTTTAAAAAATGGAAAATTTCAGAACGGGTTGTGAAAATTTTCCAAAAAAAAAAAAATTTTGTTCGATAGCCCATACAAAACTATATAAGAATGGTAATTTTTGAGATTGTGGTGCATTCCGTTTTAATGTGATAAATATTTAATCAAGGCAACTCGCCACAAATTTGACCATTTTTCCAATATTTGACCACGCTTTCTAAGCCCAGTTTTTGAAAATTAGAAAAACCAAAAACCAATATTCTTAGTTCCATATAGGGCTTTCCAAACAACCTATTCAGAAATTTACGGGACACATGTTTTTCTGTAGCGGGACATTTGGTGTGGAATGCCTCATATTAGCTTCTATTCGTTGTTGAATAAACAGAAAACAAATTTAGTTAAAAAATTCGTAGATTTACATTTAAAATATTTGTATGCCGTTAATTAAAAATAAATGCTTATTTATTTAATTAAAAACTTAATACTATTAATTAAAAAATAAATTAAAATTAAAAAAAAAACAATTAAAATTTTAATTATATAAATTAAAAATTTAATTAAAAAATAATTGAAAATCAAATCAAATTAATTAAAAATTCTGTTTTAATTTTTAAATTAATAAAAATTATTAATTATTCGATCTTTTAAATAATTTTTTTAAGAAAGATTATTCTAACACATTTCTTTTACTAATAACAACGATGATATTGTCAAAGTAACAATTTTTAAGAAACTATTTATAAAGTTATTAAGGGTTTGTGATTGAAGAAGAAAACATTTTATTTCTAAAGATTATTTTTAATGTGGATTTATTCCAGATCATGGTTTCTGTAGCCACCTCTACATCTTCAGTGGAGAAAATTACATTGGACTTAAATTGTTTGATTTTTGTAAGACTGTTTTTTATGTTTTTTCATCAACAGACTTAACTTTGATTGGAATCGAACCCACGTTCATGAAATTTTCCATCAGTTGTTTATTTTAAATTGATTGGTTTGGTCATTTTGCAAGACTTACTGGACACGTTTTTCGGAATTCGTCAAATTCCATTGCCAAGAGTATTCAGCAAATTGACAATGGTAAGTGGAAAAACATAAAGTCTTATATTCGTATCATGTGTGGGTACAAGGGTGGGGGGAAAGGAGAAATTTCCCCCAGACCAAATTTCAAAAAAAAAGGGGAAACAAAAAAGAAAAAAAAAAAAAAAAGAAATGACAGAAAAAAAGAAAGAAGAAAGAAGTGAATTTTCAAATAAATTTTTTCGAAGGAAAAAAATATACATAGCAATCTGAAAATTTTTCATGGAAAAAATCTGAACATTTTTATAGGGAAAATTTTTAAATTTTTAAAAGAAAATGTGACTTAATCTGGTCTCCGAATTTGAGAATTTTTCTATGGGAAAAAGGTGTCAAATTTAAGACTCATTTATGGAAAAAGGTCATAGAATCTATGACTTTTTCGATAGGAAAAAGGTCTTAGAATCTAACACTTTTTCTATAGGAAAACGGTCTCAGAATCTCTGAATTTGAGACTTATTTTAAGGAAAAAGGTCACAGAATCTAATTTTTTTTAAAGAAAAAGTTTTCAAAGTCTGAGACTTTTTATTATTAACAAAAAGTGTTAGAAGTTGAAACTTACTCAATTGGAAGAGGGTCGCAGAATCTAAACCTTTTTATGGGAAAATGTTCTAGAATGTAAGATTTTTTTTATAGAAATAAATTCCCAAAATCTCAGAATTTTAAATATTTTTTTAGGAAAAATGTCTCAGAATTTGAGACTTTTTCTATAGGAAACAAATCTTTCTTTAGAAAAAAGTGCCAAATCTTAGAGTTTTTTATATAAGAAAAAGGTTTCTGAAACTTTTTCTTTAGGAAAGGGTCTTAGAATCTCAGACTTTTTCTATAGGAAAAGGATCTCAGAATTTTAGACTTCTTTATTTATTTAGAAAAAAGGTCTCTAAATCTTAAACTTTTTATATAGGAAAAAGGTCTAAGAATCTGAGACTTTTTCTCTAAGAAAAATGTCTAAGATTCTGACACTATTTCCACAAAAAAAAGTCTAAGAATCTGTGACTTTTTCTATAGGAAAAAGGTCTGAGAATTTAATACTTTTTCTTAAGGAAAAAGGTCTCAGAATCTCAGACTTTTTCGGTAGAAAAAAAGGTCTCAGAATCTAAAATTCTCCAGTACGAAACAAATCTAATAATCTGAGACCCTTTCTGTAGGAAAAATATTTTAAAATTTGAGACTTTTTCTTTAAAAATAGCTTTTAATACCTTTTAAAAAAAGTACCTTCTATAAAAAGTACATTTTATAAAAGGTAGCTTTTTAAAAAAGTACCTTTTATAAAAAGTAGCTTTTACAAAAAGTAGCTTTTATTAAAAGTATCTTTAAAAAAAGTACATTTTAAAAAAAGTACCTTTTATAAAAAGTACCTTTATAAAAAATACCTTTTATAAAAAGTACCTTTTATAAAAAATACCTTTTATTAAAAATGCCTTTTATAAAAAGTACATTTTATAAAAAGTACCTTTCTTTAAGTACCTCAGAATTTGAGACTTTTTCTGTGGAGAAAAGTTCTTAGAATCTTAAAACTTTTCTATACGAAAAAAGTCTTAGTTCCAGTTAACAAAAGGCGAACGATACACACGAACGAAAATTTTACATGTATTTTGTTGTTGTTACAATAACAAAACACATGCAAAATTTTCGTTCGTGTCACAAGGCGAACGATACACACGAATCGTGTGTATCGTTCGCCTTCTGTAAACTGGCACTTAGATTCCAAGACATTTTTCGTAAAGAAGAAGTCTTAAATTCTGAGCCATTTTTCCTATAAAAAATTATTTCTTCAGGAAAAATATCTCAACATCTGATATTTTCTATGTAGGAAGAATATCTTCTATTAAAAGATTCTCAGATTAAGACTTTTCTGTACGTCAAATGTATAATTTTCTTTTAAAACATATTAAAAAAAATTGATCTAAACGAAATGTTATCATGAAAACAAACCTCCTTCGGCAAAAACTCATAGATTTGTAAATTTTATACCTATTCCATCGCAAAACGTATCCCTGTTTTTGCTCGTCCGACAAAGGTGAGTTTATGATTTTTCTTTATTCGACGTAAAAAAAAAGAATATTCCTCCCCAAACCCAAAAGTTGTACCCGCCACTGATTAGTATGTAAGTAGACATAATGATAATTTATGTACTAAATACACAACATACGAGTAATACCGCTATAAATTTCATGCGAAATGTCCGATCAAACCAATAGTCTGTATATACGAAGGTATGTTTGAATTAAATGGATATGGTGTGGTGGGACATTTCGTTTGAAATTTAGGGCTGGAAAAAATTTTCAAACTCGAATATCTGGAAAGCGGAACAAGCTAAACAATTTTAATTGCAGTTTTGAAATCATTTTGGTATTGAATTAAATTTTATATGAAAATAGATCCACTAAGACTGGGTTTTTGCCAATGCTGATTCTAAAAACGGGGTAAAAAAATGTGTACTTTTGTTACTTTTTTATTTTCTGAAATAATAGTCATAAAAACTTAAAATTTGAAATGTTATCTCACCTCCTGGCAAATAGATCCACTAAGGCTGGGTTACTGCCTATGTTGATTCTAAGGGGGTAAAAAGAGTAAGAAGCTATACTTCTGGTACTTTTTATATTTCCTAAAAAAATGGTCATATAAACTTTATATTTGAAATGTAGGTTAACCTCCAGGAAAATAAATCCACTAAGGCTGGGGTTTTGCCTACACAGAAAATAAAATCAAAAAATTTAAGTCAACAAACAGCAATTGTGAATGTCCTAAACTGATATCAACAAAACATTTAGTAAAAACGACATCCCGTTAGTCAATAATACAAAAATTCGATTTTGTTTTCAACAAACTACGTCAAATAATTTTATTTCAAAATTAAAGGAAAATTTCAACAAATCATTAGTGGCATTTTGTCAATAAGACAAAGAAAAATATTTTTTTAACTTTCAAATACCCCGTTTGTTATTAATGTTCAATAATTTGTAAATAAAACTGATTTTTTTCAACTATTTATGTCAATAAACGACTTTGTCAAATAAAAGTCATATTTTCAACAATTTAAATCAATAAATATAAAGAACTTTGTCAATCTAACAAAATAGTAAATTTTTTTTTAACAATTGCGCTCTATAAAGAATTTGGTAGCTTTTGTAAAGTATAAAACAAAATCACAAACATACTGTAAAGACAACATGCTCTCTCTCGTCGTGTAGTTTGTTTTTTATTTGTGCCTGTACTTCTTTTTAAAAAGCAGACAATGAAAAAAGAAGACAATTAAAAAGAAATGATTATGAATTTAGTTTTATCTGAGCTAGCAAGGGGTACGGCAGCAATTGATATTATTTCATAGAAAATATTATTAAAAAATGTATTTCGAAAACAAATTAATCTTTTTATATAAACATTTTGTTTTGTTAACTATTGTTTTGTTTTTGCCTTTATATTTTTGAAATAATTTTTTTACAGAATTTGCTTTCCAAGTTTTTACCGATTGCTATGTTTGTCTAAAACGAAACTAAAACATTTGTATATAAAAAAAAAAGAAATAAAGAACAAACGAAAAAAAAGAATTTTCAACATAAGACAAAAACGGTAAAACGATAAAAGTAAAATACATTCTAAAGTGTTATAAAAAAGAATATTGACTAACAAAATACTTTTGTTTAATTACAATATTAATATTCTCTTACATTTATCTCGATTTTTAATCAATTTATTTTTAATTTTTTCCCCTATAAAAAAAGTTTTAATTTGTCAATACAACTAATACTGTTGGTTGATATCACAAATTCGTTTGTTGAATTCCTTTACCATATCAACAAATGACGTTTGTGATTGTTGAATTTCTTTGTTGAAAAAAAAATTTATTTTTTTTCTTTTGTTAGATCAACAAATTACGTTTTGTGTTTGTTGAATTTCTTTGTTGAAAACAAAATTTATTTTTTTTTCTTTTGTTAGATCAACAAATTACGTTTTGTGTTTGTTGAATTTCTTTGTTGAAAAAAATTTAAGATTTTGTACGTTTGTCAATACAAATAATAATTTAGGAGAACTATTACAAACTCATTTATCAATTGTTTTTTCAACAATTAATATTTACAAACGTTAGTTGATATTACAAATTTCCGTATAGGAGCACTTTCAGTGAAAAATTTAATTGTATTCACAAATATGGGGGTCAATATAACAATTCGTTTTTTTCTGTGTATGTTGATTCTAAGTTGGTAAAAAGTCCTTTTAAAAAATTCCGTTTCTAAGAAGAGTCAAAGAGGGGAAAAAGTGTACGCACTCAAAATATTTTGCAGGCAAAAACAAATGAAAAACATATTTAAAACAAGTGATAAAACAATTGTAAACCATCCCAGTAATTATTCATTTGTTTTAACTAACATCAACATTTATTTTTTACTGTTACTTAAAAAAAAACTGAACATTAAAAAAAAAACGTCACTTTCATTTTTTTTACCAACAAATTCGAAAAAAATAACCGACGAAAACATCAAAAATTTATAATTGTTGTGTAATTTTTACCAAAAAAATTAAAAAAAAAAAAAACATAAAAAATTATGATTTCGTAGGTTATTTTTACAATTTTTCTATTGAATTATATTTAAATTTTTAATTAATTTTGGGGAATCGACCCCGCAATCAACTTCATTCTGCCCAGACACTCTACCCATCGTGCCAAAGTCACTTGATACAAACAAGTTTTTATATTTCTATAAATAAATTTTTGATTTTTTTTTACAAAAAAATAACCCGCACAAGAAGGTAAAAACTAATGATTTATCTTTAAAAAATTCCACCAATTTAAAATGAGGTACAGAAATCATTAAAAATTGAAGAAGAATAACTTATTTTTACTTAAAGAATAAAAATAAATGACTTAAAAAATTAAATGTTAATGAAAGTCTTTATTTTTTATGTTGCTATTTTTGAAACAAATAACAGAAATAGACATTTGAACTGAACATTAAACAAATGTTTTTTCTTTTAAAAACGACAAAACGTTAAACTTTTTAAATAAACTACAAACAGTTAATGACATCATTTTTTGAGTGCGTTGATACTTTATTCTTTTTCCTGAAATACTGGTCCTTGGAACTTGAAATTTAGAATGTAGAATCATTCTGGAAATTTTTTGGAGAAAGGACTATATATGTTATCTGGTCTTCTGAGAGCACCTTGAAAAGTACGCTCGTTCTTTGCTTTTTTATTTTCGTTGGATAGTTTTTCTTTTTTTTAAGATTCGTAATTTAATCTTTTTTTCTGTCTTCGTTGTATACTTTGGCTCATATATTTTATGCAATTTAATGCAATTCAATTTAAAGTCTATCTTGTTTTTTGGTTGTCAATCTTTTAAACTAAAACTATAATTCTTTTTTCGGATTTCTATTTTAAATTTTCTTTGTTTATTCTTTTTTACTGCTAAATAATTAAGTTGATTTTTCAATTTGTGAAACACAAAAAAAAAAAAAAAAAAATCAAGAAAGGAAAATAAAAAGAAATATTGAGACAACATTCAAAAATGTAAATCCTTCCATTACTCTTTTATTCCTTGAAATAGTAAACATTACGTGTGGTTTTCATTTTAGATTTTTTATTTTTTTTTGAAACATACATAAATATTCAATAGAAATGGAATTGTTGCAAGACTTTCAAGGAAAAAGAAAAACTAAAAATATATTTTAAGCTTATGCTTTTAATAATTCAATACATAAAATTTGTAGATGAAAATAAGAAATCTTATCAATATTGTAACATACACCTGATTGTCAGACTAACTATTGCTTGGTTAAGTTAACTTGTTAACCCAACTTCCTTCTGCTCAGTTCTGTAACTCCTTGTCTGTCTTATTGCTGTTGTATAGCATTTTGGAAAAAAAAACTCTTATACAGCTGGAGAATTTCGGTTGAATGGTTGGTTGGCTAACTAACTGTCTTTAGTTGTTACTGTACAGACAGCAAAAACAACAACAACAACTACAATAACGACAGCAATAACATCATCAAACAGCAGCAACAACATGAAAGAAGTGGTTTCAAGATTGTCATTCCAATTGAGGTGACATTCAAGTATTAACCCAACCAAAGTAATTCTTTGAGAAACTTCACCCACAAATTTACTCTGTATTCAACTCCTTTGTTTTTTTTGTGTGGGTTTTACAAATTGTTTAAATTGTAAATTAGTGAAGGCGGAAAATATATTTTCGAACGATTTAATACATTTTTTAATTTCACTGTGCTAGTCGCAAAAATTAACCAGCTGGGCACCTTGCTGGTAGATTTAATGCTGGAACTCTGAATTTAGTGCTGCTAACCAGCTTTTCAAGTTAAAGCTCGTATTCGCGATATTCGCGATTTAATAGGCGTACGGACATAGCGCTCAAGTGCATATCGCCCAATTTAAAAAAGTCATTCCACGCCAAAAAAATGTGTGTAAGTTGTTGTTGCAATTTTTTTTGGACGATATGACCATTAATTTTGGGTATATTATAAAGGCCTGCAAATGTTGAACTATATAACATACAACATAGTGTCACATGATGCAAGTGTCAATTCATGCCATGTCGCTAATACATGTTTAACAATAACACGTGAAGGCATGTCGAATAAATTCATAACAAATCTATGCATAGTCTTAAAAGTGTAATTGCATGCATGAACATAGAAATTGACCATGTCAACACATGCGACACATGCGACATGTGCAGCATATGACAAAATTGATGCTTTTTTACCATTTGTATGGGTCATTATATGCAATTAAACTGCAAAAAATATATAATTATGATATTTACTACTTTCAAGGATCTTCTTTTGAAGCTTTAATGAACAAAATA
Organism: Pegoplata infirma; assembly: GCA_963921195.1. NCBI lineage: Eukaryota > Metazoa > Arthropoda > Insecta > Diptera > Anthomyiidae > Pegoplata > Pegoplata infirma. The sequence goes on along the minus strand of OY992536.1, from coordinate 228,657,158 downwards.
TTTAAATATAATTTCTTAAGTGGAAAAGAGAAATTATTTATACATTTAATATAATTTTTTTTGTATTAATTTGTTATAAAACAATAAAAATTGTCTTTTATTGACTTTAGAACATATATAAATCTTAATTATTTCATATAAAATATAATATAATTATTATAAACTAGCGTTTAGTTTTATTGCACACTTCTTTTTATTACATTTTTTTTTTTAACATTTTAGTGAAATTATGCGAAGGATAACGGTAATCAAATAACGGAGCATTTATATTTTGTCTATTAATAAATAATCTTATTGTATTTTAATGCTTTGTTTTTGTAAAAAAAAAAAACTAGGGGAATTGTTTTATTGTCGTTATTTCAATTAACATAAGCTGGATTTCCAATTCTGATTAATTTTTATTAATAAATAAAAATTGTTTTATTCAACCTTTAAAATATTATATTTTGTGATGATGTTTATTCTGGCTCGAGGTCATTATTTTCTTTACTAATTAAAACCATGATATTCTCATAGCATAATTTTCAAGAAAATTATTTTTTTGGATTTTTTTGCTAACGTGTATAAAATATCCCATACAAATTTGACGTTTTTTAACTATGTATATATGGCAAATTTATGTCAAATTTGTATGGGATAATTTATACACGTTAGCAAAAAAATCCACCTATAGCAAATGCTTTCAATTTAATTTATTTTTAATCAATTATTTATTTGATTTAGGATTTTTATTAAAAAAACAATGAAGAATTTATATTTTTATGTAAGGTAAGCCAAACAGTATTAAAAACATGATGCAAAAGAACATTAGAAGACATAATACTGAACTCAACAGGGTACAACAGCTTCGATAAGTTTTAATGACATGCTTAGACAGTGTGTTTGAGTAAGCATAACATGGCACAACACCTTGTTTGAATACACATGACATGGCATGACATGGATTTTTTGAAAAAGACATTTTTACAGAAAATGTTGAATTGTGCAGTACTTTAGTATATTAACAATTTTCTTTAAATTAATATAAATTATCAAAAATGTCATATTACCCAATTATCAAAATTTTGAATTTATAAAATGCCATAGCACCCAAAAAAGTAATCATAAAACTCACCAATATTGTTTTTTTTAAACGCAATATATTAAAGTTTTTATGCGTAGCCGCCCTTCGGCTGGGCTTCGAGACTACAAAATCCATCCATTAAACCCACCCTCTCCGCAAAATAAAGTTTTCTAGGGTAGCAGGCCTTTACGCTTACAAATTTGTTATGCCTCAAAAAGTCCTGATAACCAAAATAGCTTTGGTTTGCAGAGAGGTTGGGTTTAATGCATTGAGTATGTAATCTCTAAGATCGGCCGAAGGCCGGCTACGCAGAAAATCTTTATTACAAAAAAAGCAAATCATAGAAGTCGTAATTTCGACATTTAGCCCAAAAATTTTTTTTGGAGATTTTTTGACAATTTTGTTTTGGGAGAAATAACATTTTTAGACCTATCATTTTGGGCTATATGTCGCAGCTTGGGCGATATGACATTAACGGTTTAGGGCGATAAGACCTGGGGCGAAATGTCGAAATTACGACTTCTATGATTTGTTTTATTGTAATAAAAGTTTTCTGCGTAGCCGGCCTTTGGCCGGGCTTAGGGATTACTTACTCCATGCATTAAACCCACCCTCTCTGCAAACCAAAGCTATTTTAGTTATCAGGCCTTTTTGAGGCATAACAAATTTGGTAGCGTAAAGGACTGCTACCCTAGAAAACTTTACTTTGCGGAGAGGGTGGGTTTAATGCATGGATTTTGTAATCCCTAAGCCCGGCCGAAGGCCGGCTACGCATTAAAACTTTAAAATATTGTGTTAAAAAAAAACAATTTTGGTGAGTTTTATGATTATTTTTTTGGGTGTTATGACATTTTATAAATATAACATTTTGATATTCGGGTAATATGACATTTTTGATAATTTATATAAATTTGAAGCAAATTGTTAAAATACCCGAAAATAATGGCCATATCGTCCAAAAAATTTTGCAACAACAACTAACTCTCATTTTTTTTGGGTGGAATGACTTTTTTAAATTGGGCGATATGCACTTGGGCGTTATGTCCGTACGCCATGTCCGTACGCCGATTTAATATTGTAATGCTAAAGTACCGGCTGCAGGCAAAATCGCCCAAAGAAAAATCGACCAAAAAAGAAAATGAAATTTCGCCCAAAAATTTTTCATACATATTTGGGCGATATTTCATATAATAAGTTACCCAAAACTTTTGGGCACATTGTCATAGTGTTTGTGAAAAATTTCGAGCGATTTTTTGTTAAAATTTGTTGTTAAAATTTTTCGCCTGTGGCGCATTCATCGCACCTCCATGCAATTTATTTTAATTTCTTCTTTATTTATGTTACACACATTACATTTTTACATCAATTACCTACCTACTTTTAGCTTTTTCAGATCATATTATCAAGGATATCTAACAAAAAGTCTTGTCTTAATTTTTTTTTATACCCTCCACTCTAGTGATAGAGGGTATATCGAAATATTGGTCTAGGACCTCATAAAGTATATATATTCATGATCCTCGATCGATTTTAAGTTGATTTAGCGATGTCCGTCCGTCCGTCTGTCTGTCCGTAGAAAACACGCTAACTTTTGAAAGACTTTTCAGAGACTACTGAAGTTTGGCATATATGTTGGTCATTTACATGGTCAGGTTGGTATTGCAATCCGGCCAAATCCGTCCAGTGGTTCAAAAGTTATGAGCAAAAGAGTAAATTTCGGCAAGGGTTTTTCGCGAATTTACGAGATAAAAAACACGATAACTTTCGAAAGACAATAATGAGACTGCTGAAACGTGACATGTATTTTTGCCGTTCCCTAGGTCTGTTTCGCCTTGAATTTCAGTTCAAGCGGTCCAGTGGTTCAAAAGTTATAAAAAAGTTTTTCTGTAAAGCAAAAAATAAACGAAGTGGTTAAAAAAGAATTAGCGGTTTCACTACTTACAATGTGCCGAACTTCATATTCCGTAGGAAGTACTTTTAAAATCACTTCCAAAAATGCTACAAAATAACAATAAAAATGAATTTTTATAGTTTTGTGATCTCTATAATTACTCCTTTTTTAATTCGAAGTATATACGTTAGATTATCAATGAAATGAATTTTTCTATCACGTAAGGTTTTTAAGATATTCGCGTTTTAATATTGAAATATTTGGGTGTCCTCTGTAACGTATTCTTAAGTTGCTCAAACACAATAGAACTCGATTTAGTAAAAATAAGGCATCTTTATTCCAAATCTGGCATCCACATTTTTCTATCGCGTACTGTTTTTGAAATATTGGCGTTTGAAAAACTCAAACTCTACTGTTACGCACTTATATTCTTTATAAATCACACTAAAATTTTCAAACGCGAATATCTCAAAAACAGAACATGCTTGAAAATTGTGGATTGCAGTTTTGGAATCAGGAGGTCCATTTTATATGAAATCAAATCCTATTTCGTGAAAGCAACGTAAGAATACGTAACAGTGGACCCCTAAAAGTGCTTTTTTACTTTTTAACAGCGAATATCTCAAAAACGGTACGTGTTAGAAAAATTTGGACGGTAGATTTGGAAGCAGGAGACCAAAATCTATAAGGATCAATTAGAAATTGGAAGGTTTTTGCTATCGAACAGTGTTTTTAGTGCAAATATTACAAAAAAATAGTCTTTCAATCAATCTTACAAAAATAAGTGAAAAAATAACTTCTAATTTAGAAGTTCTAAATCACCAAATAAAAATGACATAATCACACCCAAAATGCCAAGAAATATGTACTTCCAAAGAAGTGATGAAAAAAGTGCTTCCAAAAGGTCAAGTTATATTAACATCCGGATCACTACTTCAGAAGTTGTGATAAAAACACTAGTGATATATGTTATACTTAAGTCTCAATCTTTCGCCACTGAAAAGTGGCGATAAAAAGAACATACTTTGTGTGTCACGCCCATATTAAATTCATCAATGTTTCAGTTGAAGAAGAAGTACATCTGGTTCATAAGTTGTGGTGAATTTTGTAGTGAATGGTAAGCTCTTTATACCCTACACCACACTGTGGTACAGGGTATAATGAGTTTGTGCTGATGTTTGTAACTACCCGAAATATTGGTCCTAGACCCACCTTTAAGTATACCGATCGACTCAGAATCACTTTTTGAGTCGATTTAGCGATGTCCGTCCGTCCGTCCGTCTGTCCGTCCGTCCGTCCGTCCGTCCGTCCGTCCGTCCGTCCGTCCGTCCGTCCGTCTGTCTGTCCATGTAAACGGTGTAAACACGATACAGGTCGCAATTTTTAATCAATTGACTTGAAATTTGAAACTTAAGCCTCTCTTGGCCCAAGGACGAAGCCTATTGAAATTGGAAAACATCGGTCCATATTTAGACCTAGCCCCCATACAAAGGTCCTCTTTAGTTGTGGCTCAAATGACTCTAATAACCGTATTATATAAGGTATCTTTTTGAAATTTGGAAGGTAAACATGTCTTGTCTTCACAAATCACCATTCCGAATTTCAAAGAAATCGGACCAGTTCTTCTTGTAGCCCCCATACAAACCACCTTCCCGATTTTCACATAAATCTCTCAAATTTCATGAAAATAGAAAATATTTAATTAAAATTTTGTTTGTGTATGTTAAACGCGTACTAAAATAACCTTATCAAACCTGATAATCATCGGACCAGTTTTGGACTCAGGCCCCTTGTGAAAATTTCGCCCGATATTCAGTTAAAGCAGTTTATTGTCAGCAAATAGAAGCCTAATTCACTCAAATTTGATTTGTGAGTGTTTTTTACACATATTAAAGATTTTACAACATATAGATCTAATCGGTCCATGGGACCCATTTTCCGGGAAACTCTGGTGTAGGGTATTATATGGTCGGTCTTGACCGACTATAATTTTCTTACTTGTTTTTTGCTGGGTATGTATTATAATTTTTTAATCATGTTATATATGGTTTGAATTGAGAAAGGTGTGAAAGAAAAATTTATTTTTCTAAAAATTTTTAAGACATCCTGGTTCGTTTTTTACTAGTTTCATATAATCCAGTTATTATAATCATCAGAAAAACTTTTAATGTCAAATTTATTCAGTTAATAGTCAATTTTATTCTATATGTGAAAATTATTAACAGATCGCAGCCGCCAAGGATTGAACCCATGAATCTGTAATGTTTTTGCTATTAACTGCCTCTTAGGTACGATCACTCTAGACCGATACGCTAAGTTGGCTGTTAAGCAAGTATCAACTAAATCAGGTTTTTTCAATTCTTGTGTGGTTGTTGCTGTTGTTTTTTCGTACAGAAGAAGGTGAAATTGCATTATGGTGAATAAATTAAATTTTTTAGTAGTCATCATTCGTCCCCCTCTCCTTCATCAACTCTGATCTAAGTACTTATTTTACACCTTGCCAGAACATGGTCTATATTTTGTAGACACAAATGTTAGGTGTTGCCACTTTCCAAAGATACTATTATTGCCACTTAGTATTTTTTTTTTTTTTTTTTAATGACAAAAACAGTAAAACAAACATTACACTCGAAAAAAGTTTTACTCTCAAAAAAAAAAAAAAAAAATAGTAATTTTTTTTTTTTTTTTTTAATGACAAAAAAAGAGTTTTATACTCAAAATGATATATTTCTAATCAAAATTGTTAATTTTTTCAAGTTAAAAATGTACTATCCTTTAAAAAAAGGCATTTTGGAGGGTATTCATAGATTCGGCAAGGTCGAATTTAACTTTTCTACTTGTTTTTTTAGCAGGCCTTTGGCCGGGCTAATGGATTACAAACTCGATGCCATTAAACCACCATCTCCGCAAAATAAATCTTTTTTGTGTAATATGTGTTGTGGAGACAACATGTTTTTTTTTTTTTACTTTTGGGTCATTTTTTATTTCTTTCTTGGGCTTTTTTTCGTTAATTTTCGGGGGATTTTGCCTACAGCCTAAAGTACAACAAAAATTAAATTTTTATGATTAAAAATTTCATAAATAATTTTTTTGTTATCGATATTTCGATAACTTCATTACAATTTCTGTATAAAGTGTTGTGCTATCGAAACATCGAAACAGAGAATTTGATCTGCGGGTATCATAATTTTTTTGAAGGATTTAGGGGAACAAAAAAGCATGGTGGTATTTTTTTTTGAAAAAAAATCGCTCCTTGGGGTGGTTCAACGCATTTGAAAACGCGAATTTTGAGCTGATTTTTCTGTAGAGCAAAAACGGCTGAATATATCGCAAATCTGATTTCACCAGTCGATTCTACAGCAAAAAATAATCCAATGGTCGTTTTTCAAACTCTTAAAAAGAGTTCCAAAAACCCACCACAGAGGGCGGAAATATAAGGTTTTTCCATTTTCTTTTTAAATTAGATTTTTTACTATGCACAATTAATGGGCATTTTCAGCTTATCAAAATGGTACCAAATTTTCCGTTCTATCACAACCCGTTAAAAAGTTATAAGCTCTCACAATTGGACAAAAACGCGGTTTTTGATAACTATGACCTCAATTTTCTCGAAAACATGACGTGATAGAAAAATTTTAAAACTTGATTCAGAATCAGCATCGAAATGTTAATCGAAAACCAGTTTTATAATCCCAGAATATCATCCAAAAACATCACAAAAAAATGCTCTCAATAATGCACAAAAATGCGTTTTTTGTGAACTTTGACCTCAATTATCTCAAAACCCTGACATTACGGAATATTATGGAAACCAGATTTGGAATCAGCATTGAGAGGAAATTCGATAACGAGTGTCCAGACCGCTGACCCATCCAAATTTTTGTTTTATAATTTTGCCATTAGAAAAAAAAACTTTGAAGCCTTATAACTTTTAAATGGGTTGTGATAGAAAGGTGCTTTTTGTACCAATTTTTTTAGCAAAAACTGCCTCTTCCGCGTGCATGGTTAAAAAAATAATTTAATTAAAAAAAAAAAAATCGATTTTTCCGCCCCCTGCTGTGGGTTATTGGAACTTTTTTTTAAAGTTCAAAAAACTGCTATTGTATTAATTTTTGCTGTAGAATCGGCTGGTGAAATCAGATTTGCAATATATTCAGCCGTTTTTTCTTTGCAGAAAAATCAGCTCAAAATCCGCGTTTTCAGATGCTTTGAACCACCCCAAGAAGTGAAAATTTTTCCAAAAAAATTCCGCCTTTATTTTTACCTTTCCTTAATCCTTTAAAAAAATGATAATATCCGATAAGCAGATGAAGTGACATAGTCACCAAACAAATTTTAAAAAAAAATTTTGAGTTATGAAATATCGATAGCTTAACAATTTTCTACAGAAATTTTTGTATAATCGATATATCGATAACTTAACAATTTCTTAAAGACAATTTTTTTGTTATCGATAAATCGATGACTTAACATTTTTCTATAGAAAATTTAGTGTTACCGATAAATCGATAACGTAAAAATTTTCTGAAACAAAAAAAAATTATATAATTAATTGTGTAAAATTTGTGTTATCGATATATTTCTCATTACTTTTGCTTTTCAGTGTACCGCAAAATGATTTTATCAGTCCCCTTTACTAAAAAAAATTGTTGTTGTTGTCAGTAACAACCACTTTTGCTGACTGTGAATCTTTCGATAATCCTTTAGAATTGCATAAGAATTTAATTTTTTCTATTTTTTTTTTTAATACTTCTTCGTCTTTCGTCTTGTTTGAAAGTCAAAACTATATAAAATCCACAATGACAGGCATTAACTTTGTACGTTCAGAGATTCTTACCATTTATCCATTTGTTTCATCATTGATGGTGCAACCAGCAGAAGCTTTAGCCTTTAGTTTTTTTTTTTTTTTTTTTGTATATACCGTCCACTTACAATTAGTGGCAGAGGGTGTATATAAATTTGTCATAATGTTTGTAACATCTTCAAATATTGGAATTTGTGCTAATAAGGTAGTCTAGTTAGCGTTGTCCTTCTGTCGTTTGAAATGCCAACCATGGCCAAAAAAGGCCACTTATTTGACTATATCTATAACAAAGATACGTGCAAATGCCTCGACCATTTGCAATACCATATGACGATATTAAAACAACTATAGCTTTAAGTTTATTTTTGTTATTCATCCCTGAGTAGGATGAATAACAAAATTTCGAAATATCGGAGAAATAAAATAAAAGTTAATTAAAACAGCAGACCTCGAGCTCAATTATTTCATTTTCGTTATTTTGGAAAATGTAAGAACTTTTCGAAAATTTTGGTCATTCCACATAACCTTAAAATAGAAATTCTTTAAATAGGCAGTGAATTTAAGTGAACGGAATTGAATACAGGTTGAAATTTAAAGATAAATTTTGTTGAAAATATTTTTTTTTTACAATGAAAAAAATATTTGGCTAAAAGCTTTTTAAAACAAGTAAGAAAATTAAAGTCGGTCAAGCCCGACCATATGATACCCTACACCAGTGTTTTCCGGAAAATGGGTCCCAAGTCCAAACATGGACCGATTGGATCTGTCTTTTGTTAGATTATTATTTAGTGTAGAAAACACACACAGATCAAATTTTAGTGGAATTGGTTTATTTACCGATTTAACTGAATATCGGTCGAAATTTTTATGAGGGGGACTTAGTCCAAAAATGGTCCAATTATATTCCGATTTGATTAGGTAACTAAAGTACACGTTTAACACCTAAAAATAAAATTTTTATCAAATATTTTAATTTTTATGAATTTTGAAGGAATTATGTGAATATCGGGAGGGTGGCTTTTATGGGTACTACCAGAAGGACTGATTCGATTCCTGTGAAATTTGGAATGATGATTATTTTTTTTTTTTTACTATGCACCAACATTCAGGGGATGCCCTTACTAATGCAATGCATTGTGTTGATATCAGGAAAATAGCTTATGAGGAGGAGGAAAGAGGGAGTAGTGTTTGTGTATATTTGACTTGAATTTATCTACATGGAAAGAAACTGGAAAGATATCCACATACGGCTAGTTCGACTGATAAACGAACCTTCTCTGCAATGCGCTGTGCGATCAACTGGACAATCGACAACAAACGGATGTGATCTACTAGACAACCGAGTGTTTCGAACAAAAACTCGGGCTCTAGGGATAAGTTCACTTATCGCAGCAGAACACTTTCCATGGTAATATCGATAGAACAGAGTCACACAACCCACATTCCGACGATGCTCCAATGAGTCAATAGAGTTGGATACCCTAGTGTCATTAATAAGCATCAACGCCCTCCTTTGCACACGGTACAAGAGCTCCAAAATAGACTTTGAAGCCCCTGCCCACATATGGGAGTTGTATTCCATCTTAAGTCGGATGTAGGTGGTATAAATAGTAAAGGGATCGAATGAGGTGAAGTATTTCTTACACCGGTTTATAAAACCGAGACACTTGAATGCTTCTTTCGACACTTGAAAAACGTTCTTATTCCAACGGACATCACACTGACTTTTCATGCCCAGAACATCAAGAGTGTCTGATTCCTCAATACCAATACCACCCATATGTACAGATGACGCTTTTGGTTCCACATTTCTGTGAGTCAATATACAACATTGGCTCTTGCGTGCATTAAACTTGACCCTATTCGCAAGACCCCACTTATTGTTAGAGATTGTCAACAGGTCTTGATTAAGTGTGTCATTCATAATCTGCCGTTTGCCCTCAACCTCAATAAGGCTTGGCCAACGATCAAAGGAGAATGAATGACAAATGTTGCTGTCATCTGCAAAAGAGTAAATAGGATTTGAAGTTTGACTTAGAAGGTCGTTAAGAAAAATAAGAAAAAGGGTAGGAAAAAGAACAGAACCTTGCGGTACCCCCGACTGGAGCTGGAACTCATCTGATGAGAACCCATCTATAACAACACGTATAGAACGATCCCTGAGGAAACTCGAAACAAATCGAGAGCAGTCATTACCGACACCAAAGGCATTAACCTTGGATATGAGCGCACCGTGCCACACACAATCAAACGCCTTGGAAATATCCAGAGCAACTACCTTACTCTCACCAAAATGGTGGATCGATCGACTCCAACGTTCCGAAAGGAACGCTAACAGATCCCCGGTAGAACGAGTTCTCCGAAAACCATACTGTCGATCGTTTAAAAGTGAGTTAGCCTCCAGATACCTAACAAGATGGCAATTTAACATGCTCTCCATCACCTTCGAGAGCGCGGAGCATATTGCGATTGGGCGGTAGTTATCAGGGTTATTAGCAGCACCCTTTTTAGGGATTGGCTGCACATTGGCAACCTTCCAACAAGAGAGAAAAACTCCCGCACGGTAAGACGAAATGAAATGAAAAGATTAGCCAGTGGACGTGCCAACGTCGACCATCCGGCCCCGGTGACTTATTTATTGTGAAATTTGGAATGATGATTCATGCATACACAATTTGATTACCTGCTAAATATCAAAACGATATCTATTATAATACGGTCATTAGAGTCATTAGGCCGAATCCAAAGGGGGCGTTTTTATGGGGGCTAGGTCTTAACATGGACCGATGTTCTCCAATTTCAATAGGCTTCGTCCTTGGGCCAAAAGATGCTTAAGTTTCAAATTTCAAGTCAATTGATTGAAAATTGCGACCTATATCGTGCTTAAACAGATAGATGGACTGACGGACAGACGGACGGACGGACGAACATCGCTAAATTGACTCAAAAAGTAATTCCGAGTTGATCGGTATACTTGAAGGTATGTCTAGGACCAATATTTCCAATATAGTGGTGTAGGGTATAAAAAAAATAGAAAAATATTTTTTTTTAATTATTTTCTTTTTCAAAGTATTTTTTGTATTAAAATATTTGTTGTCCAAACATTTTTTTCACTGTTTTTATACCCTCCACTCTAGTGATAGAGGGTATATATAAGTTTGTCATTCCGTTTGTAACACCTCGAAATATTGGTCTAGGACCCCATAAAGTATATATATTCATGATCCTCGATCGATTTTAAGACGATCTAGCGATGTCCGTCCGTCCGTCCGTCCGTCCGTCTGTCCGTCCGTCTGTCCGTCTGTCTGTCTGTCTGTTGAAAACACGCTAACTTTTGAAAGACTTTATGGAGGCTCCTGAAGTTTGGCACATATGTTGGACATTTACCTGGTCAGGTTGGTATTGCAATCCAGCGAAATCGGTCCAGTGGTTCAAAAGTTATAAGCAAATGAGTGAATTTCGGCAAGGGTTTTTCTGGAATTTACGAGATAAAACACACGGTAACTTTCGAACGGCAATTCTGAGGATGCTGAAGTGTGGCATGTATATTTTCCGTTCCTCTGATCCGGTTCGTTTTAAATTTCAGCCAAATCGGTCCAGTGGTTCAAAAGATATTAGCAAAACCGTAAATTTCAGATTAGTTTCACCTTAAATTCACGTGTTGAAAACCCGTTAAACATCTTTTAAAAACATTTGTAAGTCAGAAAAATATTTTTCAAGGTATTTTTGTCACACAAAAATATTTTTACACTAAAACAAAAAAAAAATGCACTCAAAAAAAATTTTACACTCAAAAAAAATTTTACACTAAAAAAAAAAAAATTAGTAAATTATTTTTTTTTTTCAAAAATTAATAAAAAACGTTTTTTTACAGAAAATAAAATATTTCTAACCAAAAATTTTATTTTTTTCACGTTAGAAAATTTTAATATCACTTAAAAAGGCCATTGTGGAGGGTATTCATACACGCAGAAAAAAAACATGGTTGCGGTGATCATGATTTAAGAGCGTCATATTATGATTGGGAATATGATTGTAGCAATAATGTTAATATGATTGATGGCAACAAGGAATGTTAATCATTATATGATTGCGGCAATAATGGCAATAATATGATTCCAGTTTAACATTTTTTTTTGTTTAAATTGAGAAAATTAATTATGCTTTAATACCACACGTTTATAGAAATTCTTCATTACTTTTTTATACCCTCCACTCTAGTGATAGAGGGTATATATAAGTTTGTCATTCCGTTTGTAACACATCGAAATATTGGTCTAGGACCCCATAAAGTATATATATTTATGATCCTCGATCGATTTTAAGTCGATCTAGCGATGTCCGTCCGTCCGTCCGTCCGTCCGTCCGTCCGTCCGTCCGTCCGTCTGTCTGTCTGTCCGTAGAAAACACGCTAACTTTTGAAAGACTTTACAGAGGCTACTGAAGTTTGGCATATATGTTTGTCATTTACCTGGTCAGGTTGGTATTGCAATCCAGCCAAATCGGTCCAGTGGTTCAAAAGTTATGAGCAAAAGAGTAAATTTCGGCAAGGGTGTTTCAGGAATTAACGAGATAAAAAACACGATAACTTTCGAAAGACAATAATGAGACTACTGAAGCTTGGCACGTATCTTTGCCGTTCCCCGGGTCTGTTTGGTTTTAAATTTCAGCTCAATCGGTCCAGTGGTTCAAAAGTTATAAGCGAAACCCTGAATTTTAGATAAGTTTCATTTAAAATGCCACGTGTTTTAACAAGTTTTAAAAGCATTGGTGGTAACTAAACAATGCTTTTCAAACTTGTTAAATTTTAAAGCAATGCTTTTTAAACTTGTTTAGTTTTAAAAGCAATTGTAACTAAAAAATTACTCTCGAAAAAAATTTTACACTCAAACAAATTTTTACACTCAAAAAAAATTTTACACTCAAAAAAAAAATGTATACAAAAAAAATTTAGTTTTTTTTACAAAAATGACAATATTTTGTGAACATACTTACGTGCATTCACTCAGAAATATTTTTACAGTAAAAAAAACATTACACTCGAAAAAAATTTTACACTCAAAAAAAAAAATTTGTATTTTTTTTTTTTTTTTTAAATGACAAAAAAAGAGTTTTTACTCAAAATAAAATATTTCTAATCAAAATTGTTAATTTTTTCACGTTAAAAAATGTACTACCCTTTAAAAAAAATGCATTGTGGAGGGTATTCATAGATTCGGCAAAGTCGAATTTAACTTTTCTACTTGTTTTTGATCAAGTTCACACCAATAATTTATTTTTTGTTTTTGAATGTTGTTTTAATAAATATGAAACCATTTTTATTAATTTTGGTTCAATTTAGTGGCAACCTGCGTTTTACATCAATGATGTGCAATAAACTTACGGCATATTTCTAAAAAAAATCATCAACGATAACATTTTTGTCAGCTAGCATTGAATGATTGTATAAACCATTAAGTTATTGACAAAATCATAACATATTTGCTGCAATCATAACATATTTGTTACAAAATTAAAATTATTGTCAGCAATTATAACACATTCAGTAAGCAAAAAATGCACAAAAAACACTTTAATATTTTCGATATGAAGTTTTTATTTAAAATGGAAAGTTATTTTTAAACCGCACAATAAATAAATTATATAAAGTAGATTTTTGTATTTCATTTCCTTCTGCGTTGATCCAATTTTTTAATTCAAATTGCCTTAAATTTTTTTAAGAACTAATTGTAAGTGGCGTCTTTGCGACTAACTGCTTGCTGGCAAAACAATAAACTGATGAATAAACCTGACAATGTTTGCAAAAATCTATTTTCATTAAGTTGTGATTATCTAATGATTGTTATAATCATATTATGTTCAAATTTTTGGTGTGTCGAGAATATAATTAACTATAACATTGTTACAACAACCATATTGTACTTTTGGATGTAGCAATTATTTTTTCATGATTGAAGCGACTATCAAATGTCTAAAACAACCATATAAATGTTTAAATACAATTTTTAAAACAAAAACTTGATTGCTGCAATCATAACTGGGTTTAGAGATCATAGTATAGTTGCCGTGATCATGTCGCAACCATATTTTTTCTCTGCGTGTAGATTCGGCCAAGTCGAATTTAACTTTTCTACTTGTTTTTCTCTGAATTTTTTTTTTTTCAAATCTAGTTGTTTGCAATGATGTTTTTTACAGTCTGTAGGATATAAACATATTCGGCAAGACCGACTTATTTATTTGCGTTTTGTTCTTTTTACTTTCAAGCATAAGGGAGATAATTTTTTTGTTATTTTTTTTTTTTTTTGGCCCCATAAACAACCACATGATAATATGTATACAGTGGAGTACAGAGAAGATTCACTCCATCTATCTATCCATCCGTTCTACACACATACACACCAACACAAACTATCCATAGACTTTTCAGTCACTTGAATACACAATTGAACAACAAAGCAAAGTGAAAAAAAAGTGATAATTCTATGTTTTATTCTGTTTGGTGTTGTTGCTTTTGTTGATGCTGTTGTTTTTTACTGATGACGTTACCGTTGTTGTTGTTTTCTGCAGCAACAACATTAACAACAACCACCATCATAGAATAGAGTAGTTTACGACCATCTGGAATTATGTTTGACATGAAAACCAACAAACCAAATACGTTAGATGGACAGGCGGACGTAGTTGGACAGTGTGAGACATCTATATCGTAAAAATATCGATAGCAGCACAGCAACAGTATGTTTTGTTGTTGCTGTTGTTGTTTTTGTACTTTGTGCATTGTAGTATATGAAGGAGATACTTGTAAAATCTACGATCATATAAATTTTCCATTAAAATGTAGGAATTTAACACGCTTGGCATGTCGGCAACAATTTAATGTTGCACAGGATGAAATAAGAACAAAAAAAAAAAAATAGAAATAAGAAAAATGTAGCAACAATAAGTGATGTTGGAATGATGTGTAAATAACGGCCAGTGGAATTTTGTTTGAAAAATCAGTGATGGATCTTGGAATTTCAAATGAGTTCAGCTATCAAATTTAGTTGAATGGTTTAATTTTATTGAAATGTTGTTAAACATGAAAATGTTTATGTTAGAAAAAAAAGACTTTTACTTTAAAATCTATATTATTTATAAATAAAGTTGTGCTAATATATTTTACAAACGGTGTTAATGAAGAAATATAAGTGGTGATACAAAGCCTTGTAAAATAAGGTGAAAAAAACAAAATCTTTTTTTAATAAGGTTGCTTGAAATATTTTTATAATGGACTAAAAATTTCATTGTGGTGGAATAATGCTTCAAAATTGACCTCGAAAAAATTAGGGCCGTTGGGGTCCTACTCTAAAATTTTTTTAAAAAGATTTTTTTAGTTTTAACTTGAAAGGATTTTAGCTGAAATTTTTCTTTTACCCTGCAAAAAAAGTTATTACCACTTCTCAGTGGAGTGCTTTAAAACTGTAACAAACGTACACTCAAAATATTTTGTAGGCAAAAACAAATGAAAAACACATTTAAAACCAGTGAATAAACAATTGAAAACCATCCCAGTAATAATTCATTTGTTTTAACAAACACAGAAAAAAAAAATTTGTCAATACAATTAATTTCATTGTTAATACAATTAAACATTTAATTGAAACTGAGCCTACATTGGATTTTGTCAATACAACAATGACATTTGTAACTTTTGAAAAAAAAATGAACTTCATTCATTGTTACATTAACAATGAAATTAATTGAAAAATTTGTAAAATCTAAAAATAGAATAAAAAATAATCTGAATCTAAAAATAGAATAAAAAATAATCTAAAAATAAAAAAAAAAAAAAAAAAAAAAAAATGTCTACCGCCATCTGGCATCGAACCCGCATCCTTCGTGATACGCGTCTAGCACACTACCACTGTGCTATCCTTATAAATATTTGTATTTGACTAAACGTCATATTTAAAACAGTCTACAATTAGAATGATAAAAAAAAAACTAAAATTGGAAATTAAAAAAAAAAAAAAGTTCCGCCAACTGGCGGCGAACCCGCAACCTTCATGATTTGAAGCTAGCACACTACCACCGTGCTATTCCTCATGTATATTTAAAGTTGACTAAAGTTGACTAAAGGTATCTCGTCAGTGCGCCGACCAGAACACCTATGTGTTTTTTATGAATTGTTCAGGAGAGCAAAAAAACCGTTTTATTTTGCCAATTCGCAACATTTTTTTAAAGTAAATTTTTTTTATTTTTCCTAAACCCATTTAAAAATATTACGCGTTGAAAAACATACAAAATCTTTTTTTATTCTGAAGTGGTACAAGATTTTAACAAAAAACTACACATAGGTGATTTTGTCTCGGACTTTTTACATGTTTATAAAAAAATATAATACACATAGGTGTTTTTGTTCTTAAATTTATTTTAAATAAATTTTTATTTGTTGTTCAAAAGTAAAAATTTTGCAAGTTATATATCCGCATTGACTTGTAGCGAAATATTGATGGTATTCACGTCAGAATTTTTATCCTTGCAATGTGCCAAATGCAACATTTACTACAACAAACACACGTAAAATTATTTTGGTGTTTTTTTTTCATCCCTTGTGTTTGTTGCAAAATGTTTTTTATTTCGTACTTTGCAAGGCTGAAAACTTCTGACGTGAATTTTATTATCACAAAGAGGCGGAAAAACTTTACCAATGCAGAAAGTGATTTTCAGGAAAACCAAAATAATAATAAGTCAAAAAAAGTATTAAATATAATTCTGATGCAAAAAATGGCAAAATGTATCTTCAGTGAAATGTAATGGCGAATCTTTTTGTAAAGCATATTAACCCTCTATCTCCCATTTTTGGGATAATTTTTGTCATTTTTTTAAATACCCTCATACAACACCACCTACACCACAAAAACGTACATTAACATGTTAAAATCTTCTACAAAGATTTTCTGCATCAAATTTTACTAGGGGTTGTCAAAATCCAAAAGTTCCTGCAAAGTGCAAAATGGTTAAAAAAGTAAAATTGTAAATTATCAAATGCTGTTAAATTTTATTTTGTAAAAGTCGACTGAAATAAGTCGAAAAAAATATAAATCTGCTTCTGAGCTAAATTAAGTTAAGACTTAATTCAGTGAAAATTGATGGCGGTTCTTTTCTTAAAACATTTTAACCCTTTATCCTCATTTTGGTGCTTTTTTTAAATATCATCATAGATCACTACTAAGGCATACGTTTAAAGGGTTAAACAATTTTACAAACATTTTCTGCAACAAAGTTTACTAGGGGTTGTCAAAGGCCAAAAGTTCGTGCGATGTAAGCAAAATGTTTAAAAAAGGAAAATTTTAAATTATCATAATTTGTTAAATTGTGTCTTACCAAGATAATTTACAATTTTACTTTTTTAAGCACTTTTCGCACGAACTTTTGGTCTTTGAGAACCTCTAGTAAAATTTGCTGCAGAACTTTTTTGTAGAACATTTTAACCCTTTTAACGCACGTTTAAGTGAAGTTCTATGAGGGTATTTGGCAAAAGGACCACGATTACCCCATAAAATGGAAGATTATGTGTTCCAAGAAAAGAACTGCCATCAAATTTCACAGAAGACATCATCATTAGCTCAGTAGAAGATTTATATTTTTTTTACTTATTTTACACGACTTTGGTAAAAAACAATTTAACAGTTTGTGATAATTTACAATTAAATTTATTTAAACATTTTGCATTTTTCGCACAAAATTTTGACCTGTGACAACCCCTAGTAAAATTTGATGTAAAACTGATTTTTTTTGCAGAACATTTTAACCCTTTAACCGCACGTTTTAATGGTGTTCTACGAGGATATTTAAAAAAGTACCACAACGACACGTAAAAATGGGACACACAGGGTTAATGTATGTATATGTATGTATGTTCTTAGAAAAAAACCGCCTTAAAATTTCACTAAAGACATCTTTTGATATTATTTACCTCAGAATTATACTTTATACTTTTTTCAGCTAATTCAAAGCGCATTTAAAAAAATTTGAAAATTATTTTTTTAAATCGTGTTGCACAGTGTTACGCAATAAAGTTTCAGAATATTACAAAAAAAAAATGTTCAGAAAACTTTTAAAATATCAATTTATAAAAAAACCAAAGGCAGACGCAATGTTTTTACGTTTAAATCAAAAACAGTTATGTGTACTAATAACACATAAGTGTTTTTGCCGGAGAATTTCTATTATAGGTAACACATAGGAGTTTAAGCTAACTTTGAAACCATTTGAGATAGCGGGAAACGCTTTGGGGGATAAATGCATTACCTGATAGGCTTCCTAATGGGCCAATAAAAAAAAAATCAAAAAATTACACATAGGTGTTCTGGTCGGCGCACCGACGATCTGTGATTTCAATATGCACTTTTTGCGTTTTTAACAATAATAAAAAATGTGGCATTATACATATTTAAAAATAAATAATAATGTTGCATCACACAAATTTAAAAAAATCTAAAAATAGGATAACAAAAAAATAATCTCAAATAAAAAAAAAAAAAATAAAAAAACTGTTTCGCCAACTGGCAGCGAACCCGAAACCTTCATGATTCGAGTTTAGCACACTACCACCGTGCTATCGTCGCATATATTTGTGCTTGATTAAATGAGTTTATAAATTGTTTGTGTTATTAATGTGAATTTTGTGGAATATTCAACAATGATTTTAATTCATGCGTTTAATTGGAAATAAAACCGGATTTTTGTCACATTAACAATACACATTGTTGATACAATTAAAAACGTTGTTGAACTAGTATTTTGTTGGTAACAATTTGTTTTGTTACTCTTGAATTTACGATATTTTTTTCTGTGAACATCAACATTTATTTTTTACTGTTGACAAAATTTTCTAAAATAAATAACATTACACATTCAAAAATTACGTTTTTTTTCATTAATTTTTACCAACAAATTCGAAAGAAATAACATACGCAAACATTTGAAATTAATGATAGTTCTGTTATTTTTAATAACTACCCAGGCAGAAACTGCCAACCGTTCCAAAGAAAAAGTCTCGGCAAAGCACTTTATTTTTTGTGTAGAAGGTAGTATGAATTCGAAAAAGTGCTTTCCAAGCGCTTTGCCAATGTTTATCTATTTAAATCCGTTCAAAGTATAAACTTTTTATTAAAATTTATTAATTTTCATAACAATTGGAATACTTTTTATTTCCCTGCAGGATAAGTGGCCAGTCCTTGATAGTTCTCGTGATATGTCACTTATACACAATGATCTACATATTACAAACTTGACACCTTTTATATAAAAACACCTGTTTCTTTCGTGAGGAAGTGTGTTAAACTCCGGATACATCACCATTAAACTCTGGATAAATCACCCTTAAACTCCGGATACATACCCGTTTCGGTTCAATACACCACTTTTTTTCGGGAATTTTCCAAATTTTTTTTCCTAAAAGCATTTTAATAAATTTTTTATTCCAAAACGCAAAGAAAACTGCAAACAATTTTTTCTGGGACTTAGAAAATTGTTCAAAGTTTGTTCAAAATTTTTTTATCCTAATAAATGAGTCAATAAATTTTTTTATCCTAATTTAATAAATTTCTTTATTCAAATAAACACCAAAAAAAGTTATGTCTTATGGACTTATGTATACAATTTAGATACGTCCCATTTTTTTGTTCTAAGAGTGCTATTATAGTACCATATTTTTTGTTTTTAAAGCGCTTTGAAAGCGCTTACAAAAAAATTTAAGTTTCGATAGAAAATATTGGTAAAATGGGATTACAAGACTTTTTCTAGTAATTTGACAAGTTTTTTTTGTGTGTACAAAAACATTGCAATTGCAAAATGTGAATTTTGCAGTTTTGTTGCATTTTTCACGAGGGATAGTTTTGTTCTTAAATAATTTTTTCATAATTCTCATCTTTTTCAAGATAAGTTTAAAATATATACTTTTTGACGTTTGGCCGCTATTGTATCAAAAACGGCTCTGGCGAAGATTTTGATTTTTGCCATTTTTAATTTTGTCTTCTTAAAATACATTCATTAATTTTTAGTACGTGTTTCGTTTTACATAAATATTTCGTTTATTAATTACTAGAATTTAGATTTTATGCACTAAAAAATCGAAAATATGTGCTTAAAATATGCGCCAAAAAAGCTAAAAAAAACTGCTGTAAAAACCTATAAATATGCACTAAAAAAGAAAATGAGTGCAATTAAAATCTTGTTGTCATACGAAAAACTTTTTAAAACGCAAAACATAACGTATGATTTAAATAGTAACATTTAAAACTTTATGTAAGTAAGATTTTTTAAGAAATAAAGCCAATATATAAAAAAATATATAAAAAAAAAAAATTCTTATTTTCAAAAGAAAAATTTTAAATATAAAATATTTTTTGAAACAAAAAATTTCAATTTGTGTTTTTGCTAAATTATGCCAAAATATGCACTCAAAAGTTGGAAATATGCATTTAAAACCAAAATATGCAAAAATATCCATTTTCACTAAAAATGCAAAAAATGCAGAGACAAATCGATGCCATTTTAACGAAAATTTCTTGTTTTGGAAAGATAACACTGTCCGACTGCCAATATTGAACATGAACCGGATGATATGCATCTGAAAGTAGAGTAAAACTGCATTTACAGTTTTTAATTTCGTGGTACTGTTTCCTTTTAAATTGACTTCAAAGTTTTAAAGGATACATTTTGCAAAATATTTTTAGAATATTTTTACTTGTCCTAGGATGCCACTGGTAATGGCAAATGAAATTTTTAATTTTTTATATTGACATATCAGTATAAACGGATGTGAATAATGTCCTTTGAAAATGTTATCAAAATATTTTGTTGAAAATTTTGAACAATATTAAAGGATAAAGTTTTAAAAGGACGTAATTTGCCTCCTTTTTCCTGATATGTAAAAATAATAAAATAGGAAAATTATGGGATATACTCCTCTTTCATTTGCTTTCACTAGTGTCATCCTAGGACCAGTAGAAATATTAAAGAATATTTTATTAAAGTTAATCCGCTAAAACTTTGAAGTCCTTTTAAAAGGAAATATTATCACAAAATGAAAAACTGCTACTAAAGTTTTACTACATTTAGTCTCTTGTTTCAAGCGCATATTATCCAGTTAGTGTTTAATGCCTTTTTTAATTTTTGTCGGACGGTGTAATTGGTCGATATCGTTTCAAGACTATCGACAAAAGACACGCTTTTGCATGGAAATTAGGGTATATAGTCGATTAATTCTTGTTCGATTAATCGAACAATTTTAGACGAATAATTGTTCGATTAACTAAAAATTTGCTAAATTCGATTAAAGGGCTAATCGAAGAATTTATGACGATTAATCAAATAATAATAATAATCATATATGGTTTTTCTGGAAATATGTTTAATTTTTTAAAGTTTTAAGTTTAGATAAAATTTTGAACCAAAACAGTTAACTCTATAACCGTGTTAAAATCAGTCAAAGTATCGAGTTTTGGGAAAAACCCCACTAGATTATACAAACAATTAAATTACAAATTTATATTCCTAAAATTCAAAAACACTTTTTGTTTAACATCTTCAAATAATAAAGAAAATTGTTTATCATGTGGTAATCCATATAAATTTGTCAATTTTTTTATCTCCAAAATTTCATTTTCAAATCTCCAAAATTATTCTTTTAAAATGTTCTCAAACAAAATTGCAGACAACTTCAATTTTAATACATTTTATTGCATTTCATTTTTTTTCGTAATAAAATGTTAAAATTCTACTACCAATATTTTCTAAAATTGTCGAAAAAAAATTTGTAATTTATAAAAATTTTGAATTGGGAGTTATTCGATTTTAAAATTTTATTCATTTAATCGAATAATGGCAAATGTCGATTAATCGTTTTTCGAACAAAAAAAAAAACACCTGATTTATTGAACACCATAATAGGAATCAAATCCCTTATAATTACTATTTTTTTGTTGTTTTAAATAAAATAAAAAAGTACCTTGAGGGTCAAATCAGTACAATTTAAAATCACACAGCAAAATTGTAATTTTTCATCCCTGTTTTGGAGTCTAAAAATAGGACTCGTTTAAATGAAGCCCTACATGTAAACTCATTTTCTTTTTTGTGACTAATGCTTAAGACAACGTTGGAGTGCCTTTTTTAAAAACTTTCAATACGCTGTTTTTTTGTAATTTTCAAATCATGATTCATGATTTAAAAAATTTTCGATTTCTTCCAATTTTAAAAACAATTGTGTTTCTAGGAGACATAAGGAAGAGAAAGAAACCAAAAACAAACAAAAAATTACTAGGCGCTTTTTTATGGCGGCCAAGAGAAGATTTTAAGCAATATAAAAATATTTAAAAATTTTTAGCAATTTTAATTTCGCTTCAAATGTAAAAAAAAAATTTAAGGGAGTGAAATGTATAATCCCTAACCACTTCAAAAGGATTTTTAGAAATCCATTGAGATTTAAAAAATCACTTAAAAATTCATTGAATAACGAAGTTATTCTATTAAGTACAGACTTAAATGCACTGTCAGGCAACAGAAAATGAAGATACTTTGCTTCAAAGTCGTATGTTAACACTAAACGTCTTGGAAATATGATAACCTATTTTTACATGATCTCTCAAACGGACTATGTCCCTACTTTATTTAAAAAAAAAATAGATATATTGCTACATTCTGTAAGGACGTTTAAAGATTTAAACATCAGTTTTTCAAAAATCGTTGTTGGGGTCACCCTGTTAAAACACGGGGTGTCTTATGGGTGCCAAAATAGCCCCATTTGGTAAAAGATACCTTTCAGAGTTTATAACTTTTACATAAAAGCACCTATGCACTAAAAATGTACGCAATAATAGAAGTCATGTATTTTGAGGCACCCTGTGCCAACTACAGAAATAGCAACGGCATATCGTTTACCGTGGTTATCATTTTGGACGCTGGGAGAGTACTAAACTGTGGTGCTTTCCCAGCACACAAGCGACCATAAAAAGTACTTTGCCAGCGCTCTCCCGTTTGTATTTTTCTGCCTGGGTAATGATATTTCATTAAAAAAAAACCAACAATTAAAAAAAAATTACTTACACAAATCATTAAAAATTTAAAGAATAATCAGTAGTGTTTACTTACAGAACAAATATAAATGATTTTAAAAATTAAATGTTAATGAAAGTCTTTATATTTTAGTGTGTTATTTTTGAAACAAAGACCAGAAGTAGTCATTAATAAAAACTGAACATCAAATAAATGTTTTTTCTTTTAAAAACTACTAAACGTAAAATTTTTTAAATAAACTACAAACAGTTAATGACATAATTTTTTGAGTGTAATGAAATACAGCAAAAATAACAAAAAACACAAGACAAAAACACACAAACATGTTTTTCTACTCCAGAATACATAGATGTTCAGCTCTTAACTCATTACCTATCGCGACACCTCCATACAAATGTAAGTAGATATTCAGTAGATAAGAACTACTTCAGGGAAGTAGTTGAAAGTTGTTTGAAAGCTCGGAGTACTCTTATCTTCTGAATATCTACTTACTTTTGTATGGGAGTGTCGCGGAATGTAATTAGTTAAGAGCTAAATATCAACTTTTTATCGAGTAGAAAAGAATGCCTTTGCGTTTTTTTCTAGTGTTTTTTGATATTTTTATTGTATTTCATTACATTTGTAATAGTTTTAAAGCACTCCAAATAGAACTACTCCGCACTTTTTTTGCTGGTAATGATACATATCCACAAAAAAAAAAAAAAAATATTGCTATCTGTGGCATCTTTGACGTGTACTAAAATGTATCGAAAAACAGCAAAAAATTCACTTTTTATAATTTTTTTCATTCAATAAATGCCAACTCGAAAAAGCTTACTTTTCAGGAGAGCTAAAAAACTAGTTATTTCGCATATTATTGTAAAAATAAACAATGTACCTTCCATAAGATGGTTTAAATATTCTAAATAATTTTTACCTATGCCAAAAACTTCATATTTTACATTTCTTTGCGTATTTTTCAGAGATGGCATTTATTACTGTATCAAAAAACAAATATTTTTTTAGAGTTGGCATATTTTGTCGGAAAATAAAAATAATTTTTTATTGAAAAATTTTTATTATTTTTTTTTTGTTTTGGATTTTGTTATCCTTAATACGGTAATTGCAAAAACTAAAAAAAAAAAATTAAAAATCTTTGCATATTTTTAAAAGTTACTAGCTCCGAAAGCCTTTTAATTTCAGGGTGGTCAACTTTCGCACTCTGTAACTCACGCTGTATTGTAGAAGGGTCACTCCAACCCAGCTATTTTGAAAGCTTATGTCATTGACTTTATTTGCCCCACTCATAATGTTTGAATCTGATAAATAGTTTAAAAGTTACATACATATAAGCAATTTTTTTTTTGCAAACACTATTTACCGATATTTTAAAAATAGCAATATCTTGAAAACTAGCCATTAGATACCAAAATCTTTACCAGATTCGTGTTCAGCATGACAAATGCAATGAGATATGTGTTCTAATTTATTTTTAAAAAAATTTTGAAACATTTTTGGAAATTTACAATGGGAGTTGGCATTTATTTTCACCAAAAAAATATGTACTTTGAGTTAGCAGAATAACAACAATGGATGTAAAACGACAAAAAATTATTTTTTTGCTCTGAAATTTTTACCACAAATGGGTATTGCATAGGGGAGCTATTTACCATCGGAGACTCATTTCGGTCAAATTTGAGTTGGCATATTTTGAATACAGGTTCACGATATAATATTTTTTTACGAACACAATTTTGAAAAGGAAAATAAAATTTGTAGTTCTTAATAATCTAACACCGTCCGACTAAAATACAAAACATTTTGTTAAACACGAACTGGATAATACAGGTTTGAAACTAGATACTAGGGTGTTCAATTAATCGGGGTTTTTTATTGTTCGATTTAACGATTAATCGACATTTGGCATTTCTGACTTGTTCGATTAATCGAAAAAAAATTAAATTTAATCGATTTATCGAATAATTCCAAATTCAGAAATTTTCTAAATAACATGATTTTTTTTATTATATTAATTACAAGTAATTTAACATTTATTACCAAAACAAAAAAAAAAACAAAACAAATTTAACCGCATTACAAAATGTATCAAAATTTAAGTTTTCTGCAATTTTGTTTTAAAAAATTAAAAAAAAAAATAATTTTGGAGATTTGAAAAATTTTTAGAATTAAAATATTATTTTTGTGGCCAAATTTATATGAACCCGATATCACAAAGATTTTATATTTATTATCTAAATACATTTTGGAAAATGTTTAACAAAAAATATTAAGTTTTGAGCATATTCATAAAATTTGTAATTTAAATTTTTTTTATAATTATGTGGGTTTTGCTCAAAACTCGAAACTTTGACTGATTATAGCGCGGTCACATCCCAGCAGAAATTTTGCTCAACTGGCAGCAGCTTTTGGAAAGGAAACTTGAGTGAAGGAGCGCATCCAAAACTGCTGAATTCATGCATGATTCCCTACGGCGATGTCACACTTTAGAGCGCTAGTTGGATACACCGAAAAAACGCTCTTAAGATGCTCTGAATTCACATCTCTTTAGAGCGCTGAAAAAACCGCTGAAAAGATGCAGTAAATTCATGTATCTTTTTAGAGCTATTTAAGCGGAATAAAGATGAAGAACATTTGACTATTTCTGAAATACAAATTACAACATCTGAAATACAATTGACTATTTCTGAATACAATTTGAAAATCTTAAATACAATTGACTAATTCTGAAAATCAGTTGACTCCCTGCAAGCCTTTGGAAGAAATATCGCCTAAGAGATCCAATAACATTTAAAAAATTTCCAATTATATTTCGAAAATTTCAAATTATATTTCAAACACTTCCATTTATATTTCAGACTAGCTATACCCGGTCCGCGTTGCTGGCCCTAAGAAAAAAAAACTGTTTTATATTGCATCTTAATTTAAATATAGTGTCGGACAAAATTAAAGCACGGGTCCGGGTCCAGCTAGTAACCTCTGGTTCCACCCTCGGTTAGCACTATCTATAGAGAAATCTCAACAAAATCGGTTCAGCCGTTTAGCGTGATTTCGAAACAGACAGACATAACGTTAAGTATAGTACAAAGAGGCGTGTCATTTAACGCATTTTTATCGAATCGTGATAGTCTAAATAAAGTTCCATGCTTCGATTAGTACTATCTGTGCTGCAAATTTCATTGACATCAGTTTTGCCGTTTTTGTGTGATTGCGAAATAGGAAGAAATAACTTATTATTAATGAAAAACGGGAGTGATATTTTATACCCTTTTGACGAATCGCGCTCTACATATGACCTACAGTTCCCGCTCGGTTAGTTCAATCAATAGTGACAGATTCGGCTTATCCGTTTTTGCGTGATTTCAAAACAGGCAGATAGAACGTTCAGTAGAAAACAAAGGGGTGTAGCAATTTACGCCTCTTTGTACAATCGTGGTCAGTATAGTACAAAGGGCGTTGCAATTTTGATCCCTTTTTCCAATAACGATCTTATATGGCCTACATATGCACTTGGTTAGCACTGTATGTAGTGAAAGTGTCAAGAGAATCGGTTCAGCTGTTTTTGCGTGATTGCGAAACAGGCAGACAACGTCCAGTATAGCACAAAGGGGCGTGGCATTTTACGCCCCTTTTTCCAATCGTAGTATAACATGGCCTATAGTTCCGCACTTGGTTAACACTATCAGTGCTGAAAATTTAATTAAAATCTATTCAACAGTTTTTGTGTTATTGCGGAGCGTGCAGAAATAACATTCAATTCAATACAAAGAGGCATGGCATTTTACGCCCATTTTCCAGATCACGCTCTAATTTGGCACATAGTTAGTGCTTGGTTAGTACTATCGTTGGTTTTAATTTCATCAAAATCGATCCGTCCGTTTTTTGTATATAGATGTCATTAGTTGTGCAATGTAAAAATTCGATTTTTACCACCCCTCCGCCCACAGGAAAAAAAGCATGGCATTTTACGCCTATTTGTCCGATCACGCTCTTATTTGGCATATAGTTAGTACTCGGTTAGTACTATCTTTGGTTAAAATTTCATCAAAATCGGTCCATCCGTTTTTTATATATAATTGTCATTAGTGGTGCAATGTAAAAATTCGATTTTGCCACGCCCCTCCGCCCACAGACAGAAAATCAAAAATCCGACTTGACAGTGTTACTCACCAAGCTATTCTGAATATTCCCTGAAAATTTCATGAAGATCGGTCCAGCCGTTTTCGAGTCCATACGGAACATACATACATACATACATACATACATACATACCCACATACATACACACATCCATTTTTATATATCTGTGGCCGTACGAAAAAACTAGTTAACTCCACTTTTTGCGAAAATTGAGATAACACCAAAAATAGAAAGTGCATTCGATTTACTATCACTCTGTCAGATCGAAATTTTGATATATGTTCTCATTAACAAGTTATTTGGAAAACAAAATAATGAAAAACACCAAGTTTTATGTAAAAACTAGATAACTCCATGCATTTTTCGAAAAAACAAGACAACTCCATAGTTTCTTAAAAAACAAAAAAATTAAAAGTTTAAAACGATGTTCTTTCGAAAACTATGGGAGAAAAAGCTGAAAGAACAAGTTTGAGTCACGACTCCTTTGAGTCCAAATTTTGAACCTAAAAATTTTAACTACCGAGAATTCATAGATTGCATATAAAAAATGCATAGAATTTTTTTTTGCAGATCTTAGTTCATAGAATACGACTGCCAAACACCCAAAATATCTTAAAGAAATAGTTTTTAAGTTATTAATAACTTATATATAGGATAACTTACTTTACACCATCCCAGTAATGCATGCAAATTATGAGTCAGGTATAAAGTAAATTATCAAGTTTATAAGAAAGCATACTAGAAGCAAAAGGTATCAAATACATGATATTTTTAAGGCTACGAGAAAAAAAATAATATAGCATACGATAACATGTTACAAGCAGTGAATAAGTATCGTTATTAAATTTACTCACGTGATTGCAAGCGTGTGTGAGTAGAACGAATATGCCCGTGAGTGTGCGTGATTCGAAAATTCCTGTCGTGAGCTCATCTCTAGTTTAAACTAATGCATTTTTGTATAAAATATTTATTTTTTATGTTATTATGTTATTATAATGCATAATTTAAAATTTTAAAATAACACAGGGCAACACTTTTTTTTGCCCGGGTTCTAATAGCTAGTCTTGGGTAATTGGGGTACGCTGATTTCATATCTGGCTATCGTTTTTTTGGGTCAGCTCTAGTTTTCGAGATATAGCCTAAGGAAACTTTGAAAATAGGCTATTTTTGCCATGTTTGTGAGTCCATATTTACCAACACTAGCCTTACATCCAAAAAGTGAATGACGATTTAAGATATGTTGGATATGCTGGTTCCAAAAATGCTCTTCCTTTTGCTTAGTCATATTTAGTTTTTGAGATATCGCTAAAATAAAATTTTAAATTTATGACCGCTTTAATTTTCTCTAATACTTATGCCCTTTTTAATAACTCCAAAACTAAAGCTGTCAGAAAAAAAGCTAATACCAGTTTTGAAATCCTCGCATCCAATATAGTAAAGTTCACGTTTAAAACTGAGGCTCTAAAATTAGTTTTGGAAATTATAGCCAAGCAAAGTTGGTAAAACACGCACTTTTTGGACTCTTTAATAGCGATTTGCTCGCGAACGTGAGCTGATGGAAAAAATTGGATAACGGATTCGGAATCAGCACACCAAACTCCATATAAATCAGTTGCCAAAGGTCAGGCAAATTGAAAAAGTTCAAATTTTGTCAACCTGTGTAATATATAATGTAACCAGAAATAATAAATATGAAATACAATTTTTCACCTTGAAATAATATGTTGTTGAACAAATGTTTGGTAAGAAATACTAAAATAATGCTACAAATAAGGGATATACATTACCTGGTAATGTGTGACATAATCAACACTCATTACAAAAGATTTGCTGGGAAGTTTATGTATAAAAACATACAAAAACTCGGCTTATTTTCGAGATACATACGAATAAAAGAAAAAAATTTTTTTCGAAAAAACTAGTTAACTCCATTTTTTTCGTAAAAAATGGGTTTATGAGTCAAAAAGTTAATATTTTTCCACATATGATTACTAAAGTTGCCGTAATTTCATAATATATAAGAATTAATTGAAAAAAAATATTTTTTTTGGAAAAACTAGTTAACTCCATTTTTCGAAAAAACAAGTTAACTGACATCGATTTTCGGATTTAGTGTCCAAAAATGAGTTCAATGGAACCAGAAATCTTTAATATTATTAAAAATTATGTTTTGTCTAATGTGCATGCAGAATAACATAAATTCATAAAAAATAATTAGTGAAATATGTTAAAAACTTAAAGTGTGTTTTTCTCCTGTTTTCAAATAATGGAGTTAACTAGTTTTTTCATACGGCCACAGATTTAATGTTTTGGGCAAAAGTACAAAATTCACAGGCATTTGTTCTGAACAAACCTATTCCCTATCTTAACTTCTTAAGGGGGCTTCCATGGCATTTTTAATGGAAATTACGTTAGCCTTAACCGGCAAAAATTTCACTACAAACGGTCTAGTACTTACTGAATGGCCAAATTATATAAAAAAAAAAATTGATAATAAACCACTGTGCGATCGTAATCTTACTGCTATAGTCCCTATGTTCGCTCGAGGAATAAATAAAGGGGGAAAAATACCTGCCAAACGATAGCGACGTTAGAGCTGATTGTGGAAAAATTTATGAAAAAATTTCGCAAGTTCATCTTCAGTCGGCAACCAGCGGTCAAAGTTGAAAAATTACGTATTTCGACCAAAATGTCTGAATTTTTTGACCAAATTCGGCTTAAAAATTCGGAAATTTTGCATACTTTATTGCAAAAGTATTTAAAAAATATCCAAAACCCCGATTTTGGTCCACAGATGCTGATATTTAAACACAAAAATATTTTTTTTATCCAAATTCGTGTCGAAAATGGAAAAATGTTAAGTGTGTTATCTAAAAAGTATAAAAAAAAAATGATAACGCGATTTTGATCCAAAAATGCTGATCTGCGATTTTGGTCCAGAGATTTTGACCAGCATTTTCAGACCAAAATCGTGTTTTTATATTTTTTTTTATTATTTTTTAGATAACAAAAGTTGGAAAAAGTTAATTGTGTTATCTAAAAAGTATAAAAAAATATGATAACATGATTTTGATCCAAAAAAGCGGATTTTGGTCCACAGATTTTGATTCTCATTTTTAGAACAAAATCGTGTTTGTATATTTTTTTAATATTTTTTAGATAACACACCTAATATTTTCCAACTTTTGAGACCAATTTATATAAAAAAATAAATAAAAATAATTTTAAAAAATCAGCATCTGTGGATCAAAATCGTGGTTTTGGAATTTTAGTAATATTTTTCCAATAAAGTACGCCAAATTTCCGAGTTTTTGAGCCGGATTTAATTAAAAAATACGGACATAAATTTTGGTCGAAATACGATTTACTTTTTAACTGTGACCGCTGGTTGCCGACTAAAGATGACCTTGCAAAATTTGTTCATACATTTTTCCACAATCAGCTGTAACGTGGCTACATTTCGGTAAAAAGTGTTCTGATAGTTCTACACACAAAAAATTGGGAAAGTTTTGTAGAAGGATAATTATGTTCAAACTCAAAATGAGTCACTCTATTGTATAACATTCATATGAGCGAAGTATTCACATTTGTTGTAATGATATTTTACAGGAAATCATGTTTAACATTAACGTACAACATGAATTGATAGAGATGTGGGTTAAGGAAGCATATTGGATAATCCGTATGATCTACTAATACCAAAAAAAAAACGAAAATTTAAAAAAGGCCATTTGACCAAAATTTAGCACACCTTAATAATATAATAGGGTAATTCCAAAAACTTTCGCCCCACTGTTCGGAAACATGCCTTTGGACGCCACTGAGAATTTGGCTCATAGATATTCACGTTTATATGAGATATGTTGCATTTTTGGATTTTCAAAATTTGCTGTAGTTTTCAAATTATCGCGGGTCAAAGTTCGACTTTTTTAGCAAAAGTCAGAAAAATACATGACGTTTAACGTGCTCTAACTTTTTAACTAGTAATCCGATTATCACAAGTAATGGCTCATATGAAAGCTTAATTCTTCTTCTTTTAGGAAATATTTTCAAAGAATACGGTTTTTTTTCAGAAGTGTTGCAAAAATTCAAAAACATTTTTTTTTTTGCGAATATTTAAAAAAACACATCTTCGATTTTTTAAAAAAAAAGTTTGGTGATAAACAATACTGTTTTGTACAACATATCCAAAATTCAGAGTGGGATCCCAATGGGATCAAAAAATATTCTGGTTTTAGTACGAAGTTCTTAAATTTTACCTTAGAAAATTAAAATTTTATGTTTCTTCAATATAAAAATTTAAATTTTCAAAGAAAATTATACTATTAAAATTTTGAAAAAATTAGAAATTTAAGTTTTCTAAGGGAAAAATATGAGAACCTCGTACTTAAAACAGAATATTTTTTGATCCAATGGAGATCCCACTCTGAATTTTGAATATGTTATACAAAACATTGTTATTTTTCACCAGAATTTTTTTTAAAAAAATCGAAGATGTGTTTTTTTAAATTTTCGAAAAGAAAAAATGTTTTTGCATTTTTGCATAATTTCTGCAAAAAAAAAACTGTGTTATTTTAAAAATATTTTCTAAAAGAAGAACCCCAGCTTTCACATGAGCCTTAATTTGTGATTTACAGATAATTAACAGAGTTTTCTGCTAAAATACAGATCTAAGCAAAATACTTCGTATTTTTTTATAACCAAAAAAGTTTTATGTTTTGAGTAGCTTTTGTTTTTGTTACCAAACATCAAAATTTTATCTGTATATTTTTTTTTTTGAGAAAAAGTTGAAAAAGTAGCAAAAAAAGTTATCAAAATTTTTTTTTCAGAAATCTTATAAAAATTTTACAAAATAACATGCATTTGACTAAACTCTGTAAATTTACAGTTTTTTCTGTAATTTTTTTTTTTTTCATCAAATGTATTTTACAATGTATATGTAAATTTACATAGTTTTCTTTGCTAAATGGAGGTTAATTTAACCAATATTTTACTGGAAACTCTGTAAATTAACAGTTTTTTTTTGTCCAAATCATTTTACAGAGTTTTATAGTAAAATTACAGAGTTTTCTCTGTAAAAAAGCTTTCATATTTAACCAATATGTTACTATAAACTCTGTAAATTAACAGTTTTTTTCTGTCGAAATCATTTTACAGAGTTTTTTAGTAAAATTACCAAGAAATGTTGTTAGCTGGAAAAGTATGGTGTACTCTGTTAAATTAGCAGAGTTTTTCTGTAATTAAACAGAGTTATTATTTTGAGTGTATATTATCAAGTTCGTGTTCAACGACTTTTTTTAATTTTTGTCTGACTGTGATATCGGGCTAAATTTTTATATGGGTCTAACAATAAGTCCAAAAACCGTCTAATTATATTCAGAATTGATAAGTCCACCAAAGCACACGTTTAACACCTACAAACAAAATTTTGATGAAATATTTCTAATTTTCATAAATTTTGAGAGATTTATCTGAATTTTGGGAGGGTGGTTTATATGGAGACTAAGAGAAGAACAGGTCCGATTCCTTTAAAATTTGAAACGATGATTTGTGATCATTGATGATACAAAATATTTAGGTATCGAAAGGATACCTAAAATAATACAGTTATTAGAGTCATTTAGGCTAAATCATAAGGGGACGTTTGTATGGGGGCCGATTTTTTCCAATTTAAATAGGCTTCGTGCTTGAGCCAAATGAAGCTTAAGCTTAAAATTTCATACAATTCGATTGATAAGACGGACGGACATCGCTAAATCGTCTCAGAAAGTGATTCTGAGTTGATCGGTTTACTTCTGAGTCGTGGGTCTAGGACCAATATTTCGGATAGTAACAAACATCAGCTCAAACTCATTATACCCTGTACCACAGAGTGGTGTAGGAAATGGTGTTTTTAACGGTGACATGACATTATCCCAACAGACATAATCCCTTTTCCGTTTTGGGGATCAAGACTAAATTCATTTCGATCATAATCCCAATACTTGTAATGTGGATTATGACCGGCAATTGGACATATTCCCACTAAAAAATGGACATAATTTCCAGATTTATCAGAGAATATCAGTGAATTTCTAACTTTTCTGTAAGTATGTAAATGTAATTTAATCACACATATTTCAATCATTCAGAATTCTCCAAATTTTATTTAAAAAACATAAATAAAACTGTGTTTTATTTTCGAAAAGGACTAAAAAATTAAATTTTTAAACGAAATCGTAAAAAGTACAAAATATTGTAATTTTTATTTTAAATTAAAATTTTCAACAGTATTCGAAATGATTCTATTTAATTCTTAAATTCCAAGGTTGGTTACCGAAACGAATAACGGTAAGGGTAACGGTAACGGTATCTAATTTTTATTTATTTCGGTAAAGGTAACGGTAAGTGTTTTCAAATCGTTTCGGTAACGGTATGTACCGGTACCGAACCAACCAAACCGGTACGTACCGGTATTATTAATTTAGTTAAAAATTTGAAAAAAGATAGAACTGCACAGAAAAAAATATGGGGAAAAACAATTTGAGTAATCACTTGTTTAAATTTAAAAAAAGTTTTGAGTAATTTTTTAATTGACGCAATTAAAAATTTACTCAAAAATTTAAAAACAAATTGAGTAAATAATTTAATAAGAATTTAATAGCTTTTTTAATTTTTTTTTGGAATTTTCTTAGTTTTTTTAATTCTCGTTTAGTTTATAGTTTTTTGTATATATACATGAAAGTTTGTAATCATATTTATAAATTTTTTTTATGTCTTTAAGACAAAAATATATTTGGTAAAGTTTGAAAAAACATGTTTTTTTTCTTTGTAAAAAAATATGAAATTTTTTTAAACTTTGTTTTTTTTAGAGTAGAAACAGAATAAGCCCGGCACGACTTTTTCCCTACGGTTTGGCAGATTAAACCGGTGGCCGGCGCCGATGTGAAATAAAACTTGTTCTGTTTTTAAAAGGTGGTGCTTCTTGTTCTGTTCCTGCATTTAATAGTGTCAATCAGGGTAAGGAATGGCACACACATGTGCTGCACATCACATTTTACTAATGTGTCGTGTGCACATAGCATGGCACACGACACATGGGCCGTGTGCCATGTGCTGGCACACGGCACATTTCAGGTGTGCCATGTGCCAAAAACATGGCACACGGCACATCTGAAATGTGCCGTGTGCTCTAGTATGACACATGGCACATCTGAAATGTACCGTGTGCCAGCACATGGCACATGGCCCGTGTGCCGTGTGCCAATTATTGGCACATGGCACATTTCAAATGTTTTTTTTTTAATAATTGTTTTTAGAAATAAAATACTTTTTTCAGAAAAAATACTACTTTTTTAGAAAAAAAACTTATTTTTTTTGAAAAAAAAGTACTTTTTTTAAAAAATAGTACTTTTTAGAAAAAATTTTACTTTTTTAGAAAAAGTAGTACTTTTTTGAAAAAATAGTACTTTTTTACACTCAAAATAATTACTCTGTTAAATACTCTGTAAAATGACTGTAATCTCAATTCGACAGATATTTGACAAAGTTATCTGTCGAAATACAGATTTTAAGAAAATACTTCGTATTTTCTTGTGACCGAAAAACAAAATTTTGTAAAATTGGAGTTACTCGCTAAAAACTTGTAATTTTCACAAAAATAAAAAAGTAAATTTACAATTTGGAAGCATTAAAGCGGGAAAATTTAACAAAATTTTAATTTTAATTAATTTAATTTTAATTAATGTTTTTGAAGCAGAGAAGTTTTACTCATAAAATGGATTTAACTAAAACTTTGTAAATTTACAGTTTTTTTTGTAAAATTTTGAACTCATAAATGCATTTAACTAAAACTTTGTTAATTTACAGAGTTTTTTGGTAAAATTCTTCTTGGTTTTATCAGTATTTTACAGATAATTTTGTAAATTTACAGTTTTTTTTTTGATCGAAATCATTTTACAGAGTTTTCTTCGTAAAATAACAAAAAATCTTGCTGGTTGGAAATCTATGGTATTTTCTGCTGGCTCAGCAGAGTATCTCTGTAATTTAACAGAGTGATTATTTTGAGTGTAGAAAAAAAAATTACTTTTTAGATAAAAAAGTTCTTTTTTAGAAAAAATACTACTTTTTTGAAAAAATTTTACTTTTTTAGAAACAAAGTACTTTTTTAGAAAAAAAGGTACTTTTTAAGAAAAAAAAGTACTTTTAAGATAAAAAAGTACTTTTTTAGAAAAAATAGTACTTTTTAGAAAAAAATTTACTTTTTTTTAGAAAAAAAGTACTTTTTTAGAAAAAATTTTACTTTTTTTAGAAAAAATAGTACTTTTTAGAAAAAATAGTATTTTTTAGATAAAAAAGTACTCTTTTTAGAAAAAATAGTAATTTTTAGAAAAAATTTTACTTTTTTAGAAAAAAAGTACTTTTTTAGAAAAATATTACTTTTTTAGAAAAAAATAGTACTTTTTTAGAAAAAAGTACTTTTTAGATAAAAGAGTGCTTTTTTAGAAAAAATAGTACTTTTTAGAAAAAATAGTACATTTTAGAAAAAATTTTACTTTTTTAGAAAAAATAGTACTTTTTTAGAAAAAACTGTACTTTTTAGAAAAAAGTACATTTTTGGGAAAGTTAGTACTTTTAAAAAAAAAAAAGTACTTTTTAGAAAAAAGTACATTTTCGGAAAAGTTAGTACTTTTTTTAGAAAAAAAAGTACTTTTTAGAAAAAAAAAATACTTTTTAGAAAAAATAGTACTTTTTTAGAAAAAATAGTACTTTTTTAGAAAAAAAAGTACTTTTTAGAAAAAAAAAATACTTTTTAGAAAAAATAGTACTTTTTTAGAAAAAATAGTACTTTTTTAGAAAAAAAAGTACTTCTTAGATAAAAAAGTACTTTTTAGATAAAAAACGTACTTTTTTAGAAAAAATAGTACTTTTTAGAAAAAAACTTACTTTTTTAGAACAAATTTAAGAAAAAATAGTACTTTTTTTAAAAAAATAGTACTTTTTTAAAAAAATAGTACTTTTTAAGAAAAAATAGTACTTTTTTAAAAAATAGTACTTTTTAGAAAAAATAGTACCTTTTAAGAAAAAAAAGTACTTTTTTAAAAAAAATTGTGTTTTTTCGAAAAATCTTTACTTTTTCACCTTCTTTTTTAGAAAAATTAGTACTTGTAGGAAAAATGTACTTTTTCAGAAAAACTAGTACTTTTTTTAGAAATTCTAGTACTTTATTTGAAAAAATATTACTGTTTTAGAAAAATTATTACTTTTTTAGAAAAATTATTACTTTTTTTAGAAAAAAAGTACTTTTTTAAAATAATAGTAATTTTTTAAAAAAAAAAAGTACTTTCTTAGAAAAATAGCACTTTTTAGAAAAACATCATATATTTTGCTCTTTTTTTGCTCTATTTGTAAGATATAATTATAATACCAAATAAACGTCCTTTTGCTTGTATCTTAATTATTTAAGAAGTTATTTACAATTTAAAAATCTAGCAAAGATAAAATTGATCTGTAATTGATTAAGTGATTATGGAGGGGTAAAAATGACAAAAATATAATTTATTTTGCTCTATCTCGATTAGTTTTTGAGATATAAATAAAATACCAGATTTACGTCCTTTTGCTTGTATTTTAATTATTTAAGAAGTTATTTGCAATTTTAGTATCTAGCAAAGATTAAATATATATGGGATCGCTAAAGGGGTTATGGAGGGATAAAAATGGCAAAAATATCATTTATTTTGATGTATATCGATTAGTTTTTGATATAATTAATATACCAAAATGACGTTATTTTGCTTGTATCTTAATTATTGTAAAAGTTTTTCATATTTTTAAATTAAGCAAAGATAAAATTGATCTGGGATCGCTAAAGTGATTATGGAGGGGTAAAAAGTACAAAAATGTCATCTATTTTGCTCTAAATCGATAAGTTTTTGAGATACAATTAAAATACACGATTTACGTCCTTTTGCTTGTATCTTAATTATTTTAGAAATTATTTGCAATTTAAAAAACCAACAAAGAAAAAATTATAATTTGGTATTTTAACTATATCTCAAAAATTAATCGATATAGAACAAAATAGATGATATTTTTGTCCTTTTTAACCTCTATTACCCTTTTAGGGTTCCAGATCGATTTTATCTTTGCTAGATTTTAAAATTGCGAATAACTTCTAAAATAATTAAGATACAAGCAAAAGAACGTAATTTTGGTATTTTAATTATATCTCAAAAACTAATCGAGATAGAGCAAAATAGATGATATTTTTGTCATTTTTACCCCTCCATAATCACTTTAGCGATCCCAGACCAATTTTATCTAAGCTAGATTTTTAAATTGCAAATAACTTCTTAAATAATTAATATACAAGCAAAAGGACGTTAATTTGGTATTTTATTTATATCTCAAAAACTAATCGAGATAGAGTAAAATATATGTTATTTTTGTAATTTTTACCCCTCCATAATTACTTTAGCGATCCCAGATCAATTTTATATCTGCTAGATTTTTAAATTGCAAATAACTTCTTAAGTAATTAAGATACAAGCAAAAGGACGTTAATTTGGTATTTTATTTATATCTCGAAAACTAATAGAGATAGAGTAAAATATATGTTATTTTTGTAATTTTTACCCCTCCATAATCACTTTAGCGATCCCAGATCAATTTTATCTTAGCTAGATTTTTAAATTGCAAATAACTTCTTAAATAATTAAGATACAAGCAAAAGGACGTTAATTTGGTATTTTATTTATATCTCGAAAACTAATCGAGATAGAGCAAAATAGATGTTATTTTTGTAATTTTTACCCCTCCATAATCACTTTAGCGATCCCAGACCAATTTTATCTTAGCTAGATTTTTAAATTGCAAATAACTTCTTAAATAATTAAGATACAAGCAAAAGGACGTTAATTTGGTATTTTATTTATATCTCGAAAACTAATCGAGATAGAGCAAAATAGATGATATTTTTGTAATTTTTACCCCTCCATAACCCATTTAGCGATCCCAGATAAATTTTATCTCTGCTAGATTTTTAAATTGCAAATAACTTCTTAAATAATAAAGATACAAGCAAAAGGACGTAAATCTGGTATTTTACTTATATCTCAAAAACTAATGGAGATAGAGTAAAATATATGTTATATTTGTAATTTTTACCCCTCCATAATCACTTTAGCGATCCCAGATCAATTTTATCTTGGCTAGATTTTTAAATAGTATATAATACTATTAGATATAATAGTACTTTATTTGAAAAAAATGTTACTTTCTTAGAAAAATTATTACTTTTTAAGAAAAATTATTACTTTTTTAGAAAAATTATTACTTTTTTAGAAAAATTATTACTTTTTTAGAAAAAAGTACTTTTTTAGCAATAATAGTGCTTAAAAAAAACAGCACTTTAAAAAAAAAAAAAGTCCTTTTGCTTGTATCTTAATTATTTAAGAAGTTATTCGCAATTTTAAAATTTAGCAAAGATAAAATTGATCTGGAATCGGTTATGGAGGGGTAAAAATGACAAAAATATCATCTATTTTACTCTATCTCGATTAGTTTTTGAAATATAATTAAAATATAAAATTAACATCGTTTTGCTTGTATCTTAATTATTTAAGAAGTTATTCGCAATTTTTAAATATTGCAAAGATAAAATTGATCTGGGATCGCTAAGTGGGTTATCGAGGGGTAAAAATGGCAAAAATATAATCTATTTTGCTCTATCTCGATTAG
The DNA here is from genome assembly GCA_963921195.1 of Pegoplata infirma. Taxonomy (NCBI): domain Eukaryota; kingdom Metazoa; phylum Arthropoda; class Insecta; order Diptera; family Anthomyiidae; genus Pegoplata; species Pegoplata infirma. Next base: position 228,618,482 of record OY992536.1, on the reverse strand, counting down.
TTTTCGATATATAAATAAAATACCAAATTAACGTCCTTTTGCTTGTATCTTATTTATTTAAGAAGTTATTTGCAATTTAAAAATCTAGCTAAGATAAAATTGATCTGGGATCGCTAAAGTGATTATGGAGGGGTAAAAATTACAAAAATAACATATATTTTACTCAATCTCTATTAGTTTTCGAGAAATAAATAAAATACCAAATTAACGTCCTTTTGCTTGTATCTTAATTATTTAAGAAGTTATTTGCAATTTAAAAATCTAGCAGATATAAAATTGATCTGGGATCGCTAAAGTAATTATGGAGGGGTAAAAATTACAAAAATAACATATATTTTACTCTATCTCGATTAGTTTTTGAGATATAAATAAAATACCAAATTAACGTCCTTTTGCTTGTATCTTAATTATTTAAGAAGTTATTTGCAATTTAAAAATCTAGCTTAGATAAAATTGGTCTGGGATCGCTAAAGTGATTATGGAGGGGTAAAAATTACAAAAATATCATCTATTTTGCTCTATCTCTATTAGTTTTTGAGATATAATTAAAATACCAAAATTACGTTCTTTTGCTTGTATCTTAATTATTTTAGAAGTTATTCGCAATTTTAAAATCTAGCAAAGATAAAATTGATCTGGAACCCTAAAAGGGTTATAGAGGTTAAAAAGGACAAAAATATCATCTATTTTGTTCTACAGCTGCGGTCAAAAAAATAGCACCAGGATAAAACAGAATTTTCTTCGTTGGTTTCTTTTTAACAATTTCAACTTATGTCACTGATGACGTGTCATAAGATACTTACAAGAGTGTGAAACAATATTACATAAGAAAAGGCTAATTTGGTTTTTTATTTTATTAAAAATTTTCAGAGTTTTTAAAAAAACTTAAAAAAGACTCAGTCAAAAAAATAGCACCACAGTACTTTTTGTATTTAAATTTAATTCTAAAATTTGATAAACGAATGGATTATGAATTCAGCATTGTTGTAATATCTTTAAATATTAAAAAAAAAATTGTCGAGTGCTCATTGTTGACAATTACCACTGTACAACGTTTTTGTACCGAAATCGCGAGATTTTTGGATCTTTAATTCGAAATTCAGTTCCAGAGTTGCTGAACAGCCACCCAAAGGGCTTCATTACAAGTTGGTTTTATTCGAGACACTTCCGTCTCTATATCTGTCCATCAACTATCGATTTGGTCTAGATCTGGGGACTGACCAGGTCATTCCATCACGTTTACTTTATTGTCCAGACCCAATTTTTTGCCAATTTCCCGTCATGCTTTGGGTAATTGACGTGCTAAAAGACCTAAATTAGTGGCATTTGCTTAAAAACTTACTTTCTGGAGGATATAAACGTTAAGTGTATATCCACGGTTGTCCTAGTCCAATATGTAAGCCATGGTCCAATATATGAACGAAACTCCACAGTAGGAAAAATCCCCCACACCATAAGCACCATTTAAAGTTATTTTTATTTCGAATTTTGGATTGAATTCCGCGTTTTAGGGTCTTCTGACATAGGTATGTGATCCCATGTCTCCAAATAAAACAACATTGGTTTCATTTGCCAACAGATTATTGATCCACTTTTAAGCTGGTCATTCTGATTTACTGTTAGCAAACTTCAAAGGACTTGCAGCATGCTTAAGTGAGAGTAGGCGCATTTTTTCGAATCTACAAGCATTAATGTTGTTGTTTTGTAATCTTTGACGAACATTTTCGCCATTTGCTGTCCTTTTTTAGCTCTGGAGCTGCCGTAAATGGGGGTTTTATCCATTGTCTTTACAAACACCTAACCACTAATGGTGACAAACGTCACTTGTGATTAAGTTTTTCAAGCTCTAAAGTTTATTTTGTTGAATTTCCAATCATTTTATAAGCGCATCCAAACAATTTTCCTTTTTCAGAATATGGTTTATGTTCAGAAATCATATTTTTTACAAAAGAACGTTTTTGAGGAGTGTAATTCTTTCAACGTCATATTTTTATGAAAATAAATATGAAATTTTGTAATGAATTAAATTTTTTTATAAATAAAAACTATCTTCCTTTAGTATTTAACACTTTTGTTTTAATAATTAAAATATTATTAATTTTTTTAAAGAAATTTTGTACTTCGGTGCTATTTTATTGACTGAACTGATTCGGAGTTTTTTATAAATATCGATCATTAAAAAAGAACCGTCCACAATTTTTGGAAAAAGTAAAAACATTTAAGGGGTTTAGACTTAGTATAAGAGTATTGCATATTTACTTTAAACGAATACGCAGATAATATTTTGTTTTAATTGAATGAATAAAGCTTTTGTCATTGGTGCTATTTTTTTGACCGGCACTGTATATCGATTAGTTTTTGAGATATAGTTAAAATACCAAATTATAATATAACTAAAATACCAAAAACTAATCGAAATAGATAAAAAATGTTTGAAATTTTTGTAGTTTTTACCCCTCCGTAACCTTTAAATTTTTTCTTTGTTGGTTTTTTAAATTGCAAATAATTTCTTAAATAATTAAGATACAAGCAAAAGGACTTTATTTTGGTAATTTAATTGTATCTCAAAAACTTATCGATTTAGAGCAAAATAGATGACATTTTTGTACTTTTTACCCCTCCATAATCACTTTAGCGATCCCAGATCAATTTTATCTTTGCTTAATTTAAAAATATGAAAAACTTTTAAAATAATTAAGATACAAGCAAAATAACGTCATTTTGGTATATTAATTATATCAAAAACTAATCGATATACATCAAAATAAATGATATTTTTGCCATTTTTATCCCTCCATAACCCCTTTAGCGATCCCATATATATTTTATCTTTGCTAGATTCTAAAATCGCAAATAACTTCTTAAATAATTAAAATACAAGCAAAAGGACGTAAATCTGGTATTTTATTTATATCTCAAAAACTAATCGAGATAGAGCAAAATAAATTATATTTTTGTCATTTTTACCCCTCCATAATCACTTAATCGATTACAGATCAATTTTATCTTTGCTAGATTTTTAAATTGCAAATAACTTCTTAAATAATTAAGATACAAGCAAAAGGACGTTAATTTGGTATTATAATTATATCTTACAAATAGAGCAAAAATAGAGCAAAATATATGATGTTTTTCTAAAAAGTGCTATTTTTCTGAAAAAGTACTTTTTTCCTACAAGTACTAATTTTTCGAAAAAAAAAGGTGAAAAAGTAAAGATTTTTCGAAAAAACATAATTTTTTTTAAAAAAGTACTTTTTTTTCTTAAAACGTACTATTTTTTCTAAAAAGTACTATTTTTTAAAAAAGTACTATTTTTTCTTAAAAAGTACTATTTTTTTAAATAAGTAAGTTTTTTTCTAAAAAGTACTATTTTTTCTAAAAAAGTACGTTTTTTATCTAAAAAGTACTTTTTTATCTAAGAAGTACTTTTTTTTCTAAAAAAGGACTATTTTTTCTACAAAAGTACTATTTTTTCTAAAAAGTACTTTTTTTTCTAAAAAAAGTACTAACTTCTCCGAAAATGTACTTTTTTCTAAAAAGTACTGTTTTTTCTAAAAAAGTACTATTTTTTCTAAAAAAGTAAAATTTTTTCTAAAAAGTAAAAGTTTTTCTAAAAAGTACTATTTTTTCTAAAAAAGTCCTTCTTTTGATAAAAAAAAATATTTTTTTTTCTAAAATGTACTATTTTTTCTAAAAAAGTTACCAATTTTTATAAAAAGTACTATTTTTTCAAAAAAGTACTATTTTTTCAAAAAAGTACTGTTTTTTCTAAAAAGTACTATTTTTTAAAAAAAAAAATACTTTTTTAAAAAAGCTTAATTTTTTCTAAAAAGTACTATTTTTTCTAAAAAAGTACTTTTTATCTAAAAAGTACTATTTTTTCCAAAAAAGTAATATTTTTTCTAAAAAGTACTTTTTTTTCTAAAAAGTATTTTTTTTTTTCTAAAAAGTGCTATTTTTTCCAAAAAAGTACTATTTTTTCCAAAAAAAGTACTATTTTTTCTAAAAAGTACTATTTTTTCTAAAAAAGTACTATTTTTTCTAAAAAGTACTTTTTTCCAAAACAAATACTAATTTTTCTAAAAAGTACTATTTTTTTTCTAAAAAAGTACTATTTTTCTAAAAAAGTACTATTTTTTGTAAAAAAGTACTTTTTTTTTTAAAAAAGTACTATTTTTTCTAAAAAGTACTATTTTTTTCAAAAAAGTACTATTTTTTCTAAAAAGTACTATTTTTTTCAAAAAAGTACTATTTTTTCTAAAAAGTACTATTTTTTAAAAAAAAAAATACTGTTTTTTCTAAAACGTCCTTTTTTTTCAAAAAAGTACTAATTTTTCTAAAAAGTACTATTTTTTCTAAAAAGTACTTTTTTTTCTAAAAAAGTAGTATTTTTTCTGAAAAAAGTACTTTATTTCTAAAAACAATTATTGAACAAAAAAAACATCTAAAATGTGCCACGTGCCAATAATTGGCACACGGCACACAGGCCATGTGCCATGTGCTGGCACACGGCGCATTTCAGATGTGCCATGTGTCATACTAGGACACATTGCACATTTCAGATGTGCCGTGTGCCATGTGTATGGCACATGGCACACCTGAAATGTGCCGTGTGCCAGCACATGGCACACGGCCCATGTGTCGTGTGCCAATAATTGGCACACGGCACACGTTTTAGATGTGCTATGTGCCAAATGTGCGTACATGTGCCCTGGGCACGTGTGCCATTCCTTACCCTGGTGTCAATTAAAAATTTACTCAAATTTTTTTGGCAAAAATTTAATAAATTTTTATTAAAAATTTACTCAATACTATTAAATCGTTTACTGGTGGAAAATTGAGTAATTTTTTACTCAATAGTATTAAAAATTTACTCAAATTTTTTTTTTATTTCTTTCTGTGTGAAAGCTAAAAATATTTTATAGACCCAAAAACCAGTATAGATTTGATATGGTTATTATTTTTTTCATTTATTTTATGATAATTTGCAAATTATAAATTTAAAATTATGTTAGCAATTTGATTTTATTTTTTTGTTCGTTAAAATTCCTTAAAACAGGTAAAATTTAAAATACCGGTACAATACCGGTAACTTCTAATAATTATAACGGTAACGGTAAGGGTAACGGTATTTTAAAAATATTTTTAGCGGTATCGGTAACGGTAACGGTATTCGATTTGAAAGGGTTTTGAATCGGTAACGGTATAATAAGGGTAACGGTAACCAACCATGTTAAATTCAATATAATTGAACACAAAACTCTTAAAATCCTTTTTGAAAAATAATTTTTACAATTTTTTAATGTTTCCTGATATTATCTTAACAAACAATTGATATGCTACTTGAATATTAAAACAACAATGGTATTTAGAATTTTTTATATTTTTTTTTTGTTATTTCTATCTCTAAATACCAGAATGCAGAACATACACTACACATCCCATTCACTAAACACAATCACAGACCATATTAGAGAGATGGATATCAAGTGCAATAGAATGAATAGACCGAGTCTAGCATCAGTTTATTGTGTATTTAACAAACAAAAAAAAACAATATTGTAAAAACTATTACTCTTATGGAATAGAAAGACAACAGATTATTTTTAATATCAACAGGGGAATAGTACAAAAAAAAAAATCCAAAATATATCTAAAGGGAAAATAAATACATATTTTTGAAATATTATGGTGGACATTTTGATAATTGTTTAAAACTAGAAGAGGGACAACATTTTGTTTAAATTTAAAATATTTTTGCAATTTAAAGAAAAAAGTTTTATTGAACCAAAGCGTATGAGTGATATTGTATTGCAGTACATTTATTAAATATTAATTATACGCCATAATTTAAACAGTTTTAGTTCAAAAGAGATTCCATACGGTTTGAAATCGATAAAAACATTCAAATTAATTTTTAAATAAAAATTTTTGGGCACAATACTTAAAAAAAATAATTCGAGTTTAATTGTTTGAAGGTTTATATAATAGGCATTTAAAAAAATGTTTTTCAATAGTCCAAGAACCGGTCTCACCGATTTTCGAATAGTCAAGATTTAAAAAATAACGATTGTTGCAAATTACTAAAACCGGCTTAAACCGGTCCAATCACATAATCAGAACAAACAGCTGCCTGAGCATATGGAAAACGAAATAAAAATAAAAACATAGTAGTAAAACAAAAATATAACAGTTCTTGATTTCAGAAGCAATTATTTTGTCTCGTAATATTTAATAAAATAATACTGTGCTACAATGAAAAAACGCTTTTGATGATCACAAAATTGCAAATTAAACTTGCCAGGCACCCTCAAATTTTAGAGTTGTTGTCAAAAAACTTTTCTCACTAAACCTCGTGAATTTTAATTTTTTAACTGTTTGGGACAGAGAAGTATAGGACTTTTCACGTGTGTTAATTGGTGTATACATTAAGGTGGCACGACTTATGACTTTTTTTCGAATTTCGTCGATCGCAAATTATGGTTCGATTTGGTCTAGAAACTCTGCGTGTAAATTTTTTAGCCAAATCGGACAAAATTAACACTTTTCTTTGGGGGGTTAAACTTAAGCCGCAAAAAAATATTTCCCATACAAACCAAGTTATTTTTTTCGGTTTTTGATTTTTTTAAATTACTACTTTACTTGATTACACCGTCCGACAGCCAATATTAAACATGAACCGAATGATATACGTCTTAAAGTAAAGATCAATTGGAGTAAAACTTCATTTACAGTTTTTCGTTTCGTAATCCTGTTTCCTTTTAAAGGGACTTCAAAATTTGAAAGAATACACTTTGTAAAATATTTTTGTTCATTCTAGGAATACACTTGTGATGACATGTGTAAGATGATGATCCCCCTATTTTTTTCATTTTTTTATTTTGCCATATCAGGATAAAGGGATGTGAATAAAGCCAATTGAAAATTTTATTATAATATTTTGTTGAAAATTTTTAATGATATTGCACAGCAAAAATAAATCCAAAGAGCGCTCTTGAGGATGCAGTAAAAGTAAGGGGAAAAAAATATTAATTTTTTGTTGAGATTTTTTATATAAAACTTATAATATAAAATTATTTTTTGATAAATTTTCACACTTGCTTTCTCTTTAATATTTTTAACATTTTTTGAATGAAAAAGCATGAGTTTTTGACAAGGACACATGATTTGACTGCATCATTATTGCGCATTAATCGGCGCTGCAACGACTGCTTCTATCATAAAATCTTGTATCACATTATGAATGATGGTAGATAGGCTAACAAAAAAACAGCAAATTTTATTTTAAAGAATAAATACATTTTTATTTATATTTCAGAAATTTTTATTTATATATGTATCAGAAATTACGATATATATTACAGAAATTTCTATTTATGTTTCAGAAATTTCCAATTGTATTTAAGAAATTTAAATTTGTATTTCCAAAATTTTCTAAATGCTTTTTAGAAATTTCAAAATGGATTTCAAAATTTTATAATTGCTACACAGAAAAAAAAATTCATTCCTGGAATAAATTTTTTCATAAACTGTATGAATTGAACATGACTTTTTTTTCCCAAACCATGTTCATACGGTGTATGAATTTTTTTATAAATATTATGAACAAATTCATGGGGATTTTTATTAAATTTTTTGGCAAATTTTGTACACGAAATCAATTCTATGATGAATACAATAAAAATTAAGAAAAACAAATAGATTTTTATTGCAAAAAAAATGCATTTTTATTTATGTACATATATTAAATTCATTGGTCTAAATTTAATAAAATAATTCAAAATACATGAAAAATTTGTGTGATCGCCGTGCATATTATTGCGGGTAAGCTTCATCTCTTAGCACTAGTAAAATTATCCAACTCATTCTTCAACAATTGCAGAAAACAAAAAAATGGATATGGCATCAAGATAAAATTGCTGTAAAGAAAATAAGAAGAAATACATTTTTTACTTCAAAATGTTTATGGAAATCCATACTTTTCACACATACCTTTAGTTTTCTTATTTGTTATATATCCTCCATGGTACGCGAATATAAAATCCCACTTCTAAAGCATTTTTTTCGAAGAAAATTAATTGTTTGACATTTATTTTCTTTTTTCAAATAAATAGTTTTTTGATTTTTTTTTAAATTAAAACAAAATAAAAAGATTTATAAAAAGTATAAATAAATTCATACATAGTATGAACTGAAATTAAAGAAAACAATTCATACTATTTATGTACAGAATTTTTTCTGTGTATTAAGAAAATTTTAATTTAAAAAAATCGATGTGTATTTTAGAAATTTCCAATTGTGTTTCAAAAATTTCCATTTGTATTTAAAAATTTTCTAAATTCTTTCCAGAAAATTCATTTTTATATTTCCATCATTTGAAATACAAATGGAACTTTCTTAAATACAGTTGGAAATTTCTGAAACATAAATAAATGTTTCTGAAATATAAGTGGAAATTTCTGATATAAAAATAGAAATTTCTGAAATATACATAGAAATTTCTGAAATATAATTTGTATTTTCTGAAATATAAGTGAAAATGGTGTAGTCCGGACTTTGAACTTTTTTTGACATAAAAATCTTTAATTTTTTTTTACCAATACTACAAAATAAACTAAAACATACGTTTTAATTTTCAATTGTATTTCAGAAATATTCAACTGAGTTTCAGAAATAGTCAATTTTATTTAAGATATTCCAATATCATGTTTTCCAATTGCATTTCAGAAATAGTCAGTGCATTATAAAAGCGCTTTTTCGGTGTATCCAACTAGCGCTCTAAAGTGTGACATTGCCTTAGAGAATCATGCATGAATTCAGCAGGTTTGGATGCGCTCCTTGACTCAAGTTTCATTTTCAAAAGCTGCTGCCGGTTCAGCAAAATTTCTGCTAGGTGATGTATAAATTTTTAAAAGGACGTAACTTACCTACTTTTTTCTGATATGTAAAAATAATAAAACAGGAAAATTAGGGGAGATCCTCCAATTTATTTGCCGTCACTAGTGGCAAAAAAATATCTAATAAAATTTAATCCACTAAAACTTTAAAGTCGTTTTCAAAAGAAACAGGATCACGAAAAGAAAAACTGTAAATGCGGTTTTACTACATTTAGTATCTAGTAAGGCGTTCAGCCGATTAATTTTTGTTCGATTAATCGAACAATTTTAGACGAATAATTGTTCAATTAATTTAAAGTTGCTAATTTCGATTAAAGGGTTAATCGAAAAATTTATGCCGATTAATAATATATTATCGATTAATAGTAACATATGTTTTTTCTGAAAATTTGTTTACTAGAGTGGTTCTTATATTATTTTTTCGGTTTTTCGCTGACCCTGAAGTATTGGATTTGTTAAACGACCTAAAGTTAGTACCTGATAAAATTTTGGACCAAATCGGTTAACTATCCCAGCAAAAATAAATCGAGATTTTGGCGACACAACATCTTTTTATAGCATACCGAAGCGCATCCAAAGAGCGCTCTTGCGGAGGCAGTAAAAGTAAGGGGAACAAATTTAAATTTGTTGTTAAGATTTTTTAAATAAAACTTAAAATATAAAATTATATTTTGATAAAATTTCTCATATGCTTTCCTTTTAAATATATTAAACACTTTTTGAATAAAAAACCACAAGTTTTGGACAAAGACACATGATTTCACTGCATCATTATTGCGCATTAATCAGCGCTGCAAAGAGAGTGTTTATATCATAGCACCTTTAACACATTTTGAATGAAAAAAAAATTGAGTACATTATTTCCACTTTAGTTTCAAAAAATACAAATTATATTACAAAAAATGTCTAATCATATTTTAGACTCTCCAAATTTATTTAAAAACCATCCAATTATATTTAAAAAAATTCCAATATAATTGAAAATTTTTGAAATGTAATTAAACATTTTTTGGTTATTAATGGTAATATCTATATTAGAGTTAATTTTGAAAATTTGATCTGTGGATATCATCATTTTTTTGAAGGATTTAGGGGAACTAAAAAGAATGGCGGTATTTTTTTGGAAAAATATTCGCTCCTTGGGGTGGTTCAACACATCTGAAAACGCGAATTTTGAGCTGATTTTTCAGCAGAGCTAAAACGGCTGCATATATCGCAAATCTGATTTCATCAGTCGATTCTACAGCAAAAAATAATACAATGGTCATTTTTCAAACTCTTAAAAAAAGTTCCAAAAACCCACCACAGAGGGCGGAAATATAAGGTTTTTCCATTTTCTTTTTAAATTAATTTTTTAAATATGCACAATTAAAGGGCATTTTCAGCTTGACAAAATAGTACTAAATTTTCCGTTCTATCACAACCCGTTAAAAAGTTATCAATTCTCAAAAATGGACAAAAACACGTTTTTTGAGAACTTTGACCTCAATTTTCTCGAAAACATGACGTGATAGAAAAATTTGAAATCTATATTCAGAATCAGCATCGAAATGTTAATCGAAAACAAGTTTTATGATCCCAGAATATCATCCAAAATCATCACAAAAAAATGCTCTCAATAATGCACAAAAATGCGTTTTTTGTGAACTTTGACCTCAATCTCAAAAACCTGACGTTACGGAACATTTTGGAAAACAGATTTGGAATCAGCATTGAGATGAAAATCGAAAACGAGTGTCCAGACCGCGGACCCATCCAAAAAATTTTCAAATTTCGGTTAGAGTTTTATAATTTTGCCATTAGAAAAAAAACTTTGAAGCCTTATAACTTTTTAATGGGTTGTGATAGAAAGGTGCTTTTCGTACCAAATTTCTTAGCAAAAACTGCCTCTTCATCGTGCATGATTAAAAAAATAATTTAAATTTTTTTTTTAAAAAATCGATTTTTCCGCCCCCTGCTGTGGGTTATTGGAACTTTTTTTAAGAGTTCAAAAAACTGCTATTATTTTTATTTTTGGTGTAGAATCGATTGGTGCAATCAGAATTTGCAATATATTCAGTCGTTTTTTCTCTGCAGAAAAATCAGCTCAAAATCCGCGTTTTCAGATGCTTTGAACCACCCCAAGGAGTGAAAATTTTTCCAAAAAAATACCGGCATTCTTTTTAGCTCCCCTAAATCCTTTAAAAAAATTATGATATCCAATAAACAGATGAAGTGACATAGTCACCAAACGAACTCTAATCTATATATCTGTGGCCGTATGAAAAAACTAGTTAACTCCATTATTTGAAAACAGGAGAAAAACACACTTTAAGTTTTTAACATATTTCACTAATTATTTTTTATGAATTTATGTTATTCTGCATGCACATTAGACAAAACATAATTTTTAATAATATTAAAGATTTCTGGTTCCATTGAACTCATTTTTGGACACTAAATCCGAAAATCGATGTCAGTTAACTTGTTTTTTCGAAAAATGGAGTTAACTAGTTTTTCCAAAAAAACTATTTTTTTTCAATTAATTCTTATATATTATGAAATTACGGCAACTTTAGTAATCATATGTGGAAAAATATTAACTTTTTGACTCATAAACCCATTTTTTACGAAAAAAATGGAGTTAACTAGTTTTTTCGAAAAAATTTTTTTTCTTTTATTCGTATGTATCTCGAAAATAAGCCGAGTTTTTGTATGTTTTTATACATAAACTTCCCAGCAAATCTTTTGTAATGAGTGTTGATTATGTCACACATTACCAGGTAATGTATATCCCTTATTTGTAGCATTATTTTAGTATTTCTTACCAAACATTTGTTCAACAACATATTATTTCAAGGTGAAAAATTGTATTTCATATTTATTATTTCTGGTTACATTATATATTACACAGGTTGACAAAATTTGAACTTTTTCAATTTGCCTGACCTTTGGCAACTGATTTATATGGAGTTTGGTGTGCTGATTCCGAATCCGTTATCCAATTTTTTCCATCAGCTCACGTTCGCGAGCAAATCGCTATTAAAGAGTCCAAAAAGTGCGTGTTTTACCAACTTTGCTTGGCTATAATTTCCAAAACTAATTTTAGAGCCTCAGTTTTAAACGTGAACTTTACTATATTGGATGCGAGGATTTCAAAACTGGTATTAGCTTTTTTTCTGACAGCTTTAGTTTTGGAGTTATTAAAAAGGGCATAAGTATTAGAGAAAATTAAAGCGGTCATAAATTTAAAATTTTATTTTAGCGATATCTCAAAAACTAAATATGACTAAGCAAAAGGAAGAGCATTTTTGGAACCAGCATATCCAACATATCTTAAATCGTCATTCACTTTTTGGATGTAAGGCTAGTGTTGGTAAATATGGACTCACAAACATGGCAAAAATAGCCTATTTTCAAAGTTTCCTTAGGCTATATCTCGAAAACTAGAGCTGACCCAAAAAAACGATAGCCAGATATGAAATCAGCGTACCCCAATTACCCAAGACTAGCTATTAGAACCCGGGCAAAAAAAAGTGTTGCCCTGTGTTATTTTAAAATTTTAAATTATGCATTATAATAACATAATAACATAAAAAATAAATATTTTATACAAAAATGCATTAGTTTAAACTAGAGATGAGCTCACGACAGGAATTTTCGAATCACGCACACTCACGGGCATATTCGTTCTACTCACACACGCTTGCAATCACGTGAGTAAATTTAATAACGATACTTATTCACTGCTTGTAACATGTTATCGTATGCTATATTATTTTTTTTCTCGTAGCCTTAAAAATATCATGTATTTGATACCTTTTGCTTCTAGTATGCTTTCTTATAAACTTGATAATTTACTTTATACCTGACTCATAATTTGCATGCATTACTGGGATGGTGTAAAGTAAGTTATCCTATATATAAGTTATTAATAACTTAAAAACTATTTCTTTAAGATATTTTGGGTGTTTGGCAGTCGTATTCTATGAACTAAGATCTGCAAAAAAAAATTCTATGCATTTTTTATATGCAATCTATGAATTCTCGGTAGTTAAAATTTTTAGGTTCAAAATTTGGACTCAAAGGAGTCGTGACTCAAACTTGTTCTTTCAGCTTTTTCTCCCATAGTTTTCGAAAGAACATCGTTTTAAACTTTTAATTTTTTTGTTTTTTAAGAAACTATGGAGTTGTCTTGTTTTTTCGAAAAATGCATGGAGTTATCTAGTTTTTACATAAAACTTGGTGTTTTTCATTATTTTGTTTTCCAAATAACTTGTTAATGAGAACATATATCAAAATTTCGATCTGACAGAGTGATAGTAAATCGAATGCACTTTCTATTTTTGGTGTTATCTCAATTTTCGCAAAAAGTGGAGTTAACTAGTTTTTTCGTACGGCCACAGAAATCATGATAATGTTGTGCGGAAGATTTGGGTGTACTTACCAAAGCACTTTTTTTTAGAATAAATAATGTTATATTACTTAGCTATTCCATGCAAAATGAATTGAAATATCAGTCGAGGACCCCATTAAAAAACCATAAGAGCTTATTTATCAAATAAAGTGCAAAAATAAATTATAAAAAAAAAATTATAAAAAAAAAAATTTGATAAAAAAATAAATTGATGAAAAAAAAAATTTAATGAAAAAACATTAAATGAAAAAAAAAAATTTTTTTTTTGTTCATAATTAATTATGTTACTTTTTAAAATTTGTTAAAATTTAATGAAAAAAAAAAAATTTAATGAAAAAAAATTTAATCAACAAAAATTTAATGAAAAATTTTTTTTTTTTTTGTTGAAAAATAATTATGTTTCTTTTATTTTGTTACTTTTTATTATGTTACTTTTTATTCACCAGCTGGTGAAAAATGGTTTTATTATTATTTTTTATTCAAGGGGTGATCTAGCCCTAACGGCCGGCACTGCGACCCTTGTGGGTCTTTTGTGCCAAGATCCATTAATCTAATTCAAACTCTGTTCAATGTTCCTAATGAACATTATAACAGAGGATGGAGAAGCTAGCCTTATATCCTCAGAATTAAGTAATTCCTTGTCTAAGAACCGTCTTCTGATCCTACATATTGCGATGCATTCACATAATATGTGTTGCGTTGTCTCCACTTCCTCAAGACAAAGTCGACACAAAGACGATGCACAAAGGTTTAAATTATGCAAGTGATAATTTACCTTATAATGCCCGGTGAGAAAACCTGTCAGTAACCTAATGTCACTTTTGGTGTGATTAAGTATACTTCCGTATGATAATGGAGCGATTAGTGCTTTGGATTGTCGTAGACCTCCTGAATTTTCCCACAAGTTTAAGAAGTCGGTTCTTTTCAAACCCCTAATCATGTTCGAGAAGGTGGACCAGTTTACCCCACAATAGGGTTCGGGTCCGGTCATAGGAGTGGCGGAGGCATTTCTAGCAAGCTCATCCGCTATCTCATTACCCTCAAAACCTCTATGACCAGGGATCCAAAATAGAATAATTTTGTTTCTCCCGGCCAGCTGCTGAAGGGTATCAAAACATTCCAGTGTCATTTTGGATTTAAATTCCCAAGAAGACAGCGCCTGAAGTGCTGCCTGGCTATCAGAGAAGATTGAAATATGAGTACCCTTTGCAATATTAACTCTAGCGCATATTGTAATAGCCTGAATTTCAGTCTGAAAAACTGTAGGCCACCTACCCATTGGTTCGGAGATCCGCGTGTTTGGACCGTAGACACCAGCGCCAACTCCAGAGGACTTTTTGGATCCGTCAGTATACCAGTTTAGGCTTCTAGTATCCACATATGGACCACCTTCATCCCACTCTGGTCTACTCGGTATCACGATCTCAAATTTCCTTCCAAAGCGAAGCACAGTGTTTATTCTATCCGTCGGCATATCTAGGTTTTCCCTAATTCCTATTGAAGAAAGAATATTGGAGTGACCGCTCAAGTTGCGAGGGTCAGAGTAATCGATATTCATTCTACGCGCAGCCATAGTTGCCATAGATCTAATAAATATGTCGAGAGGTGTGAGACCCAAAATGGCTTCTTGGGCCAAAGTTGGGCAGGTTCTCATAGCACCCGTGATTAGAGTACAGGCCAGACGCTGTACCTTGCCTAGTCTTACGGTGGCATCCCCCTGCATAGTCTTCGGCCACCAGACTATGGCAGCGTACGTCATGATCGGTCATACAATCATCTTGTAGATCCACATGCCCATTTTGGGGCTCAATCCCCAGGTCCTACCAACAATCCTATTCGCTGCCCATAATGCCGATATAGCCTTTCTAATAGTGCCGTCTAAATGTGAATTCCAAGTAAGTTTCGTATCCAAGATAACTCCCAGATATTTAACCTCCTTAGAGAGTTGGATAATAGTATTCCCTACGGAAATTATACCTAAATTGAGATTTCTTCTCCTAGTAAACGGGACTATAATAGTCTTGTTAGGGTTAATGGAAAGACCCTGTTCAGTGCACCAGCCCATTACCAAACGTAGAGCGTTGCACATAATGTCCGAGATGATATTATCGAATTTATCAGTTACTATGACTACTAAATCGTCCGCTTAACCTATTGCCTGATAACCCATATTATCTAGCCTCTGAAGCAAGTCGTCTATCACCAAGTACCAAAGTAGTGGAGATAGGACGCCGCCCTGAGGACAGCCTTTAACGGCATTCACTGTGACTCGAGTGCAACCCATAGATGCGCTTATTTCCCTGCTCTCTAGCATGTTCTTAATCCATCTAAATGTACCCTGATCTTCACCTCTACACCGAAGTGCAGATTCAATGGAGTCATAACCAGTATTATCAAAAGCTCCCTCAATATCCAGAATGGCACAAAGAGCTATTTCCTTGTCCTTATGGGCTTTTTCTATAACTGTCACCAGATGATGTAAAGCCGAATCAGTAGATTTGCCTTTTGCATATGCATACTGATTCCTGTGTAAAGGATATTGGTCCAAGTACGTGGATCTTAAGTGAAGATCCAGTAATATTTCCATAGTCTTCAGTAGGAAGGATGTAAGACTTATGGGTCTATACGATTTTGGCAATTCCAGCTTTAGGTATGAATACAACATTTACCTTCCTCCAAAGTGAAGGGATGTGTCCAAATATAAAGCTGGATCTAAAAACAGATACTAAAAGAAAGTCTAACCCATTCTGCAAAAGAGCGGGGAAGATTTCGTCCCCCCCAGGGGATTTACACGGATCAAAGGACTTAATGGCCCATCTAACCTTATCCGGGTCGAAGATGACGCCTGAAAGATTAGATGTTCTCCTACAAAATCTTATGGGGTCGTGTATAAGATTATTTCCTGAAGGATCACAAATGATCGAATCAGGAAAGTGAATATGTAATAACAACTCCAAAGTTTCCTTTCGGTCCTTGGTATATATACCGTTATTTCCCCTTAAGAGACCCATTTCGTTCGTAGAGGATTTCACTAACGTTTTATGTAGTCTTACGACTATAGGAGTATCTTCTATGCTTTCACAGAATTTCCTCCAAGATGCCCGTTTGGATCTTCTAATTTCCTTGTTGTACTCAGTCAGAGAACTTCTATAAGTATCCCAGTTCCCAGTACGTTTGGCCTCATTAAAAAGTTTTCTAACTTTCTTCCGCATATCATCAAGAGCACCACTCCACCACGGGACCTTACGTCGTACCTTTTGTTGACGTATTGTGCTGCTTTCATGATACGAGGATTTAATCACTTGATCAAGCTGTCCTGCTGCCACTTCTAGGTCCCCTATGGAACCAATATCGGTGATCAGCAGGTCAGCTTTAGAAGCGATAGATTCCCTATAAGAAATCCAGTTAGTATTTTTCCTTGATATAAATTCATGAGTGAGTGACAGATTGCCCGGAATGTCAAATCGAATGTGCTGATGATCAGACATTGAGACTTCATCTGACACCCTTCAATTGTTTATATAAGTGGATATGAAAGGACTAGCTAAAGTGAGATCTAATACCTCCTCCCTAATAACATTAATAAAAGTAGGTTTGGATCCCTTGTTCAAAATATCTATCTGATTAAAACCTAAATAATCAAGAAGATCCCTACCCCTATCATTTATGTTGCTACTCCCCCATATGGTATGATGTGCGTTGGCATCACACCCAATTATAAACTGAAAGTTGTTTTTCTGACAATAACTTACCAGCTTTGTGACCTCCACCGGAGGTATCGGTCCCTCACCTGCAAAGTATGCTGAGGCACAGACTACTTCCCTCGTTCCCTTCTCCGTTGGAACCTCAATAATGGCCGACACCAAATCCCTCTGGATGAATTCTGGAATGGGGAGAAAATTTATGTGTTTATCTATTAAGATCGCCGTTTTTGGCGGTTTTATTAACCACGAGGTGAATTATTATCCAAGTTACAAACCCAAGTTACTAAAATTTTCGAAAGAAAATGAAAATAGTAATTCTTATTTTTTGTTCGTTAACTTTTAGCTTATATAGTCAAACTGAGAAGGCGTCCTGCAACTTTTTGAAAATTAGACACCAGCCTAAAAACATTATCATGTTAATTAATGGCGGTCGGTTTTAAATATTTTCTTAATATGCCAAACTTTAACAATATGTTAGTTTAAAAAAAAAAAAAAACGAAAGATGTAAAATTGACGAAATGTACTCAAAAAATGATTAAGCATAAAAAATTTATTTTTTTATTTTATACATTTTTTTTAACTTCAACTTTTAAAGTAGAGGACTTCAGCTTTTAATTTCAATTTTGATTTTAAGAATCTTCAAACTTCACCACATTTTAAGTTTTTTGGGTTTAAAAAAAACGAAAATCGCGAATAAATTCGTAAGTTTTTGGAATTTAATTAAACTGTAAATGGCAATGTGTAAATGGCTCCATAAAGTATCTGAGCTCATAACATAATAAAATTCTGAAGACTCAAGTCCAAATTTGTGGTTTTGTATCGTAATTTTGACCAAAATCTATTTTCCGTTCAACAGGTTGGTGTTAAATTTCAGCGAAATTCGTCACATGTTTTTTTTTCGCAAACTCATGTTTAGAAAACCCATTGGACTCGCTTTGAATAACATTGGTACTCCACGAACATATTTAAAAGTGGGGGTTTGTCACTTAAAAAAATGTTTAACATTAAAAAAAATGTTGCGCTCTTAAAAAATTAACACTCTAAAAAATTTTTACACTAAAAAAATTTAAACTAAAAATTATCTTGTCTAAATTTTGAAACAACTTTACTTTTTAAGTTAAAGAAAATTAAATCACTAAAATATTGTTTTGGACATTTTGGATGGTATTCATGAATTCCCCCAGTCGAACTTAACTTTTCCACTTGTCTTTAATCAATATATTTTTCGAGGCACTCTTATCATTCATACATACATGCTTAACAACCACAACAATATCCATTAAGATGAAAAAAAAAAAACTAACACCATGACTGTGTTACTGTAGTTATGTACTTGCAACGAAAAAAAAAGGCGGATATTTACACATGTCTCCATCAAATGTTTAACAAATATACTCAAGGAAATTTTCTGTTAAAGTAAGTTTGCACTATTTCGTTGTATGGGTGTGTGTGTTGTTTACAAATATGCTTGGTGTTGTTGTTATAGTATCATATTGTTAGTTTTTGAGTTCACACATGACAACAATATCACATTTGTTACATATCGTTATGTGGTTTTTATACCCTCCACTTAGTGATAGAGGGTATATATAAGTTTGTCATTCCGTTTGTAACTCATCGAAATATCGGTCTGGGACCCCATAAAGTATATATATTCATGATGCCCGATCGATTTTAAGACATTCTAGCGATGTCCGTCTGTCCGTCTGTCCGTCTGTCCGTCTGTCCGTCTGTCCGTCTGTCCGTCTGTCTGTCTGTCTGTGGAAAATGCTGTAGCGGACAAAATATTGCACAGAGATGACTGAAACTTAACATATTTATTGGAAGTTCTCCCGAGAAGTTTGGTATTGCATTTGAGCGATATCGGTTCAGCCGATCAAAAGTTACGAGTGAAAGTTTAACGACACCTCTAAAATTTTGAAAATACAAAATGCGTTTACACAGCTTCTACTTTACAGATTCAAATAAAATTTGGTACAGAATAATATTATACCATGTAAAATGTCTTTGTAAAATTTTAGAAGAATTGGACAAAGGGGTGTGGCACCTCCCACATTAGCCTAGCATGCAAAATGCTATAACTCGGCTTCTGTTAAACAGATTCGAATGAAATTTGGTATAGAATGATATTTTAGCATGTCTGATCTCTATGTAAAATTTGGGCGGAATAGAAAAAAGGGGTGTAACACCCCCCATACAAACCTAGCATGTAAAATACTATAACTCAAATTCTGATTAACGTATGTAAACAAATTTTAACATGGAGTGTAAATATGGTCTTTGTGGCCATAAACATATTTAAATACATTTGAAAAATGTTGTTAATATTTTATTTTTTAAGAGTTATAACTCCAGTTTACTTAAATGCTTTTTTTTAATTTATCTGTTTTGGTTCTCGTTCTTTTAACATACCCGCTAAATTGTAAAACTTTTAATCAGTCTGTGGTATGATGGCTAGAGTGTAGGCTTTTCATTCATATGGTCGCAGGTTTGAGTCACGGTCGGGATGAAGTTTTTTTTTTTTTTTATTTTTTAGCTTCAATATTAAGGGAACTCACATGGGTATCGTATTTGGTGTTGTATGTCCTATCTAAAAACAGGGTTGGTTAAACTTTAAATTAATAATACGACACTTACACGATATGACGATACAACATTTATACCTATGTTTTGTGTGCTATTTTCAAGTATGCTAACAAGAAGAGAATCTAAGAGAAAATTATCAAATGAGCGATAAATAATTTTTACCAACCCTGTTTTTGGATAGGACATACAACATATACAACAAATACGATACCCATGTGAATTCCCTAAAATTACAATTTATTAAAATCCCCTTAATAATTTATATTCGGCCTAACAATCTTTTGTATTCTTTGTCATTGGGTAAATGAAATAATTTTTGGAAAAAAAATTTATTTTCTACATTTTTTTTTATACCATCCACTCTTTATTTGTGTTTTGATTGTTCTTTTTTTTTATAATTTCTTGGATAAGTTCAATATCAAACACATTCAATATATTTATATTTTGCGTCCAATTCTTACAAACGGACAGACGATTTCATTGACGATTTCTGGCAACACTTATTTATCTGTTTTGGTTCTCGTTCTTTTAACATACCCGCAAAATTGTAAAACTTTTAACCAGTCTGTGGTATGATGGCTAGAGTGTTGGCTTTTCATACATGGAGTCCCGGGTTCGAATCATGTTAGGACTCAAGATTTTTTTTTTTTTTGTTAATATTGTTTATTATTATAATTTTATTTAAATCACCTAAATCTATACCCTTCATTATATTTATCGAGTCATTGATTTTTCTCAGTTTTTGCAAATATATAAATGTGCTGTAATTAATTATTAATTAAATGTCGTTTTGTTTTTCTTTAAAAGCGAAATTGAATTTTGGTGGAAAAAATATGGTATATTCAACAAAACTTCTTTTATACACAACAGTAGAGGGTTTGTTGTAATTTGCCCGGTTTTGTTTATCTCTTTTAAGATAGTCGTTAAATTGCTAATGAAATAATTTTTGAAAAAAAAATTATATTTTCTACATTTTTTTTTTTTATACCATCCACTCTTTATTTGTGTTTTGATTGTTTTTTTTTTTTTTTGATAATTTCTTGGATAAGATCAATATCAAACACATTCAATATATTTATATTTTGCGTCCAATTCTTACAAACGGACAGACGATTTTTGCCTATTGACGATTTCTGGCAACACTGTTAGTAACGGTTAATTTTGTTAGCTTATAGTATATGTAGTATGATCCCTATAAAAAACTAGGAATATATTTTTAAACCTACCACTTGGTATACCTACCACTGGGTATACTTACCACTGGGTATACGTACCACTAGGTAAGTTATTTTAAGCATTGCTGTGTTATAATCAAACAAAATTGCGAATTTGACATGCATTTTTAATGCTGCCGGTGGTCTAATGGTACACTCATAAAAATTTGTTAGTATTCCTTACAAAAAAGTCTGTTACCATTACTAATATAGTTTTCAATTTGTGCCCGATAACTTTTTCAGTTACCATTACAAACTTTGGTTTTCAAAAATTAGTAATCTTAAAAATACTAAAAAAATTAGTATTACTAAATTTTTCTGTACAATTTTTGTAAAATGGATTTTAAAACGCGTTTGTAAATAATATTAACTTTTTTTGTAAAAAAATTGTAAATTGTGTATTTTTAATTTTTGGTATTTGTATACATTATGTAAATTGCGCTTGTTGTCGCCAATAACTGTTGCCATGCAAGTCAGTTTTTGTTAGAATTTTCGATCTAAAAAAGAGAAAATATTGAACACGTTTTTTTAATACAAAATATACATACTACCATATAAAATTAATTCTTTGAAGTTTGATGTTGAATAAATTGGTGTACGGTGAACTAAAATAAAAAAAAAATATCAACATAATGTTTTAAATAGATCACATAAATATACAATTGTTACCTGTTGTCATCATTTCCTATTTTGCTTTATTATTCTAGAAATAAAATACGAGTTACATAATTTTAAACAAAAAATACTTTAAGATTTGGTTACCTGCTATGCTTTTTTTGTTGTAATATTTTTTGTTGTACATTTTTTTATTCATTTTACCCGTCGCGCGATGTTTACCGATCGAATGTTATTTTGTGACTAAAATATTCAAAGAAAGGCATAAAGTAAATTACACAAAAATCAACCCTTTATGTGCGTGAGAAAAAAATATTCGTGGATAGCATAAACAAAAAAATTCCGCAAGTAAAGAAGAAAGAAAAAAAACTGATGTTTTTATGGAAATTTTCCATTTGAAAAGGTCGGCATTGTTTTTTAAATTTTGCATGTCTTCTCTTGTCTCTTTTTAATATATTTTTTTTTCCTTTTTAATATATTTTTTTTTTAAATTGAAAAAAAAAAACTAATGAAGCGTAAATGAATATTAAAAATAATAAACATAAAAATAAAAAAATAATAATATATTTTTTTTATTTAGTTTTTTTTAATTTCCAAATATTTTAATAAAATATTTTTTTTTTTTAATTATAGTGTATAGGTTTTCTAGAGAAAAAAAAAAACGAAATTTACTAACTAATATTGTAAAATTTACAAAATAATTATCAAAAGTTAGTACGATAAATATAAAAAAATCAACTGAAAAAATTATTAAAAAATCAGTATAAAATTAATAGTTTGTAAAGCGAGTTTACTAAAAAGAATTACTAAAAATTGATTTTTTAGTAGAATTTAGTAAAAAACTAGTAAAGTTGAGATACAAACCACTTTACAAATTTTTTTACTAACGTATTTTTTTGAGTGTAGTGTCGTCGGATATTAATTTGGGGGCACCAGGTTCGTCTCCCGGTTTGGCCGAGAGTATAATTTTTTTTTTTTTTTTCATTTGTTGCTTTTTTTTAATTTTACCATTAATAAGTTTTTATTTTGAGTTACTTGATTTTTTTAATTTATAAATTTGAAATAAAATAAGTTAATTAATTTTTTTTTTTAAATAAATTTTATTCATTAAGAATAAATTTTATAAATATTATTTTTACAAATCAAATCGATTTCAGTATTTTTATGTATGCCAATTGTGGGAAAACGTCAAAAATATTGTGCATAATATTGCGTCGTCTGTAGGTACCTTAATAAGCTAATTTTATCAATATTTCATCGAAAATGTGTAATATTTTACAAAACTATTCCAAACGATGCTAAATTAAATTGAGAAATTAATGGAAGTTAACATTTCGTTTCGTTTCGTTTTTTTTTTGTTTTTTTTTGTTTTGATGAATGTTAACAAATTGGAGCGGAAAGCGTTTTTCCGCAATTGTCCTCATAAAAATGGAATTGAATTAAAAACTTAAAAATTGCCTTGTCTTCCCCCTCCTTTTTACCCCCTAAAGCTAAGTACTCTGTTCGGTTTCACGGGAAAAAATCTGTCAAACTCCATATAAAAAAAAAAAAAAATTGGCAACGCGAGGAATTATAGGGAAATTGTTAAAAAAGTTTTCACTCATTTTTATTATACAAGACAATTTAAATTGCCGTGAAAAAGTGACATTTCAGTTTTGCTATGATCGTTTCTTTCTTATCATTGTCAAAAGTTCTTGATTTTTAAATGTTTTATTGCAATTTGAGGCGTTTAAAGTTTAAGTGAAATTTTCACCGTAAGAAACAGAGTACTTAGCTTAAATATGAATTTGGGCCGCTAAAAAAAATATGTGTCCCTTTATTTTTTCTGATCTACAAAATAAAACCAATTCCATAAAGATCCGCGGGTGACAATAGGGAGACGTTTTAATTAATAGTTAAAAACAACAACGTAGACGTCTAAACAACAACAAATGTAGTTGTTTTAACTGTCTTTTGTAGTGGAATCTACCGTTATAGTTTTTTGAGTGTAGCAACTTTGATATACATATTCATATAAATTAAAAAAAAAACACGCTATTTTAACAGAAACGGTGTTTAGAGATTTTCCAGCCCTGGTAATGGGCAAAAAAAATATTTTCTAAACACCATAGACACAGACTATATACAGACTAGACAGTAGAGTTGTAAAACAAAAATGGGTAAAAACTTAGCGATTTTAGAAGATACAGATCGGTTTTTAGCTGGTTTAAAGCATGGCAATACTTTCTACTAGTTAGAAGTGAGTAAAACAATAAAAGCCGTTCTACCTTTTTTTTCGTATGGCGTGTTAGAGAATAATCACAATTGGAGCGGGAAGCGGAAAAACGCAATTGTCCTCATAAAAATAGAATTGAATCTAGTTTGGCGGAAAAACTCGGCTGAATTTTGTTGTCATATAAAACGTATGTGAACAGTTGCGGAAAAACGCTTCCCGCTCCAATTGTGATTATTATCTTATATTGGTTTTCTCTCTCTAACCTAATTAGTAGAATAATTTTAAAAAAATAACCATATGGTTAAAGACTACTTTTTTGACACTTGTTATAATTGTCGAGTCTGTATTAATCTGTGCCATTGATATTAAATTTTTAAAGAACGTGCATTAGAAAATCGTATTAATTTATAAATACTGGGATACAGATGGAGGGTATTTAAAATTCGGCACGGCCGAATTTAACTTTTTTACTTGTTTTAGTTGTTGTTGGCGTTGACAATGCTGATGATGATGATGATTATGATGATGATGATTATGATGATGTGACTCTTGATAATACCAAACAACCAACGAACCAACAACATGCATGCGAATTGTGGGTTAAATTTATTCTTGTGGGAGATTTTCGATTTAACTTAAGAAAGGAAACTACATACAAAACTTAGTTTTAGTGTAATTGAAACTTAAAGTTTAAGTTTTAAATACAAATAAATTGGGTTAGTTGAAAATTTAAGGCAATTAAATGTGCAAAAAAGCTTAAACCTCAAATATAATGAAAAAAAATATTGAAAAAAACGTTTCTTAATTGCCAATGTCTGGAAATCGAATAGATCTATTACAATATCAAACAGCAAGTGGTCTGCAACACGTTAGAAGCCTGGGAAAGATGTTATAAATTGGCTGATTTTTAACCGATCTTAGTTTTTAGCAATTTATTAGAGAGACATTTTACTTCAAATCACAATTCTTTAAACATGTAAATTTAAATTTAACTCGACATATCGAAAAAATTGAGAAAATTAATAAAAAGACATATTTGCCTCCATGTAATAAGTTTTGATAATTTTTTGGAATGCCCCTTATACAATGTGACAGAGCTCCACTCTAAATTTTGCACAGTTAACATTTCAATCTGTGATCGAGAGTGAATTGACTCCAACATTGTGAACGTAGCCTTAGAATCAACGTTGTCGGAAACCCAGTATTACTGGATTTTTTCCGGAAGGTAAACCTTTATTCAAAATTTCAGTTTTCTTCGTTTTGTGTTTTTATTGTTTTTTAATATCTCTATCTTTTTGAATTTCTGATTTTCTAAATTTCCAGAATATTTTAAAAATGCACCCACTTTCAAATAAATAAAAGTTTCTTATAATTTCTGAAGTTTTTCGTATACAAAAACTTCCCAGATATGGACACATTTTTTCTCATAGAAAAATTTTCAGATTCTTCAACATGTTACCAAGAGAAAACCTTAAGAATTTTTTAGTTTTGAAGCACTCTTCTAAGAAGATGAAAAATATGAGGCGAATGATTAATATTATTTTATTTAAAAAAATAATCATACGCTCAGAGGTCCAAGTGCGTTAAATTCGAAGAAATTTTAGATTTTTATTTTAAAAAAGGTTTAGATTTTACAGTTTTTTCTATGCGAAACAACAAGAATTTTTGTTTACGAAAATGTCACAGATTTTTAGAATTTTTCTATACTAAAAACCTGTCACAAGGGAAGTTCCTAAACCGTTATACACCGATTTGCCTGAAACATAAAATATATATAAAAAGTACCATTTTCTGACCCTGGAAAAAGTCATTACCACTTCCTAGTGGAGTGCTTTAAAACTTTAACAAATGTAATGATATACAACAAAAATAACAAAAAACACAAGACAAAAACACACAAACATTCTTTTCTACTCCAGAATTCATAGTTATTCAGTTCTTAACTCATTACCTTCCGCGGAAGGTAATGAGTTAAGAGCTGAATATCAACTTTTTATGAAGTAGAAAAGAATGCCTTTGCGTTTTTTCCTTGTATTTTTTGGTATTTGTGTTGTATTTCATTACATTTGTAATAGTTTTAAAGCACTCCAAATAGAAGTACTCCGCTCATTTTTTGCTGGGAAGTGGCGACTTATTTCAACTTTTCAGTTGATTTTTCTTGAAAAACTATATGATGTTTTTATATGGGAAGAAAGCTTCTTGTAATACTTACCTGGCACAACTAGGCTTCGTTTATATTTTTTCAGGAAAATTAGTAAATTTGCAGATGGAGTTTATATGAATACATGGTTCTACGATATCTATATGAATATTATTATTTTTAAGTCGACACGCATTTTTGCTTTTAACGATTTTTCTGTTAGTTTGGGAGTTATCGAAATTTTCTCAAAGGACCATATTATTTCATAAGGTATTAACGAAATTTTTCACTTACAAATTTTCGGATTCAAGGAAATAATTATGTCTAAAAATTTCCAGATGCTGAAATTCTAAAAATATTAATAAAACTATAATTGTGTGCTTTTTAATCCAATAACATACAGGATAATTATATATTTGTTCAACAGCTGTACAGAAAGAAGTCACATGAGTGTCATACTTTTTGTTTCAATATTATAGATCATTGGCTATGGGAATAAGTGACACTATTGTAGAAACAACACAAAAAAAAAATAAAAATAAAATACATTTCTAACTTTTGGTACGTGTGTATTTGAAAACAACAACAACAGAAAAAAAAACAATCTATGTTAATGTGTTACTTCTTTATACATAACTTTGTACTACAATATGTATACGAGGGCTGTTCGAAGTATTGTTAGCCTAATAATGAAAAACAAGAGCTAGATTTTTAAAAATATTTAATTTTTCAATATAATCTCCTGAAACTTCGATACCAAGATTTTTCTAGGAACACTATCCCTTGATTAAAATGATTTTCCTGAAGCTCCTCAAAATAATCGTTGCATCTTCATTTGTTTTCCAACAAGATTCTTTCCAGATTAGTGAACAGGTGGAAGTCGCAGGGAGCTAAATTAGGAGAATAAGGTGGATGCACTCAAAAAGTAAACTTAACATAAACTTTGCAAACATTTTCTTCAAAATAGTTTATAAATTTTCCCACAAAGTCCAAATCTTAACAGAAACATCAAAATCCTGTCAAATTTAAGATTGCCCACTAAGGGTTAATTTTTTTTTTTTAATTTTTTAATGCGCCATCTTGAACTTGACTATTTTTTAGTGTTTCTGATAATTTTTGGTCTTGGATGTTCTCTGACGTATATAGTAAAATTTTATGGACAAATTTTTTGTAAAACATTTTATCTCCGTCCTCTCTTTTTTTGGGGTGTTTTTTATGATTTGTTGAAATAGAGCCAAAAAAATACCGTTATGAGAGGGAGTTAGGGGGTTAGTATTTTCCACAAAAATATTTGTCATAATATTTTCTACAAAATTGCTGAACATACCTCAAATGTACTCTCAAAATATTTTGTAGGCAAAAACAAATGAAAAACACATCTAAAACCAGTGAATAGACAATTGAAAACCATCCCAATAATTATTCATTTGTTTTAACAAACATCAACATTTATTTTTTACTGTTGACAAACTTTTCTAAAATAAATAACATTACACATTAAAAAATTACGTTTTTTTTTCATTCATTTTTACCAACAAATTCGAAAAAAATAACCTACGAAAACATTAAAAATTAATGATAGTTCTGTTATTTTTACCAACAAAATCCAATAAAATAACCAACCAAAACATTAAAAATTAATGATTTCGTAGGTTATTTTTTACAATTTTCTATTGAAATATTTTTTTAAAAATTTTTAATAAAATTTTGGGGAATCGATCCCGCAATCAACTACATTCTGGCCATCAACTACATTCTGGCCCATCGTGCCAAAGTCACTTGCTACAAACATGTTTTTACCCAACAAACATCAATTCCAGCCTTTGAAAAAAAATCAAACTGGCACTAAATATCAAGGGTGTTTTTCAAATTGTTTTCAGTGACAAAAATTAAAACATTTAAACTAAATTTGAAACATGTTGGAAATATTTGTTTTTTCCTATGCTATTAATTCTTTTCAAAAAAATATAAACATCAAATTGATTTGCCATGTTTCTCAAACCTAATATCAAACATTGATTATGGGTGGAAATAGTTTTGTTTTCAAATGTTGTTCAATTCCGAATTTAAAATTGTAAGAAAACTTAAAATTTTGTTTTAAAAATGAAGAAGAAAAATTATATGTATTTTTATGCATTTGTGCCAATTAATTGAATGCTATAACTATAAAAACTTGCATAAACATATAAAAAGTAAGTACACATGAGTTTATCAAAAAAAAAGTTATACATTTAATAACGTATTTTCTTTTCTTTAAAGATTTCGAATTTTAAAGAGCAGACGGCAGAAGAAGAAGACCTGGAAGGAGACGACCTCAAAAATGGCATTCGATGTAATTTTTTTATTAACAATTTTTAGTGCAAATAAATAGCAAATATTATTAAAATTCGTATTTACATTTTTTTATAAAAATAGTATTGAGGTTCATTTGAAAAATAATGTTAAATTAACATTATAAATAAGGCTGAGAATTCTTTGAAAACTACACTGAAATTCAATTAGATAGTAAGCATATTTTCAAGCTAAAAATATTTGTGTACATTGGAGAAACATTATACATTCAAAAAATCTCAAACTATATATCAAATCTAAATAAACTTGAAAATTTTACTTGAGAACTAACATGCCGTTTTCTTTGAGAATGCTATTGTTTTCACGTTGAGAACTACGTTATACTCAACTGGTTTTCAAGGCTAAGGTTTAAATTTTGAACTTGCTATCAATATAATATTCAATGTATTTCAAAGGTAAATGTTTGTTGGGTATATTTCTATAAATAATTTTTTGAATTTTATTTTTTCTATAAAAAAAAACCTACTTGTGTAGGTAAAAACTAATGATATTTCATTAAAAAATACCAACAATTTAAAAAAAGATTACTTACACAAATCATTAAAAATTTAAAGAATAATCAGTAGTTTTTACTTACAGAACATAAATGACTTTAAAAATTAAATGTTAATGAAAGTCTTTATAGTTTAGTGTGTTATTTTTGAAACAAAGAACAGAAGTAGTCATTAATAAAAACTGAACATCAAATAAATGTTTTTTCTTTTAAAAACGACTAAATGTGAAATTTTTTAAATAAACTCAAACAGTTAATGACATAATTTTTTGAGTGTAAAGAAAACATCGCTTTATATACCGATATGCTACCCTCAATTAAAACACCTTGTAAAATGACAAGAAAAAATTGTTATTTATATTTTGCTGCCTCCTATTTGACAAGAATTCCTTGTAATTTTACAAACGTTTAACCTATAATTTTGTAATTTTACAAGCTAAAATTGTAAATTTAAAATTTTTTTGACGCGATAAAACTTACAAGAAGGTTTCGTAACTTTACTAGATTTTTTGCTATGAGCTTTTTTCTAATTTTACAAACTTTTTACCAAAAAAATTGTAAATTTGCAACTTTTTGACGCAATTAAACTTACAAGGAATTCTCGCGAATTTTCTAGTTTTTTTTTTGTAAAAAAAGGTTGGAAATTTTTAAAATTAAAAAAAAAAAAATTGTAAAATAACCAAAAAACAAGTGAGAGTGTTAAATTCGGCTGTGCCGAATCTTGTATACCCTCCAACGTTAAAAAAAAAATTGCAGGGGCGTTTTTTTGGGGGGGGGCTTGTCGGGGTCCTTGGGGACACTTTTTTTACAAATTTAATTACTATGCT
Organism: Pegoplata infirma; assembly: GCA_963921195.1. Lineage (NCBI taxonomy): Eukaryota > Metazoa > Arthropoda > Insecta > Diptera > Anthomyiidae > Pegoplata > Pegoplata infirma. The sequence goes on along the minus strand of OY992536.1, from coordinate 228,589,043 downwards.
TTTTGTACAAAAGATATACAATTTCATCATTATATAAATTATTTGCTAATATCCACGCCCACAAAAGGGGCGGACCAAAAAAAAGTAATTTTCAAATCCCCTGGGTCCAAGTCCAAGACTTTGAACTTTTTCAAGCATAAAAATGTTTCATTTGTTTAACAAAAATACAAAAAAAACCTATTAAATGTTACCTTTTTTTATGGGTTGGTGTACTTCGTTAAGGGGGAACTTTTTCCCCCCTTGTCAGATTTTTCCCATCTCCGAACTTAACCAGCCTATGAACATAAGACATATATGTGCCAAATTTCAGGAGTCTGTCACTTTTATTTTAGACTGTATCGTGTCTTCCACAGACGGACGGACAGACGGACGGACGGACGGACAGACGGACATCGCTAGAATGTCTTAGAATCGATCACTGATCAATAATATATATACTTTATGGGGTCCTAGACCGATATTTCGATGCGTTACACACGGAATGACAAAGTGAGTATACCCCCATACTGTAGTTGGAGGGTATAAAAATGTAAATCAAAAATTTTTTGTTGAAAAACAAGGAAAACTGTCAAATATTAATAAAATGGGATTACGAGACTTTTTTTAAACCATTTCCAATTGTATTTCAGAACTTACAATTGTATTTCAGAAATTATCAATTGTATTTCAGAAGTTGTCAATTGTATTGCAGAATTTATCAATTGTATTTTAGAAATTATCATTTGTATTTCAGAAGTGATTAATTGTATTTCAGAAATTATCAATTGTATTTCAGAATTTATCAATTGTATTTCAGAAATTATCAATTGCATTTCAGAAATTTTCAATTGTTTTACGAAAATAATTTTCTGAAATACAATTGATAATTTCTGAAAAACAATTGATAATTTCTGAAATACAATTGATCATTTCTGAAATACAATTGATAATTTCTGAAACACAATTGATAAATTCTGAAGTACAATTGATAATTTCTAAAATACAATTGATAAATTCTGAAATACAATTGACAACTTCTGAAATACAATTGATAATTTCTGAAATTCAATTGGAAAAGGTGTAGTATTTTGACAAGGTTTTTTGTTTGTATGTAAGCAAAAGTTTTTTATACAAAATAAAATATAATCTAATCAAAATTGTTATTTTTTTACGTTAGAAGATTTACTATAACATAAAAAGAGCATTGTGGAGGGCATTAATAGATGCGGCCAAGTCGAATTTAACTTTTCTACTTGTTTAATTGTAAAAACATCACTGAATTAGCTAACAGATCGTTATAAAATTTAACGTGTGTTCATATGACGGAGTTTTCAGCCTGTTTATACCACCATCTCTCTGTCAGGCTAAAAACATTTCTTACTACCCTCGCATATGTGCGTTCACTATTTGAATAACCAACAACCGGAAATGGAAATGAAATCAAGCTTTGGTAATGACAAGCGGGTGTTGTTTTATTTGGTTTTGGTTTAACTCATAAACACACGAATACACACGAACACACACACAATAATATATACTATTACATACATGTTGTCAATTTAACTAAACCAATGGACATAGTGTCAGACATCAATTGAAATTAACAGCTCTCAAAACGTAAACATATCGCATCACATCGCATATTATGTGCGTTCGTTCGTCCGTTCATTCGTTTGTTCGTGTTTGCAAATGCTTTAATTTAATCGATTAACACTTGGTTGTTTACACAATCACATGACATAAAGCTAGAGTGCTTTCACTTCTCTTCTCGGGTAAAAAAGGCCTCTAACATTAATCTATTCCTAAACATATGAAATAGGCAAACATTGACATATACAAATACATTCACTCAAAAAAAAAATCTTGTAAAATGACAAGAAAAGTTTGTAACTTTTTATTTTTGCTACCTTCAAATTGACAAGAATTTTTTGTTATTTTTTTCAGCTTTTTACCAATAATTTTGTAATTTTAAAAGCTTTTTATCAATTTAATTGTAAATTTACAATTTTTGACACGATAAAACTACCTCTTATTTTACAAGAATTCCTAGTAAAAACTACGAGCTCTTTTGTTATTTTACAAGATTTTTACCAATAAAATTGTAACTTTACAACTTTTTTGTCAAAATAAGACTTTCAAGGAATTCTCATGAATTTGAAAGATTTTTTTTTATAAAAAAACCTTGGAAATTTGTAAAATTACAAAAAAAAAAACTGTAAAATTACAAAAAAAAAAATTAAATTTCGATCGAAAAAATTTTTTGTTAAATAACAAGGAACACTGTCAAATGTTGGTAAAATGGGATTACGGGACTTTTTCTAGTAATTTGAAAAGGATTTTTTTGAGTGTACATACGTTGTAAAATATATAATACACGCATACAACTTTAGAGATAGTTAACACAATCACGTAAATAACTGGGGTATGAACATGTATTGGTGTCTGCATTTGTGTTAGTATTATTATGAAGGAAAATCAACCATACAAACATTCAATATTATGTCTCTTGTTTTGTCATTATTGTTAGGCCATTTTCTTTAATACGAGTGAGAAATTATTTAATATTGTATAGCAGTGAAGTACATCTATAGTAATAATGATGATGAGGAAGAAACTTATACATATTTATATGTATAACAATTATAAACTAACACTTTTATACTCCCACCTACGGCAGTTTTAGACATTTGATCCGTAAATGTATTTTGGAAAACAGTAATGTATGTCTTCATGTCATTAAATGTTTAAATTGTTGTTGCTACTAGCATTTCGGACAGGTACTTGTAAAAAAACTCCTTAGATTTCAAAAGAAATTTGTTTTATTTTCTTAAAAAAGAAAATTAAGATATTTTCTATTTCAAAGATATCTCTGAAGTTCAGATTTAGGATCTTGCAGAACATTGATTGTCATAAACTCTTGCCTTACAAATTTAAGGGCAACCAAATAACATTTGTCGTGGATAAACGATCCAAATTTTTTTTTTATACATTACCTGGGACAGGATCTTCATGCACTAATAAACTATATTTTAGGCGCCTAAAATATGCATTAAAAAACTAAAATATGCACTAAAAACTATAAAAATCTGCACTAAAAATTATAAATGCTATTTTAAAGATCGTCTCCTTACCTATTATTCGAAATCTGAACGAGATCTGTATGGTTTTTACTTTTTGAGATATCATTATATTAGAACACTTTTGTCAAATATATACGATTTTACCAATTTTCAAGACCCCATATCTTGAAAACTGGAAGAACCAGAAGCCAAAAAATAGCACAATCTCTTGTTTGTTCAAGTTAAACCCGGTACTAAATTTTATTAAATTTGGAGGAGGCGAGGTCAACTCGTCGGTTGAATTGAGGTGATTTAGCTCTGCAGCTGAATTTAACACTCTTAGGGCGGATTACTCAATGAAAAGTTAGCTGCTAACTGCCGATTTAACGGAGCTTTATTTCAAAATTTGTATGAAAGAGTTAAATTTAACGGAGAAATATTTTATAACGGAGCATTGAGTAATCCAGCCTTACTTGTATTTTTTTTTTTCATTTGCCTTCTTAACAAAAAAAATATGTCAGATTTCTCTTCGTTACAAAAATTTTACTACTGGTAATTTTAGAATCTAATATTTTGGTAAAGTTCTGTAAGGTTTTTCATTTTCCTTTCATTTTTTTTTTTTTTGCTAGATTACCTTATTATAGTTATAGTATGTAAAATATTGATGTTTTCATGTGTTGATGACTATAACAATTTGAATAAACCTCAAAAACTGAAAACATCTTCTTAACTTTTATCCAACAAAACCAAATATAACTTACAATCTATAGTCAGATATGTTTGCATAGAAAATACAAGCAGAAAAAGAACAATATCCAGATTCGTTCAGTTTATTGTATGTTCAGGGGCGTGCAATAAACTGAATGAAGCTTTGGTAAGCTTCTCACAATGATTAAAAATTTGTAAATGAAAAAATAGACTTATAAAATTTATAATTTATCAATAAATTCTGATTAATTTTTATTAAAAAATAAAAATTGTTTTATTCGACCTTTAAAATATTATATTTTGAGGATGTTTATTCTGGCTCGAGGTCATTATTTTCTTTACTAATTAAAACGATGATATTCTCATAGCATAATTTTCAAGAAAATTATTTTTTGTTTTAAATTTATTTATGTTGGTCATTTTTGCAAGACTTAATCGACACGTGTTTCGGAATTTGTCAAATTCCATTGTCAAGATTATTTAGCAAAAATAGAAACGATTTACTACAAAGTATCAAACGAGTCTAATGACAAATCGTTTGTGCACAAACTAAAATATTGGAACATATTCGACTCTATCCACAATGGGAATTAAAAAGACGAACTGCAAAGTAGCAAACGAGTCTAATGACGAATCGTTTCTGCACAAACTAAAGTATTAGTTATTAGAGTCGAATATGTACTAATATTTTAGTTTGTGCACAAACGATTTGTCATTAGACTCGTTTGCTACTTTGTAGTAAGTCGTTTCTATTTTTGCTAAATAATCTTGACAATGGAATCTGACAACAATGACCAACATAAATAAATTTTAAACAAAAAATTGTTTTCTTGAAAATTATGCTATGAGAATATCATGGGTTTTATCAATAAATTTTAAATAAAATATCGATAACAATACAATTATTAACAAAAAAATTTTCCAGTTATCTACACTCAAAAAATTATGTCATTAACTGTTTGTAGTTTATTTAAAAAGTTTTCCATTTAGTCGTTTTTAAAAGAAAACACATTTGTTTGATGTTCAGTTTTTATTAATGACTACTTCAGTCCTTTGTTTAAAAAATAAAGACTTTCATTATCATTTAATTTTTAAAGTCATTTATTTTTGTTCTGTAAGTAAAAACTACTGAATATTCTTTTGATTTTTAATGATTTGTGTAAGTAATTTTTTTTTAAATTGTTGGTATTTTTTAATGAAATATCATTAGTTTTTACCTACACAAGTCAGTTATTTTTTTGTAAAAAAAATCAAAAAATTATTTATAGAAATATAAAAACATGTTTGTATCAAGTGACTTTGGCACGATGGGTAGAGTGTCTGGCCAGAATGTAGTTGATTGCGGGATCATTTCCCAAAAAAATTTATTAAAAATTATTAAAAAAATATTTCAATAAAAAATTTTAAAAAATTACCTACGAAATCATTAATTTTTATTGTTTTCGTAGGTTATTTTTTTGAAATTTGTTGGTAAAAACAACAGAACTATCATTAATTTTTAATGTTTTCGTTGGTTATTTTTTTCGAATTTTTTGGTAAAAAAGAGTGAAAAAAACGAAATTTTTTAATGTTTAATGTTACACTCAAAAAAATAAAACTGTAAAGTTAGCATATAATTTAGTTAAATTTAACTAAAAAAACACCTGATTTTGAACCTACTAAATTTGTAGTTAATTTAACTAAAAATATTTAGTTAACTTTTCGTAGAATGAATGTAGCAAAAACAACCGTAACTTTAACTAAAAATTCAGCTGAATATTTCGTAACATTTTTATGTACGTATTAACAAAAAGAATAGTTAAGTTCAGCTTAACTTTTTGTAAAAAAATTGTAAGTTTGTCAAATATTGATTTCATACACTAAAACTTCACTTATTTTTTTCTTTTTTTTTCAGCATTAAGTTTAGCTTAAGTAGAACTTATGAGATTTGCATAGAAGGCTACACAAAAATTTCAAAATTTTTTTCACTTTACAAATATGATACTAGAAATCTGCAAATTAATAAAAATTCGTAAACTCAGTTTTAAAGTCAACAAAAAAAATTAATTCAAAATTTGTTCAAAACTAGTATTTTCGTAAATTTAACTTTACTAAAAAAAGTAGTTAAAACGCTTATTTTAACTAAAAATTTGCTAAAAAGCCAGTAAACTCGAGTTAACAAAAAAAAATTTGTTAACTTTACAGTTTTATTTTTTTGAGTGTATTTATTTTCGAAAATTTTGTCAACAGTAATTTTCGGTTTCTATTTTCCTACTTATGGATATATCGATAACTAAAGAATTTTTCAATTTTCTATGTGAAGAATATTAAAATCATGTTGGGTTCCCCACCCCAAAAAAATTTTCCTTTAGCCACTGGCATTTTGCCTACCTCAGTTTCTCTATTGGTTTTTGGCTAAAATGTGACAACAAATAATTTTCCTTAAATATTCTAACCATAAAACCATATTAAACCATCACATGTATGGTTTAATTTCTATTTAGGCAATCTCTTCTGGTTTTTGTCTTTAACACCCGCTTCTTATGGAAGTATATCCAGAGATTCTTATTATATTTAGTGCTTGTGTGTATGTGTGTGTAATATTATATGCAGTATTCCATGTTACATATTCTTCTGTTGGTTAAACTGACATTTTGACATTATGGAAAATATTTACCTCACTAGGCAAGAAGTTGATTAGTGATCGACTTGTTTGTTGTTATTCTCCTGCATTCATACAAAACTTCATTGTAAAATTTGCAATGGAAATTTTACAATCCTTTGTTTGAGTATAGAACAAAATACATATAAAACTGCATTGTTAATTTTGCAATGGAAATTTTACAATACTACATAACCTCCTTAGGTTGTTCTTATTTTACACATGCACTTGTTTTACATATGTGTTGGCGGTAATGTTGAAATTTGGTTATTGTATAGATTAAGCTCATGTCTGGTGTTTTTCCTATCTGAAGGATTAAAGTAAGATTAAAATTATTTTTTAATGGTTAATTAGTTTTAGATAATTACATTGTGCTAGTCGAAATTTAATGGTGTTAACCGATTTTCATTTCTAGCATTTGTATACGCGATATTCGCGACTTAAAACTACAAAAAAAAAGTTAATTTTTATACTTTCGGGATAAGTTTTAAATTTACATTTAAAAAAGGCTTACAGGGGAAGTCTCCCTGATGTAACCCTCCCATCTTCATGAAATTTTGATATGTTGTTAAGAACGAAAATTATTTCGACCCGTATTTTTTTTAGCGGCCCAAACTCATTTTTAGGGGGGGGGGTCGATTTGTATGGGAGGAAATTAACCTTTTTCAGTTTTTTACAATTTACGCCTATTTAAACAAAATTAATATAGGCACGAGTTATAGTCCTTGCCGAGGTTTCAAAATGAATATTTCTTTAATTTTTATTTTCTTTTAAAAATTTAACAAATTAATATTTATTTTCTTTTAAAAATTTTTACAAATTAATATTTCTTTAATTTTATTTTCTTTTTAAAAAATTTAACAAATTAATATTTCTTTAGGAGTGTTTTTCACTTAACATAATCTACGGTTTGGATTCCATCTGCAACTGTCCAACTTTTGTAAGTTCAACAATATATATATCAATCGAGATTGATTGAGCTAAATCAATATTGCTGAACTAGGGATTTGAAACAATGGATTTCATTGTAATTGTCCACAAGCTAATTCTGTATGTTGCAACAATGTCTGGGTCAAGCAGAACCAGACATCAACATATAGAACAACAACCATGAGTCAGTCTTATGTTGTTGTATTATAATTTGTTTCATACATTGCTTTCGTATGAGTTTAAAATTATTGAACAAGTCAATGTGCTATATTAAAATTACAAAGAATCTCAAGTGTGTCAACGTTGGTGGTGGAAATGAACTATTAATAATTCCGTATGTATGTCAGTGTACTTTAAGAAAGAATCCAAACTTATATTATTGTGGTAATGTATGTATGTATGTATGTTAATGTACTTAAGCTATGGTGAAGTTATTAGGGTGACATATACTTAAGCTAGGGTAAAGTTATTAGGGTTGCATATACTTAAGCTAGGGTGAAGTAATTAGGGTGACGTAACTCCTCCCCCCTTGGAATAGAGCGACGGCCACAATGAATTCATTGGGGATGGAGCGGGAATCGCTGTGTTCGTGTAGATGATCTTTTTTCTTGATGGTATCAGTGCAATTATGATTATCAAAAGCAATAGTGTTGATAGAGCAGCATATATGGATCCTGCATGAATGACAGCGTTCTCTTGTAGATTGGTAATATTCTTTAGATTATCGATGTTCATTTGTTGTAGTGACATTAGAGTTGTTATTTTAGTTGTAGAGTTTGCTATAATTGTTGTATTGTTATTTGGAATAAGGTTGACGTTGTCCCAAAATATTGATGTTTGATCATAGTAGATAATGTTATTAATTTGTACGCTACATCCCTTGAAGTATATAACACCAGTACCCTTAATTGTTAATGGAGCTCCTTTTCTGCAAGTAGATTTTATTATTAGTAATTGTGGAATATTTATGAAAATTATATAATTGTTTTCGATTTGAATAATTTTCTCTATTTTTCCCAATTCCATTAGATTGCAATTTGCCGTTCCACCGTTAAAAAGTGGTCCTAAGCATGTTGAGTCTTCTAGCAGTTCTTCATCTTCCGTATTGCAGTAATATATGCCTTCGATCCTGGGACAAATGCTACCAAGTTTGTGTATTTTGAATGTATTGTGTAAAATGTAAGATGCTATGATTATTTCCTTAGTATTGTTAATTGGTAATGGTATGATATGATATAGATTATATTTTTCTTTTGTTATAATTGGTATTCTGAAATTGAATACTAAGTTTGTATTGTTATAATAAGCTTGTAGTTCAAGCAATTCGTATATGTGTTCGTCTGAATTCAAGTAAGCTTCATATTCAGTGAAGTTACTTGAGCCCAAGGAGTTGTCATATTCCATGACGTCTTGTCTATTTGGGAGATTTTCATATTCCATGATTTCTCTTATTCTAGCAAGCTCCTCAGTGTTCAGAATATACTTAGAAATAATATTTAATTTTGCGAGAATAATTGCTTCGCCAATATTTGTTATATGATCATATAAGAGATCTATATTATAATTTATTCTGTTCAAATATTGCATTTCTGATATATCCCTTAAATTCTTATCAATTCTATTTGAATTAAATTCGAAATTCTTTGATATTATTCTCTGTTCGTCATTTATATGTTCAGTTATATTACGAAATCTTTCAATTATTTTCATATTCAAATGTTTTTGTTCCCTAAAATTATTTTGTGCAAAAACATTTTCTTTATGGACATTTTCCATTTCCAAGTTCAATTTTCTTGCATCTTCTGCATCCATATTCCCCGTTATAAATTTAATTGCTGATCCAAGTCCGTTAATAAGTCCCCTTTTAGTTCGTCTAAATGGCAAAAGTGAATTGAGCCTATTATTGAGTTTATTTATTTTAAAATCCGATATGGATAGAAGATCTTTTACTCCCTCATCTCGTCCATTTTGTCTTATTGAAGAAATAGTTTCCGATATTTGTTCCATGCAGGCAACATATTCATTTAGGTCAACTATGTGTATTAAATTACGATAACTTCCCTTTAGTTTTGCAGGTCCTAAATTAAATTTCATGATCGTTTGATTATTGTCCACGTTTTGTATATTAATGATTTTTCCGGATGTCAGCACAAGTCTGCAATGATATTAAATGAAACGATTTTATGAGAGATTTTGGAATTTCCGTCTAGTTTGAAGTCTGGTTTTGTGAATTTTCCTGTCATTTTGAGTAAAAATTGTCACGTTGTTATCAGATTTAATTTTATGTTTTGAAAATCGAGGGGTTAGTTTGTTTCGTTTACATTCTTTCCGAAGAACTACTTCATTTATGTTTCTAGCTGTCGGGCTAGATCTTTTCTCATTAAGTTTGTCTATTCTTTTTTCTGTTTGTTTTTCCATTCGTTCCTTTATAGAGGGAAACAATTTTTGTTGAAATTCGTTAAGCTTTTGTAAATAGTCATGTTCATTATTGAATGTTGTCTGTTTGTCAAATGTATAAGGTCTTCCAAAAAATAACTCGTAAGGGGTTAGTCTACACTCATAAAAGTTTTACAGTTACTGTTTCACAGTCAAACAAATAGTTTTCGTTTCAGTTAATATTAAAAGAAAATTCGTTTGTTTCACATACAAATATTCTAAACAACTTTTTGAACGTTTATTCAAATACATAACTGTCTTTTAAATAAAATTTTCCGTAACGTTAGTTTTTTTCAGTTATTTAAAAAACAAACCACATTATTTTATTTGTCGTTTGTTATTTGTCAGTTATTTAAAAATTTCTAAAATTAGATTTTTTTTTTTTGAATTTGAAAATGAAATTTAGTTGCTGAAAATATAAGTAGCTTGTGGCACAGAGGGTAGCGTGCTGGGCTATCAGCCAGAAATTATGAGTTCGATTCTGCTCAGGTTCGAAGTTTTTTAAAATTATTTCTAAAAAAATAAATAAAAATGAATGTAAATTTCCGTTATTTTAACCGTTTTTTCCGTAAAATTTTGTCAGTCATTTTTTACGGATTTTTAAGTTATTTTTACGGATTTCAACAGTTATTAATTAACATTTAAAAATAACTGAGAAATGTTTTTGTTTTAAATGAAATGTAAGTAGTCCGTTTTTTAAATAAAGTTTCATTTGTTTCAAACGTATTTTCTGTTGAATTTACTTACATAATATTTTAAGTGTAGTAGCTGAGTGAATAGCGTTATTATAAGTTATTAAAACTTCACGTAAAATGTCTTCATGGTCTATTGAAAGCTTTAACTCTTTTCTTTTCGCTACTATTAATCGATAGATTTCCGTTAAGGTAGAGTGTAATCGCTCTACAGGGGAGTTACTGCTACTTTGTTGAAAAGAAGTAAAATGAAGATTTATATCATATTGTTTGCAATAATCTTTAAATATGTTTGAATTAAATTCAGAACCTTGATCACATATGATCTTCTTTGGAACACCATAAAGAGAAACAAAATTATTTATAGCTCTAACTACCGAGAGGCTAGTTCTATTCGGAAGAGTAGATGCGAAGGCAAATTTTGAAAATTTATCAATAACAGTTAAAATTTGCTCTTTGTTAATGGCATATAGATCTATATGCAATATTTCCAGAGGCTTAGCAGGTGTCTCTGGTTTTTGAAATTCTATTTTCGGGGGATTTCTGTCATATTTCTGTGTACGACAGGAAATGCAGTTATTTATAGTTCGAGTAATTTTTTCCTTCATGGAGGGAAAGAAATATTTCCTTTTCAGATGTGCCTGGGTCTCATTAATACCCCTATGGTTATTTTTCTCGTGATATTCTTTTATAATGGTCTCTTGGGCGTCCTCTTCTATTATATCTTTCAAAAAATCCATACTTCTAAGTATTTTGAAAAGTTTGCTATGAAAGAAAAATTTGGAATACACAGCTTGTACCATTCTAAAAGTGTCATCATCTGTAAATACTACAGTTAGCCTGTTAGGTGGAAGAAATTTTTTGAAAATTTCAGTGATATTTGTTTCACTAAATGATTTCTCTCTAATTGTCCGTCTTTTCTTATTACGAAAAATTGTCTCAAGGGACATTGATGGTTCAGAATCGCTTTTCTCCAAAATTAATTGCGAGTTAAACTCGTTTAATGGACGTTCTGAAATATAAATTCCATCATCTAAATTTTCAACTGCTGAATGAATAGTTGTTCCCTGTGTTCCCTGAACAGAAAGTGTATCATTAACGTTTATGGTCGTGGTTTCCTCTGCAGGTTTGTTGATATTATGAAGGATGTGAATTTCGGAGTGATCTTTATCTGAATTTAGTTTAATACGACTTAGAGCATCAGCATTCGTATTACATTTACCCTTCTTGTAAACTATTTCATAATCAAATTCCTCTAATTTTAATCGCCATCTTATCAGTTTGGAATTTGGTTCCCTCAGACTCATTAACCAGGTTAAAGGTTTATGGTCTGTAACTATTTGGAATCTTCTGCCAAAAAGATATGGCCTAAAATATTTTGTGGCCCAAATAATGGCTAATAGTTCCTTCTCGATGGTTGAGTAATTTGATTCTGTATCGGATAATGTGCGGCTGGCAAAACATATCGGTTTGTCATTGCCTATTGTACCCTGTGAGAGCACAGCTCCAACTGCCACATTACTTGCATCCGTTGTTAAAATAAATGGTTTAGTAAAATCCGGATACTGAAGAATGGGGTCATTAGTTAAAAGTTCCTTCCCAGTTTCAAATGCTTTCACATATTCTTCTGTTAATTTTACAGTTTTGCCCTTTTTTAGACATTTCGTAAGGGGTTTTACGATTTCTGCAAAATCTTTAATAAATTTTCTATAATACCCCAAAAGTCCTAGAAAGGATTTTATTTCCCGTTGAGTTTTTGGAATTGGAAAATTTTTTACCGCATGAATTTTATCAGGATTTGGTTTTATTCCTTCCGTGGTAACAATGTGACCTAAGAAGGCGATTTCCTTTTTTAAGAATTCAGATTTGTCAATCTGAATTTTGAAATTAGCCCTGCGAAGTTTCTCAAAAACTTGCGTAAGATTAATCACATGTTCCTCCAAAGAAGTCGAATATATTATTATGTCATCTAAATATACTAGGCAGTTTTTTCCTATTAGATCTCTAAGGACATTGTCCATGACTCGTTGAAAAGTCGATGGGGCATTTTTCAAGCCAAATGGCATGCGAACATATTCATAATGCCCATTATCCACAGTAAACGCAGTTTTCGGAATATCCTTTGCGTTCATTTCTATTTGATGAAATCCGCTGGCCAAATCAAGGGTGGAAAAGTACATACATCTTCCTAATTTATCCAAAATGTCCGTTATATTTGGTAATGGATATCTGTCCGAAATCGTTTTTTCATTCAATTTTCTGTAATCTATTACGAGACGCCATTTACGTTTCCCACTTGCGTCTAGTTTTTTAGGAACAACCCAAACGGGTGCACTCCAAGGGGAATAACTTGGTCTTATTATTCCCTGATCAAGCATTTTGGATATTTGCTTGCCGACTTCTTCTTTATGTACATAAGGATATCTATACGATTTGGTGTAGATAGGTATGTCATCAGAAGTCGCAATTGAATGTTTGATTTGGTTCGTAAAAGTTAAATTATTTTCTTCTTCAAAAAAAATGTCGTTGTATTCATGTAAAATTTTTGAAATTGCCTTAATTTCAGAAGAATTGAGATGATTCAATCTCAATTTATTCAGAATGTCCCTTCCTGAAATTTCATCCCTGTCTGTATATATGTTTATATTATTTATTTCTATATATTCATCCGGTTTATATATCTGTACCCTTAAAGGTTCCTCCAAAATAAAAGTCTGTTCTTCGTCGGAAGTATTTACGACTTCCATAAAACTGAAACCATTAAATGCCTTATAGAGGCCACCTTGAACAAATATATGTTCATTTATCTTTATATCATTTATTTCGAATGATCCGTTGTGTATGTTCACAGGTAATTTTGCAATGTTTTTAGATTTTCGCATTAAGGTATGTTTTGCCGATGTTTTATGTACTCTGAATTTTAATGGGATAATTGTATTATTCATTCTCAAACACTTGCCAGGTAAATCAATTGTTGTCCCAGTCTTAGTTAGAAAATCTAAACCTAACAAACCATCAAAATAATTATGAAATTTAAATAATAGAAACTCAAATTTTCCTTTTTGATTAAATTCTTTGAAAAAATTCAATTCAACTTTTTTGTCCAGTCTGTGTTCCTTAAAAACTGTTTTGATTGTTACAGTTTTCATTGTTGTTTGTTGGTTTGGTTTAATATAGATTGGGTTTAAAAATGAAGAAGACGCACCAGTGTCTATCAAGAATCTAAGTGGTCTTCCGAAAGGGGAGGCAATATCGACATATGCCAACTCTACCCCATGAACATTGATGTCTATGTAGCCTCTTGATTCGTCAAGGCTGGTATATGAAAATTTCCTGAATCGTCAATGTTTGTGGCTTCATTTTGATATTCGTCAAGGTTCTGGAAATTTTCTGTTTCCAGAAAGTAGTCTCTGTCACTGAAGTTTTGTACTAAGAAGTCTCCGTTGAATTCTCCGGTTGACGGATGTTCATTAATATTGTTCACTTCCATTCTAGTATTAGAAGTTCTGTTTGTTTTTGTACTTGGTGAAGATTTAAAATATCCACTCTGCCTATTCCCGAAGCGAGAATAAGAAGTACTAGTGTCCATAGGCTCAGGGGCCTTAATGTTGGATTGCACCGATTTGTTATAAGAGGTATTAGTACCTCGTTTCGGATATTGGTAGTTTCCGAAAGTTCTGGGATATGAAGATTGATTCGAATATTGATAATTCACGAACGGTTTAGGATACCCAGGTGAAGTCTGATTCGTGTTTTGAAGTGTCTGTTGTGGTTTGGAATATGAGCCAAAATTCCGTATGTAGTATGGTTTATTCGTTTGTCTTTGATGTTCGTAGTTTTGCTTGTTCTTCATTTGGCCATAGTTGATATTTTGCTCTTTTATGCAAAATGTCAAAGCCGTTGTCAGGGATTCTGGGCGCATTGCCCTTATCGAAGAACCTAATGGTTCTTTAAGATTCGTCAAAAATGAATTTAAACACATTTCTGCGAAAAGTTCCTTTTTCGCCTTTATAACATTTTTATCCTTTTCGTGAATTAAAATGTTATTGTAAAGTGTTGATTGTATCTCAATCACTTCACTGTAGAAATTTTCGACTGTCTTGTTGTCTTGTCTTATATTATGAAGATCCCTTACGAGGGATGTTTCTGTTCTTTTGTCCGAATAGTGTAGTATTAAATTTCCTTTTATATTATCCCAATTAAGGGGAGTGCCATACACATTTAAAATCTCATTTGCCTTATCGACAACTTTGTTTCGAATAGCTCTTAACAAAATTTGGCCGTAGGGTGTACCATCGGCCCCTCTAATGTATAAAAGGATTTCCTCTACATTATTTATAAATTCGTAAAGAAGTCTAGGATTTCCGTCGAACTTAGGTAAATCCTTGATAGCGTCTGGGACTTTTAGAGAATTAAAAATGTCACCATAATTCAAGGTGTTAGGAGCACTAATATTATTAGGAGCACTGGTATTGGCTGTCACGAATTGTGACCCAGATGATCCTTCAGGGTTAATCATTTTAATTTCGTTTAATTGTTCGTTTTCCGTAATTGTTTCGAGGGATTTACTTCTGAACAGTTTAGAATAAGGAGAAAATCGTTTTGAAAACTTTGACATTAAGGGAGCACTGAAATCACAATATTTGAATTCACTTCACTGTTTTGTATTTATTATTAATTCTTTTCTTTTATATATATTTTTTTTTTTGGTTTCTTATTTTGTTTTTCTTTTTCCTTTTTCTTTTTTTATATTTTATAGATTTTTCCTTCTTTTAATAAAAAAAAATGTATAATAGTGTATGTGGTAGACTTACATTGCCCCGAGGATGGTGAACTGCATGTTGATTTTTCCAATTTCCTTAAGGATGATGAACTGCATGCTGCTTTTTCCGACTGCGCCAGTTATAGTCCTTGCCGAGGTTTCAAAATGAATATTTCTTTAATTTTTATTTTCTTTTAAAAATTTAACAAATTAATATTTATTTTCTTTTAAAAATTTTTACAAATTAATATTTCTTTAATTTTATTTTCTTTTTAAAAAATTTAACAAATTAATATTTCTTTAGGAGTGTTTTTCACTTAACATAATCTACGGTTTGGATTCCATCTGCAACTGTCCAACTTTTGTAAGTTCAACAATATATATATCAATCGAGATTGATTGAGCTAAATCAATATTGCTGAACTAGGGATTTGAAACAATGGATTTCATTGTAATTGTCCACAAGCTAATTCTGTATGTTGCAACAATGTCTGGGTCAAGCAGAACCAGACATCAACATATAGAACAACAACCATGAGTCAGTCTTATGTTGTTGTATTATAATTTGTTTCATACATTGCTTTCGTATGAGTTTAAAATTATTGAACAAGTCAATGTGCTATATTAAAATTACAAAGAATCTCAAGTGTGTCAACGTTGGTGGTGGAAATGAACTATTAGTAATTCCGTATGTATGTCAGTGTACTTTAAGAAAGAATCCAAACTTATATTATTGTGGTAATGTATGTATGTATGTATGTTAATGTACTTAAGCTATGGTGAAGTTATTAGGGTGACATATACTTAAGCTAGGGTAAAGTTATTAGGGTTGCATATACTTAAGCTAGGGTGAAGTAATTAGGGTGACGTAACTCACGTGTGGTTTAAAGGTATTAAAGGTATTAAAAATACCTATCTCGTGGTGCTAACAACGGGCAAAAGAAGTAAATATTTTTCGACTTATTAACAAAAATGTCCTAAAATTTTGGTATTTTACTCAATACGACGAAAAGTTGTGCATGTTTGGACACGTTCTTTGCACACATAGATAGGTTTTCTAAAGACCTTTCATTTGGTATGTAACATGACTAGGTTTCTTTGCATAATATAGGAGAAACACTAAAAAAACTGAAAAATGGCCTTGTCTTCCCCCTCCTTTTTACCCCCTAAATACGAATTTGGGCCGCTATAAAAAATACGTGTCCCTTTATTTTTTCTGATCTACCAAATTAAACCCAATTCCATAAAGATCCGCGGGGACACTGGGGAGACTTCTCTTGTTAGTTTTTTTTTTTTTTCCAATTGAAAATCAAACCCCGAATTTTATGCACTTTTATTAATTAACTGTACTTGGGACATGTACAGTGAAACCCCATAATACAGTGAAACCCCACGAACGGATTTCATAAACGGATGTCATTCAAAGTCTTCAGTGTGACAAAATATTTAAAAAAATTACACACAAAAAAAAATTTCCAGTGAACGACTTTCATAGTATTTATGAACACATTCATAAAATTTATTTACTTTTCATAATGCTTATAAACTTTTTCATAGTATTTATGAATAAATCATAATATAAGAAATATTTAACATTTTTCATAAATACTATGAAAAAGTTCAAAAATTTAATGAAAAAGTTCATAATTTTTATGTATTTGTTCATAAAAACTATGAATTTCGTTCATTGAAAAATATATTTTTTTGTGTATCTTTGGTGGCATTGCTTGAAAAATATTGGCGGATGATCTCAACTTAAAACATTTTTTTCTCATTGAAATATATTTAGGGCCGAAATTGCAATAGTTTCTTCGATCGGTATGTCCGTGATGAAAAAAGATATCTGACAGATCACAAAATCATTCTGAAGAAAAAAAGATTATTTCAGATGTGCTAAAAAGTTTTGAGGTTAAAAATATCGAGGTTTTACAGGTTCTCGAACACATGAGAAAATTTAAATTTTGCCAGCATGGTAAATCGAAAACCCTAAATATCAAGAACTTAATGAGATAGATCAATTCTAAAGGCAGATTCGGATTTAGCACATAAAAAGCTGTTAGACAAATAAATAGTGTTGGCAATGAATAAAAAATTTGGCCAGGGTTACAAGAGCCATTTATTTTAACTGAAATATATTTTTAAGACATCCATGAAATATTTGTTTGAAGAAGTTTTTAAATATTGCTAGGATTATACTATGATGCCGTATGCCCAGAAAGTGTGATACACAACAAATAAGAAAAAGTAATAAAAAAAATAAATTTCGGTTAATCGGTTAATCGACTAAAATTAACCGATTTATTTGTTATTTGAAAATTGTCAATTTTAAATTATTCGAACAATTAATCAACCAAAATTAATCGGTTAACCGATTAACGGTTAATCGATTGAATACCCTAGTTTAAAACCTCCAACTACAGTATGGGCGTATACTAACTTTGTCATTCCAAACATAACGCATCGAAATATGGGTCTAGGACCCCATAAAGTGTATATTATTGATCACTGATTGATTCTAAGACATTCTGTGACTGACCGTGTGTCCGTCCGTCCGTCTGTTGTGGAGCACACCATAAAGTACAAAAAACAAGAGCTAGAATCCTCAAGTTTGTCACAAATATGTATAATGGTCATAGGCTGGTTAAGATCTTGAACAAGCAAAATCGGACCAGGGGGGAAAAGTTCCCCCTTGAAGAACTAAAACTACCCCAGAAAAATATTTTTTTTATATGTTTTATTTGTATATTTCTTCAATAAATGAAACATTTTAATGCCATGTGAAGTTCATCGACCTAAATTTGAACCAATGGGATCAGGAAAGGCAATTTTTTCCGTCCGCCCCTTTTTGGGGGCGTGTGTAGAAAAAAATAGTTTAAGTAATGATACATTTTTTTTAATTAGTTGCAAAAACTGGCATTTATTTATTTGGTAACGTAAATGAAAAACAAATAAAAAAAAAACGACTAAAAGATTAAATTTTTTTTCCTAAAATGCTGTGTTTTTATATATTTATGATAATTCGTTAATAAAAAACTATAATATTCCCTTAAATCACTTTTTTCAGATAAATTTGTACATTTATAAGATTTTGTGAAAAACAAAAATTCGATTTTAAATAAAATTTATAATAATATAAATTCATATTATGCGCTCTTTCTTAAATTATTTTGATAGCACATTATGTTCACTTTAATTTAAATTTTTTTCTTATTAATTTATCGCTTTTCATTCCAAAGTTACAGAAATAATAGTGAACTATAACCCTTTTTTCCGAAAAACAAAAAAAACGCCTAACAGGTTAAAAAAAATACAATTTTTTTTTTCCAAAATGTGTATTTTTACGTGTTTCATCAATAAAAAATATAATATTCTAAAACTACTGCTTATCTGAAATAATCGCCATTTTGTGTACCATCGAACCTACTGTGCAGTGGTTCAAAAGTTATTTAAAAATTTTAAAATCACATTCAACAAATCCGAGTGCAGTACAAGAAATTTAATCGTTCTTTATTCTTTTTTACTTTACTTAACAAAAAAAAAAGTATAAATAAAAAATCATCAATGTCATTTGAATTGTAAAAAAGGCTTTTTTTGTAAAATGAAATCGCGTTGAAGTTATCAATCTATTGTTAGTGGTTTATTGTCAATTGTAATAAAAATTGAGGATATACCAATACATACACATATACATACACATTCTAACACAAACAGAAATACAATAACATAAAAGAGAAACAAATAAGAGCACACATACATATGTATCCATTAAGGGTGTTCTTAACAGTAAGGGAAAAATTTAAAATGTTTTAGTTGCTTGGCACTGGGCAAATTATTGTTCCTTTATACTAAAAACTTAAAAAAATAAAATTTGGAGGTAATCCGATAACTTTAAGTGGACGCGGAAACGACATGAAGTTGGAAAAACGGATTACAAGGGGAAAAAATGACTTTTTACTCATTTTCTCAATTTTTTCGATATTTAAAGTTAAGTTTGAATTCAAATGGTTACAGAATTGTGATGTGGAGTACATTACCTTTGTAATAAGGCAATAAAAACTAAAATCGGTTAAAAATCACCCAAGTTATTACAACTGCCCCAGGCAATTACCGTGTGGCAGACCACTTGATCAAAGATTTCGAGTTCAATTTTTGAAATTGATTGAAATTATCTACTATAGCAAAATTTTTTTATTCTTTAAGTCCCTATGTATTAAGGTGATAAGTATTTTTCATATTGTGTGATGCTAACTTGTTTGAAATTAATGGTAAAAAGGTCTAAATTTTTCAACCCTGTTTTCAAATCTCCAATTTTAAATTTTTATTTTTTTTGGCCAAAAAAATTAAAAAAATCGATCATTGGACTATTGGATTTTGTTAAGCACATATAAGGGAATAAAAACTACAAAAATTGTAGACATTCCTTTTTTCATTAGGCTAGTTCAGCGATTTTATTTCGGCGGATTTCGAGATAATAGTGATTTTAGTAACTTTTTTAGCTTTTAGTTAATTTTTTTATTTTTTTTTAACAAACTTCATATGTTTTCTACCGAATTATTGCAGCATAATATAGAATACTTCAATTCCTGTAATAAGGGCCAAATTGAGATATGAAAAATTGACCCAGTTAGAGGTCAAAGGTCAAATTTTAGAAGAATTTTAATTTTTAAAGATTAACAGATTTTTCGAGCGGGTATTAATGAAACTCCTTGATGTTATTTTAACATGACTAAACATAAGTGGTTTATTATTAAAATTCAGAAAATTAACCCTTAAGTGCTACTGGGGTCTATATTTTTTTTATTTAATGGAGAAAATATAAGTATATTATTTCATAGGGTCATATAGACCCCAACAGCACTTAAGGGTTAATGTTCTGAATTTTATTAATAAACCATTAATTTTTAGACATATTAAAATAACATCAAGGAGTTTCATTAACACCCGCTCGAAAAATCTGTTAATCTTTAAAAATTAAAATTCTTCTAAAATTTGACCTTTGACCTGTAACTGGGTCAATTTTTCATATCTCAATTTGGCCCTTATTACAGGAATTGAAGTATTCTATATTATGCTGCAATAATTCGGTAGAAAACATATGAAGTTTGTTAAAAAAAAATTAAAAAAATTAACTAAAAGCTAAAAAAGTTACCAAAATCACTATTATCTCAAAATCCGCCGAAATAAAATCGCTGAACTAGCCCAATGAAAAAAGGAATGTCTACAATTTTTGTAGTTTTTATTCCCTTATATGTGCTTAACAAAATCCAATAGTCCAATGATCGATTTTTTAAATTTTTTTTGCCAAAAAAAATAAAAATTTAAAATTGGAGATTTGAAAACAAGGTTGAAAAATTTAGACCTTTTTACCATTAATTTTAAACAAGTTAGCATCACACAATATGAAAAATACCTATCACCTTAGTACATTGGGACTTAAAGAATAAAAAAATTTTGCAATAATAGATAATTTCAATCAATTTCAAAAATTGAACTCGAAATCTTTGATCAAGTGGTCTGCCACACGCTAGTTGCCTGGGGCAATTGTAATAACTTGGGTGATTTTAAACCGATTTTAGTTTTTATTGCCTTATTACAAAGGTAATGTACTCCACATCACAATTCTGTAACCATTTGAATTCAAACCTAACTCTAAATATCGAAAAAATTTAGAAAATTAGTAAAAAGTAATTTTTTCCCCTTGTAATCCGTTTTTCAAACTTCAGGTCGTTTCCGCGTCCACTTAAAGTTATCGGATCAGCTCCAAATTTTTTATTATTAAGTTTTTAGTACAAAGGAACAAAATTCTGCCCAGTGCAACACAAAAATACGATATTAAAAAATAAGAACACCCCTAGTATCCATACGTACATATGAATATGGATACAAAAAGCAATGACATAAAAATCTCAAAATCAAAACACTAAAAGCAATAAATGAAAGTTTTATATACAAAAATACTTTTTTTTTATTTAACAACAACATCGTCATGTCACTCAGTATCAACATCACATTGATAACAATAACAAAAGAATAAAAGAGCACAACATCAAGAAGAAAAACAACAAACAACTGATACACATTTTGTAAAATGAAGGTTTAATCGACTTCTTCTAGAAAAAAGTCAAAATCTAATTTTTTGTTGTTGTTAAAAAGTCGAAAAGTCGACTTTTGCTATCAATCGCGTTTACAAATTTTTTGCACATAAAAATCTTGAGCGCGAATATATTAAAAACAAAACATGCAAGAAAAATTTGGATTGCAGTTTTGGAATCAGGAGGTTCAATTAACATTAAATCAAGTCCTATTTGTTGTAAACACTATAACAGTGGTAGATGCTAGACCAAATTGGATGACAGATTTGGATTCAGGAGAGTAAAACCTGTAAGAATCAGTTGGATATTTCGCTGGGAGGTTTTTGTTGTCAAACAGTGTAATTATTTAGCAATAACTCGAAAACAGGATCAACAAAAAGAAGAGTGAGATGCCATTAGCAGATTTTAACACAACCATTTTAACCATGCGTGGGTATAAGGGGGGGGGGGGAAAGGGGAAAGGACCAAATTTCGAAAAGAAAAAAAGAGGAAAAAAAGAAAAAAAGGAAAGAAAAAAGAAAATAGGAAATTTTCTAAAAAATTTTCCTAAGGAAAAAAATCCCGAATTTTTCATAAAAAAAATGTGAAAATTTTAATAACAAACTTTTTTATGTGAAACAAGTCTCAAAACTTATTTGAGATAAGAGGTCGCAGAAGAATTTTTCTATGGAAAAAAAGTCTCAGAATTTCTGAATTTGAGACGTATTTTAAGGAAAAGGTCTGAGTTTTTTTTAAAAAGGAAAAATTCTCGAAGTCTGAGACTCTTAATTGTTGAAAAATAATCTCAGAAGTTGAAACTTACTGAATTAGTAGAAGCTCGCTGAATCTGAGACTTTTTCTGTGGGAAAAAGGTCTTAGAATCGAAGACTTTTTTTTAAGGAATAAGGTCTCAGAATTTCAGAAAAATGTCTCAGAATCTCATACTTTTTCTGTAGGAAACAGGTCTCAGAATCTATGACCTTTCTATAAGAAAAGGTCTTAAAGTCTGACACATTTTCTATAGGAAAAACATTTCCGAATCTGTGACTTTTTTTTAGGAAATACTGACAGAATCTCAGACTTTTTCTATAGGGAAAGTGTTTTAGAATAGGAAAAGATTTCAGAATCAGAAAAAGGTCTCAGAATCTGTCACTTCTTCTTTAGAGAAAAAGTACCAGAATTTAAATTTTAATAATTAATTATTTTTTTCTATATAAGAAAAAGCTCTCAGAATCTGAGACTTTTTCTATTGGAAAAAGGTCGAAGAATCTAAGACTTTTTCTTTAGAAAAAAGGTCTTAGAATCTAAATTTTTTTCAGTGCGAAACAAATCTAATAATCAGAGATCTCTCTTTAGGAAAAAGGTCTCAATAATGCTTTAAAATATGAGACTTTTTCTATAGTAAAATGTCTTAGAATCTGAGACTTTTTCTGCGGAAAAAAAATCTGAAAATCTGAAAATTTTTCTTTACGAAAAAAGTCGCAGATTCTGAGACATTTTTCGTAAAGAAGAAGTCTTATATTCTGAGACATTTTCCCTATAAAAAACATGTTCACGAAAAATGTCTCAAAATCTGATATTTTCTATGCCGGAAGAATTGTTTCTATTAAAAAATTCTCAGATTTAGACTCTTCTATTGTATGCGAAAAATATATTTTTTTTAAAATTTCTTTTAAAAATTTGAAAACTTTTCCATACGAACGAAAAAAGTCGCAGATTCTGAGACATTTTTCGTAAAGAAAAGTCTTATATTCTGAGACATTTTCCCTATAAAAAATAGTTTTTTCACGAAAAATGTCTCAACATCAGTTTTTGTGAAAAAAAAACGTATCCCTTTTTTTGATTGTCAACAAAGGTGAATATGTATATGATTTTTTTTTTCGAATTAAAAAAAATTTTACTTTTTTTTTGCCCTCCACAATGCAATAAAAGATTATATGCAAAAAAAAAATTACGCGAAAAAAAATTTTTGGTGAAAAAAAATTCCGCGAATTTTTTTTTTTCTAAATTTATTTGTACTTGTAAAAATTCTATTCTGTGTTTAATTCTGTTTACATATGCTAACCATTTCTTCAAAAGAAACTTTATGAACATTTTATACAGGTCGAAAGTCTTTTTGAAGGCCTATCCTATGGTGAATCGGACGTGTCGAAATTTGGCTTCGTTAAGTTCGTTATTGTCAAAAATGTATTATCGCTTGGGTAGTTTGTATGGAGATGTATATACGTGCGTCCGCCAAAATCATATATAATAATCTCTATCAAAATTTAGCTGACCCGTATTTTTTCGTTTGGCGAAATTCCTGCTAGTTCGGCTTTATGCGGATTTTCTCGAAAGCCCTATTTTTTTCATAAGGTGGCAACCTTTTTTTTTAAATTTTGGATTGGGCAGCTAAGCAAAAAAGGTGACTCTTATTTTTGCCCGCTCATTCACATATTCAAGTTTCAGGACAATCGGCGGGTGCCTTGTGAAAAACCTTCCTTGTAAGAGGAGGGTTTGAAAAAAAAAAATATAAAATCAGTTAAGAATTGTTAATTAGGCAAAACATAGAAACAGAAAAGTACATTTTTCTCTAACT
The DNA here is from genome assembly GCA_963921195.1 of Pegoplata infirma. NCBI lineage: Eukaryota > Metazoa > Arthropoda > Insecta > Diptera > Anthomyiidae > Pegoplata > Pegoplata infirma. The sequence goes on along the minus strand of OY992536.1, from coordinate 228,565,187 downwards.
GTGCCTAGGTCCAATTTTGCTCCTTTTCGAACTTAACCAGCCATCGAATACATGACAAATTAAAGTGTGTACCGAGAAATACTTCACTTGTAATTCATATTCTAACATATTTCCAATGAAATAAAATTCTAAATCTTGTTGATATTTCGAAATATGTTTTAGTAATTCAAGTCATTTTAAATTCAAAATCTCTGTTAATTAAATTCCTTTGAGTGTAAATAAATACATGTATGTTAAAAATAGAGATGGCTGCGTGAGTAACTTTTGACTCACACTCTCAATAGGAATTTTTTAAATCATGCACACTTACTCATGTGCATATTTTTTTTTACTTACACTTGTTCACAATTACACAAGCTTCACTCACTCTAACAAAACTTTTTTTTATAAAAAAGACAATTTTCAAAATCTATTTAAATTTTCCACAAAATATGAAGTTGGGACAATTTTTACAATATTTTTGCTTTTTTCGGGACGAAAGGAAATATGAAGAGAAACAAATAATCACGCAATCTCATGCAAAAAAAAATTGACTCACGCAAAAATCTTACTCACGCACACTCACTCACGAATTTTTTTCTACTCAAACTCACTCAAAATCACGTGTGTATAATTGAGTTTAAAACACAATCATGCGTGATCATGCGTATACCATGTGAATCACGCATTAATCTGCTCATGTGCCCATCTCTAGTTAAAAATATGTAGAAAATGGCATTGAATTTTTGTGGTTGTAGTGGCACAATTCTTTTTTTATGGTAAAAACGACACATATACAATACGCGAATTGTCATAGTATTCTTTGTTGGATGTCAGAATGATATATAACAACAACAACTAAAAACATCATACATTTTTCCGCTCTGTATACGTTAATTGGCACACATTTCAATAATAAAAAACGAATACTCACTTCACTGGGGGAAACATAAAACGAAAAGAAAATAAAACAAGAAAAAAGTTAAATTCGGCTGAATCCATTTATACCCTACAAAATGAGATTTTTAAGTGAAATATTTTTTTTTTTTTATTTATTTTAAATAAATTATCAGTACAATCAGCAGAAAAATCTGCTGAAAATACACAATGGGTGAGCCATATGAGAAATCTCCCGTTTTGAACAGACGCGGTTTGCTAAATATCTGTTTTGATTGTCTTAGTGAAATTAGCAGAGAAATCTGTAGAGAAATCTGGATAAAAAAAATTAATTAAATTTTCAAAGTTTTTTTTAAGTTATACTTTCTTCCAGAAACCAGGGGTGGAAACCGAAAAACATCGAAGAAGTCCAAATTCTTAGTTGTCATTCAAAAAAGACCATGTTTAGGTCATCTTATGAATGCAGTTTTGTCACATTTAATAACCTCGAATTCAAACTATTTACAGATGTAATTCGTAAAAGATCAATTGTAATTCGAAGATTCTACTTGTAATTCGAAGATTCTATTTGTAATTCGAAGATTCTATTTGTAATTCGAAAATTCCATTCGTAATTCGAAGACTCCATTTGTAATTCGAATACTCAATTTGTAATTCGTAACAGATCAATTGTAATTCTTAAAAGATCAATTGTAATTCGTAAAAGATCAATTGTAATTCGAAAAAGATCAATTGTAATTCGAAAAAGATCAATTGTAATTCGTAAAAGATCAATTGTAATTCGTAAAAGATCAATTATAATTCGTAAAAGATCAATTGTAATTCGAAGATTCCATTTGTAATTCGTAAAAGATCAATTGTAATTCGTAAAAGATCAATTGTAATTCAAAAAGATCAATTGTAATTCGAAAAAGATCAATTGTAATACGTAAAAGATCAATTGTTATTTGTAAAAGATCAATTAAAGGGCTTATTGTAAAAACTCAATAAGCAACATTTAATTTTATGGTGGTATTTGCCTTTTAAAATAATGTAGAAAATAGTACTTTTGCAGAACTTTTACTCTTAATATACTTGTTCGAAGGGTTAAAGTAAGACTTCTGCCAAAAATCTGTCAATGGAACATAAGCAGAAGGCGAAAAACACGAAAAAATAAAATGTTACTTATCAAGTTCTTGTAGTAAACCCTTCAATTTTAATTCGTAAAAGATCAATTGTAATTCGTGAAAGATCAGTTGTAATTTGTAAAAGATCAATTGTAATTCGTAAAAGATTAATTGTAATTCGAAGATTCCAATTGTTATTCGTAAAATATCATAGAAATTCAGTTGATGTTTTCGAATTACAATTGGAATCTTGGAATTACAATTGATCTTTTACGAATTACAATTAATCTTTTACGAATTACAATTGATTTTGTACGAATTACAATTGATCTTTTTCGAATTACAATTGATCTTTTACGAATTACAATTGATCTTTTTCGAATTTGAATTGAACTTTTTTGAATTACAATTGATCTTTTAAGAATTACAATTGATCTTTTACGAATTACAATTGATCTTTTACGAATTACAATTGATCTTTTACGAATTACAATTGATCTTTTTCGAATTACAATTGATCTTTTACGAATTACAATTGATCTTTTACGAATTACAATTGATCTTTTTCGAATTACAATTGATCTTTTTCGAATTACAAATGATCTTTTACGAATTACAATTGATCTTTTACGAATAACAATTGATCTTTTACGAATTACAAATAGAATCTTCGAATCACAAATGGAATCTTCGAATTAGAAATAGAATCTTCGAATTACAAGTAAAATCTTCGAATCACATTACAGAGGCTACTGAAGTTTGGCATATATGTTTGTCATTTACCTGGTCAGGTTGGTATTGCAATCCAGCCAAATCGGTCCAGTGGTTCAAAAGTTATGAGCAAAAGAGTAAATTTCGGCAAAGGTGTTTCGCGAATTTACGAGATAAAAAACACGATAACTTTCGAATGACAATAATGAGACTACTGAAGCTTAGCATGAGTCTTTTCCGTTCCCCGGGTCTGTTTGGTTTTAAATTTCAGCTCAATCGGTCCAGTGGTTCAAAAGTTATAAGCAAAACCCTGAATTTCAAATTAGTTTCATCTAAAATGCCACGTGTTTTAACAAGTTTTAAAAACATTGGTGGTAACTAAACAAAGCTTTTCAAACTTGTTTAAATTTTAAGCAATGCTTTAAAAACTTGTTTAGTTTTAAAAGCATTGGTAACTTAAAAACCACTCTCGAAAAAAATTTTACACTCAAAAAAATTTTACACTCAAAAAAAAATTTTACACTCAAAAAAAATGTACACAAAAAAAAATTTAGTTTTTTTTTTTTACAAAAATTACAATATTTTGTGTACATACGTACGTGCATTCACTCAGAAATATTTTTGCAGTAAAAAAAAACATTGCACTCGAAAAAAATTTTGCACTCAAAAAAAAAAAATAGTATTTTTTTTTTTTTTTTAAATGACAAAAAAAGAGTTTTTTACTCAAAATAAAATATTTCTAATCAAAATTGTTAATTTTTTCACGTTAAAAAATGTACTACCCTTTAAAAAAATGCATTGTGGAGGGTATTCATAGATTCGGCAAAGTCGAATTTAACTTTTATACTTGTTTATATATGTTTTTATTTGAAAGAAAACAAAGTAGTTACAATGAAGCAGACAAATAAGTGTAATTCAATATTGAAAATAATAAACATATTCATACTCATCAAAGCGCAGTTTTACCATTAAAATAAAAAAATAACTAACTATATATTTTTTTTATATGCTCTTTTTAATTACCAAATATTTTAATAACATTTTCTTTTTGTATTTCATTAGTGCATTACTTTTCTAGAAAAGAAAACCGAAAAGTTAATACGAAATTTTTTAAAAATTAACTGAAAAAATTATTAAAAAATCAGTAAAAAATTAATAGTTTGTAACGCGAGTTTACTAAACGAATTACAAAAAAATATTTTTTTAGTACAATTTAGTAAAAAAGTTGTAAAGTTGGGATACAAACAATTTTACAAACTTTTTTACTGACGTATTTTTTTGAGTGCAAAAAAGCGATTTTCTAAGTTCCATATAGGGCTATCCATACAACCTATTCAGAAGTTTACGGTACACATATTTTTTTCGCTGGACATTTGGTGTGGAATGCCTCATACATAAAAATATTGGTATTTACGTCACCTTTCATGGGAAATATACTGAAACAAAATCGGTTCACGCATTACAGAGAAAATGCTTTAAACAGGTACACCAATACCCCGGTTTGCGTCGCTTCGGTTTGCGTCGTTTCGAAGTTGCGTCGTTTTCAAATTTCTGTGATTTTGAAGTTGCGTCGTTTTGGTTTCAGTTTGCGTCGCATGGCTCCGAAGTTGCGTCGATAGTGCTTCGATTTGCGTCGTTGATATAAAAATGTGTGTACAAAGCTAAAACAAAAAAAGGGGATTTCCCGTTTATATTTCAGTTGCGTAGCATGACTTCGAAGTTGCGTCGTTAGTGCTTCGATTTGCGTCGTTAATATGAAAATGTTTATACAAAGCTTGCTTTCATACTTGCTTTTATACTATGAATTTTATATTTTTATCTTAATATTTGTATGTTTATGTTATGTTTTTTTACGTTTTTCTCATGAACTGTTATATTTTTATTTTAATTAAAACGGTTTTCAAAAAAAACATACAAAAAAATTGCATTTTTTATTGAAAAATCTAATTTTTTGCTAAAATTATGAATCTCGGAACCAATTAAATGAAAATCAATACAAATGTATGGAAAATCGTGCTTCGGTTTGCGTCGTTTCGGTTTGCGTCGCGTTTCTCCGGTCCCAATTAACGACGCAAACCGGGGTATTGGTGTATTGTACCTCAATGCATATAGTTAATGAACCAATATTCTTACAATGAAATAAAAATAAATAAAAACAATGAATAAAAATAATAAAAATAAATAAAAAAATAAAAACCTTGTTAAATTACTAGAAAAAGTCTCGTTATCCCATTTTACCAATAATTGACAGTTTTCCTTGTTTTTTAACAAAAAATTTTCTCTCGAAATTAACATTTTTTTTGTAATTTTACAACATTTTGTAATTTTACAACAAATTTACAAACAAATTTAGTTATTCACGAGATTTCTTTGTAAGTTTAATTGCGGCAAAAAATTAGTAAATTTACAATTTTATTAGTGAAAAGCTTGTAAAATTAAAAAAAAATCTCATAATTTTTATTTGGAATTCTCGTAAAATGGGAGGTAGCAAAAAATCTAGTAAAGTCACGAGAATTCCTTGTAAGTTTTATCGCGTGAAAAAAGTTTGAAATTTAAAATTTTTTTGATAAAAAGCTTGAAGAATAACAAAAATATTAGTAAAAATCTTGTAAAATTACTAGAAATTCTCGTGAAATAGGAGGCAGCAAGAAAAAAAAAATAACAAACTGTTCTTGTCATTTTAAAGGTGTTTCTTTTATTTATTTTTTGATAGTGGTATTGACGTCACCTTGTATGCAAAGTTTGCAGAAACAAGATCGGTTTACGCATTACAGAGAAAACGTATTTCAAACACTATGCAATTATTTTTATATACATAGATTGGTGTATTATATACATAGAGGTGTAACAAATGAAATGATAAACTAACATATACCCTCTATCACTAGAGTAGAGGATATTAAAAGATTTTATATGTTTGTACACTCAAAATAATCACTCTGTTAAATTACAGAGATACTCTGCTGAGCCAGCAGAAAATACCATAGATTTCCAACCAGCAAGATTTTTTGTTATTTTACAAAGAAAACTCTGTAAAATGCTTTCGATAAAAAAAAAACTGTAAATTTACAGAATTATCTATTAAATATTGATAAAACCGAAAAGAATTTTACCAAAAAAACTCTATAAATTCACAAAGTTTTAGTTAAATGCATTTTATGAGTTCAAAATTTTACAAAAAAACTTTGTAAATTAACAAAGTTTTTGTTAAATCCATTTTATGAGTAAAACTTCTCTGCTTCAAAAACATTTTTATTAAAATTAGAAAATTTAATTTAATAAAATTAAAATTTTGTGAAAACTACAAGTTTTTAACGAGTAACTCCAATTTTACAAAATTTTGGTTTTCGGACACAAGAAAATACAAAGTATTATTTTAAAATCTGTATTTCGACAGATAACTTTGTCAAATATATGTCGAAATAAGATTACAGTCATTTTACAGAGTATTTAACAGAGTAATTATTTTGAGTGTATAGTTAGTCAACGAATGTGAATACATATGTGTGTATGTAAATGAATGTCTCTAAATGTATTGATGATGAACCAATACAAACTTTTTTCGTAACCATCGTCATCATCATTATCATTATTGTCAACATCTATGAATGTGTCATCAGTATGCATCAAAGAATTCTTCATTGGGGAAAAAATAGGAACAAAACTATACAATACTAGTATTGATACTAGTCAAGTGTTAGTGGCGATGGTGGTGGTGGTGTTGTTGTTGGTGGTGGTATAAGTGCAACATATGCGTGAATGTATGAATTCATATGTATTTATGTATATGTTTGTGTTTACTTACGTGTGTGTTGGTATTTTTTGTTAAACGTTTGTCGTTTGTAAAAATCCACAAACGAACAGATAAAAAAAATCCATCATACATTCATCCAATACATTCATACATAATACATACATACATACATAACGATCAATTAAATGGAAATTGTTACTTTTACTAGTTGCCAACAATTACAAACACAAATAAATGATGTTCATATGCGTTTTCATTCCGTTTTGTATGCTATTAAACACAGTGTTTTGAAAAGTACTAATAAAATGAATTCAGAAATCAAATCAGCAGTATATATGTTGCCGACTGGGTATTTTGCCATTATGAACCGGCAAATCGGTTCATAATGGCGAAATATCCAGTCGGCAACTTACAATATATATAAAAGGTACAATTATAAGGTTGGGGTGTCTCGGCAATGAATGTCTAAATAGGTGCATTATTGGTTATTCAAGAACTGGGCAGGAGGCGTGGTTAAATATTGGAAAATTGGCAATATTTGTGTCGAGTTCCCTTAAATAAATATTTATCAAATTAAAACGAATATCAAAAATTTACGTTTTTGTTTATTTTTTATGGGCTATCGATTACAATTTTTTATTTTGCAAAATTTTGAGAACCCGTTCTAAAAGTTTTCAGTTTATCTCAGATTCGATGTTTGTCTATCCACACAAAAAAAATCAGGTGGGAATTTTTCGTATTTTTCGAAAAAAATCGCTTTTGAATATTGAATTTTATAAAAATTCTTTAATTCTCTTATATTTTATTGTGTCAACACCGCGTATGAGTAATGCAAATTGCTTGGTTTCGCAAATACTCGTTACTCATACGCGGTGTTGCACTATAAAATACATGAGAATTTCAGAATTTGTATGAAATCCAATATTGAAAAAAATTAAAAAAAAAAATATATCGGATCGTCGGATTTCAGAACAGGTTCTGAAAATTTTCTAAAATAATCATGGGAACTCGACACAAATTTGAAATTTTTTCCAATATGTATTTATTTGCCCAGTTTTTCTAAATTTGAAAAACCGAAACCCCAAAGTTTCATATATTGCTATCTATGCCACATATTCAGACATTCATGTCACACATGTTATTTATAGTTTATTTATAGTTTATTTATAGTTAGTTATTTATAGTTATAGTCTTATTGAAATATATGCTAAATATTGAAATTAAATTATCATATTTTCTTAGCAAATCTGGGCATATCAAAAAAGTTCTCTTTATATTAAAATTCTTTCACAAGAAAAAAAAAATCCATTTATATTTCTACGTGTTTTACTGTGCCGATAGTAAAGGCTTTTTTTCAATTTTAGTATGCATTTATATAGGTGCTCCTATGCAATAAGAATGTGTGGGTAGCTTGTCATTGTGGTGGTATGACATAAATGCCAAAGAAGAAAAAAAAAAAATCTTTCAATCATTATTATTGAAAGTTGTTATTGAGGTTTGACTGTTTTCGTCTTTTGACGGTGTATTAACGCATAAACATGCACAGTTATGTCAATTGAAAAAAAAAAAAAAATCATTTAATGGTTAGAAATTTTGCGCATACTCTAAGAAAATATTTTTCACCAATTAAATAGACTACATATTTAAAAACAAAACTGTTTTTTCATTTAGTATACGAATTACGCCCTCTATGGTAAAAAGTAAACAAAAAGTTGGAAAAAAATTAAATTACTTATTATACCGACTTAATTATTTAAGTAACATTGTGCTCAAATTGGAAATTTTTTTTAACAAGCTGGGCACCCTACTTGTTTTTCGAAGTTAGCGCTCGTATTCACGATATAAGATTTTGATGATCAAGTACAATAAAAACGATATTTTCAAACTTTTTCGATAATTATTAAATTTTAAACCATTCAACTCTGTTAAATTAACACAACAAACCGTAATACTGATTTTCAACCGATTTAAATTTTTACTACCTTATTAGAAAGGTATTTTACTTCAAATCAAAATTCTGTAATCATCTGAATTCAAATTTAACTTTAAATACCAAAAAAATGAGAAAACAGAAAACAATTCAACTATTTCCTTGTAATCCGTTTTTAAAAATTCTAAGCCGATGCAGCAGGCCTTACCCATGTCCGATCATCCAAATTTTTTTTTCGGCGTATTGTTACCCCCAACTGAATATATCTAGGGTAAGTTAGGGTCAATATCAGCCAATTTAATTTTTTGGAGCACCATATAAAATAAATCAGAGTCAAAAAAAAATGCAATTTTCAAAATTTGAAAAAAATAAAACGAATTGTGATCAAATCTCGAGTTATGACTTAATGGTTGAGTAATTTAAAGTTGAATTATTAGACTCTAAAAAAAAAATTTAAGGTTTCGGACTTTTTTTAATTTTTAAACGTTTAAAAATAAGTGATGATTACTTCCAATAATTTTTTCATATTTTTCTTCTCAAACAACATTTAAATATCAACAGCATGTTGTCTACCTTTTTTTAGATGTCGATATTTTTTACTGGTAAATATTAATTTTCAAAATTTCAATTTCATATTTTTTTTTTTTTTTAAATCGCCATTTTGAAAAATTGATTACTCAACACCATCTTGGAGTAAAAGCCTGAAAATTGGTGTGCAAGTTGCATTCGTACTAAAACATATCCAAAAAGGAAATAAATCGAAGGGGGTCGGATCCGAAAGTGTACGATGGGGCATGGAATGAATTCCCCATTTACAAATTGTGTATAGATTCAGAAAAAAAAAAATTATAAAAAAATTCTGGCCTTGAATTGACCCATTTTTTAACTATTTAAAGTTGATCCTAATCTTAAGCCGGTCTGCAAAAATTACGCCTATTATATATGAGGCATTCCACACCAAATGTCCAGCGAAAAAAAACACGCCCATACAAAGCTTTACAAGAATGTAAATTTTTGAGGTTGTAGTGCATTCCGTTTTAATGTGATAAATATTTAATCAAGGCAACTCGCCACAAATTTTACCATTTTACCAATATTTGACCACGCATTCTAAGCCCAGTTTTTGAAAATTAGAAAAACCAAAAACGCAATTTTCTTAGTTCCATATAGGGCTATCCAAACAACCTATTCAGAAATATACGGGACACATGTTTTTCTGTAGCGGGACATTTGGTGTGGAATGCCTCATATATTTCCATTTATTTAGCATTTTGCGCATGTCGCACAAACTTTCAACCTTTGACAACCCCTTATCATATTTTATGAGAAAAATATTTGTCGAACATTTAATAAGACGTTTAATTAGAACGTTTAATTAGCACGTTTAATTAGACTTCTGTGTTTAGTTTTTAAAAACGGACTAAATTTACCCTAAATTGCAGTTAGAGGGTTAAGAAAAGAACCGCCATACAATTTCACTGGAGACAACAAATCAAATTTTGAAGCTCAGGTGTGTTTTTATTGTAGTTTTTTTGACGTTTTCCAAACACCTTTGATTAAAAAATAGAAATTTTAGTTATCCATAAAAAGAAATCAGAACACCTTTGATTAAAAAATAGAAATTTTAGTTATCCATAAAAAGAAATCAGAACTGAGTTTGCAAAACCCTTTGGGGACTTTGTCTATTTAAAGGTCTACATTCACAGGACATTAAAGCAATAGAGTCTCAAAGCAATGACCCAAAATTTGTTGCCAAGTTACCTCAACCAAAATAGAACTGAAAATAAATATCAGTATTCAGGTTTCAAGAGCCCTGTTTTCGCATAACCGTACATACGCTTATCGGCGTTAGTTTTAAGCTTCGATAAAAAGTGAAGCCAAATTCACATTTTTAATCAAATAGCATAGACACAACCCTTTTTTCTTGTTACACTCAAAAAAAAAAACTGTAATGTTAGCAAAAAAAGCTTGTAAACCTACAAGAAAATTTGCTGATTTTGAACCCAAAATTTTTTTGCTAAAGTTAGCAAAAATGTTTTGCCAATAATTAGTTAAATATTTTTTTTTTTAACTTACAAGGGAAGTCTCCCTGGTGTCACCCTCCGATCTTCATGAAATTTGGATATGTTGTTAAGAACGAAAATTAATTCGACACGTATTTTTTTTTAGCGGCCCAAACTCATTTTTAGGGGGGGTCGATTTGTATGGGGGGAAATTGACCTTTTTCAGTTTTTTACGATTTACGCCTATTTAAACAAAATTAATATAGGCATGTGAGGTATCAAATTAAAGGTATTAAAAATACCTATCTTGTGGTGCTAACTACGGGCCAAAGAAGTTAATATTTTTCGTCTTATTAACAAAAACGTCCAAAAATTTTGGTATTTTACTCAATATGACGAAAAGTTGTACATGTTTAGGCACGTTCTTAGCATACGTAGATAGGTTTTCCAAAGACCTTTCATTTGGTATGTAACATGACTAGGTTTCTTTGCACAATATAGGAGATAAACGAAAAAAACTGAAAAATGGCCTTGTCTTCCCCCCTACTTTTTACCCCCTAAATATGAATTTGGGCCGCTAAAAAAAATACGTGTCCCTTTATTTTTTCTGATCTACAAAATAAAACCAATTCCATAAAGATCCGCGGGTGACACTAGGGAGACTTCCCTTGTTAGTTCATACACATCTGAGGACCCCATTGGGTTCGGGCCCGATAGGTCCAGACCCCGATGGGCCTAGACCTAGTTGGGTTCCTTAAAAATCGTCATAGTTTTTGATCCAAAATTTGTGTCCGTTTCGCTCTACATTGCTTAGTTTTTGAGATACGTGATTATAGGGGAACACTGGGGTCTTGAGAATTAAAAAACTCGATAACTTCAAAAATATTACTCGGAGAGCTTTTGACTATTTTGCGGTCTTGTTCTACGTACTGAGAGCTACAAAAATGATTTTGGACTTTTTGTTGTTTCGGCAATATTTACCGAGATATGAGCATTTTAAAATTTTCGGGAATGCTAACTTTTTAGGATCCAAAGTTAGGGCCCGTTAGGGTCCACACATGTGAAGAGGTCCGGCGATACTACGGAGAGCTCGAGAACCAAAAATGGCCTCCATTTTGCTCTATCTGGCTTAGTTTCCGAGATAGCGGCATTTTAAGTTTTCTGAAAATAAAAAAAAATTTACCATTTATTTTGCTAATATAAGCAAAAAATCTTGTAAAAATGTTGTCAACTCAATTTCAAATCTTAGCAAAAGAAATTAGTTCAAAGTTTGTTTAAAATTGCTAATGTGCTAAATGAAGTTTACAAGAATTTTTTGCTTACATGCTAATCTCAACTAAAAATTTGCTAAAAGTTAGCTAACTAGCATTAGCAAAAAAAAATTAGTAAATCTACTAACGTATTTTTTTGAGTGTATATCATAGACATAAGCCTTTTTTTCTTGTTTGCCTAAATAAATTTAGACATACAACAGTGATGCCAAGAACATTTTGTTAAACGTGGATGCGTTTTCGGTTAAACGGCTTATGTTAGCGTATATACGGTTATGCGAAAACAGGACTAAGTCCATTGCGTTTGGTGTTCACCGTGGCTTTTGCAAATGGCTGTCGGAGAATCGATTAAGGATCAGAAATGCAAATAAATTAAAATACAAGGAAATAGTTCGATATTTCAATATTTTTTGGATTATTTAACAGACTCTTTAAATTATTTGAAAAAATTTAAATAACTTTCCATTTGGGAAAATAAAAAAAAAAAATCTTTGTCCTCTAACATTTTCTTTTAATATGTGTGTGGCTTTACATAGCTTTGTCATAAATTGTTCAAATTCTGCACGTTAGTGAGTCGGCATTCACTCACCTTTTACCATGATTGACCCGATTTTATTTTCTATTTGTTGTAGTTGTTGTTTTTATACCCTCCACTCTAGTGATAGAGGGTATATATAAGTTTGTCATTCTGTTTGTAACTCATCGAAATATCGATCTGGGACCCCATAAAGTATATATATTCATGATGCCCGATCGGTTTTAAGACATTCTAGCGATGTCCGTCTGACCATCTGTCCGTCTGTCCGTCTGTCCGTCTGTCCGTCTGTCCGTCTGTCCGTCTGTCCGTCTGTCCGTCTGTCCGTCTGTCCGTCTGTCCGTCTGTCCGTCTGTCCGTCTGTCCGTCTGTCCGTCTGTCCGTCTGTCCGTCAGTCCGTCTGTCTGTCTGTGGAAAATGCTGTCGCGGACAAAATATTGCACATAGATGACTGAAACTTAACACATTTATTGAAAGTTCTCCCGAGAAGTTTGGTACTGCATTTGAGCGATATCGGTTCAGCGGTTCAAAAGTTATGAACGAAAATGTAAGCACACCTCAAAAATTTCAGTACATTCAACATAACCTAAAAATACAAAATGCTATAATTCGGCTTCTGGTTGGCATATGTAAACATAATTGAACACCAAATGGTATTTAAACAAGTACGAACACAAAAAAAAAAAAAAAAATCGCGGATTTTTTTTACCAAAATTTTTTTTCGCGAAAATTTTTTTTTCAAAAAATTTTTTTTTTTCAAAAGTAATTTCCTTTTAAATAAAGTTTTTTGCAATAATCTTTTTGAAATTGTGGAGGGTATCACTACATTCGGCAAGGCCGAATTTAACTTTTTTACTTGTTTATTTCTGTTTTTCGTTCTTTGTATATTTGTACACTTTGTTATTTGTAGAACAATTTTCTTTCAGTGATTGTTGAAAACTATTTGTTCACACAATTCATTGCCTTGCAATTATTTTGTGTTGCTAAACGTTGCATGTGTATGATGGTTTGTAATTGTCGATTACAGTTAGAAATGACTAGACCGCATTAAATTAACCCATAAAAAAACGAGTTTTTCTAAATGAAAAATTTCTCAGAATCGGAAAATTTTTTAGAATATGGTTAAATAAAATAAAAGCTTAGATTTAAATAAAAGCTTGATTCAAGCTAAATAGACTTTACTTTAAAAATTTTGAAAAAAAAAAATTTGATAAATTTAGCTCGAATGATTTCAGAAATTTTTTTTGATATTTGTATTCAGTATGTTTAAATAAATAAAAATTGTGTATCGCAATATATTTTTATTTTTCAACAACACAAATTTTTTTTTGAAAATTTTCCAAAAATCCTAAACTTTGATAGAAGGGCGCCATGGGTTAAAATGATCAGTTTCGGCTTAAATTAAGTTAAGTCAATTGAAAAAATTTTCAGATTTTTTTTTTTTAATTTCTTGAACGTAGAAAAAAAAAATCCGCCAGTTTTGGAAATTTGTTGACAAATTTCATGTGGAGATATTTTGAAAACCGCTTCAATATAGGCTCACATTAAGTTTTAATTAAAGTTTGTCTCAATCTTTATGAAAAAGTCAATGGAAAAAAAGTTTTAGATTTTTATAATTTCCTGAACGTTGGAAAAAAACTCAATTTTTAAAAATTTTTTGACAAATTTCAAGTAGCGATATCACGAAAATCGCTTTACCGATATCAGTTTTTTTTATTGGTATTCTATTCAGGTGACAGGACATAATCCCCACGGACATCATAGCCATAACGGAAATGGGGATTATGACCCAATGCATTACGGACATAATCCCCATATTAGTTGTGGGGACTACGACCATTTCAAAAACGGTCATAATCCCAATGGGGATTATGTCCCTTCCCTGTTGGGATTTCGACCGAAAATTTTGCGGTCATAACCCCCATTCATATTATGGGGACTAAGTCCAAAACAATTTCGGTCATAGTCCCTTTATTTTGCGGAGTGGGTGGGTTTAATGCATGGAATTTCTAATCCCTAAGATTTAACTTTTAAGACAAAAAAAAAATTCACATAATTATTGGGATTATGACCTATTAGTATAGTAGACATTATCCCTGTAATGGGGACTATGTCCACTTTTAACGTGGTCATTTTCCCCATAAAACTGAAAATTAAGTCCATTTTTTATTGGGATTATGTCCAAATTTTTTTTCGGTCACCGTTATGGGGATTATTACCGAATTCGTTTTGGTCATAATCCCCATAACGGAAATGGGGGTTATGTCCGTTAGGGATTATGTCATGTCACCTTCAATTCATATTTATATATTTTTTTTTCTTTGTTGATTATTTTTTAATATTAAAAATTAAAAATTTTGATGGAAATTTAGTAAAATTCTAAAACTTTGATCGATAATCGCCACAGGTTAAACTTATCGAATTTGGCTTAAATTAGGTTTAAAATAAAGATTTGCTCAAGTTCTGTGAAGGGGTTAAGAAAGGGGAAATATTTTTTTTAAATCTTGAACACGTAGAAAAAAACAGTCATTTTTGCAAATTTCAAATAGCGATATCTCGAAAACCGTTCGACCGATTTTAAAATAGTTTTAGTATTCGCATTCAACTTATAAAAATTTAATTTTTATAAGTTTAATTAATAAATAATAAATTTAATTAATAATTATAATGTATCGCAAGACATGTATTTTTTCAAATTTTTAAAGATCCACAAATTTGATTTGCTCGTGGCGCACATTGGTTGATGTTCATAGAACGAGCGGCTAAAAATAGAAGAAGTTGTCGAAGGACAATGACACTTGGCACATAGGCATTTTTTGTTTGAATCAAGAAAAAAATGCAAAAATCAAAATGATCCGCCCACTTTTACGCCCACCTCCCATACAAAGTGAAAATTAAATTTCGACCTACGGCATTGTTTTTTGGTACATATCATTTCTAAACACTCAGAATCATTTGTGTGAAATTTGAAAAATATCCGCCCACTTTTACGCCCACTTCCCATACAACTTGTATTGAAAAAGTGGCAAAACTCCCTTGATTTTTAATGCATCAACTCAATTTTCACAAAAAATAAATATTATAATTGTAGAATGGGCTCCAGAAAATATATACCTGATCCGCCCACTTTTACGCCCACCTCCCATAGAAAAAACAAATAGAAACAAGTGAGAGTGTTAAATTCGGCTGTGCCGAATCTTTTATACCCTCCAACAGGTTTAAAATAAAAAAATAAATCGCAGGGGCGTCCTTTTTTTGGTAGGGAGAACGGCGGAGTTGGTGGGGGACACCTGTATCCCCGCTATATATGTTTACAAATTATTTATTTATGATATTTACGCTTAAATAATAAATTTTTATCTTTATTTTTAATTAATTTCTATAACTACGCCCCCAAAAGGGGGCGGCCTGAAAAAAATCGAATTTTCTAACCCCCTCGATCCAAGTGCAGGTCTATGAACATAATATGGCATACAAATGTTACATTTGTTGAGCAAAAATTAAGAAAAGCTCGTAAAAATATCGTATTTTTCAGGGGTCGTTTTAGTTCTTCAAGGGGGAACTTTTTTCCCCCTGTTCCGATTTTGTCCATCTTCGAACTTAACCTCACCAGTAACATAAGAGATATTCTTGCCCAATTTCAGGGGTCTAGCTCTTTTTGTTTGGACTGCATCGTTATTTCTACAGACGGACGGACGGACATCGCTAGAATGTCTTAGATTCTATCATGGATCAATATTATACCCAGCAGAAATTTTGCTGAACCGGCAGCAGCTTTTGGAAAGGAAACTTGAGTGAAGGAGCGCATCCAAACCTGCTGAATTCATGCATGATTCTCTAAGGTGATGTCCCACTTTAGAGCGCTAGTTGGATACACCGAAAAAGCGCTCTTAAGATGCTCTGAATTCACATCTCTTTAGAGCGCTGAAAAAATCGCTATAAAGATGCAGTGAATTCATGTAATTTTTTTAGAGCTATTTAAGCAGAATAAAGATGAAGAACATTTGACTATTTCTGAAATACAAATTACAAAATCTGAATACAATTGACTATTTAATCTGAATACAATTTGAAAATCTTAAATACAATTGACTAATTCTAAAAATCAGTTGACTCCCTGCAAGCATTTGGAAGAAATATCGCCAAAGAGATCTAATTACATTTAAAAAATTTCCAATTATATTTCGAAAATTTCAAATTATATTTTAGAAACTTCTATTTATATTTCAGATATTCCCATTTATAACCAAAAAATGTTTAATTACATTTCAAAAATGTTCAATTATATTGGAAATTTTTGAAATATAATTATATATTTTTTAATATAATTGGAGAGTCTAAAATATGATTGGACATTTTTTGTAATATAATTTGTATATTCTGAAACAAAGGGGAAATGGTGTACTCAATTTTTTTTCTTTCAAAATGTGTTAAAGGTGCTATGATTGAAGCACTCTTTGCAGCACTGATTAATGCGCAATAATGAAGCGGTGAAATCATGTGTCTTTGTCCAAAACTCATGGTTTTTTATTCAAAAAGTGTTAAATATATTTAAAAGGAAAGCATGTGTGAAATTTTATAGCGCTCCACAGCGCTAAAAAGATGCATTCCACTGAAGTTGATGAACATTGAAATTTTGATGATGTTTATATTTTGTTCTACGAAATTTTTTATATGCCACTTTTTACAACTTTTTTTAATGCAAATCTCATCCATGACAATTGTCATTTACTAAAATATACAACAAAGTCAAAAGATAAGTTTACTATTATTGTAATAAAAGATTGAATATACAGTAAATTTGCATGCCATTTTAAACAAGCGAACATATATGAACTTTGAGCGTATCTGTCCAAACAAATAATTAATATATCAGCCTAATATAACGGAATCATAATATTCAGATATCTGACAACAAAATACCAAAAAATTATCCAAATCGGCGAACATGAAAAAAATGAATTTCGGACACTCTTCGACCAATGTGTGGCGTCGGGTTAATATAAAATTTTTACCACATATGTTATGGGCCTAATAAAATAAAAATTTAATCTGACATTCAAAATCGAAAAGAAATACTTTTTTCATACAAAAATATGCCACTCTAATGTTCATATTAATTTATTTTACTTATATAATTACACAGTGATACAAAATCGAAGTTTCCGAATCGGAATGGTATGAAACCAAAAGCAAATTAAAGTTGACATTTTACATAACAAAACCATCAAGGCGTTATTTAAGTTCAGCGCTAGATTATTTTTTACACGCATTTTAAGTAAGAGATTTTAAAGCATTTAAAGCTTATGTGTATTAAACATGTCCTATGTTAGGGTCGCTGGTTGTGGCTTTAGTGGACATATGCTGTCCAGCATCCAAACTTAGGTTCGAAATTACGTTAGCTATAACCGGTATGAATTTCGCTGCAATCGATGCCGTACCTATTTACTGAATAGCCAAATTATTGTGCTCGATTCTGGAATACGATTTCACCATTCACCAAATTTAAATATTTGATATTCTTTTGACTTTTAAGATTTTTAAAAAACCAAAAACCTTTAAAAATATCTTACATGACCTCTTATGCTATTTTTTTTTGCGATTACGATTAAAAAAATCGCCGTTAATCGCGATTATCGATTAATAGATTTTTAATAGATCGATAAAAAAATCTTTTAAAATTTACATTTCAGAACGTACGAAAATGCTAAAATTAATATTTTTTTAGAAATAAAACTGTAAACTTCTGAACTCCCCTAGCAAAAATTAATTCAAAATTTTGGAAGCACAGTTTTTTTTTTTGGTACACAGAAAAAAATATGAAGGAAACAAATTTGAGTAATCACTTGTTTAAATTTAAAAACAAAAATTGAGTAATTTTTTAATTGGCGCAATTAAAAATTTACTTAAAAATTTCAAAAACAATTTAAGTAAATAATTTAATAAAAATTTAATAGTTTTTTAATTTTTTTTTAACTCTCATAGTATTTTGAATTCTCGTTTAGCTTGTATTTTTTTGTGTATGTATATGAAAGTTTGTAATCGTCTTTATAAAATTTTCCTATGTTTTTGAGACATAAATATGTTTGGTAAAGTTTGAAAAAACAAGTTTTTTGTTTTTTTTTTTTTTTTGTAAAAAAATTTAAAACTTTTTTAAACTTAAAAAAAAATAAATAGATAAATTTTGAGTAAATTTTTTATTGTGTCAATTAAAAATTAACTCAAATTTTTTTTCAAAAATTTAATAAATTTTTTTTAAAAATTTACTCAATACTATTAAATCGTTTACTGGTGCAAAATTGAGTAATTTTTTACTCAATAGTATTAAAAATTTACTCAAATATTTTTTTTATTTTTTTCTGTGTATGTATATAGCGCATTGAAAGAGAATTTTTTATTCAGATTTTTTTTGTTTAAAATTCTTCTTTGCTTAAGTTTCACACATAATTTCCTTTGTGACATCTTATACACTTTTTTAATAATGTAAAATGATTTTTGGAGATAAATACAAGATTTCCCTGCATCCTTATTGCTCTTAAATAAATTCAACAAAGAGTGTTTCAATCAGAGCAGATAATATACATGCACTCAAAATATTTTGTAGGCAAAAACAAATGAAAAACACATTTAAAACCAGTGAATAAAATGTTGAAAACCATCCCAGTAATTATTCATTTGTTTTAACAAACACATTTATTTTTTACTGTTGACAAAATTTTCTAAAATAAATAACTTAAACATTAAAAAATTACGGTTTTTTTCATTCTTTTTTACCAACAAATTCGAAAAAAATAACCTACGAAAACATTAAAAATTAATGAGAGTTATGTTATTTTTACCAACAAATTCAAAAAAAAAAAAAAATGACTTCGTAGGTTATTTTTTAAAATTTTCTATTGATATATTTTTTTAAAAATTTTTAATAAAATTTTGGGGAATCGATCACGCAATCAACTACATTCTGGCCAGACACTCTACCCCTCGTGCCAAAGTTACTTGATACAAATATCTTTTTATATTTCCATAAATAATTTTTTGAATTTATTTTTCTACAAAAAAATTACCTACTTGTGTAGGTTAAATATAATGAATTCTCATTAAAAAATACTAACAATTTAAAAAAAAAATACTTACACAAATCATTAAAAATTTAAAGAATAATCAGTAGTTTTTACTTACAGAACAAAAATAAATGACTTTAAAAATTAAATGTTAATGAAAGTCTTTATTTTTAAGTGTGTTATTTTTGAAACAAAGAACAGAAGTAGTCATTAATAAAAACTGAACATCAAACAAACGATTTCTCTTTTAAAAACGACTAATCGTAAAATTTTTAAAATAAACTACAAACAGTTAATGACATAATTTTTTAAGTGTGATTTCATTGTGCCTCAATAGCCCTTTATCTGTGCTACCAAAGAGTGCTGTAAACTGTGACATCGCCCACAGAAATAATGCCTGAGCTCATATGGTTTGGACGAGCTATCTGACTCGTGATTCCTTTCCAAAACTGCTTCCAGTTCAGAAAAATTTCTGCAGGGTCGTGTCTGAATACCTGACTATGGCCAGTAAAGAGCTGATTGTTGGAAATTTATTAAAAAAATTTTCATGGGCATCCAGCGGCAAAATTTGAAAAAATTTCATGTCGAATTTTTTGACTAAATCCGGTCAAAGCCTTTGTAATATATTTATAAACAAAACTGAGGGGTTATTATTCGAAACAAATAAAATTAATCATGGGCCAACACACAAAAATTGGTTTCAGAACGCATCATATTATTCTGGAATCGATTCTACTTAACATTCCAGAATCAATTATTTTTTGTCTGAAATTGTCCCGAAAGCATTCGTTTTTTTGGAGCAATTGGTTGTTTTGAAAAATAATTTACCATAGAAAATTTGGTAGTGAATATATTCAAGAATCTATTGTAATTAATATCAGTTCCAAAATATTTTACTGGAAATAAATTCGTTATAAAACCAGTGAATTTCATAGAAAATTATTAATCGTAATCGTATGATTTTTTTTGTAGATTTCGATTGTTTGGTGCGAATAATGGCGATTACGTTTTTAATCGATTTGCAAACTCTAATCTGAACATCGATTTCCAGCAAAATCTTAATTGTATTTTTTAGAAAAATTATCACAGCTCTGTTATTTGTTATCCGTTTTTTTTTTTTTTTAAATGTCAATAAAAACGTTTTCTTCGTACTGGCAAAATATTATTCTCCTCGGCCTTAAAGTTTTGTGGTACACAGAAAATAATATTGAGAAAAACAATTTGAGTAATCACTTGTTTAAATTTTTAAATAAGATTTGAGTAACTATTTAATTGACGCAATTAAAAATTTACTCAAAAACTAAAAAAAAATTTGAGTAAATAATATAATACAAAATTTAATAATTTTTTTTATTTTATTTTTATTCTCTTCGTGTTTTGAATTCTCGTTTAGTTTATAGTTTTTTGTGTATGTATATGAAAGTTTGAAATCATCTTTATGAAATTTTCCAATGTCTTCAAGACATAAATATATTTGGTAAAGTTTGAAAAAACATTTTTTTCGAAAAAAAAATGTGAAATTTTTTTAAACTTTTTAAAAAAATAAATTGATAAATTTTGAGTAAATTTTTACTTGACACAATTAAAAAGTTACTTAAAAAATTAAAAAATTTTTAATTAAATTTTTAATAGTATCCATTAAAAATTTTTTAGTAAGCATTTAATAATTTTTTATTAAAAATTTACTCAATACTATTAAATTGTTTACTGGTGCAAAATTGAGTAATTTTTTACTCAATAGTATTAAAAATTTACTCAAATTTATTTTTTATTTTTTTCTGTGTACAAATTTGAGGACAATTGCATTAAACTAACCCATTGCGCCCTTTGATCAAATTTTAGAGTTTTTCGTGCAAATTTTCTAAAAAAAAAAAAAAAAAAAAATTTGATCGAAGGGCGCCGCGGGATAAATGGTCGGATTTGGCTTAAATCAAATGTAAATGAAAGTTTATCTCAAGCTCTATGAAAAGTTCAAAGAAAAAAAATCTTGAGATTTTTTTTAAAAGAATTCATGAAAATAGGAAAAAAACGTAGTTTTTTGCAAATTTCAAATAATTCTCGAAAATCGTTTGACCGATTAAATTTTTTTTGATATTAGTGTTCAGAGCTTCAAATTTAAAAAATATATAAATTTTAAAAAATCCAAAACTTTGATCGCCGGAAGCGGGTTAATTTAATCCGATTTTCATCAAGTTTGCACCACATAATTTTTAGTAGAATAAATAATGGAAAATCAAAAGTTGGATAAAGAATGCCACTCTAATGCTCACTTTAGAACATGAGACTTTTTCGATACAGAATTTTTTTCCAACTCTGAAATAATATTAAATAAAAATTATTTCAGAAAATACTACTACTACTTTTTTATTCTTAATAAATTTTACAAAATTTTTGTAGTACGACCCTGCACTTTCATTTAAATGCCAGCTTAATATCACTTACTGTCACTTAAGATTTTTACAGTATTTTGATTTTTAAAAAAATATAACGTAAGTATTACTTTCAATACATTGTACATTTTCCGTATCTAATAAAAGCCATGTGTGTCCCACATTTCAAATCTGTAATTGTGTAAATGTCGATATTCGTATAAAAAAATAAACTGCAGACAAAATGTCAGTTTAAATTATTTTTGTTCTTTAATTGAAAGGCTGTTATTTTGTAATTTAATCGGAGGGCATTGATTATTTCATGTTTTAACAATTGATTTAGAAATTATACTGTTGGTTATAATATGTATGATTTTTTTTATTGAAGACCAAAGACCAATTAAGTTGTGAGTTAGAAAATGCTATAAATGTTAAATTAGTGGTTGATTGATTACATGTTAGAGGTAGTAAATTGAATTTATAAGATTTATAAAATATAAAATTATTAAATTATAGCTGAATTTGGCGAACTTCATCCAGAACGTACCCAGGCAGAAAAATACGAACGGGAGAGTGCTGGCAAAGTACCTTTTATGGTCGCTTGTGTGCTGGCAAAGCATCACAGTTAAGTACTCTCCCAGCGTCCAAAATGATAACCACGGTAAACGGTATGCCGTTGCTATTTAAAGCGCTTTGAAAGCGCTTTAAAAACAAAAAATATGGTACTATTATAGCACTTTTAGAACAAAAAAATGGGACGTATATAAATTATATACATAAGTCCATAAGACACAACTTTTTTTTGGTGTTTATTTGAATAAAGAAATTTATAAAATTAGGATAAAAAATTTATTGACTCATTTATTAGGATAAAAAAATTCTGAACACACTTCGAACAAAGTCCCGGAAAAAATTTGTTTGCAGTTTTCTTTGCGCTTTGGAATATAAACAATTTATTAAAAATGCTTTTAGGAAAAAATTTGGAAAAGTCCCGAAAAAAAGTAGTGCATTGAACCGAAACGGGTATGTATCCGGAGTTCCTCACGAAAGAAACAGGTGTTTTTATATAAAAGGTGTCAAGTTTGTAATATGTAGGTCCAGAGACTCTATGTAGGTCATTGTGTATAAGTGACATATCATGAGAACTATCAAGGACCGGCCACTTATCCTGCAGGGAAATAAAAGATATTCCAATTGTTATGAAAATTAATAAATGTTAATAAAAAATTTATACTTTGAAAGGATTTAAATAGAAAAACATTGGCAAAGCGCTTGGAAAGCACTTTTTCGAATTCATACTACCTTCTACACAAAAAATAAAGTGCTTTGCAGAGACTTTTTCTTTGGAACGATTGGAAGTTTCTGCCTGGGTAGTTACCTGTTATAACAAATACCTGATACAAGAATGATTAAGATAAGAATCCACATTTCTTCTATTCTACCCTACGGAATGTTTTGCTTTGTTTTTCAATAAGTGGATTTATTTTCTGATTAATCTTATTTTGTTTAAAAAAAATATTTTACCAAACCAAAACAAATTTGGAATATTTTTTTCCGTAATCTACGATAAATTTACAATTATAATCCGAAATAATAATAAAAAAATTTGGGAAATAAAAAAAGTTATAAATAAATCAAAATTAACCCAAAATGGACTTATTAAATCATAAAATTTAGTTGGATTAATTTTGATTTATTTATAACTTTTTTCATTTTCCAAATTTTTTTTATTATTTTTTCGGATTATAAATGCTAATTTATCGTAAATTACGGATTAAAATATTCCAAATTTGTTTTGGCATGTTAAAATCTTTATTTTAAACTAAATAAGATTAATCCGAAAATAAATCCACTTATTGAAAAACACAGCATTTATTTTTTTAAATTGTGGAGGTATAAGACTTTCTCAAAAATTTGTCAAAATAACTCCAGCAATAAAATTCAAACCATGGTCGTTTCGGCACAAAATTTTTCTAATGTTTTATAAATAAAATTTTGACACCAAACAAATCTCAACGAAATGTTGGAGGAGTAAAATAATTATTTTATAGTCTTTAATTTTTCATTTACTGTGACCTTGGAAGACTGACCCATAGTTCCCTTTTAGCTCTAAAACACACAGAAAAATGCCTGCGAATTTTGTACTCTTGCCCAAAACATTAAATCATGATAATGTTTTGCGGAAGATTTGGGTGTACTTGTCAAAGCAAAGTTTTTTTTAGAAAAAATAATGTTATATTACTTTGCTATTCCATGCAAAACGAATTGAAATATCAGTCGAGGACCCCATTAAAAAACCAAAAGAGCTGCACATTTCGAAAGTGAGTGCAAAAATAAGTGGAAAAAAGTGTTTTTACATTTTGGAGAGTATAAAAGATTCGGCACCAAAGAATATACCACTCTCACTTGTTTTATGTACATTTGATAAACAAATGGAAAATTTCTATGCGAAAAGCTTAGACTTGGTGAAAAAGTAGTTTTGGTAAGGTAAAAAAAATCATTTTTTTTTCACGAAAAACAAAATTATGTTAAAAAAAATTTAATGAAACCAAAATTTTTGGTGAAAAAAAATTTTGTTGAAAAAAAGTTTTTGATGAATTTTTTTGATGAAAAGAAAAATTTTTTGATGTAAAAAGAAATTGATGAAAAAAAAAATGAAAAAAAAAAAAATTAGGTGAGAAAAATATTGATAATAAAAAAATTGATAAAAAAATTGATAAAAAAAAATTTATGAAAGAAATATGATAAAAAAAAAAAATTATGAAAAAAAAAATTTGATGAAAAAATAAATTAATGAAAAAATTTGATGAAAAAACAAAAATATTAAAAAAAAAAATGTTGATGAAAAAAAATTTTTTGATGAAAAAAAAAAAAAAATTGATAAAAAAAAATAATAAAAAATAAAAATTTTATGAAAAAAAAAAAATAAATGAAAAAAAAAAAAATATAAAAAAAAAATTTGATGAAAAAAAAAAATTGTAAAAAAAAAATGTTGAAAACAAAAATTTGATGAATTTGATGAAAAAAAAATTAAGAAAAAGTTTGATGAAAAAAAAAAAAAAAAAAATTGATGAAAAAAAAATTTGATGGAAAAAAAAAATTTATGGAAAAAATATTTATAAAAAAAAAGAAATTTGATGAAAAAAAAAGAATTTGATGAAAAAAAAAAATTATGAAAAAAATTTTTTTTTTTGTTAAAAAATAATTATGTTCCTTTATAAGAATATGAAAACAGTAATTCTTGTTTTCTTTTTCGTTAATTGTTAGCTTATATAGTCAAACTGAGGTGGCGTCCTGCAACTTTTTTAAAATTAGACACCAACCTAAAAACATTATCATGTTAAAAAACATTTGAGGCTGGTTAGGTGCCTACTCTAAAAATTAAATTTTTTTTTTTTTTTTTAGTTTTGACAAGCAAGAATTTTTGTCACTCTTTAAAATATGTTTTCTTGGTTTATTAATTTATTTTTTTAGTGACAAAACTCCATTTTTGCAGTTTTTGACCCCAATTTTAGACCAAAATACGATGTTACCGAAAAAAATAAATTAAATCTATTTTCAAGAGCAACAACAAATATTTAATGTATGCTCGTCAAAACAAAAAACAAAAAATGTTTGAAAAATTTTTAGAGTAAAACCCCAACCAGCCCCTTTTTTTTCGAAGTCCATTTTGGAATTGAAAAACTTGTCCGATTAATATGATCTTTTTTGTCGTTAACAAGTAATAAAGTTCACTAACATTCAAAAATAAAAAGATAACAAATCGAAAAGTTTTTTTTTAATGTTTTTTTTTACCTTGTGAACTTTGACCTCAAAGGGGCACGGGTTAAAGTTATCCGATTTGGGTGAAATTTTGTCCACATCAGTTTTAGACCACATTGCACAATATTCCGACCCGACAGGGTTAAAAATCCAAAGTTGAAATGTCGCTGCCACCCTAATATATATACTTTATGGATACTGATATTTCGATACTGTAGTCGGAGGGTATAAAAAAATAATTGTTCGATTAATTGACATAAATTAATCGATTTATTCGTTATTCGAAAATCGTAATTTTTAAATTAATTGGTGGGAGACGCTGGGGGCACCTAATTCTGACATAAAAATGTTGAATTTGCTTAAGAAAAGTTCAAAGAACACTGCAAAATATGCGGTTTTTCTTAGGTTAGTTTAGTTCTCTAAGGGGGAACTTTTTTCCCCTTGGTCCGATTTTGCCCATTTCCGAACTTAACCTGCCTAGAAATATAAGACATATACGTGCCAAACTTCAGAAGTCTAGCTCTTTTATTTTGGACTGTATCGTGTCCTCTACAGACGGACAGACGGACAGACGGACGGACGGACGGACGGACATCGCTAGAATGTCTTAGAATCAATCACTGATCAATAAATTATATACTTTATAGTGTCCTAGACCGATATTTCGATGCGTTACACACGGAATGACAAAGTGAGTATACCCCCATACTGTGGTTGGAGGGTATAAAAATAAAATAATAATAAAAATATACAAAACAAAAATTTAAACAACGAAAAGTCCCACAAATGCAGTTCTTTTCCATTGAAATCTTCCGCCGTTGGTATTGTTAAAACCATAACAAGAACGCGGCTAAGGTCATTATTGAAAAAATCTTCACCCGCTTGATTTCGGATTTGGACACAAACGAACGTCTCTGTGAAAGGGTTTCTGTTATTTCCACCAAAACTTGTAGGGATAAGATTGCCGATTATGTTACCCGTTTAATAGGCAATCTCCGGCACTCTCAAACTCAAGGTATTTTCATTAAATTGCGTGATATTTCCATCAAAACGAAAATAAAGAAAAATATATATTTAAAAAATTTAAAGGTGGCGGTGATTGCCCATCAAGTGGGTATGATAACCGGCAATCTTATTCCTTGTTGGAAATAACAGCGGAAACGTTTAGAACGTTACATGGACAAACAGACAGACGGATGGACAGTCGATCTAATACTTAAATATGGGGTTGGGATCAATATTTCGGGTATTTTCAAACATCATCACTTACTCATACCCTGTATCATATAGTGGTGTAGGCTATAATCACACAACTCCTGTTCTTTTCATTAAAATCTTCCGACGCTAAGGTCATCATTGAGAATTGCTCCTTCGATTGACTTCGGATTTGAACACCAACAAACCTTTTTATTACCCATTTGATTATGTTATATTACCCCTTTGATGGGGCATGTCCGCCAATCTCAAATTCCGC
The DNA here is from genome assembly GCA_963921195.1 of Pegoplata infirma. NCBI lineage: Eukaryota > Metazoa > Arthropoda > Insecta > Diptera > Anthomyiidae > Pegoplata > Pegoplata infirma. The sequence continues at coordinate 228,538,335 of OY992536.1, read as the reverse complement.
ACAAATTTTTAATTATTTACATGATGGGAATATCATTTACATGATGGAAATATTACGCAATTTGATAGAAATACTTTAAAAGAAGACGGCGGAAGTTTTTAGCGGGAAATAACAGCAATTGTGTGATTCTTTGTTTTTTATTTTTTTTGTATGTTTATTTGTTTTTATTATTTGAATTTTATTTTGTATTTTTTTTTTTTTTTGGATTGTCAAATCAAAATAAATTACTTAAGTAAAACTTAAGTCATGGTAAAGACAACTTAAGTTTTTCTTAAGTGGCTTTTATAAAATAGTTTTTTTGATTTAAGTAATTTCTTAGCTTAAGTCTCTACTTAGTGCTGACTGTAAAATCCGCCCTTAGGCTTTGTTTGAACGATTAATCGAATTATTCTTAATCGGTTTACAACTCTAGTGTCCATTAAAAAAAAATCACTTAAATATTTTGATCGGGTCAAAAGTTACGAAATTTCGGCCAATGAAGAATCGGAGAGTAAGTCATGGGATACCTTCCTTGTAAGTGAATGGTACAAAAATTCTCAGCTTTCTTAACATATCTTATAAACAAAATGTCAGCTTCAAAAAAATGTTTCTCTGAATTTAAAGTATTTTTCGAAGACTTATTTTTAACGATTAGATTTGGTAGTAATGTGCTACAAGTACCCAGCAAAAAAAAGTCATTACCACTTTCTAGTGGAGTGCTTTAAAACTATAACAAATGTAATGAAATACAACAAAAATAACAAAAAACACAAGACAAAAACACACAAACATTCTTTTCTCCTCCAGAATTCATAGTTATTCAGTTCTTAACTCATTACCTTCCACGACACTCCCATACAAATGTAAGTAGATATTCAGTAGATAAGAAGTACTCCGGGAAGTAGTTGGAAGTTGTTTGAAAACTCGGAGTACTTCTTATCTACTGAATATCTACTTACATTTGTATGGGAGTGTCGTGGAAGGTAATGAGTTAAGAACTGAATAACTATGAATTCTGGAGGAGAAAATAATGTTTGTCTTGTGTTTTTTGTTATTTTTGTTGTATTTCATTACATTTGTTATAGTTTTAAAGCACTCCAAATAGAAGTACTCCGCACATTTTTTGCTGGGTAGTTTATAAATCTTATCGTAACACATTTTAATTGATTATTTGATTTTTTTTTTATTTTCAGGTAAGACGGCCATTAATTTGGACTAACAACTTTATATATTTTCGTGTAAGTAAGAAAACTTTAACATTGCAAAACTATTTTTTGGATTTTTGTATTACCCCGACTATATAAGCAACCACTATCAAACGTTAAAAACCATTGCATAGATTAGATTGCTAGGTAGAATTTGTTTTTCTTGTAATTTATGGTGCATCGCTATTCCAATAATTTTCTGTTTTCAATAAAAAACCTGATCATTTATTATAGGAATTCATAAAAATAATATTACCTTTAAGTTGATCTTTACTTAAAGTCAAGTTAAGTCAAATGGCTAACAAGAAAAATAATTTATAAATTTAAAAATGCAGGAAACAATTTGAAAAAAATATGGAAAAAATATGAAAAAACTAAAGGTTAAAAGCTAATCCTAGAAAAAAAATGAAACTGACATAGAAGAAAATTGTCCTTCATATTCAAAAAGGGGAGACACAAAAAAAAAATAACATCATGTACATATTTATGTATATTATTGATTTCCTTGTTATTACAACTAGCCTCATGGTCATCACCATCAACATTGTTTGACCAAAAAGGAATAAAATGAAAATTTATGACAAACTATGTAAATTACTCTATAGCAGCGGTTACCAACCTTTTTGGCACGCGTACCCCTAATTTTAAATTCTGTCAGCCGCGTACCCCCTAACGAGTTTTTTGTTTTCGTTAAAAAAAAAACTTAACATATAAATATTAGAGTTAATTTTGAAATTTTTGATCTGCGGGTATTATAATTTTTTTGAAGGATTTAGAGGAGATCAAAACAATGGTGGTATTTTTTTTGAAAAAAAATTTCCGCTTTTTGGGGTGGCACAATGCATCTGAAAACGCGGATTTTGAGCTGATTTTTCTTCAGAGCAAAAACAGTTGAAAATATTGCAAATCTGATTTCACCAGTCGTTTCTACACCAAAAATTTAAACAACGGACGTTTTTTGAACTCTTAAAAAAAGTTATAAAAACACATCACAGAGGGCGGAAATATGTTTTTTTAATTTTTTTTTAATACAAGGGCAGATCAACAATTCCGTGACTTTTCGAATGAAACACCCTCGTATATACAATGAAAGGGCATGTTGAACTTAACAAAATGGTACCAAAATTTCCACTCTATCACAACCCGTTTCCAAAATGCCCAAAAACACGTTTTTTGAGAACTTTGACATACATTTTCTCAAAAACCTGACATCATAGAAAAATTTGGGAACTATATTCAGAATTAGCATCGAAAGGTTAATCGAAAACAAGTGGTCAGATCTCAAAATATCGCAAAAAAAATGCTCTCTTAAATGCACAAAAATACGTTTTTTGTGAACTTTAACCTCATCTTTCTTAAAAACCTGACGTTATGGAAAACTTTGGAATCCAAATGCGGAATCAGCATTGAAAGGTTAATCTAAAACGAATGTGCAAATTACTAAAATTTTGCGTACCCCCGCGGACAGTTTCGCGTACCATAGGTTGGTAACCGCTGCTCTATAGTATAAAAAAATATATAAGAAACCTCAAGAAATCAATCGAAAGATTGCATTTATTAAAGAGGAAAAAAAGTTAAATACGTCCTTGCAGAATATTTTGATACCCTTCGCAAGGAAAGTACAGGTTTTAAAAATTAATACAAACCATACAAATTTATTCGGTCTTCCAAACACATTCCATTCGCATATGTACAAAAATAGAATCAGACTCTAGGACATTTGACCTATTAAGAAATTCTCAGATTCTGATAAATTTTTTCTATGGAGAAATTCTCAGATTCTGAGACATTTTTCCTAGAGAAAACGTCTCAGATCCGGATATATTTCCCTTTAAAATATTCTCAGACTCTGAGAAACTCTTTCTCTTGAATTTCTCATATTCTGAGATATTTTTCCTATAGAAAAAGTTTTAGACTCTGAGACATGTTCTAAATGGGGCATTCCATGTCAAATCGGACACTTTGAAATTTTTTTTTTTAGATTTTTCCAATTTGTTTACAGTTTTTAGTACCCGTCGAAAACTCCTTCGTGTTAAATTTTCAGATTTTTTTGATGACCTGTTCAAAAGATATCGAATTTTTAAAAATTGGTAGTTTGTTCCTTTACTCAAACTTCTTTTTTTTCATAACTTCTTCACTATTGGTCCAAATTTCAATTTTTTTTTTTTTTAAATTTTTGTTTTTTTACGTACTTTAAAAAAAAAATCCCAAAAAAATCTTAAAAGCGCTCTAGTATGTGATTTTTAAGTTTTAAAATTTAAATCTTATTTTTGAAAATGTTTGTACTCTCTATTTTTTTGAAATTTTTTTTTGTGTAAAACTTCTATCGATTTTACAAATTTTTTGCCCAGGAGGTTCGTGGGATTACGATTATTACTATTTTTTAAAATTTTAAAAAAAAAATTAATTGTAATTTTCCAATCTTAAAATCATTTCTACTGCTCCAATGATGCGTCATAGAGGGGTCATTTATAAGACCGATTTTTTTGGGATTTAAAGTACGTAAAAAAACAAAAATTATGAAAAAAAAAAAAAAAAAAAATTTGGACCATTATTGAAGAAGTTATGAGTAAAGGAAGTTTGAGTAAAGGAACAAACTACTAATTTTTAAAAATTCGATATCTTTTGAACGGGTCATCAAAGGGTACTAAAAACTGTAAACAAATTGGGAGAATCTAAAAAAAAAATTTCAAAGTGTCCGATTTGACATGGAATGCCCCATATATAAAAAGTCACAGGTTCTGAAATATTTTAAAACAGAAAAAAAATCAGATTTTAAGATTTTTTCCCATGGAAAGAGTTTCAGATTCCAAGACATTTTTCCTTAAAAAAATCACAGATTCGGAGACATTTGTCCTAAAGAAAATCTTCTGATTTTGAAAAAAATTTTCTATAGAAGAATTATCAGATTCTGAGACATTTTTCTAAGAGAAAAAGTCTTAGATTCTGAAACATTTTTTCTAATGAAAAATTCTCAGATTCTAAAACATTTTTCCTATAGAAAAAGGCTCAAATTCTGGGATATTTTTCCTACCAAAAATATCAGATTCTACTACATTTTTCCTACATAAAAAGTCTCAGACTCTGAGACATTTTTCCTACAAAAAATATAACTGATAGTGATCGAGAAACTTAAAATAATTCCTTTTTTATAATTTTGTCAAAACTATCAAATTTTTTAAATTTAGAAAAAAAAATATAACCCAAGTCTATATTCATTTACCTCATAGTGTAAAAATGCTATTGCAGAACAATATGTATTCTAAGTGATTGGTTATTTTGTATGCATAATATTTTATATCCACTTTTGTGTGTTTCCTTCATAAAGCCATTTTAGTCGTTTGTGGTGAAACATAGCAATACCATGATGATGAAATGACCTGAAAAACAAAAATTACAACAGGAAAAAATTCTTAGAATGGTCAAAAGTTGACTTAAAAAGCAATAAATCGTTTTGAATAACAAAATTGGAAGAAAAAAAATTTTATAATAAAAAAAAAAATGTCTTTTTACAATGTTCATACATTGTTTTAAATCATAAAAAAAACTAATGAAATACACACAGAGAAAAAAGGAAAAAACAGACGAATTTTTGTGTAGAAAAAATGTTGGCGAATCTAAATCTTTTCCAAATGTGCGACATTTTCAATAAAAAACATGTTCAGATTCTGAGACATTTACTATTGCACTCAAAAAAAAAAACTTGTAAAATTACAAGAAAAGTTTGTAACTTTTTTTGCTGCCTCCTATTTGACAAGAATTCCTTGTTATTTTACAAGCTTCATACCAATAATTTTGCAATTTTACAAGATTTTTACAAAAAAAATTGTCAATTTACAATTTTTTTAACGCTATAAAATTTACAAGGAGGTTTCGTGATATTACTAGATTTTTTGCTACCTACTATTTTACGAGAATTCCTAGTAAAAATTACGAAGTTTTTGTAATTTTACAAGATTTTACCAATAAAGTTGTAAATTTACAACTTTTTTTGGCAAAATAAAACTTACAAGAAATTCTCGTAAATTTACTAGGATTTTTTAGAAAAAATCTTGGAAATTTGTAAAATTACAAGAAAAATTGTAAATTACAAAAAAAAAAATTGAATTTCGATCGAAAATATGTAATTTGTTAAAAAACAAGGAAAACTGTCAAATATTGGTAAAATGAGATTACAAGACTTTTTCTAGTAATTTGACCAGTTTTTTTTTTTTGTGTGGATACATGTCTTAAGAACCAAGACTATTCAAAAGAAAATACTTCTCAGAATCTGAAATTTTTTCATACAAAAAATGTCTTGGGACCTGAGTATTTATATACAACCAATGCACGGTGGTCAATTCCGGCCAAAAATCAATAACTTCTTTATTTCTGCGTGTAAATAGTTTAAATTTAATATTCGAATTAAGAATAACATATTTGATACCTTGCCCAAATGTTGGACCTACAAATACAGTGGTTGGCCAAATAATCATGGACGTCCCAAATGTATCAAACATGTCTGCATATAAACAGCAATAATTTAATATCCGAATTAAGAATAATATATCTGATCTCTTTTCAAAACGTTGGACATACAAATATAGTGGTTGGCCAACTAAGCATGGACGTGTCAAATGTATCAAACTAATTAAGGTGGGGGTTGGAACTAAAAGAAACAGCCTTAGTGTTAGCAATTTTTTAAAAAATAGATACGCAGTACTTTTTAATTCTGTTTTTTTATTTGAAATATTAACAATCGTAATATTTTTCAGTTAATTGTGGGATGATTTTTTTTAAAGGACAAAATGGCCGCAGTTGTACAGGAAAAACTACTGAACTGATTTTGATGACTTTTTTTTTTTTTTTGATTTGTAGATTATTTAATTTTCTAATACTTATCGTGACCATTTTTTAAAATTTGACCTAATTAATATTTGAAGGAAAGAAGAAATTCATCAAAATCGGTTTAGTAGTTTTTGCTGTAAAAATGCCGCCAATTTTCCCCTTTAAAAAAACAACACACGATTGACTGGCAACCCTGAAAATTCTAGTTGACAAAATTTGTGTTATGAAATTTTTAAAAACACTAAAATGTTCTATCTTTTAAATGAAAAAAACAGAATTAAATAATATTACGTATTTATTTTTTTAGCTGTTTAAAAATTGCTAACATTAAGGCGGTTTTTTTAGTTCCAACCCCCCTTAAACCACATTTTTTTTTATTTCGTCTTTTTTAAAGTTTTTTTTAACGCATATCTATGGGTTTTAAGTTAGTTCTCTTCACATTCCCTATTTTGGTGGAGTTTGTACGTTTAAAAAAATCCCCCATTTGTAAAAAATGAGTCCACTAAAAATGCTCTGGTTTAAAGAATCTGTAAAAGTAGGGGCTGAAATTTAAAATGCTTACTTTTAATAGTTAAAAGTACAAACTGCTTTTTATAGCTAACCTCTAATAGCCTCTAATTGATTTTTATGGTCTTTCAAAATTTATTTATTTTAGAGTTTTATTTTTAATTTTTATCTAATTTTCATACACATCACTTTAAGACAAAAACGCACACAAAATCTGTAAAAATCACATGGAATGATAATTTACTATAGGAATTAAAAATCCATGAGCGAACTTACAAAAATAATGTTAAGAAAAATGCATAGCCAACTTTTATTGAAAACTAAAATATACATTTTAAAAAAAGCTGAAATGAGAAGCAAAAATTACTCTACTTTGCATCACTATGGACAATAATATAGTGTTACAAGGCCCAAAAAAAGATTTAAGTTGAATGTTTTAAAGTATTAGCTATAATATAGCATCAAAATTTCATCAAGATTTAATAAAAAAATAAAATGATTTTTGGCCGTAATTGACCACCGTGCAATGTATCAAAATCCAATAATATATCTATATGATTTACGTCTAATATTCTTTCACTTTTTTATATGATAAATTTCTAAAAATCTGAGAATTTTTCTATAGGAAAAATGTCTAAGAAAATAAAACTATGTCTGAAGAGAAAATTTCTCAGGATTTAAGAATTTTCTTATAAAAAAAATTATTTAAATTCTGATGTTTTTTCTACAAATTTTTTTTTAGAGTCTGAGACTTTTTCTGTAAAAATAATGTCTTAGAATCGAAGACTTTTTATATTTAAAAAGCTTCTAGGAACCTAAGAATTTTTCCTTTGAAAAGTGTCCCCATAATCTAAGAACTTTTCTAAAGGAAAAATTTCTCAGAATCTGATATTTGTCTCAAAATCTGATATTTTTTTAAGGAAAAATATATCAGAACCTGAGACTTTTGCTATAAGAAAAATGTCTCAGTATCGAAGACTTTTTTTATAGGAAAAATGTCTCAGAAAATTATTTCATTAACTGTTTTTAGGTTATTTTAAAATGTAATCTGTAAAGTTTTTTAAAAGGAAAATTCTGTAGTTAAAAAAAAAATAATTTACTGTCTTAAAAATTAATTTTCCGTTACATGCAATTTTGCAATACAAAATAAGTGAATATTCATTAGTTTTTTAAGGTTTTGGTAAGTCATTAAATTAACATTAAAAATTGACTGTAATATGATTTTATTTTAAATGAAACAAGTAGGAAAGCTAAATTCGAATCTATGAATACCCTCCACAATGCCCGTTTAAAGTTATAGTAAATTTTCAAATGTCAAAAATATAACATTTTTGATTGGAAATATTTTTTTTTTTGTAAAAAACTTTTTTTTTAAGTCATTTTTGAAAAAAAAAAAAAAATAAATAATTTATATAAAAATATTTTTGAGTGACAAACATTTTTGTGACCTACCAATGATTTTAAAACGTGTTTAAGGGGTTTTCAGGTTTTCAACACGTGAATTTTAGGTGAAGCGAATCTGAAATTTACGATTTGGGTTCAATATGAAATTTACGATTTGGCTTCAATATGAACTAGGCCAGGGGAACGAGAAATACACTCAAAATATTTTGTAAGTAAATTCAACTGAAAAAGCGTTTAAAACAATCGTTCTTTCTTTTAAAAACGGACTTCTTAAATTTTATTTGAAACAACATACTTTTCCACTTATTTTTAAATGTTAATAAATGACTAGACATTCCGAAAAACCAAATAATAATTCAGTTTTTTTAACTGTTTACAATTTTTTATTTTGTGGAGTAAAAATATTTTTTTTTGAATAACAAACTACAAAAACCGTACTTCTGTAAAATTATACGGTATATCGGTATACAGCGGTATAATCAGTTACAAATAATTTAACTGATAAAAATATTTTTCCGTAAAATTTGTAGTTTACATTTCCCTGAACACACCTACCCTCTATCTCTAATTTTTAAGGCGGTCCCCATAATTTTTTTTTTATTTTTTGTAAATTTGTTTTATTTAATCAGCTTCTACCGCACAGTGGACCAAATGTTGAATCTGGTGCGCAGTTGGTCGAAAAATGAAGTTTTTACAATACTGAATTAGTATCGCTTATATGATTGCACTATTCCTACCTTACTTAACGCTAATAAAATTTCTTTGTTTATTGCAAAAACACCATCGTAGTAGGCAGCCTAACATGAGTAATTAGTTTTTATAAAAAAATTTCTTCAAGATCTGTGCAGACGTGTTGATTGTTTAAACTGCTATTTTACGACCGTATTAAGGCAATTTATCAAATTATTTGTTATATTTTAACCTCAAGGAATGTATATTTGAACCTAATTTGTGAGGTTGTTAGTAAAAAAACGTAAATTAAAAAGAGAGTCCACAATGGAATTATTTTTCAAGCAAACTTGAATTTTGTTAATGAATTTAGGTACGAATCCCACTAAGTTCTATAGGGTTTTTACATGATTTCAAAAGAATAGATATTGAGGTCCAAAATAATAAAAAAATTGGCTGCTGGTTTTTGCTGGTTTTTGTTTTTCAGTCGATCTAGCGATGTCCGTCCGTCTGTCTGTTTAAAACACGATAACTTTCAAACGGCAACTCTGTTGCTGCTGAGGCTTGGCATATATATTTTAAATTTTCCTAGTCAGGTTGGTATTGAATATCAGCCAAATCGGTCCAGTGGTTCAGAAGTTGTAAGCAAAAACCGTGAATTTCAGATTGGTGTACCTTGAATTAACGTTAAAAAAAACACCTAAACGCTTTAAATGACATTGAAGAGCCACAAAAATATTTTGCTGAGTAGTTTTGACATTCTCAAACATTTTTTAACCCAATGTAAAAATTTTACAAGTAAAAAAAAATTTAAACTCAAAAAAAAAATTTTCACTCGAACAAATTCTTTTTTTTTACAGAAATGAGTAAAAAAAAATTTTTTTTACTCAAAATAAAATGTTTCTTTTCTAAACTGTTTAAAAATCTTTTTTACGTTAAAAAAAATTACTTGCTCTGCTTATTATTGGCTCTACTTTACCTATATTTTATTATGACAATGTTTCAATAAGTGCCACGCCCCTTCAAATACCGCCCACATTTGGACTATATAGAGCTCATCTCATTTTCCTTGTGGATTACAAATTCCATGTTTCTAGGTGCACTCAAAGTCGAATTATACTCTCTTGCGCGCTAGATTAAGCATTTGGTCCACTGTGTACCGGTCCAATGGAGCGCCCGAGAGGGGTCATTTGTGAGACCGACCCCCACTTATTTTGACCCTCCAACATTTTTGTAAAACATACCACAGCCCTATCTCCACTCCCTAAGTAGGCTTCCATTCAAAATTACATTTTTATAAAATTTTCTCCAACTGTTACCCAACTGGACCTACTTAGGGAGTGGAGATAGGTATATTTAAGGTGGAGATAGGTATGTTTAAGGTATGTAGGTATGTTTAAAAAAAATGTTGTAGGGTAAAAATAAAAAAAAAAAATTATATGTGGACCGCCTTAACAATTAGAGATAGAGGGTAGGTGTGTTTAGAGAAAAAGTGGATCGGTCATGCATTTTGTTGCTCTAAGGGCACTATTAGGGCAGTTAGAGCGGTTGGAGCAAATTTTAAAAAGTGTCGTTTTGTTTGGGAGCCCCCTTAGAAATGGTTTTTTCCAAAGAAATGTTTAGATGTAAAAATTAATGGGGGTCGGTCTTATAAATGCTCCTCTAGGACGCACCATTGAAGCAGTAGAAATGATTTTAAGATTGGAAAATTCCAATAATTTTTTTTCAAAAAATTTAAAAAAATAGTAATAATCGTTATCTCACGATCCTCCTGGACAAAAAAGTTGTAGAATCGATAGACGTTTACACAAAAAAATTTCAAAAAAATCGAAGAGTACAAACATTTTTAAAAATGCGATTAAATTTAAAAACTTAAAAATCGCTTACAAGAGCGCTTCTAAGATTTTTTTTTGATTTTTTTTAAAGTATGTAAAAACCAAAAATTAAAAAAAAAAAAAATATTGAAATTTGGACCATTATTGAAGAAGTTATGAGTAAAAGAAGTTTGAGTAAAGGAACAAACTACCAATTTGTAAAAATTCGATATCTTTTGAACGGGTCATCAAAAAAATCTGAAAATTTACCACGAAGGAGTTTTCGAAGGGTACTTAAAACTGTACAAATTGGGAAAATCTAAAAAAAAAATTTTCGAAGTCCGATTTGACATGGAATGCCCCATATACTTTATGGGTTCCCAGACCAATATTTCGAGGTGTTACAAAAGGAATGAAAAACTTATGTATACCCTCTATCACGAGAGTGGAGGGTATAAAAACCGGGGATTGGTTTTTAAATAAAACTTCATTTCTTTTAAGTAAATATTCACTGGAATTTATCTAAATATTTTTTTTGAGTGTGGGAATTGTTTTTATAGGAAAAATGTCTCAGAATCTAACACTTTTTCTGTAGGAAAAATGTCTCAAAGTCTGAGATTTTTCTATTAAAAAAAATATATAAGAATCTTAGATTTTTCTATAGAAAAACTGTGTCAGAATCTGAGACTTTTATTTCTAAAGGAAAATGTTTCAGAATCTAAGACTTTTTCTTAAGGAAAAATCATTAAGAATCTGAGATTTTTTCCTAAGAAAAATGTCGCATAATCTGAGATTTTTCTTAAAGGTAAATGTCTACGAATCTGAGAGTTTTTCCAAAGGAAAAAAGTCTTTGAATCTGTGACTTTTTCTATAACAAAAATCTCAGAATCTGAAAAATTTTCTTAAGGCAAAATGAGAGTTTTTCTATAGGAAAAATGTCTCAGAATCTGAGAGATTTTTTAAAGAAAAAATGTCTCAGAATCTAAGACTTTTTCAATAAGAAAAGTTTATTAGAATCTGAGACTTTTCTTAACCTTTAACTGACGAGGTGAATTTTTGGAGCATAGTTTATGACGTGGTGGTAAATTTTACCCCTTTTTAATTTTTTAAACAAAAATTAATAAAAAATATTCTTTTATAATTATTTGTTTCTTAAACCTAAGTTACAACATTAAAAAAAACAATAAATGTAAAACTTAAAAAAAATATTAGCTATTTTCTTCATAACAGTAACTTTATTTCACGAACCTTTTTTTTATGTAAAAAAAAACGTCACATGGAAAACTTATAAAAAAATTATGAATAAAAAATAAACCATAATTTTGATGGATGTTTATTTACAGTCAAATGTATACATTTTTGGAAATAAAAGAGGTCGTAGAGAAAAAAAATTAATTGAAGAAACTACAGGTCAACCTTTTTGGAGGTTTTTAGACCCTCCACCACTCAGTGGTACAGGGTATAACAGAGTAAGTTAAAAAAGTAAGAAAAACTTACTACCAGAAATACAGGTCCTAACAAACCTTCAAGTATGCCGATCAACTCAGATTCGCTTTTTGCGTTGATTTCGTGATTTCTGTCTAACAGTATGTCTGTATGTCCGACCGACCATCTGTCCACGTACACAGTGTAAGCGCGATACACCGCAACTATCAATCGCTTTTGCTGAAATTCCAATTTATATCAAAAGGAAATCACCGGTTCGCGTTTAGATTTGGTCACCCATACAATCTTCCCCTTTAATTTGGCTTTAATGACTCTTTTAATTTATTACTAACAACATATCCGAGGAGTGGTAAAAATAATTCTATTAAAACCTAACGTTTATTTCGATGTGTGGTCAATTTTTTTCAACTGAATACTTACGCTAATGCTGACATGGGGTAAAATATTTCCAAAGAAAAACTTACGTAAATGCCGACGAGTGGTAATTTTTACACCAGCATGTCCATTGCTCGGCTCATGCTAAGCCTAGCTTTACCAAAACAAAATTAAATATTTAAGAATGCGATTTGTGAAGATACTAAGAAAATGAAAATAATAGAGTGCAATGGAAGAGAATAATTCAAAAAAATATAACGAGAGGGTAAAATTTACCACCACCTCGACAGTTAAAGGTTAAAGAAAGTATAAAATTCTACGACTACTCTTCCTATTGAAAAAGTCTCAGATTTTAAGACATTTGTCTTAAAGAAAAAGTCTTAGAATCTGAGACATTTTTTATAGAATTGGTCTCAGAATCAGAAATTTTTTTCCAGTAGACAAAGTCTTTAATTCGTAAATTCAGTTCCTACAGAAAAACTCAAAGATCCTGAGACATTTAAAAAAACTCAGGTTCTGAAACATTTTTTCTTTGGAAAAATGGTCAGATTTTGAGACATTGTTCCTAAAAAATATACAATGTTTTAAGATCTGTGACTTGTTCGATAGATAAGGGAGTCTCAGAATCTGAGACTTTTTCTATGAAAAAAGAAGTCTCAGGATCTGATATTTTGTCACTTTCTCTTTTTCTAGTGGAAATATGTCTTAAGAAATTAGACATTTTCTATTTGAAAAATGTTTTGGAATGTGAGCATTTTTTTATATAAAAATTCTTATAAAATTTTTTTATATAAAAATTCTTATAAAATTTTGGTTTCTCTTTGTGTATAAAAACCCAAAAAAAGAAATCTCTTACAAAAAATTCATAAAAATTAATGCTCAGGCTTTATGCAATTTATAAATCATGATTTTTTTTTTATAAAACACAAAAACTGATGGCTAAAAGAAGTAAGTCCTGTATATACTACAGACAGACACATACACATATAAAGATTATTCCAAAAATGAATATATCACTCCGACTAAAAACCAAAAAAAAAAAGGAGGAAAAAATATAACAACCTTTAGTGGGACATACAAAGTGCCATACAAACCTACAAAATATTGACATATTTAAGCACGTGTCTTTGGTGTTATTTTACCGGAAGGCTGTACTTAACACCCACTCTTTAGTTTAATTTTTACATGAACATACATACATCCTTACATCTACATACATTTATATGGAAAAACATGCACATGCATGTTTTTTTTTTATATATATGTACAACAACAAGAGCTACAACATCATATGAGAGCAGCAGAAAAAAAAGAAACCCAACATAAACCTGAACTGAAACTAACAACTACCAACGACATCATGGTTAAACGTTTGAATGATGGTTTAACGATGATAATACTTTTGTCATATGACGTATTTGCAATAAGAGTAGAGCAGACCGGAAGTTTGCCAAAGGTTAGATAGAACAAAGTTTAAGTGCTGGATTTAAAAACACATAATAAAAAAAGCAAAAAGTGCTTGTAATAGAAACGAGTTTAACAAAAGCACACAGATTTTATGTAGGTGAAAAATTACTTTTTAATTAAATAAAAAAATTTTACTTTGTGATTTTTGTTTTAGCAAAAAGATATAAATTGATTTTAAAGCCATACACTAATATTTTCTTGTTAAATGAAAACTAGTCAAACTTATAGTTTAAAATGCTTTTCTGTGATTTAACCCCTTAAATGGTTATGCTAAATTTATGCAAAATTCTTTTAAAAAAAACCTAAATCCACTTAACAAAAAGTTGGATATTAACCTTTAAAAGCTGCACACAGAATAAATTTATAAGTAATTTCAGTCATGAAAACACCATATTAATTTTGAATGCCTTTGGCCTTTGGTTTCAAAAATAATAAATTTTAAGTATTAAGGTATTTGAAACTTTTTTTTAATTAATCGGCTTAATTGAGATCTTTATGCTCCAAAAAAATTTTTATGCAGTAATTTGACTAAAAAAAATAAACCTGACAAGAGTGGACAGTAGGGCGTCCTATAAAATTTAAATTTTCCAATTTCATGTCGTAATACCTGCCAAACAATGGCCACGGTAAAAATGATTGTGGGAAAATTTATGAAAAAAATTTGGAAGGTCATCTTCAGTGTGAAACCAGCGGTCAAAGTTGGAAAAAATACGTATTTCGACAAAAATTCATGTACGGCTCAAAAATTCGGAAATTTGGATCAATTAATTGAAAAAATATTTAAAAAATTTCAAAACCAATAAATTTGTCCACAGCTACCAATTTTTAAACATAATTTTTTTTTTTTCCAAATTGGTCTCAAAAGTTGAAAATTGTTAAGTGTGTTATCTAAAAAATTAAAAAAAAAAAATATAAAAACACGATTTTGGTGCAAAAAGGCTGATCAGCATCTGTGGACCAAAATCGTAGATCAGCATTTTTGGAGCAAATTCGCTTTTTCATAGTTTTTTTTTTTTTTTTTTTTGACAATGGAATCTGACAAATTCCGAAACACGTATCGATTAAGTCTTGCAAAAATGACCAACATTAATAAATTTAAAACAGAAAAATAATTTTCTTGAAAATTATGCTATGAGAATATCATGGTTTTAATTAGTAAAGAAAATAATGACCTCGAGCCAGAATAAACATCCTCAAAATATAATATTTTAAAGGTCGAATAAAACAATTTTTATTATTTTTTAATAAAAATTAATCAGAATTTGAGTTTTTTTAATTTTTTTAGACAACACACTTAACATTTTCCAACTTTTAAGACCAATTCGGATAAAAAAATTATTTATATGTTTAAAAATGGACCAAAATTGCGGTATTGGATTTTTTTAAAATATTTTTCCAAAAAAGTACGCAGAATTTCCGAATTTGTGAGCCGGATTTGGTCAAAAAATTCGGACATGAATTTTGGTCGAAATACATGATTTTTTTCCCCACAATCAGTTTGGCAGGTATTACGACATGAAATTTGAAAATTTAAAGTTCACAGCATGGCCTTGTGGACAGTAAGGTGGCACGAATAATGACTTTTTTCGAATTTTGTCGATTGCCTGGCTCCTTTTGGTCTAAAAATGCAATGTTAAAATTTTATGCTCTATCGGACAATTTTAATTCGTGCCATTGGGGATTTAAAGTTTGGCTCGGAAAAAAAATTTATACAAAACCAAAATTTTTTTTACATTTTCGAAAAATTTTATATTATTTTTATTCCTGAGTTCAAGTTTGACAATAAAACGTTTCATTTGTTTAGCAAAATTATAAAAGAAACCTTTAAAAAAGATTTAGTTTGTTAGAGACTGGTTAAGTTTTTCAAATGGGAACTTTTTTCCACCCGGTCCAATTTTGCTCAGCTCTTTTATTTTGGACTGTATTGTGGTCTCTATAGACAGACGGATGGACAGACGAACGGACTCTTCTTTTTAAATCAGTCACTGATCAATAATAATTAAAAAACATAGTATTAATGGGGTTTAAAACTGATTTTTCGATCAGGAGCAAGTGTGGATCTACGGGGTTGGTAGAAAAGGAAACCCCCCCACCCACCAAACCTAGTTCGAAAGCAAAAAAAAAAAAAGTAAAAGAGAAAAAATAAAAGGAAAAGAAAGGCACGGAAAGAGACGGGAACTATGAAAATAGGTGAAGCGCTAATCTTGTAAAAAAAAATCTAAAGGAAAAATGTCTCGGAGGAAAAGTATGAGAATTTTTCTATAGGAAAAATCAGAGAATTTTTCTATAGAAAAAATCTTACAAAATTTTTTTATAGGAAAAATCTGAGAAATTGTCTATAGGAAAAACCTGAAATATTTTCTATAGAAAAAATCTGAAATATTTTTTGAAAAACAAATCTTAGTAGAAGAGGGGGAAAAGAGAAGGAAATAAACCGAACATTTTTTTCTAGTAAAAATGTCCACGAATTGTAAAATATTTCTTAAGGCGCGTTTAGACGGGAAAAAAACCCTAGATTTAAAGTAAAACACAACTCTGTGTCTTTTGACTTTAAAAATTGTTGTGTCAAATCTCATTTCTTGAATACTTGTTTTTGCTTACCATTTTCATTTTATTGTTATATGTTTTCGCACATTTAGTCAATAATTTGTAGATTGGAAACCGAATTAAAGTATATGAAAAATATATAATAAAATTAAATATGACATTCCAATTATTAAAGTTACCATAGAGTTGTTTTTTACTTTAAATGTAGGGGAATTCTCTTTCGTTAAATCACGCCTTTAAGAAAAAATGTTTTGGGTACTTACAATTTGTTCATAGGAATCTTTAATTGAATTTTTGTTAAGTTCGGTTTATGTGCATATTAATTATTTCTGAGGAATAATTATTGTTTAACAATGAGAAAATCTGAAAAAATTAAGTGACAACACAGGCTAAGTGGAGATGTCGACAGCTTTCGGAAGATGCCAACCTCCCATTATCAGCACTCCTTCGATTACCACACATTTAATGTGTGTCAGATTAAAATTATCAATTTAAATGAATCTTTTGAACAAAGAGAATATCGGAATTACTTTTATGTTGAATAACCCGTATAATAGAATGGCTGCGAAATGTGAGGGCGATTTTTTTTTTTTTTTAATTGAATATCGTCGGGTCAGAATATTGTGCCACATGGTCTAAAACTGATGTGGACAAAATTTCAGCCAAATCGGATAACTCTAACCCGTGCCCTATTGAGGTCAAAGTTCACAAGGTAAAAAAAAAATTCCATACAAGGAAAAATTTTTTTTTTTCGATTTTTTTTTTTTATATTTGAATGTTAGTGAGATTTATTAGCTTATTAACAGAAAAAAACTTCATTTCGATCGGACAAGTTTTTCAGTCCCAAAATGGATTTCGAAAAAAAATTGATGCTGGTCACCCAACCTACTCTAGAATTTTTTTAAAAATTTTTTTTTTTTAGTTTTGACCAGCATATTTTAAAGATTATTTGTCGCTCTGTAACATAGGCAACTTTTTCGAAGTCCATTTTGGAATTGAAAAACTTGTCCGATCAAAATTAACTTTTTTGCAGTTATTAAGCTCAATGAGTGAGCTTCATTGACAACATTCAAAAATAAAAAAATAAAAAATCCGACCAGACAAGGTTAAAAATCCAAAGTTGAAATTTCGCTGCCACCCTACCGTACACCCACCATCATCCATGATGTATTCTTTAAATTTTTTTTAGGAAAAATACTATGGAAATAAAAATAAAATTCTGAAAATGTAAAGATGATAATTGAATAACTTTTAAATTCCAAAAATTTTTAAATATAGAAACAATTTCTGAATCAGACTATTCATAGCTTCTGCATTTTAACATCATCATTGAAAATTGTTAAATTGTCTCTATATGCGACGCTCAAAATAGAAAGGGACCTAAGGGTAAAAAACAGTTTTGTTCAGGAGAGCTATATTAAAGATTCTATTTGCGCTTAGAATCGTCGACTTCACTTTCATAAAACGCGCATATCTCTGTGTGGAAACACTTTTGGGGCATGGGATCGGTCTTATTCGATGCTCAGATGTTGTCCACATCAAAATAAAAAAGTGAAAATTGATTTTTTTACCCTTAGGTCCCTTTCTCTATGCGCTGTCACATATATAAATTTTTATTATTATATGCGTATGCTATGAGATTTTAATCTGCAACGAGTTAAGCACCAACTATAATGTGTGAAATTTCATGAACAAACAACTTCCCGAGTAAAAATGTTTTGATATAATTTTATATATCACGTCTTACTTATTCGAGATTTAAAAGATCTTACTCGGATCAGTACTGATCCGAAATTTGAAAGATCAGTACTGATCCGAAAAATGGATCGCTAAGATTAGATCAGTTTTAATCGGACGGATACAATGTTATCCGAAAAATGGGTTTATATAATTAGATAAACCCATTTTTCATCGTGTCTGTTTTCAATTTCTATATCAGACAATAGAATTTTTGCTGATTGATGGGTTTCGAAACGTATTACCGTTCTTCTATGGGTTAAATATTTTTACATATGTATATATCAAATTTATTGAAAAAAAAAAATAATGTTTTATATTGGGCTATACAAAATTTGTTGTATCAAAATTTGTTACACATTCTTCTGAATATTTTTTATTCATTTTTTTTATTTGTGTTTAAAGCAGGCGGTTTTATGCAAGCACACGTATTTTTTTAATATTGATTATCTTTGGTTTTTGTGACATTAGTGACATAAGGGTAATCGCAATATATGCATAAAACAAGACTGCAAGGAAATGTATGCTTTTACTTGCCTACGTAAAGCATACTTGCTATAAAACATCACGTATATGATGTCAAATTTTTAGTTTGAAGACAAAACAAAGTTTTTTACTTATGTTTGTTTATTGTTTTTTAAACATTAAGTTCCCGAGTAAAAGTTTTTATATGATACAATATATAATGATATGTAACACAATATATATTTATACGCAATTTGATCCGAATAATGGTGGATGTTTTTGCATTAAAAAAGATCAACTTGTGTAAAATATGATTTGATTTCATCCGAGTTTTGACCAGACATTGCCATATATTAGTGGACCTAATTAGATCTAATTGCATAAAAACATGTCAAATCCTGGTGTTTTTTGGTTTGGGTTGAGTTACACCACAGGTCAACGATACATTCACCAAACATATAATTTTCTTTAACAAAAAAATGTTCGGTTACGCTTCGAACCAGATAGGTGATATACATAACCCTAACAAGGAAATGTTTAGGAACATTTTAAAAAGTTTCTTATACTTTGCCTTAAAAACTTAGAAAATTGTTGGTTAAATGGAAACATATAGTGTTATATATGGAACAGAATAGGATATATATAATTTTATATTAAATTATACAGAAAAACAAATTTTGTATTGACCCTCATATACTTTTATATAATTATATCAACCGTACACCTTTTAATCCGAATCATGATTCAATTATTTATAACTACATATGACTGCATTTAAAAAATTTTGAAAATATCTCACGCGATGTATAATCATATATGATTTATTATTTTTGCATCAAGTTATATATTGTTATATATGTTTATTTTTACTCGGGTTAGGATTTCTTTTTCAAACATACTTATAACATTTTATGTGACATTAAAAACAAAAAAACATTGAAAAGAAATGATATGTTTAGAATGTCCCAGAGTGCACAATGGCTTCAAATCTTATGGCTTCAAATAATAGAAGACTATCAAATTAGCAAAATCAACAAAGAGTTTTGTAAATTCAGTTCGAATATCTTTTTTTAGGCCCGGCGAAGTTTTTAATTTTTATGAAAGGCGTTTTTAAAATGTAAAAAAAAAACTATAATATATCGAGGGCCTATATTCAAAACCCTCTATCTTAAAAAACACAACTTTTCAGGAGCGACAAAAAACTGTTTATTTCGCGTATTGTTAAAGTAATTAAAATTCGATATTCTAAAACATTTTTTAAATCAACTACTGAATCTCACATATAATTCGTTTTTAAAATTTTGCACTAATGTGGATATTATGATAGACAGAGGGTTTTGTTTCTTAAAAATATTAAATACATGAATGAAAATTAACAGATAGAGGGTGTTGCATTTTAATAAAAATGAATTCCCGAGTAAAAATGTTTAGATATATTTTTATATATCACGTCTTATCCGAGATTTAAAAGATCTTTCTCGGATCAGTACTGATCCGAAATTTGAAAGATCAGTACTGATCCGAAAAATGGATCGCTAAGATTAGATCAGTTTTAATCGGACGGATACAATGTTTTCCGAAAAATGGGTTTATATAATTAGATAAACCCATTTTTCGGATGAAATTGTATCCGTCCGATTAAAACTGATCTAATCTTAACGATCCATTTTTCGGATCAGTACTGATCCTTCACATTTTTACTTGGGTTATTATGATTTCATTTACGATATCGGTATTTTTGGTTTGAATTTACACCATAGATGAGGGCCGATTTACTGAATAGCCCGTCCGTCTGTCTGTCTGTCCGTCTGTAGAGGACACGATACAGTCCAAACAAAAGAGCTAGACTTCCGAAGTTTGGCACGAATATTTTTATATTCCTAGGCAGGTTAAGTTCGGAAATAGGCAAAATCGGACCAAGGGAAAAAAGTCTCCCCATGGAGAACTCAACCAACCTAAGAAAAACCGAATTTTTTGCAGGGTTTTTTGTACTTTTGCTAAGCAAATGCAACATTCTTATCTCAGAAGAAGTTCAAAATTGCAAGGGGAAGGTGCCCTCTAAAGTCCCCCCCCCTAAAAAAAAGACCCTGACAATTTTTTTTTTAATTTTTTTGACATCTTGGAGGGTATAAAAGTTTCGGCACAGCCGAATTTAACACTCTCACTTAAGATTAATATTGTTTTGTGTACACTATACATCCAAATTTTGAGCTATATTTTTCAAAAAAGTTAAACAAGAATTTTTAGAAAAAATTAGCATCAGTGGGGACCAAAATCGTGGATCTGGAATTTTGTTGGCAAATTCATATTCAGTATGCAAAATTTAGTATGAAAATAATACATGATGGAAATATTAAAAAAAAATATTTATAAATTAATTTTTTAAAAAGATAGAGGGTTTTGCATTCAGAAAAACTAATTGTGTAAGAGATAGAGAAAACCAAAAACGCAAATAAAATAGCAAAAAAAAATATTTTTGTTCTGAATTTTACACCATAGATGAGGGCCGTTTTACTGAATATTTTGCCATCAAAAAGTCATTTCTGTCAAAATGGAAGATAGAGGGTTTTGAATATAGGCCCTCGATATATATTCATGGTCCTCGTTCGATTCTAAGACGATCTAGCGATGTCCGTCCGTCCGTCTGTCTGTCCGTCTGTCTGTTGAAAACACGCTAACTTTTGAAACACCGTGCGGAGGCTCTTGAAGTTTGGTATATATGTTGGGCATTTACCTGGTCAGGTTGGTGTTGCAATCAAGTGAAATCGGTCCAGTGCACAGTTCCACATTTGGCCAATCTAGCACGACAAAAATAAAAAAAAAAAGTTCCCCGATTTTCATGATATGTTTGTATGTATTATAGAACATTCCTAATAGCACGAAAATAATCATGTAAGATCGATAATTCTGTTCGTTACTAACAGGTGGGTGCATAAAATAGCATCTTGTAAAATCCTGTAACTAGTGTACATAATTTCGCATAAATTAAGTCGAGTTGAAACTGTTGTAACTTTTGAACAAAAAGAGATATTTATCCACTCTTTTTTGGTAATTTTAAAGGATATTTAAATGCTCTAAGTCATATCTTTTCTTTTTTTTTTAAAAAAAAAATTTTCTATTTTTCATTAAATTTTTAACAAAATACAAATTTTTAAAAAGAAAATTATATATTTATTTTTTTGATGGAATAGAACTCTTGTTTTTGGTCCGTATTGGTCGCCGGACTTTTTCAGATATATTGACCAATATCCGTAGTAATTATTTCAACGGCTAACTTTTGCGACCGTCTGCGACGCCGACTACAGTGGGCCGATATGTAAACCATGTTTTTACATATTTTTTAAACATATTTTAAAAAGTAGGAGTGTCAGTTATCTGACCGCCCCTTTTTTTGTGATATTATTTCTACAGTCACTGAGAGTATATATACCAAATTTATAGAAATTATAACCAAAATTACAAATTTTAAAAAAAGTGGTCGTGGCCCTTAACCGGCCTCCCACATTTTTCATAATGTTATTTTCGAAGTCAAAACGAACATTTAAACCGAATTTCAAGTCAATATAATTAAAATTGGATTTTTGTCGTCCTAGATTGGCCAAATGTGGCAATGTGCAGTGGTTCAAATGTTATGAGCAAAAGAAAGCAGCGGTTTTTCGCGAATTTACGATATAAAAAACATGATCACTTTCTTAGGGCTATTCTGAGGATGTTGAAGCAGCATATTTATTTGCCGTTCCCCTGGTCTGATTCATATTGAATTTCAGGCAAATCGGTCCAGTGGTTCAAAAGATATTAGCAAAACCGAAAATTTCAGATTCGCTTCACCTTAAATTCACGTGCTGAGAAAACCGAGCCTAAAAAACATAATCTTAAAAACCATTGGAAAGCCACAAAACTACTTTAAAAAGTTGTTTTTTTCACTGAAAAACATTTTTACACTAAAAAAATGTACACTCGAAAAAAAATTTACACTCAAAAAAAAGTATTTTTTTTTTACAAAAATGACAAAAAAAAAGTTTTTTACTCAAAATTAAATATTTCTAAACAAAATTGTTAATTTTTTCACGTTAGAAAATTTACCATTCTTTAAAAACGGGATTTTGGAGGGTATTCATAAATTCGGCCAAGTCGAATTTAACTTTTCTAGTTGTTAATAGTTTTTTTTGTATATTATTCAAACGCGTTTGATAAAAAATTAATAAATTCAGTGGGCCATATAAAAATGCCTGCGAATTTTGTGCTCTTGCCCAAATTATTAAATCATGATAATGTTTTGCGGAAGATTTGGGTGTACTTGCCAAAGCCAAGTTTTTTTAGAAAAATAATGTTATATTAAGTACTTAGCTACTCAATGCAAAACGAATTGAAATATCAGTCGAGGACCCCACTAAAAAACCAAAAGAGCTGTACATTTCGTAAGTGAGTGCAAAAATAAGTGCAAAAAAGTGTTTTTACATTTTGGAGAGTATAAAAGATTCGGCACCAAAGAATATAACACTCTCACTTGTTTTATGTACATATGATAAACAAATGGAAAATTTGCATGCGAAAAGCTTAGACTTTGGTGAAAAAAAAAATTTGATGAAAAAAAGTTTTTGATGAATTTTTTTGATGAAAGAAAAATCTTTTGATGTAAAAAAAATTGAGGAAAAAAAAATATGAAAAAAAAAAAAAAATTTTTGGTAAGAAAAAAATTGATATTAAAAAACTTGATAAAAAAATTTGATTAAAAAAAAATGATCAAAAAAAATATGATAAAAAAAAAAATTATGACAAAAACATTTTAATGAAAAAAAAAAAAAAAAATTGATGAAAAAAAAATTAATGAAAAAAAAAAATTGATGAAAAAAAAAATTGATGAAAAAAAAAAATTTATGAAAAAAATATGATGACAAAAAAAAATTATAAAAAAAAATTTGATGAAAAAAAAATATAAAAAAAAAAAAATTTGATGAAAAAAAATTTGATGGAAAAAAAAATTTGATAGAAAAAAAAATTTGAAGAAAAAATTAATGAAAAAAAAATTTATGAAAAAAAAATTTTATGAAAAAAAAATTTTATCAAAAAAAAAAAAAAAAATGATGGAAAAAAAAGTTTGATGAAAAAAAAAAAATATGAAAAAAAAATTTGTTAAAAAAAAAAATTGATGAAAAAAAAAATAAAAAATGATGAAAAAAAAGTTTGATGAAAAAAAAAAAAATTATGAAAAAAAAATTTGATGGAAAAAATTTATGAAAAAAAAGAAAATTTTGATGAAAATAAAAAAATTGATGACAAAAACGATGTGAATTATTATCCAAGTTACAAACCCATGTTAATAAAATTTTTGGTTTTAAGAAAATGAAAATAGTAATTCTTGTTTTCTTTTTCGTTAATTGTTAGCTTATATAATCAAACTGAGGTGGCGTCCTGCAACTTTTTTAAAATTAGACACCAGCCTAAAAATATTATCATGTTAAAAAATTCCGAAATAAACTTTGCAAAACTCTTTGGTGATTTTGTTTTTTTAACGGACTACTTTCATTTGGCATTGAAACTATTGAGACTCAATTTTCTTGTTGCACAGTGTATAGATTTATTTGTTTTCCGGGAAGTTAACCGAATATTATGAGAAATATAATATGCCTTAAATTTAATAGCACTAAAACTATTTCTATCTAGTTGGTTATAAACTTTTTTTTTTATTATGTGTAAATTTAAATATAATATAAATTTAAATAGTTTATTGATCATAAAAACCTTAAATATAAAAAAAAAAAAAAGAATCCTTTGTAGCTAGACAGGAAAAAAACACACCCTGTCTGAGTAAATAAATTTTTGTGCGAACAAAGAAATAAAATTGAAATTATTTTTGTTTTTAACAAAGAGGAAAACTCATAAATACACCCCAAGCAAATATAATTTTCACAAAAAAAGGAGTAAAAGTGAAAGAAAATTTAACCCGTTTTCTTTTTCTGGTAAAATAGAAAATTTTTATTAAATTCTTAACGAAATACACCATTTACAAAAACATTTTTTTTTTCCAAAATTTACAAAATCTTACTCAAAATTTATCAAAAAATTAAAATTTCTTAGGAAAATCTAGAATTATCCAAAGTATATAAAAAAGACATCGTTAAGTTACGAGTATTAAGCTAAGAACTGTAGGTTCAATCCCTGCTGCAAACTAAACATATTTGTCAACTAAAAACTGTTGAATTTCCAATTTGGGACTCAAAGTTTTTTCAAATACAAACACTACCTATATTCTCTTTACAATTTCTACACTTAATTAAAATTTCTGTTTTTATTTTTTTTTTTTAGAATTTTTCGCAATTGGTTAAATAAAATTTAACACATTAAAAATTCAATTGAATATGGTGTAGTAGTTTTCGAAAATAGAATAAAAACACCCACATAAATAAGTTTGTGTTAAGCCATGGCCTACATACACTTTGACAAAATACGACCAAAATGTATGTAGTCAGTCGTATATTTTTTTGGACTATTTGTTGGCATATTTGAGTGTGTGTAATAAACATTAAGTGCCAAATATTGTTAAATGGAGCTAAAAAAAACACACCATACCAACATATAACACATACCAGCAGAGAAAAAAATATATACTCACACACATAAGTAGATATGAGGCAATATTTTACAATTGCCTGGTTAAAAAAAATTTAAAAATTGAATTTTAAAATGTTTTTTTAAAACTCTTAAGTTTAAATATACTTTACGCGTAAAAACTTAAAATTCTGGGACAATTTTTTGTATTGATCATATACTTTGTAAAAAAATAAGATATAGTAGACCTAAGGGTTCTATAGTCGAAAAGTCGATTAATCGACTTTTTGTATGAAAAAGTCGAAAAGTCGAAATCGACTTTTTTGTTCTTAAAAAGTCAAAAAGTCGACTTTTGCTTTCGACTTTTTCGACTTTTTTTTCGATTTTTTTCGAAGTTTTTATTTTTTTTATTTTTACTTTTGCCAGATGAAAATAGTTTCTTTCTTCTGAAAAAAATTTCAAATGAGATCCGAGTTTAACAACTACTGAAGCTATTGGTATTTCCATGTATTTTGTGAAGCAAAAATGTCAATGCCAAATTCATGAGTTAAAAAGTGTTAAGTGCAATATTTGCCAATGTTTTTGATTTTTGTAAACACCTCAGTGACAGGGTTTTATAAATCGAAAGTCGACTCTTTTGCTTTGGATTTTTTTAACTTTTTCCACATTTTCGATTTCTTGGACTTTTTTTGATGAATAAAATACAACCAAACAAAAATAGCATCTAAATGCTTACACAAAGTCAAAACTAAACTTTTATTTACAAAAAAATCGACTTTTTAAAAGTTGGAAAAGGACGAAAAAAGTTAAAAAGTCGAAGAAAGTCGAAAAGTCGAAAAAAGTCGGAAAGTCGAAAAAAGTTGAAAAGTCGAAAAAGTCGAATTTTTGAAAAGTCGAAAGGTAGAAAAGTCGACTTTTTAAAATTTGAAAAAAGTCGAAAAGACGAAAAATCGACTTTTTAGAAATTGAAAAAAAGTTGAAAGTCGAAAAGTCGACTTTTTGTTGCGACTATATAACCCTAGTAGACCTGTGTTATTGTATGTTATTTATTTGGTTTGGCTTAAGGTCATGAATTTAGAAAAATATTTTTAAATACAAATACTGTTTTTTGCTTTTAAATTTTTAACTAAAACGTATTGTTTTATTTCCGATTTTTTTTTGTCAATCATCGTTGACCATCTTCAGGGATTTTATAAAAATCCAAAAGTTTTTTTTTATGTGAGTTGAAAGCTTTTAGCCGGTGTGCAGATACTTTTTCAAAGTTTTTGGATTCTAAACAATATTCATGCTGAAAACATCTAAGATTCTAACAATAGAACATGTTTGGTATAAAAATTCTTCGATTCTGAGATACATATCATTTTAATAAATTCAAAGATTTTGAGACGTAATTTTTTTTAGTTTACAGTTTTTGAAAAAAATACATTTCTTCTATAAAAAGATTTTTATTATACTCAGATTTAAAACATTATTCGCTAAGAAGATTATCATATTTTGAGACATTTTTTGTACAGAAAAACTTTATAGTTCTCAGAAATATTTCGTTTAGAAAAGATCTCAGATTTCATTGTCCGCCAAAAATGAAAAAAAAGTCGCTCAGCACGATGTGAATAATATACGTTTGAAACTAGAGAATAAATTTATTAAAACTGCATTTACAGCTTTTCATTTCGTGATCCTGTTTTCTTTTAAAAGAACTTCTAAATTTTAGAGAATTAAATTTTATGAAATATTTTTTAATATTTATACTTGTCCTAGGATGCCCCTAGTGATAGAAAATGAAAGAGAAGGATTTCCCCTAATTTTCCTAATTTATTTTGTTTACATATCGGAAAAAAGGAGATAAGTTACAACTTTCAAAACTTTTTCCTGCAATATCATTAAAAATTCCCCACAAAATATTTTGATTAAGTTTTCAAAAGACTTTATTCACATCCTTTTATCCATATATGGCAAAATAAAAAAAATCAAAAATTATGGGAGTTCCTCCTCTTTCATTTGCCATCACCAGTGGTATCATAGGTAGGCTGACCATTCGTACTGATTTGATCAGTAATGTACTGATTTGATCAGTAATGTACTGATTTTTGATCACTTGTACTGATCAAAAATCGTTGTACTGATTTGTACTGATTTTTTAAAATATGTACTGATTGTACTGATTTTTGAACATTTCAACATAAAAAATAATTTTATTCGAAAATTCTATCCCCTTCACCCACAGTATGGGGTTATACTCACTTTGTTATTCCGTGTGTAACGCATCGAAATATCGGTCTAGGACCCCATAAAGTATATATGTTATTGATCAGTGATCAATTCTAAGACATTCTAGCGATGTCCGTCCGTCCGTCCGTCCGTCCGTCTGTAGAAGACACGATACAGTCCAAACAAAGGGAAAAAAATTCCCCCTTGGAGAACTAAACCAACCCAAGAAAAACCGCATTTTTTGCAGGGTTTTTTGTACTTCTGCTAAGCAAATGCAACATTCTTATCTCAGAAGAACTTTAAAATCGAAGGGGGAAGGTGCCCCCAAACGTCTCCCCCAACCCCCCCAAAAAAAAGACGCACCTGGATTTTTTTAATATAGTTTTTTTTACATTTTGGAGGGTATAAAAGATTTGGCACAGCCGAACGTAACACTCTCACTTGTTTATAACTTAAACCTGATAATGAGATGAATGAATTTATTCTAAGGAGATTAGAGTTCGTGAATCAAGAGGTTCCTTGATCTTCCTAAATTTATATGAAATTGCGCACAGAATCTTTGAGGTTTTCTATGACGAAAAGTTCAATGGGCCAATGTATTTTTTATATTTTTAGAAATATGATGTTAATTGCATCAATCCAAATGATTCTGCGATCTTAGATGAGGTAATATCTTTAGAGCTTATTTCGAAAAAGCGCTCAGAAAATAAGGGCCAAAAAAACATGTGATTATTAGCTGTGGAGTTTTCTTATAGGAAAAGTTGTAAAAACTAACGAAAAAATTCTGAGGGATTTTCTTGCTCTCAAATATTTTCTGCACTGAAACGATCAAAACATTCAAATGAAGTCGTTTAAATCAACAAAAATTTCTGCAAAATAACGACAACAGTTGTTTTTAATCAGTTGTTTTTAATCAGTTGTTTTTTGCAGTTGTTTTTTGCAGTTGCTTTTTAACAGTTGTTTTTTAACAGTTGCTTTAAATCAAAATACATGGCGTCAAGTTATTTTTAACGAAATTTTTTCAGTGTTGAAAAAACATCAAAAACATAAAAACTTGGGCCTACTGATTTAAGCCCAGAAAAAAATGGTCACCCTAATCATAGGGCCAGTATAAATATTTTAGAAATATTTTACAAAAAATATCCTTAAAAGCTTTGAAGTCCTTTCAAAAGAAAAGAGGATCAAGATGTGAAAAACTGTAAATGAAGTTTTACTCCATTTGATCTCTACTTTAAGACGTATATCATCCGGTTCATGTTCAATATTGACTGTCGGACGGTGTTATAAGACATTTTTCGTAAATAAAAACTCTCAGATTCTATGAAAAAGTTGACAGATTTTGGGACATTTTGTTTATTGAAAAATTATTAAATTCTGAAACATTTTTCGTTCAAAAAATCCTACATTTTCTAAGATATTTATTCTATAGAAAAACACTTAAGGCTTTAAGACACTTTTCGTTTTAAAAAATTCTCGGCGGACTCTTAACACATTTTTCGTATTAAAAAATTTTTCGTATACTGAATTTTTCTATACGAAAAATTTCTCAGATTTGTATAAAAAAAATCTCAGATCCTTTTCTCTCTGATTTTATGATTCCAACACATTTTTCGTAGAGAACAATTTTTTGTAAGGAAAATGTCCCAGATTCGTTCAGAAAATTCTCAGATTCTGATACATTTTTCGTAAAGTTATTTCCGATTATGAATCAATTTTCGTAAAGAAAATACTCAGATTATAAGACGTTTCAGGTATAGCCAAATACTCATATTCTAAAACATTATTCGTGTAGAAAAAGTTTCAAGATTATAATAATTTTAAAATCTTAAAAAATCTCTTGTTCGTTAAATAAATTAGAAAATTTACAGCTTCTGAGACATTTTTGTAAAGAAGAGTTCTTTAATTCAGAAACTTATCTCTGAAAAACGTCAGTTTTTGCATTTTTTTGTTTATCAAATGAGATATGCCAAAAGATCTTAAAAATTTTGGAACCAGGTATAAAACAATAAATTTCCGCCCCTTTTATTGCCATGGATATAAAAAGAATAAATAATATAATTGTAAAATTGTAACATAACTGAAAATGAAACATTTGTTATAGAGTAGTACGAAAATAATTCCCCATATATAACCAACACATGTACAAATGTATGCATGTTTGTGAGCGTTCCGTTGAAATACATACCATTGCTTAAATCCATATGCTTTCATGTGTTGTGATGATGGTTTAAAGGATTCTAAATTTCTAAATTTTAAGTGAATTTAGAGCAAATAAAAATATATATACATATGAGTATTAGGGTGGCATGAATTTTGTCGATTGACAGTATTAACTGGCGCCGCTGGAGGGTTAAAGTTTTGCCCTACGATTTTTTTTTTTTCATACAAACTAGAAATGGGCACATGAGCCGATTAATGCGTGAACTCAATTTCACTCACGTGATTGCGACTGAGCGGGAGTGTAATTATAAATTGCATGAGAAAGTGTGCGTCCCGAAAAAAGCAAAAAAAAAATTATTTTGGCTAAACTTTAAAATTTTCTCAACCTTCAAATTTTGCCTCTTTGCTTCTCCTTATCACCTATTTTGTGAATACCAGAACAATACATTACATAAGTAGGGGGCATACACAGAGAATGAGTGTTGGCTCAAAGTAAAAAATAAGTGAGAAAATTATAGTCGGTCAAGACCGACCAAAAGTTTCGTTACGTAGAGTACATTGAGAAAAAGTATTTATAAAATTTTCATGAATCAATTTTAAATAAAATATATTACACATTTTGAAAATTTCACATTTGGACCAAAATTACTAAAAAAAAGAAAGAAATATTTTTCATCTACACAACAAAACTTGAAATTTAAAAAAAAAAAATTCGACAATCATCTCTTTGATAAGCATTATTCAAGGGTTATGCCCAAAATTTTTTCATTTCCGAGACACACTAATGTACATATATTCACGCCTTTTATATTAGTATCATTGTATGTATGTATTAGCTACTGGTTGTAATGACAAAAAAGTATTTGTGGGAAGATGAACTTTTTTTTTTTTTTGAAAATTTCACATAGAAATTTTCTGGTGAAAGGGGCATCTTATAAAAATATAATATTTTTTTTTTTGTTATTTAAATAATTTTTAATTTTATTCCAATTGAACAACTTTTTATATTTTTATATTTAGTTCTCTGTTTCAAAAAAAGTAATTCACATAAAAAATGTGAAAATGAAAATTTCCGCATTTTTTGGTGTTCTACACTCAAAATAATTCTACAGTTAAGGGTTTAGTAAGTGATGTTGTACAAAAAACTACTAATTAGTTACTAATTTTAGTATCTTCAAAGTAATAAAATTAGTAATTTTTACTGTTTTTGAATAACATTAGTAAAAAATTTTAGTATTGGTTACCAATTTCTGCACTAGGTCCTTTTGGACTAAAATTTAGTTAAATTTTTAATATTGAATACACACGTTTTTTTTTTTTGGGTGTAGATTTCACATTCAAATTTCTTTTTCGTTTTGTTTCACAAAAATAAAATTTTGTGAAAGTAAAACGAATGCACTTTTTTTCTTATAATTTTTTAAATTTTAATGTTTAGATTTCAACTTCGAATAAAAACGTAATCAACAAAACACTAAACTTGATTTCATGTGATTCGGAAATTTTCATGTCAATTGAAAAGTTGTGAAAGACAGAACAATTTTTTTTTTTTTTTTAAAAATTGGTTAAAAAAAAATTATGAAAAACATATGAGGCATTCCACACCAAATGTCCAGCGAAAACAAAACACGTGTACCATAAACTTCTGAATAGCTTGTATGGATAGCCCTATATGGAACTTAGAAAATTCGTTTTCGGTTTTTCAATTTTTCAAAAACTGGGCTTAGGAGGCGTGGTCAAATATTGGAAAAATAGTCAAATTTGTGACGAGTTGCCTTGATTAAATATTTATCACATTAAAACGGAATGCACCACAATCTTAAAAATTTACATTCTTATATAGTTTCGTATGGGCTATCGAATAATTTTTTTTTCCTTGAAAAATTTTCAGAACCCGTTCTGAAATTTTTCATTTTTTAAAAAAGTCAATTTATCAAAAATCCGGCCACTTTTTTTTTTTTTTTTAATTTTTTTTTTTAAGTTTAGATGTTTGTCCATCCACACAAAAAAAATCAGAAATGTATTTTTCGTTTTTTTCGAGAAAATCGCATTTGAATTTTAAATTTCATAACAATTTTGTAATTTGCTTGTATTTTCTTGTTTTAAAGTTGCGAATGAGTAATATTAATTGCATGAATATTACTCATTCAACACGTTAAAACAAGAAAATACAAGCAAATTACAAAACTGTTATGAAATTTAAAATTCAAATGCGATTTTCTCGAAAAAAACGAAAAATACATTTCTGATTTTTTTTTGTGTGGATGGACAAACATCTAAACTTAAAAAAAAAATTTAAAAAAAAGAAAAAAAAGTGGCCGGATTTTTGATAAATTGACTTTTTTAACAAATGGAAAATTTCAGAACGGGTTCTGAAAATTTTCTAAAGAAAAAAATTTTATTCGATAGCCCATACAAAACTATATAAGAATGTAAATTTTTAAGATTGTGGTGCATTCCGTTTTAATGTGATAAATATTTAATCAAGGCAACTCGCCACAAATTTGACCATTTTTCCAATATTTGACCATGCCTTCTAAGCCCAGTTTTTGAAAATTAGAAAAACCAAAAACGAGATTTTCTTAGTTCCATATAGGGCTATCCAAACAACCTATTCAGAAATTTACGGGACATATGTTTTTCTGTAGCGGGACATTTGGTGTGGAATGCCTCATATCCAGATTTTGTTCCCAATTTTGACTTATTTTGCAAATATTTCTGGAAATACTCAAAGGATTTTGGATTTTAACTCCAGGTTCCCTTTATTGGATTGCTTTCTTTACATATCTGCTTTGAAAAGGAAGTTTCTTGCAGACTTAGGATAATTAAAGGGATATAACCAAAAAAAGGATATTTTGAATTTCCTTATAATGTCCTGACGGTATCCTTGTTCGTATCGAGTTCGGATTTCTTACAAAAGTTAGGTAAATTTATTGGGAATTTGAATAAAAAAAGAATGAATGACCTTAACATACACTTTTTCAATATTAAACAAGTCCGAAAATTAGAGTCGGTCAAGACCGACCATATAATACCCTACACCAGTGTTTCCCGGAAAATGGGTCAAAAGTTCAAATATGGACCGATCGGATCTATCTTTTGTCAAATCTTACATAAGTGCAAAAATACTCACAAACCCAATTTGAGTGAATTGGCTTCTATTTGTTGCCAATAAGCCGCTTTAACTGAATATCGGGCTAAATTTTCTCATAGGCCTAAGTCCAAAAATATTCCGACTATAATGAGATTTGATTAATAACCTATTAAAGTATGCGTTAAATACACACACAAAACATTTTAATAAAATATTTTATATTTTCATGAAATTTCATAGATTTATGGGAATATCGGGAAGGTGGTTTGTATGGGAGCTACAAGAAGAACTGGTCCGATTCCTTTAAAATTCGGAATGGTGATTACTGAATACAAAACACGTTTATCTATTACAATACGGTTATTAGAGTCATTTGCAAAATAAAGCGGACCTTTGTATGGGGGCTAGGTCGAAACATGGGCCGATACAATAGGCTTCGCCCTTAGCCACAAGAAATGAAAAAAGGCGATTTGATACAACTTTTCTGATATCTGATTCGTGTTTAGGAAGCTAAAATGGAAAATATACTTTAGAAGTCGGTGCAAAAGAAAGTTGATTTTTGTAGAGTAGTGTTATTATTACACAGTCCGACAAAAATAAAAAAAAATCGTTAAACATGAACTGGATAATACACGTTTGAAACTGGAGATTAAACATTTACAGATTTTCAGTCCGTGATCCTGTTTCATTTTAAAAATACTTCAATGTTTTAGAGGATTATATTTTATAAAATATTTTTTTTGTATTTGAACTTGTCCTAGGATGCCACTAGTGATAGCAAATGAAAGAGGAGGATCTCCCCTAATTTTTCTATTTTATTATTTTTACATACCAAGAAAAAGGATGGAAGTTACGTTCAAAAATATTTTACTAAATATGTCCTTTAAAACTTTAAAGTCCTTTTAAAAGGAAACAGGATCACGAAATGAAAAACTGTAAATGCAGTTTTACTCCATTTGATTTATACTTTCAGACATATATCAAGATCGTGTTTAATATTGGCTTTAGGACGGTGTTATAATTGTTTTGGAAATTATTATAATTTCCAATTCAACTTTTTGGTGGAACTTTAATTTTTTTCTTTTTTTTCTAAAATGATTTTTAATGAGAGTCTTTACTTAAAACGTAAATAAAAGTGCTGTGAGACTTAAAAAAATATTTTTTTTTTTGGTATTTTTAGTTAAATTTGAATTCAGATGGTTACAGAATTCAAATTTTGTTTGAAATCTCCATTTTTATTTTTTTATACCCTCCACTCTGGTGATAGAGGGTATATATAAGTTTGTCATTCCGTATGTAACACATTGAAATATTGGTTTAGGACCCCATAAAGTATATATATTCATGATCCTTGATCGATTTTAAGTCGATCTAACGATGTCCGTCTGTCTGTCTGTCTGTCTGTCCGTCTGTCTGTCTGTCTGTCTGTTGAAATCACGTTTTTGGCAATAATCCGGAACCGATTTTAACGCTTGGGGTACCAAAAGTTGCGGAATTTATCCAGGCAAAAACTAGTGTATTTTTTTTGAAATCGGTTAAGTACTTTAAAAGTTATGAGTGAATTACTGAAAAAACTCTTAGTGATTTTCATCATAACCCTAAATTAATTCATATTTTGTGTAGATACATACATAACAAAGAATACGGAAATGAAAAAAAACGGAGAAAAAGAAAAAAATGTTTACAAAAAAACTTTAAAATATGTAAAACAAAATCTAAATTTAATTAAAAAAAAGTTCGTTAAGTAATAATAAAAAAATTAATTGTTATTTTTATGTACAAAGCATGTGTGTGTGTCCGTTTTTTTGCTTCGTCATATTAACGGGGTTGCCAGACTTTTTTTGGCTTTGTCGCAAACTCGGATGTAAAATATCGCCAAAATTAAATTTTGTTCAGATTTCTTAAAAAAAAATATTTTTATTTAAAAAAATAAATTTTGTTAAATAATAAAAGACAGAAATAAACTTTATGGCAAAAATCGCCCAAATCCGGAAAATCTATATATATAAAAGAGTAATGTGACTGACTGACATACTCATTCATCATCGCCCAGCCCAAACCGCTAAAGTTAGAAACTTGAAATTTGGACTGTAGGTTGACGTCCCGGAATAAAGATCCACTAAGGCTGGATTTTTGCCAATGTTGATTCTAAGGGGGTAAAATGGGTAAAAAACTGTACTTTTGGTACTTTTTATATCTCCCGATATAATGGTCATAGAAACTTGAAATTTGGACTGTATGTTACCCTCCCGCAATATAGATCCACTTTGGCTGGAGTTTTGCCAATGGTAAGGGGGTAAAAAGGGTAAAAAACTGTACTTTTGGTACTTTTTAAATCTCCTGATATAATGATCATAGAGACTTGAAATTTGGACTGTATGTTCACCTCCCGGAATATAGACCCATTAAGGCTGGATTTTTGCCAGTGTTGATTCTAAGGGGGTCAAAAGGGTAAAAAAAATACTTTTGGTGCTTTTAATATCTCCTGAAATAATTGTCATAGAAACTTGAAATTTGGACAGTATGTTCACATCCTAGAATATATGTAGATCCAGTACGGCTGGATTATTGCCAATGTTGATTCTAAGAGGGTAAAAAGGGAAAAAATCTGTACTTTTGGTACCTTTTATATTTCCTTAAAAAATTGTCACATAGACTTGAAATTGGGACTGTATGTTCACCACACGGAATATAGATCCCCTAAGGCTGGGTTTTTGCCAATGATGTTTCTAATAGGGTAAAAAGGGTAAACATATGTACTTTTGTTACATTTTATATTTCCTTAAATAATGGTACTAGAAAATTGAAATTTGCAATGTTGGTTTACCTTCCGGAAAAAAGATTCACTAAGGCTCGGGTTTTGTCAATGTTGATTCTACGGGGGTAAAATGGGTAAAATAGTACTTTTGGTACTTTTTTTTTATTTAGACTGGTTCCATTTAAAATAGCATCGGCAATCCGCCGATGGTGGTTCAATTTATCCAAAAATTAACACATCCATTCTTCTGATTTTTATTGAATTTCATTTTTTTTATTTAGTCAAAATTGTGAATGGTTCGCGTTTTATCGCTGTTTAAAGTTGGTATTTTGCAACAATTGTATGATAAATACACAATGTTTAAATGATCATATCTTTGGAACGCATGATCCGATTGCCACGAAATAAAGCGCAAAATTATGGTTATGTCCTGTACTTAAAACAGAATTTTAAAAAAGGATAGGATGCTTTGCAAAAAGGATATTGAAATTAAAAAAATGTCCTTAATTTGCAAATATCTCAAAATGCGTATCTTTAATTTTCCTATATTTTTTTGCACATATAGCCCAAAATGTACCTAACAACATATGCAAATCCCAAATTGGGGTGATAAGCAGTTTAATTGTAAACGCGGTTTCATGAAACGCCTTATTGATTTTTGTTAATAACTCTCGTTTACAAATGAAAAACAATTTCTGCGCACTAACCGCGAATAATTTTTTTATATGTATTTTTGATCGCTAAACTCAAAAATTTCATTAAAACAACATTTCGCGAATACATTTTTGTTAAATGAATTTTTTAGCGTTTTTTGGAGGTATTTTAACTATTTTGCTTATATCTTAAGTTCTGTTTATCTGATCTTCTCGCAATAAAAACCAAACTAAAGATAATCTAATTTCAAACAAATCCTACATTCATCATTTTTTCACCAGTTCATAGCTTTACGCGCAAATAATTTTGTTAGCGTTATTTGGAGGTATTTTGACTATTTTTCTTATATATTGAGTTCCGTTCATCTGATCCTTCCGAAATAAGAACCAAATTAAAGACAATCAAATTTCCAACAAATCCTTCATCCATTATTTTTATATCAGTTCACAAATTTACGCGCAATAGGCAAACAAGGAAAACCATTTTTTTTATTAAAAAAGCTCATTTCTAAAAAAATTTAAAAAAACAGAAATCGTTACAAATTTTTTTATTAATCTTAAAAGCCTGAACATTTACAACGATTATAAAAGGGTTTCATTAAAATCTATGAGCAAATACCAAAGTTATGAAAAATTTTATGAAACTACCCTAAAGATTTTCCTTGTTTTTTTAAACAGCTTAATTTTTTACTTTTTTTATATATCAATATAATACATTTAGTGCTTTTCTCATGTATTTTCATATAATTTGTGATAACCTCGGAGTAAACCTATTGATTTTCATCAAATCAACTTTATTATATTTCTAAATGTTCAGGCTTTGCAGATAAATAAAAAAACTTATTAATTGCAAAGATTTCTATTTCTTTAAATTTTTTTTCAACGATTTGTTAATCAAAAAACTTATATTAGTCATATGTTTGCCTATTGCGCGTAAAGTTATGAACTGATATAAAAATAATGAATGAAGGATTTGTTGGAAATTTGATTGTCTTTAATTTGGTTCTTATTTCGGAAGGATCAGATAAACGAAACTCAAGATATAAGAAAAATAGTCAAAATACCTTTAAATAACGCTAAAAAAAATTATTTGCGAGTAAAGCTATGAACTGACGAGAAAATGATGAATGTAGGATTTGTTGGAAATTTGATTATCTTTAGTTTGGTTTTTATTGCGAGAAGATCAGTTAAACAGAACTTAATATATAAGCAAAATAGTTAAAATACCTCCAAAAAACGCTAAAAAATTCATTTAACAAAAATGTATTCGCGAAATGTTGTTTTAATGAAATTTTTGAGTTTAGCGATCAAAAATACATATAAAAAAAATATTCGCGGTTAGTGCGCAGAAATTGTTTTTCATTTGTAAACGAGAGTTATTAACAAAAATCAATAAGGCGTTTCATGAAACCGCGTTTACAATTAAACTGCTTATCACCCCAATTTGGGATTTGCATATGTTGTTAGGTATATATTGGGCTATATGTTCAAAAAAATATAGGAAAATTAAAGATACGCATTTTGAGATATTTGCAAATTAAGGACATTTTTTTAATTTCAATATCCTTTTTGCAAAGCATCCTATCCTTTTTTAAAATTCTGTTTTAAGTACAGGACATAACCATAATTTTGCGCTTTATTTCGTGGCAATCGGATGATGCGTTCCAAAGATATGATCATTTAAACATTGTGTATTTATCATACAATTGTTGCAAAATACCAACTTTGAACAGCGATAAAACGCGAACCATTTACAAATTTGACTAAAAAACAAAAACCGAAATTCAACAAAAATCAGAAGAACATATATACCAATTTTTAATACAATTAAAATAGGTAAGGCCGAAAAAGTGTTTTTTTCGTAGTCAAAAATTTTGGAATTCTTCTTTACTGAAATAATGGTTATTCAAACCTGAAATTTAGAATGTAGGATCCTTTAGTGAAATAAAACATTTTGGAACAAGTACTTTCTGAAAATTCAGTACCGTTTTCAAAAAGTACCTTTTATAAAAGGTTCCTTTATAAAAAGTACTTTTTATAAAAAGAACCTTTTATGAAAAATACCTTTTATAAAAAGTACCTTTTATAAAAAGTGCCTTTGATACAAAGTACCTTTTATAAAAAGTACCTTTTATAAAAAGTACCTTTAATAAAATGTATCTTTTATAGAAAGTACCTTTTATTAAAAGTACCTTTTATAAAAAGTACCTTTTAAAAAAAGTACCTCTTAAAAAAAGTACCTTTTATAAAAAGTACCTTTTATAAAAAGTACCTTTTATAAAAAGTACCTTTTATAAAAAGTACCTTTTATAAAAAGTACCTTTTATAAAAAGTACCTTTTATAAAAAGTACCTTTTATAAAAAGTTCCTTTTATAAAAAGTACCTTTTATAAAAAGTACCTTTTATAAAAAGTAGCTTTTAAAAAAGTAGCTTTTAAAAAAAGTAGCTTTTAAAAAAAGTACCTTTTATAAAAAGTACCTTTTATAAAAAGTACATTTTATAAAAAGTACCATTTATAAAAAGTACCTTTTATAAAAAGTACCTGTTATAAAAAGTACCTTTTATAAAAAGCACCTTTTATAAAAAGTACCTTTTATAAAAAGTACCTTTTATAAAATTACTTTTTATAAAAAGTACCATTTATAAAAGTACGTTTTATAATAAGTACCTTTTATAAAAAGTACCTTTTTTTATAAAAAGTACCTTTTTTATAAAAAGTAAATTTTTTTATAAAAAGTACCTTTTTTTATAAAAAGTACCTTTTATAAAAAGTACTTTTTATAAAAAGTACCTCTCATAAAAAGTACCTTATATAAAAAGTACCTTTTATAAAAAGTACCTTTCATTAAAAGTACCTTTTATTAAAAGTACCGAAAGTACACTTTTTGGTACTTTTTTATTTCTTGAGGTATAAATAAAACAAACTTTTTTGTTTTTAAATCATGACATTGGTGGAGGGTATTTAAAGATTCGGCACAGCCGAATATAGCTTTCTTACTTGTTTTTTTTTAATTTAGAAAAACCAAAAAAAAAATTTACACTGGAACATGAAAAATAAAAACTACAGTAGATAATTTCAATAAAATTCAAAAATTTGACTCGTATTCATTAATCATGCAGTATGACACACATTAGATGCGTGGGGAAGTTGTAATAACTTGGCTGATTTTCAACCAATTTTATATACCTTATTTGAGAGACATTTTACTCCAAATCATAATTCTGTAACCATTTGAATTCAATTTAACTCAAAATATCGAAAATATTGAGAAAATTTACAAAAAGACATATTTTCCCCGTTTACTTCGTTTTTAAACTTTATGACCTTAGACATGTCCGATTAAATCCAAGTAAATACATCTAATTGTAAGTGGAGTTGCGGTCAATATCTAACAACTTATTTTTTTTTGCAGCACCATATAAAATAAACCAGAGTCAACAAACAAGTGTAATTTTCAAAATTAAAAAAAAAATAACACGAATTGTGATCACATCTCAAAATATGGCTTAAAAGTTGCGTAATTTAGCCTAGCATTTTTTCAATGCTAATTTTAAAACGTTAAAAAATAATTACTTTGAATAATTTTTATATATTTTTTTTCTAAAACTTCATTTAAAAATCAACAAAAGTTTGTAAATTTTTTTTCAAGATATCTATATTAAAATGAATTAATTTAAAATTTAAATTTTTAAATTTTTTTGAAAACTCAACACCAACTTGGTATAAAAGCTGAAAGTTTGAGTAGAAGTTGCATTTAATACGTACTAAAACATATAAAAGAATAATCGAAGGGGGTCGGGTCTAAAAGTGAGTGATTTGGCCTGGAATGTCCCATATGTAATCGGTCCATGTTTTCAATGAGGACCCATTTTTCGGCAAGCACTTGTTTAGGGTATTTTATGGTCGGTATAGCCCAACTATATAACATATCTTAAAATTTAAGACATTTTCTTTAGGAGAAATGTTGTAGAATCTCATACTTTTTGCAGTAAGAAAATTTTTTAATTCTGTTTCATTAGTTTTTTGATAATTTATAACTACTATAAAATGAAGGTATTTTTACACACTTTATGTGTAATATTTAAATTAACTGGTAATCTGTGTAATATTGAAATTTAACTTACATGATTGTAAATGGAGGGCCACTGTATGTTAGCTGGTAGTATGGTAGACTATAAAACAAGGGGTCGTGGGTTCGATTCCTACCAGAACCCTTGGTTGATTTTGCTAACACGAGACAACGTACATTGTTTTCAATTTTTGGTTAGTTTTTTTTATTTAAAAAAAAAATTATTGTAACTGCCCAAGTAAAAAAGTTTATATATAATTATATATAATTCGATAAAATTATATCAAATTATATATAATTACTAGCTGACCCGGTCCGCGTTGCTGGCCCTAAGAAAACATCGATTCTGTTTTCTATTGCATCTCGATCTTAATCTACAGAGTCGGACAAATCTAAAGCACGGGGCCGGGTCCAGAAGTAGCCCTTATTTCCACCTTTGGTTAGCACTATATATAGAGAAACAGACAGCCGTAATGTTAATTATTGTACGAAGGGGCGTGTTATTTTACGCATTCTTATCGAATCGTGGCTTTTAATATAGCTAAAGTTCCAAGTTGCGTCCTCGGTAAGTACTATATATGCTGCAAATTTCAATGAAATCGGTTTAGCCGTTTTTTGTGATTGCGGAAGAAGAAGATATAACTTTTATTAAATAAAAAAGGGAGTGACATTTTTTACCCCTTTGCCGAATCGCACTCTAACATGAACTATAGTACCAGCTCGGTTAGTACTACCTGTAGTAAGTAAAAGATAAAATAACGTTGAGTATAGCATAAAGGGGCGAGGAAACTTCCGCCTGTTTGTCGGATCGTGTTCTTATATGTCCTGTAGGTCCACCCCCTTTTAGCACTATTAGTGAAGAAAATTTCCTTAGGATCGGCTTAGTCGTTTTTGCTAAAATGCAGAGGTGGCAGGAATATATTTTTTTTTGTTTGACCAACGCTCAGGGGATGTCCCCTATTAATGAAGTTCATTGTGTTTTTGCGCCTTTTTAAATTATAATCTTATATGCAATTGATTAGCACTATCTTGATTAAAAACGCCAAGAGATTCGGTTCAACTGAATTTGCGTAATTGCGATCTTAGTGTAACATGGCCTATAGTTCCGCACTCCGTTGGTACTATCAGTGTTAAAAATTAAATTAAAATCGTATCAGCCATTTTTGCATTATTGCAAAGCATGCAGAAATATTTTCAATTCAATACAAAGGGGCGTGGCATTTTACGCCCTTTTTCCAATAACGCTCTAATTTGGCACATAGTTAGTACTCGATTAGTACTATCTTTGGTTTAAATTTCATCAAAATCGGTTTATTCCTTTTTTATATACAGATGTCAAAAGTGGTGCAATGTAAAAATTCGATTTTGCCACGCCCCTCTGCCCACAGACAGAGACTCAAAAATCTGATCGCACAGTGTTACTCGCAAGGCTATTCTTAATATTCCCTGAAGATTTCGTCAAGATCGGTCCAGCCATTTTCGCGTCCATAAGGTACATACATACAGCCGTTTTTGCATTATTGCAAATCATGCAGAAATATTTTCAGTTTAATACAAAGGGGCGTGACATTTAACGCCCCTTTGTCCAATAACCTTCTAATTTGGCACATAGGTAGTACTCGGTTAGTAATGTTTTTGATTTAAATTTCATCAAAATCGGTCCAGCCGTTTTGTTTATATATAGATGTCATTAGTGGTGGAATGTAAAAATTCGATTTTGCCACGCCCCTCCGCCCATAATTAGAAAATCGAAAATCTGACCGCACAGTGTTACTCCCCAGGCTATTCTGAATATTCCCTGAAAATTTCATCAAGATCGGTCCAGCCGTTTTCGAGTCCATACGGAACATACATACACACATACATACATACATACACACATCCATTTTTATATATATACACGCAAAAAAAAACTTGTGTCGGAGTGAGCAAAAATCTGGCATAATTTTACCAAAAATATGCTAAAACTACAACCGACGAAGTAGTTTTCGTAATTTAGCCAAAACACTTATGTAAAAAATTTTGAAGAAATTGCTAATGCTATTTAAGCAAAAACTTGGTAAAATATACCAAAAGAAATATGGTGAAATATTCCAAAATTATTTGAAAAGCTGACTAAAAATAATGCTTAAAATTACCACATTTATGTAAAATAAATTTTCAATAAATTTTTGTAAAAATTTGTATATTTGTTGAATTTAAAATTTTCACAGAATAAATCCATATTAATATAATAAATGTTGTGTAGTATTTAATTTACCACCGACCAACTGACCCTTTTTGTACAATTTTCTCGAGTGACTGCTGCCTACGCTTCTTCTTGAAGTAAAGGATCCGCTATAGCTTCACGAATTTATTTAAAAGCATCCTGTAAAAATAGAAAATTATTACAAAACATAAATTTTTAATTTAAAAAATTGGTTAACCCCATTGGTCTCTTGGTAAGGAGGAACACTTACTTTGTCATTCCATTTGTAACTCATCAAAACAGGTATGGACTCCCTTGGCTTTGGGTTTTTATGTTTTAATTTTATAACTAAAGGCAGGATTGGTGTCCACGCTCTTTATTGTAGTGAAGGATTCTCCATAGCTTCAAAAATTTATTTAGCAGTACCCTATAAAAATATAAAACTATTACCAAACACTAATTTTTAACTAAAAATCTATTAAACCTTATTGGTGTCTTCGGAATGCGGGTATACTCACTTTATCATTCCATTTGTTATTCATCGAAACATACGTCTGGGACTCCATTGGTTTTTCTTATTGAATAATGTTTTAAGTGATGAAAGCAAAATTAACTTTAACATTCTTTTATCTTACATTTATTTATCTTTTAGAAAACTATTTTTTTTATTTTTATTTATGTATTAATTTATTTTTATTTTATATATCAATTTCCTTTTTACGTTTTTATAACACAAAAAATAAACGAACAACGCACGCACACAAAAATCCAAAATGAAAATGGCGGTCTGTATTTGTTTTGTTTTTTTGTTGTTTTCTTTCGATAAATTTTTGTGCAGGTAATTTGCGTTATTGAGCAAGCTACTTGGTTATTTTACATAAAAAATGAATTATGTTACTTTAACATCGACAAGCATAATATTAGCAAAAATTTGTTAAAAATTTTTTTTTGGTATGAAAAAAGTTTTACCAAGTAGGATTGCTCAATCTTACACAGATTTTTTTTTTGCGTGTAGATATATCTATATATATAAAAATGGATGTGTGTATGTATGTATGTATGTATGTGTGTATGTATGTTCCGTATGGACTCGAAAACGGCTGGACCGATCTTGATGAAATTTTCAGGGAATATTCAGAATAGCCTGGGGAGTAACACTGTGTGGTCAGATTTTTGATTTTCTGTCGGTGGGCGGAGGGGCGTGGCAAAATCAAAAATTTACATTCCACCACTAATGATATCTATCTATATACATATAAACAAAACGGATGGACCGATTTTGATGAAATTTTAACCAAAGACAGTACTTACCGAGTACTACCTATGTGCCAAATTAGAAGGTTATTGGATAAAGGGGCGTTAAATGCCACGCCCCTTTGTATTGACCTGAAAATATTTCTGCATAATTTGCAAAAACGGATATATGTATGTTCCTTATGGACGCGAAAACGGCTGGACCGATCTTGATGAAGCTTTCAGGGAATATT
Organism: Pegoplata infirma; assembly: GCA_963921195.1. Classification (NCBI taxonomy): domain Eukaryota; kingdom Metazoa; phylum Arthropoda; class Insecta; order Diptera; family Anthomyiidae; genus Pegoplata; species Pegoplata infirma. The sequence goes on along the minus strand of OY992536.1, from coordinate 228,494,728 downwards.
CAAAATAGCCTGAGGAGTAAGACTGTGTGGTAAGATTTTTGATTCTCAGTCTGTGGGCGGAGGGGCGTGGCAAAATCGAATTTTTACATTGCACCACTTTTGACATTTGTATATAAAAAAGGAATAAACCGATTTTGATTAAATTTAAACCAAAGATAGTACTATTCGAGTACTAACTATGTGCCAATTTAGAGCGTTAGCGGTCAAAGGGGCGTAAAATGCCACGCCTCATTGTATGGAATTGAAAATATTTCTGCAAAAATGGCTGATACGATTTTAATTAAATTTTTAGCATTGATAGTACCAACGGATAGTGCGGAACTATAGGTCAGGTGCGGTATTATTGGTCATGTTACACTACGATCGCAATTACGCAAACACAGTTGAACCGATTCTCTTGGCGTTTTTAATCAAGATAGTGCTAATCAATTGCATATGTTGGCCATATAAGATTATAATTGTAAAAAGACGCGAAAACACAATGAATTTAATTTATAGGGGGCATCCCCTGAGCGTTGGTCAAACAAACAAATAAAAATATATTTTTGCCACTTCCGCAATCAAGCAAAAACGACAAAGCCTATCCTAAAGAAATTTCCTGCACAGATAGTGCTAAAAGAGGTTGGAACTACAGGACATAAAAGAACACGATTCGACAACGAGGCGTAAGTTTCCTCGCCTCTTCATGCTATACCCAAAGTTATTTTATCTTTTACTACTGATAGTACTAACCGAGCTGGAACTGCTTATAGTTCATGTTAAAGCGCGATTCGGCAAAGGGGTAAAAAATGACACTCCATTTTTTATTTAATAAAAGTTATTTCTTCCGCAATCACACAAAAACGGCTAAACCGATTTCATGGAAATTTGCAGCAAAGATAGTACTTACCGAGGACGCAGCTTGGAACTTTAGCTATATTAAAAGCCACGATTCGATAAGAATGACACGCCCCTTTGTACTATAATCAACATTACGTCTGACTGTTCTCTATAGATTGTGCTAACCGAAAATGGAACTAAAAGCTACTTCTGGACCCAGCCCTGTGCTTTAGTTTTGTCCGACACTGTTTATTAAGATCGAGATGCAATAGAAAACAGAATCGATGTTTTTTTGGGCCAGCAACGCGGACCGGGTCAGCTAGTAATTATATAAAAATGTTAAATTCTTCAAAAAGTTGGATAAAATTAAGTAAAATTATATATAATTTGATAAAATTATACATAATTATATCCAGGATTTGGTGGATATACTTATATAAAATAATATAAAATTATATATATTTTTATATTATTATATCCACCAAATCCTGGATATAATTATATATAATTTTATCAAATTTTATATTATTTTATCCAACTTTTTGAAGAATTTAACATTTTTATATAATTTTATATAATTATATATAATTTGTTATAATTTTATAAAATTATATATAATTTGTTATAATTTCATCAAATTACATATATTTATATAAAAAACTTTTTTACTCGGGTGTGAATGTGTAAAATTGAAAAGGCTCGTGAGTTTGCGTAAAAAATTTTTATACCCTACACTACTCTGTGGTACAGGGTATAATAAATTTATGCTGATGTTTGTAACTACCCGAAATATTGGTCGTAGACCCACCTTCAAGCATACTGATAGACTCAGAATTACTTTTTGAGTCGATTTAGCGATGTCCGTCCGCCTGTCCGTCCGTCTTTCCATATATCGGTTTAAGCACGATTCAGGTAGCAAATTTCAATCAATTGACTTGAAATTTGAAACTTATCTTTTGGCCCAAGGACGAAGCCTATTGAAATTGGAGAAACTCGGTCAATGTAAAGACCTAGCCCCCAAACAAACGCCCGCTTTGGATTCGGCATAAATAACTCTAATAACCGCATTATAATATATATCGCTTTGAAATTAAGCAGGTAATCAAATTTTTTATGCACGAATCATCATTCCAAATTTCAATGAATTCTGGGCAGTCCTTATGGTAGTCCCCATACAAACCACCCTCCCGGTGTTCACATAATTCCCTTAAAATTCATAAAAATGGAAATATTTGATAAAAAATTTATTTTTAGGTGTTATACGTGTACTTTAGTAACATAATCAAATCGGAATATAATTGGACCATTTTTGGTCTTAGTCGCCCATATATAAATTTCGACCGATATTCAGTTAAATCGGTCTATTGACAAAAATGCCTGCGAATTTTGTACTCTGGCCCAAATCATTAAATCATGATAATTGGGGTTTTCACAGTGACGATTAAATTTGCCATTTTTAGTGTGGTATTTGGCAAATTTGCCATTTTACTAAACGTCAAGTATTTGCCACCATTTTTTCTTTATATCCCAGCAAAACTTAGATTACCAAATAAGGTATAAAATAAGGTATAGGATCTCTTATTTTATACATTGCAGCATTGATGATTTTAACAGGCGATGAGACTCAAAGTAATGCATCCACATTATCACAAAGAATACCAGTAAGGTATAAAATAAATCATAAATTTATAACGAAGAATACGAGTAAGGTGTAAAATATATGATATTTTATAGGTTACGAGAAATGAAATAATAAAGCATACCAGAAGATAATATATAAGGTGTTACGAGTAGAGAAAAAGTAATTTTGTATTAAATTTACTCACATGATTGTAAGTGAGTGTAAGTAGATAAAATATGCTCGTGAGTGTCTGTCGTTAGAAATTTCCTGTCGTGAGCCCATCTCTAGTTTAAACTTATATATTTTTTTATAAAATAATTATTTTTTATGTTATTGTAATGCATTATGCATTCAATTATAAATAATGCATTATTTCAAACTTTCAAATAATACATAATGTAACCAAATATAAGTCATCCATGATTTAATGTTTAGAAATAATAAATATGAAATACATTTTTTCCAATAATCATGCATAACGTAACAAATTATTAGTAAAGCATTATTTTTCACTTTAAAATAATACGTTGTGGAACAAGACATCCTAAAATAATGCTACAAATCAGGTATATGCATTACCTGGTAATGTGTTATATAATCACCACCTATTACCAAAGTTTTGCTGGGATATCGTGAGCGCACTTTTTGTTAATAATTTGCACAAAAAAACTTTAACAACTTTTTACATTCACAATTTTAAAATAAACACAGAAAATCTGTATTTTTCTTTTTGTATAAATGTTTTTGTTGCCGTGTTCAAAATTTCAGCATAAACAATCACAGCTGTTGTCATTTTTGCGTTTTTTTTTTATTTGCACAATGGTATTTTGTTTTTAGACAAGGTTTGAGTTGGGCATTTTAAGAAAAATATGCCACATACAAATTGGCATTTTTTTTTGACGTTTGGCACATTTGCCAAATACCAAACTAAAAAAGGCAAATTTAATCGTCACTGTGAAAACCCTAAATGTTCTGCGAAAGATTTTGGTGTATTTGCCACAGCAAAGTTTTTTTCTGAAAATTTGAAAATTGAAAAAAAATTTGATGAAAAAAAATATCATGAAAAAAAAAATATGATGAAAAAAAAATGTGATGAAAAATAAAAATATGATGAAAAAAACAGTATAAAAAAAAATTGATGAAAAAAAAAATTTGATAAAAAAAAAATTTGATGGAAAAAAAAAATTTGAGAAAAAAAAAATTTGAAAAAATGAATGAAAAAAAAAATTTATGAAAAATTTTGATGAAAAAAAAATTTGATGAAAAAAAAATTTGATGAAAAAAAAAGTTTGATGAAAAATAAATTGATGAAAAATAAAAATTTGATGGGGAAATAAAAAATATATGAAAAAAAAATTTGATGAAAAAAAGATTTTTTTTGTTGAAAAATAATTATGTCACTTTTTATGCACCAGCTGGTGAGAAACTGTTTTATTCACCACGAGGTGAATTATTATACAAGTTACAAACCCAAGTTACTAAATTTTTTGGTTTTAAGAAAATGAAAATAGTAATTCATATTTTCCTTAGCTTATATAGTCAAACTGAGGAGGCGTCCTGCAACTTTTTTAAAATTAGATACCAGCCTAAAAATATTATCATGTTAAAAAATAAATCAATTCCACTTAAATTTGATCTGTGTGTATTTTCTACACTAAATAAAGATCTAACAAAAGACATATCCAATCGGTCCATGTTTAGACTTGGACCCATTTTCCGGAAAACACTGGTGTAGGGTATAATATGGTCGGTCTTGAAAGACTACCCAGTATGCAAAATGACTCGAAATCGAATCGAAATAATATCATTTTTTCGTAAAATTAACTCGATATCGAATTCGATATAGTATCGAAAAAAGTAGTGTTTTCCTTACTATTATGTAAAGTGATATAGAATCGAAACTCTGATGATTTACTGATGTGAAATCAAATCGAAAAGTTGGACTTATTTAGAGTCTAAAAACATGCTATATCGACAGTATATCGTTACGAAATATAGACAAAAAGGGATACATGTTTCGACTTTATATAGATTTGCAGAGTGTGGATGTTCCTTAGCTCCTATGCTACTTAAGTAGCATAATTCCACCCATGTTTATTCCACAAAGAACAACACACATTGTTTTTTTTTAATATTTATTGAATAATAAAATTATAAAAAACAAATGTAAGTAGATATGATATATAAAACTAAAGTAAAATATGTTACAAAACTAAAGTAAAATATGTAATAAATTTAAATAGTTATATGATAAAATTAATTTTTTTTGTGTTTCTTTTTATTTGATTTTTTTTCATTTTCTAATGTTCTTTTTGATTTTTTGCGTTTATTACTGGTTTCTCCAATTTCTACCTCGGCTCTTTCTTCTATATTAATTTGTTCTTCTATATTAATTTCATCTTGCTCGTTTTGTTGATTGGAAGATTTTGTTTGATGGTATTTACTTAGTTTTTTGATTCTATCACCTGCACATTGGATGTGTTTCATTGAAATCTGCTCAAACTCATAATCAGAAACATTTTTGAAACGAGATCTAAAAGCATCTGTTAGAAATATGTAATAAAAATTAGCAACATATTATTTACAAATTTAAAATACAACATACTTTTCAGCGCAGTTGCCGTGAACGATGTTCGTAGACATTTCTTGCTCATTGTTCCTGTCCATGCGAACTGTTTGGCTACGTTGTCATTAAAAACTTTGCGCCAATTGCGCCGAATAAAATCCTTTGTTCCTTTGTCGCTCGACATATAAAATTCTTTCTCCTATAAACAGATTTAAAATTATATATTTTACTTTCCATTCCATACTTCCATTTGTTGACAATCAAAATATAATAGCGTAAAAACGGAGTGCATACTTTTAGGCTTACTGAAAAAACCATTCGACTTATTGTCAGTAGTATATGGAAACATGTTTTTATACACTACTTAATCAATTGGGGCTTTTGTTGTAAGCCTAAAAGTATGCACTCCTTCTTACGCAAAACATAGATAACCGTTTGGCTCAGTAATCTATACGATAAATGAACGCGAGGACTATAAAGCTTTTTTGAGAAGTTGAGAGTCCCAAAATAGGTAAGTGCAACTTTTAAGAAAAAACTGGTTGGCTTCCAACTTCGGTTTGTGTCGAAGACAAATTGTATAGTTAAAATTACATACTTTGTTAAGATACAACCCTTATCATTGCGATTGAATTGTGAACAAAATGCATTCTACGACACAACCGAAGTAGAAAAAGTTGCAAGTCAACTTTTTTCAAAGTTTTACAAAATACATGTTGGATTGCAACAACTTTGTGTCCATGTTAATGTATTTGGGCCATGTTAGATATACGTACCAATGCAGTTATATTTTCACTTTTCTCTTTTAGACTGTCATCAAAAATTTTAAATTCGTCTAAAGTAGAAAATGGTTCCGCTGGTAAAATTTGCGACCTCTCTATTTGAGCTACCATCATTTTCTTGAGGTCATTGATTTCAGCTTTTGCTAGTAAAACCTCTTCCGTAAGCTGGCGTATTACTAACGCCGTTCTTCGCTCTGAATCTTTGAGGGATTCTTGAATTTGACGCAACAGATCTGATAAGATAAAGTAAATGTTTAACATATTTTTATATGTTTAGTATTTCATATCTTACCTTCTTTTTTCATTTCTTTCAAATTTGATTTGCTATTTTAGTAAATTTTGTTTAAATATTGTAAACGTTTTTAATTGAGGTTGATGTTTTATAATTTTTAAATTGTTTTTCTTTTTGAAAAAAAGTGATGGATAATTTCGACTACGTTTACTATGACAAGTTTGGGCTAATGGGTGCTACAAAAATAATATAAACTGGAATAATGGGTGTTACAAATATAATATAAAAACTGAAAAATACTTTTTTTTTATATAAGTATTAAACTTTAATAATTAAAGCAAATACATATTTTTTTAATTATGACCATGAATAAGTGGAACAAAAAAAGTGGACAAGAAAAAAACGCACAGGCAGGATTTTCTACTCCATAAAAAGTTGATATTCACCTCTTAACTCATTACCTTGCGCGATACTCCTATACAAAACGAAGTGGATATTCAGTAGATAAGAAGTACTCCGAGCTTTTCAACAACTTCCAACTACTTCCCGGAGAACTTCTTATCTACTGAATATCCACTTCGTTTTGTATGGGAGTGTCGCGCAAGGTAATGAGTTAAGAGGTGAATATCTACTTTTTATGGAGTAGAAAATTCTGCCTGTGTGTTTTTTTCTTGTGTTTTTTGTTATTTTTGTTGTATTCGATTACATTTGTTGTAGTTTTAAAGCACTCCACTAGGAAGTGGTAGTGATTTTTTTTGCAGGGTATTTAATGTATTACAAAATGCACTCGACAACGTAAAACACAGTAACAGTTTTTCGGTTTTTTATACTAAAATACCTAAACAAAGATTTAACAAAAAATTAGGCTTGTTATTACATCGAAATAGATTCATTGTTTCGATAGAATTTTAAGACTTTAAATATTTAAAAAAAATCGACTTGATGTCGTATTGAAATAGATTCATTGTTTCGATTGAATTTTAAAACTTGAAATACTTAAAAAAATCGACTTGATATCGTATTGAAAAGGACTCATTTTTTCGTAGGAGATTCGAGAAAAGTTCGAAATAAAGAACTAACTCGAAACATTGCATACTGGGTATATCTTCCTTACTTGTTTTAGTTTAAGTGTGAGGAAAAATTCATTCACATTCCTATCCTTCATTCACATTCCTATCCTTGACCATACTCATTATAAGTTCAGAAATGTATTGTCCATTTTTTGTTTTTACTTTTTTTGGACTTTCCCCCAAAAAAACTTGTTGCCATTTAAATTTTAAATCTATTTGTAGAATTATTTTATTAAACCTTTAATTCCGTTAAAGGTTATTCTCGCCCTTTTAAATAGTTTTAAAAATAGTAACCTACTTTATATAGTCCCCTATTTAACGATAAAACCTACTGATTCGCATACAATGTATTTGTAAATATGTCATTGTTTAAGCGTATTTGTAAAAATAGTGTCATTTGTTGAACTAGTATGTGTAAGTACCAATACACACATACGTAATTCATTGTAGACATTACCATACACATTTACAAATACATTCACATAAAAAACTATGTGTTTTTTATGTTGAAAGGTATCATTGTATGTACGAATGTAGTTTTATGTGTGTAAGTGGTAATGTTGTGGTAAACCACTCAGTATGCGATTTTTTTTAAACTGTTCTTTTTTTCCAACGTAAATTTATTTTTTTAATCACCCCCTGGGGGGTAGTTAAAACCGTGAAAACATATTTTTTCTTTACAATAAATTTTTTTTTTTTATTGTAAAATGTGAACTTGTGAACCCACATTATCTTATAACAAAAAAAAAAATATGGCCTATAGTTTTATTTCCTTTTCGTTTTTTTTTTTGCATTTGCTAGTATTGTCCCATATTTAAAACAATACAAAAAAGTGAAAGTTCAAAGCTTTATGAGGGTTATTGTTAGGCAGAACGTGAGTATAAAAAAAAAAAAATGTTGTGGTTTTTGCAGAAGAAAAATTTAATGATTTCAAGGGACTTTAAAAACTAAATGCTAATAAATTTTAAACAAAAGAAGTAAAAAGTGCTCAAGAAAAAAAGAAATAAACGACAAAAAAAAAAAACTTTTTACTTGACTAGTTAACGTTTGGAGATTTGCCGTTTTTTTTTTTGTAATTGATGATAACTTGACTTTCGAAAAAGTTTTTTTGTAATTTAGTTAATGAATGGTGGAGATGGTAAAGATTATATAGAAATTTTTAAGAAAAGTTTAAAATTAAAAAAAAAAAACAAGTAGAAAAGTTAAATTCGACTTTACTGAATCTATGAATACCCTCCACAATGCATTTTTTAAAAGGGTAGTACATTTTTTAACGTGAAAAAATTAACAATTTTGATTAGAAATATTTTATTTTGAATAAAAAACTCTTTTTTTTTATTTTTTTTTTTTTTTAAAAAAAAAAAATTATTATTTTTTTTTTTTGAGTTTAAAATTTTTTTCGAGTGTAATGTTTTTTTTACTGTAAAAATATTTCTCAGTGAATGCACGTACGTATGTACACAAAATGTTGTCATTTTTGTAAAAAAAAAATAATTTTTTTTTTGTGTAAATTTTTTCGAGTGTAAAATTTTTTTGAGTGTAAAATTTTTTTTGAGTGTAAAATTTTTTTCGAGTGTAATTTTTAAGTTACCAATGCTTTTAAAACTAAACAAGTTTAAAAAGCATTGCTTTAAAATTAAACAAGCTAGAAAAGCATTGTTTAGTTACCACCAATGCTTTTAAAACTTGTTAAAACACGTGGCATTTTAGATGAAACTAATTTGAAATTCAGGGTTTTGCTTATAAATTTTAAACCACTGGACCGATTGAGCTGAAATTTAATACCAAAGAGGCCCGGGGAACGGCAAAGATACATGCCAACTTCACTAGTCTTATTATTGTCTTTCGAAAGTTATCGTGTTTTGTATCTCGTAAATTCGCGAAACACCCTTGCCGAAATTTACTCTTTTGCTCATAACTTTTGAACCACTGGACCGATTTCGCTGGATTGCAATACCAACCTGACCAGGTAAATGGAAAACATATATGCCAAACCTCAGTAGCCTCTGTAAAGTCTTTCAAAAGTTAGCGTGTTTTCTACGGACAGACAGACTGACGGACGGACGGACAGACGGACGGACATCGCTAGATCGACTTAAAATCGATCGAGGATCATAAATATATATACTTTATGGGGTCCTAGACCAATATTTCGAGGTGTTACAAACGGAATGACAAACTTATATATACCCTCTATCACTAGAGTGGAGGGTATAAAAAAAAATTATTGAACCCTGCTAATATAGACATTCCTCAGTTTAAGTCTAACAATAAGTCGGGTTTCCTACGAAATAATCTAAAAATCTAGAAAATTGTTAGTAGTATTTAATTTTTCTATGAAAAAAATTAGATTATGACCCTAATACAAAACAAGTAAGAAAATTATAGTCGGTCAAGACCGGTCATATAATACCCTATACCGGTGTTTCCCGGAAAATGGGTCCCAAGTTCAAACATGGACCGATGGCATCTACCTTTTGTTAAGTCTTTAATAAGCGTAAAAAACACCCACAAACCAAGTTTTAGATAATTAGGCTTCTATTGGTTGTAAATACACCGCTTTACCTGAATATCGGGCAAAACTTTTAAAAGGGTCTAGGTCCAAAAATGGTCCGATAACAATCAGGTTTGATAAGGTTATTAAAGTATGCGTTTAATACATTCAAACTTAATTTTAATAAAATATTTTTGATTTTCATGAAATTTTAGAGATTTTTGTGAATATCGGGAAGGTGGTTTGTATGGGGCTACAAGAAGAACTGGTCTGATTGCTTTAAAATTCGGCATGGTGATTTGTGAATACAAAACACGATTACATGCCAAATTTCGATAGGATACTTTTTATAAAACCGTTGTTAGAAACATTTGAGGCAAATTAAAAGTTGACGTTTGTATAGGGGCTAGGTCAAAACATGCACCGATTTCCAATTTCATTAGGCTTCGTCCTTGAGGCAAAAGAAGCTTAAGTTTCAAATTTCATTAAAATCTGTTGATAATTGCGACCTGCATCGTGTTTACACCGTTACATGGACAGACGGACAGACAGACAAACGGACGGACGGACAGACGGACATTGCTAAATCGATTCAAAAAGTTATTCTGAGTCGATCGGTATACTTGAGGGTGGGTCTAGGACCAATATTTCGGGTAGTTACAAACATCAGCACAAACTCATTATACCCTGTACCACAGAGTGGTGTGGGGTATAAAAAGGCTCAGATTCCAGGACAGTTTTTCCAAAAGTCTCAGATTCAATTTTTTTTTTATAAAGAAAAAGTTTCGGTTTCTAAGGCATTTTTTCGTTAAAAAAAGTCACAGACTTTGAAACATTTTCCTATAGAAAAAAGTCTCAGAATCTGAGACTTTTTTCTAAAAAAGCAAGAAAAAGCATCAGATTCTAAGACATTTTTCATACAGAAAAAGTTTCAGTTTCTGAGACATTTTTTCTATAGAAAAGCTCACAAATTCTGAGAAATTTTTCCTATCGAAAAACTCTTGGAGCCGCTATTGCAAAAGTCTAAGATTCTAAGAAGAATATGCCTATTGAAAAAGTATCAGATTCTGAGACATTTTTTATAAAAAAAAAATCAGTTTCTGAGACATTTTTCTGTAAAAATTGTCTCAGATTCTAAGAAAATTTTCCTATCAAAAAATTTTTGGATTCTAAGAAAATATTCCTTTAGAAAATATCTAAGATTCTGAAATATTGTCCCACAGAAAAGGAAATTTTTCCTGTAAAAAAGGTCACAGTTTCTGATATATATTTTCTATAGAAAAAGTCTCAGATTCTGAGACATTTTTTATAGACAAGGTCTCAGATGCATAGACATTTTTTCAATGGAATAAATCTCAGAGTCGGAAACATTTTTCAATTAGAAAACGTCTTAAATTCTTAAACATTTTTTTAAAAGAAAAAGTCTCAGATTCTAAGACATTACTCCTGCAGACAAAATTTCAGATTCTAAAACTTTTTGCCTATAGATAAAGTACAAAATTCATTTTTTAAAATTAAATTTTTCTTATTAATTATTTCTGAGAAATAATAATTGTTGTACAATGAGAAAATCTGAAAAAATTAAGTGACAACACAGGCTAAGTGGAGATGTCGACAGCTTTCGGAAGATGCCACCCTTCCATCATCAGCACTCCTTCGATTGCCACACACTTAATGTGTGTCAGATTAAAATTAGCCATTTAAATGAAACTTTTGAAGAAATTAAGAATTGGAATTACTCCTCTTTGTGTTGAATAACCCCTTTTCACCATTAATTCGTGTTGTATTCATTTGGCAGAAACTTAATCCATCTTAACTTTTAACAGAGTTGTATTTTTCCCATTGTTAACCCTTAGTAGGACTTTTCAAATCTTGAAAAATGTCCGTTAGGTTTGAATTTTTGTTTCATATTTCTAATTCTTAGAAATATTACTAAATTGCAATGTACCTTATGAGTTGTGTATTAATTGTGTTTATATATTGTTGGACTGTATATTTTATAACTGAATTTTTATTTAGTTCGGTTTAAGTCCATATTAATTATTTCTGAGAAATAATAATTGTTGTACAATGAGAAAATCTGAAAAAATTAAGTGACAACACAGGCTAAGTGGAGATGTCGACAGCTTTCGGAAGATGCCACCCTTCCATCATCAGCACTCCTTCGATTGCCACACACTTAATGTGTGTCAGATTAAAATTAGCCATTTAAATGAAACTTTTGAAGAAATTAAGAATTGGAATTACTCCTCTTTGTGTTGAATAACCCCTTTTCACCATTAATTCGTGTTGTATTCATTTGGCAGAAACTTAATCCATCTTAACTTTTAACAGAGTTGTATTTTTCCCATTGTTAACCCTTAGTAGGACTTTTCAAATCTTGAAAAATGTCCGTTAGGTTTGAATTTTTGTTTCATATTTCTAATTCTTAGAAATATTACTAAATTGCAATGTACCTTATGAGTTGTGTATTAATTGTGTTTATATATTGTTGGACTGTATATTTTATAACTGAATTTTTATTTAGTTCGGTTTAAGTCCATATTAATTATTTCTGAGAAATAATAATTGTTGTACAATGAGAAAATCTGAAAAAATTAAGTGACAACACAGGCTAAGTGGAGATGTCGACAGCTTTCGGAAGATGCCACCCTTCCATCATCAGCACTCCTTCGATTGCCACACACTTAATGTGTGTCAGATTAAAATTAGCCATTTAAATGAAACTTTTGAAGAAATTAAGAATCTTCCGAAAGCTGTCGACATCTCCACTTAGCCTGTGTTGTCACTTAATTTTTTCAGATTTTCTCATTGTACAACAATTATTATTTCTCAGAAATAATTAATATGGACTTAAACCGAACTAAATAAAAATTTAGTTATAAAATATACAGTCCAACAATATATAAACACAATTAATACACAACTCATAAGGTACATTGCAATTTAGTAATATTTCTAAGAATTAGAAATATGAAACAAAAATTCAAACCTAACGGACATTTTTCAAGATTTGAAAAGTCCTACTAAGGGTTAACAATGGGAAAAATACAACTCTGTTAAAAGTTAAGATGGATTAAGTTTCTGCCAAATGAATACAACACGAATTAATGGTGAAAAGGGGTTATTCAACACAAAGAGGAGTAATTCCAATTCTTAATTTCTTCAAAAGTTTCATTTAAATGGCTAATTTTAATCTGACACACATTAAGTGTGTGGCAATCGAAGGAGTGCTGATGATGGAAGGGTGGCATCTTCCGAAAGCTGTCGACATCTCCACTTAGCCTGTGTTGTCACTTAATTTTTTCAGATTTTCTCATTGTACAACAATTATTATTTCTCAGAAATAATTAATATGGACTTAAACCGAACTAAATAAAAATTCAGTTATAAAATATACAGTCCAACAATATATAAACACAATTAATACACAACTCATAAGGTACATTGCAATTTAGTAATATTTCTAAGAATTAGAAATATGAAACAAAAATTCAAACCTAACGGACATTTTTCAAGATTTGAAAAGTCCTACTAAGGGTTAACAATGGGAAAAATACAACTCTGTTAAAAGTTAAGATGGATTAAGTTTCTGCCAAATGAATACAACACGAATTAATGGTGAAAAGGGGTTATTCAACACAAAGAGGAGTAATTCCAATTCTTAATTTCTTCAAAAGTTTCATTTAAATGGCTAATTTTAATCTGACACACATTAAGTGTGTGGCAATCGAAGGAGTGCTGATGATGGAAGGGTGGCATCTTCCGAAAGCTGTCGACATCTCCACTTAGCCTGTGTTGTCACTTAATTTTTTCAGATTTTCTCATTGTACAACAATTATTATTTCTCAGAAATAATTAATATGGACTTAAACCGAACTAAATAAAAATTCAGTTATAAAATATACAGTCCAACAATATATAAACACAATTAATTTTTCTTATTTTATAGAAAAGTCCCAGGTTCTGAAAATTTTTTGTAAAAAAAATCTAAGTTTCTAAGACATTTTTCCTACAAAAAAGTCTCAGATTCTTAAATATATTTTCTATAGAAAAAGTCATACATTCTGTGGCATTTTTCTTATATATTTTGAGACATTTTATGATTTGATCCCAATATATGATTTGATCCCAATAATGGAGGATCCAAAAATATATGATTATATCTTATTAGATCAAATATGATATAATAATGTATAATTAGATCCCAAAAATGGAACCGTAAATATTATCTAATTTGATACTATAAAAAATTAGATCTAATAAGATATAATAATATATAATTTTATCTTATTAGATCTAATACGATCTTCAATATCAAATTATATTTAATTTACCGTTCCATTTTTGGGATCTAACTATATCAAATTTGATCTAATAAGACATCTCTCTCTCTCTCTTTATTGCATATCCTTCATAGGATGAAAACGAATCACAATTAATTTTAATTAAATAATATTTTTTCTATCAAAAAGTGCTAGCTATTGAGATATTTTTTTATTTCCATAGAAAATCTTACATTCTGAGTTGCATAAATAATTCTGACAAAATTATATTAATCATACGCTACATAACACATCCATATGGAATAGAGCCCTCATTGCGTATGAACAATATTATATTAATAACTAGCTGGCCCGGTCCGCGTTGCTGGCCCAAATATAAGATCAGTGTTATATTTCATCTCGCTTCCAATATATAGCCCTGCAAAAAATGTAATGAATTTCTTGGCATACAAAGATTTGTGGGAATAGTTTTTAAGGACCCGATTAGGCAGATAATTCTTCAAATTATATTTTAAGAACAAAAAAAATAACCATGTCTTCGACTTTGCGACCTGTACAAATTTAAAACTTCTTTAGTATCATTATGAACAACACAACAATGAATTACGCATATCCTTCGTTCTTACTGTGAGCTATCGTCTTGAGTTCAAACAACCCTTTACAGTTTTCCCGAATTTTCCATTTTTTTCGGGACACTTTTCATTTCATCATTTCATCATTTCATCATTTCATCATTTCATTTATTCAGTCAATGGAAATATACATTCCTTACAGACTATGATTACAAATAGTTAAAAATAGTTAACCTAATATATTTACAAAATTATTTTAATACTTTGAACAAAAAGTTTTTAAAGCAAATCTTTGATGTGCAAAACTCAATTTGTTGATTAGATTCTCTTTGCTGATTTACATTTATGGCATTAAGACAAATAAATGCGCGAGTTAAAGGGCCATTAAGACTATAATTAGTACGGTGACACGGAACATTAAAGATTTCAACAAATCTTAGACTCCTAGGTTGAACATAAAAAGGAATTAATGACAATAGATCGGGACAGTCAATACCCCCATTAATTATATCGAAAACTAGTACAGCGGACTGTACCTTTCTTCGAAATTCTAACGTTTGTAAGCCCAACCATGAACATTTTAGTTCATAGGTAGGTAGAGGATTACCCATTCTCACTAACGAGACAACAAATTTTAAAAACTTACGCTGAACTCTCTCAATACGAGAGATATGAACATCACAATGTGGTGACCAAACAGAAGAAGCATACTCAAGTTTTGATCTAACAAGAGATATGTAAACTAATTTTAATGTATTAGGATCTGTAAACTCTGAACAATTTCTTCTCAAAAAACCAAGTACTTTATACGCTTTTGGAATTATATATTCAATATGATTTACAAAAGACAAAGACGAATCAAAAACAACTCCAAGATCTAAAGTAGACTTAACCGTTTTTAAACAGTAGTTATTAATTTTAAAAACAAATTGAATTGGGTTATTACGCCGAAAGAAAGACATATGTACACATTTTGAAAGATTCAAATGAAGTTTATTCAAGATACACCATTCATTAAGTCTATCTAATTCTATTTGCATATCAAAGATATCTCGTAATGAATCAGCTTTTAATATACAATTTAAGGTCATCTGCATATAGAAGAAAACTAGATCTCTTAAAACAGCAAGAAATGTCATTAATAAATAAATTAAATAACAGCGGGCCCAAGATGCTACCCTGTGGTACACCCGATGTTTGAAAATACGGCTCTGATTGAAAGCCTTCTATGGCTACCCTACAAACTCTTTCAGATGTGTAGGATTCTATCCACTTTATAAAATTAGCATGGAAACCCATGCTTTGTAATTTGGCAAAAAGAATGCAATGAGACACTTTGTCAAAAGCCTTGGAAAAATCCGTATAAATTGTTTCAACTTGGCTGCCCTGTTCAAAGGCCGAAATACAATATTCACTAAATACTGTCAGATTAGTGGTAGTGGATCTACCAGAAAAAAAACCGTGCTGCTTAGGTGTAATCCATGCCTTAGTAATGAAAAATAATCGTTTATAAATTACATGTTCAAAAATTTTAGAAACAGAAGACAACTTGGAAATAGGTCTATAACATGTTACATCATCCCTGCTTCCATTTTTAAAAACAGGCGTAATTGTTGCCGACTTCCACTGTTTAATAAAAACACCTTCTTTAAGAGATAAATTAAAAATAAAAGTTAGAGCAAAAGTTAATACAGATGCAGATTTTTTTAGTAAGTAAGCACATAAACCATCAGCATCAGATTTAAAACTATTCTTTATTTGCATAACTGCTTCAAAAACCTCATCTTCAGAAACCACAAAGTTACCAAAGTCAACCATAGCCAAAGAGTTAGACAAATTGGGAACAAAACTTGATGCAGGATCAAAGTTTGATTTAAAAAAGTTAGCGAACAAATTTACTGAATCATTGCATGATTGTGCAACAACATCACCATATTTTACGTTAATCGGAATATCCGATACTTGTTTTTTAGATTTTATAAACGACCAGAATGATTTAGGGTTACTTTTAATTTCATCCTCTTTTTCAATTATATACTGCTTATAAAGAAACTTGTTTAAAAAGTTAAATTCTCGTTGATAATGAGAAAACATAAGTTGGCTATCAGGATTTCCAGATTCTAAAAATCGTTTGTGAAATTTATTACGGAGATTTTTTAGTTTTTTAAGACCTTTAGTATACCAAGGAAGCTTATATGGCTTGCATTGCTTAAAAGGAATAGATTCCCTACAAATACCTAAGACTTTTTGCAAGAAAATATCATAACAGCAAGAAGTTTGCTGTCCGGTAAATAAAACCATCCAATCAATTTCCCCTAATAATGAATTAAGCACATCAAAGTTACATAAATTAAAATTAAAATTATTTGACATTAAAGTTGGCGAAATTTTAAAAAACTCATAAGACTCAATCTCTACAATTAAGGGCAAATGATGTATATTACGTAAAGATATTGGCAGTAAACTCTCGTAAACAGTAAATTTGCAATCATATGGAACAAAAATAAGATCCAAAAAACGATTTAATTGATTAGCAATATGATTTATCTGAATCAAATTCATACTAAACAAACTGTCAACAAAATTTATTTCATTATTTTTGTTTACATGAGAAGGAAGTAAAGAATTGTTATCAAAAAACCGCGACCAATAAAGACCTTTAAGATTAAAATCACCGAGAACACAGATACGAGAGTTTACTCCCATATTAGATTCAACCATTACAATATTAGCAATATGAGAATTATAAATTAAGTCAGGACTAGAAGGAGGAATGTATGACACACATAAGTTCAATACCATATTTAAACCCGAAATGGATACCACCAGCTGATCCAACAAACCTTTACAATCGTCAATATTATACAAAGCAGATTTATAACAAGATTTAACAGCAACTAGAACACCACCACCTTTTAAACATCCAGTAAGAATAGCATTTCTATCTTTACGATAAACTTTATAGAGCTTAGTATTGAAAAATTCAGCGTCAGAAAAATCGCTGTTTAGCCAAGTTTCCACCAAAACAATTACATCAAATTCATATTGGGATGAAAAATCAAAGATTTGCTTTCCTTTAGTACGCATTCCAGATAGATTCTGGTAATAAAGTTTTAAAAACGATTTATTATTACAGGTTACGTTTGCTGGGCCTGCTGGGTGTTCTTTTGAAAATTTACAAAAGGACGTACCCTAATGCTATTAGGCCAAAGTGTAGGATTAATAATTTCATTATAGAAAGATGGAGTTATCCCGAGCTTAAAGTTGACTCGACGAAGCTCACTAACATCAGCGTCTTTTTTAACAAGTTTATAGCATAACATATGTTGCCTGTCAATTTTAGTATGCTTTTCGACATAAGAAATTATTTGATCTGTTTCAACAGTTGGCTTAAATGACGAAAGATGAATCCATCTCTTAAAAACAACTACTTCTAACTCATCAGAAGTATTTGTCCCCAAAACCACAGGTTGCCTTCTACGTCTACGCCTCTGTACACTCACCCAATCATTTATATTTTGATTTGGTTGTGTGTTGCCTTCAAACACATTGTTATTAAGCAAACCACCATCCGAAGCAACCGTTGGTAACGACACAACAGACGATGCTGCAGACAGAATAGGCTGATTATTTACTGCAGTTTGAGTGCGTGTGTTTTTTTTAACACTAACAACACTAGTAGAAGCAACTGCATTAGAGTTATTGTTCTTTACTTTTTGTTGATTTTTTGTTGATTTAATTTTCTCCGACTCAAGGTTATTTAAAAGTTCATCGAACCTGAGTTTTAAGGTTTGAACATCTTCGGTAATTGTTTGAGTAGTTGTTATTGTTTTTTTTAAGCTCTTTCACTTCATTTGTTAAAGCACAGATTTGTTGAAACATATTAGACGACACACTAAGGCAATTGTCACAATTGAATACTACATTTTTATTGTTGTTAAACAACTCGCAATTTTTGTCTTCTATTTTGGCACATATTAAATGGAACTTTGCTCTGCATATATGGCAAGCAATGCTTTTTGTTTTTAACGAATTTAAACATTTCGCGCACAACGTATTATCCATACTCAAACGTCTAAACAGTTTAGCGTTCAGTTGAAGACTCATTATATTTCGACTGGTTCCATTTAAAATAGCATAGGCAATCAGCCGATGGTGGTTCAATTTATCCAAAAATTAACATATCCATTCTTCAGATTTTTATTGAATTTCGGTTTTTGTTATTTAGTCGAAATTGTGAATGGTTCGCGTTTTATCGCTGTTCAAAGTTGGTATTTTGCCACAATTTTATGAGAAATACATAATGTTTAAATGATCGTATCTTTGGAACGCATCATCCGATTATCACGAAATAAAGCGCAAAATAATGGTTATGTCCTGTACTTAAAATAGAATTTTGAAAAAGGATAGGATGCTTAGCAAAAAGGATATTGAAATTAAAAAAATGTCCTTAACTTGCAAATATCTCAAAATGCGTATCTTTAATTTTCCTTTATTTTTTTGCACATATTGCCCAAAATGTACTAAACAACATATGCAAATCCCAAATTGGGGTGATAAGCGGTTTAATTGTAAACGTGGTTTCATGAAACGCCTTATTGATTTTTGTTAATAACTCTCGTTTACTAATGAAAAACAATTTCTGCGCACTATCTGCGAATATTTTTTTTATAATTATTTTTGATCGCTAAACTCAAAAATTTCATTAAAACAACATTTCGCGAATACATTTTTGTTAAATGAATTTTTTAGCGTTTTTTGGAGGTATTTTAACTATTTTGCTTATATCTTAAGTTCTGTTTATCTGATCTTCTCGCAATAAAAACCAAACTAAAGATAATCAAATTTCCAACAAATCCTACATTCATCATTTTTTCATCAGTTCATAGCTTTACGCGCAAATAAATTTTTTAGCGTTATTTGGAGGTATTTTGACTATTTTTCTTATATCTTGAGTTCCGTTTATCTGATCCTTCCGAAATAAGAACCAAATTAAAGACAATCAAATTTCCAACAAATCCCTCATTCATTATTTTTATATCAGTTCATAACTTTACGCGCAATAGGCAAACAAGGAAAACCAGTTTTTTTTATTACCAAAGCTCATTTAAAAAAAAAAAATAAAAAACAGAAAAGTGCTTTTCTCATGTATTTTCATATAATTTGTGATAACTTCGGAGTAAACCTATTGATTTTCATCAAATCAACTTTATTATATTTCTAAATGTTCAGGCCTTGCAGAAAAATAAAAAAACTTAATTAATTGCAAAGATTTCTATTTCTTAATTTTTTTTTTTAAAGATTTGTTAATCAAAAAACTTATATTAGTCATATATTTGCCTATTGCGCGTAAAGTTGTGAACTGATATAAAAATAATGAATGAAGGATTTGTTGGAAATTTGATTGTCTTAAGTTTGGTTCTTATTTCGGAAGGATCAGATAAACGGAACTCAAGATATAAGAAAAATAGTCAAAATACCTTCAAATAACGCTAAAAAAAATTATTGGCGCGTAAAGCTATGAACTGACGAGAAAATGATGAATGTAGGATTTGTAGGAAATTTGATTATCTTTAGTTTGGTTTTTATTGCGAGCATATCAGATAAACAGAACTAAAGATATAAGCAAAATAGCCAAAATACCTCCAAAAAAACGCTAAAAAATTTATTGAAAAAAATGTATTCGCGAAATGTTGTTTTAATGAAATTTTTGAGTTTAGCGATCTAAAATACATATAAAAAAATATTCGCAGATAGTGCGCAGAAATTGTTTTTCATTTGTAAACAAGAGTTATTAACAAAAATCAATAAGTCGTTTCATGAAACAACGTTTATAATTAAACCGCTTATCACCCCAATTTGGGATTTGCATATGTTGTTAGGTACATTTTGGGCTATATGTGCAAAAAAATATAGGAAAATTAGAGATACGCATTTTGAGATATTTGCAAATTAAGGACATTTTTTTAATTTCAATATCCTTTTTGCAAAGCATCCTATCCTTTTTCAAAATTCTGTTTTAAGTACAGGACATAACCATTATTTTGCGCTTTATTTCGTGGCAATCGGATGAGGCGTTCCAAAGATATGATCATTTAAACATTGTGTATTTATCATACAATTGAATAGTTCATGCGAATAAAGACGAATAGACCATTTGTAGAATTTTACAGGGGACAATAAAAACGCAGGAAACGGTTAAAAAATAATATTTTTGTCAACTTTTTGGTATTAGCTTAAAGATTTAGGTCACATCTACCTATATACAAAATTTTAGTAAGGTATTCGAAAGAGAACTTGCCAAAAAATTGGACTTAAATTTTTGCTTAAATGGAAAAAGGGCGAATATCCAAAAAAATGTATTGAAATTTGAATAAAAATGTGTTATTTTGCAGCAGATTTTGACTACATTTTCATGAGACTTGCAAAACTTGACGAACTATGGTTGGTATTTGTTTGTAACACTTTAAGGACTTCAAGGATACACTTTTTAAGGATTGTCAGGACATGGAAAAAAATTTTTTTTTTGTTAATTTTTTTTTAATATTCCTGCTATTTGATGCAGTAGTAATTCTTTATGACACTAAATACATTTTTAGGAATTATAATATTAACCCTTGACTGCATACTACGACGTATAATAAAAGGACATGAAAATTTTTTTTTTTATTCCTGACATTGGATGCAGTATTAACACTAAATGTTTGTATGTGCTAAGATTGTTTTTTTTTGTGTACAATTTCAAATTTTAGCTAATATCAATTTTAAACTCGCAGCTAAATAATTTTTATATAATATTTTGTTAAGGATGGATATTCGCCCTTTTTTCTTTCCACACTTTAAAGTCTTATAACTCAAGAACGGTAAAATTGTTTGCCAATATAATAAGTGTGGTTTGTTCTTCGTAATGTTCTTTTAACACATTGTTACTGAAAGTAAAATTTTTGTATGATTTTGTGTTGTATTTAATAAAAATTGTGCGTTAGTTCACTGCCAATTTAAACAAAAATATAAAAATATACGAATTATTGCACATTCAAAGTCATTTTTTTAGCCTTAAAAGTCAAAATTTCCCCAAAATTTCTGCATAGGATTGTAGGGCTCTGCTAATAATATGCATTTATGCAAAAAAACGTGTTTGCGAAAAAGTGGTCTATTCGTCCTTATTCGCATGAACTATTCAATTGTTGCAAAATACCAACTTTGAACAGCGATAAAACGCGAACCATTCACAATTTTGACTAAATAACAAAAACCGAAATTCAACAAAAATCAGACGAACATATATACCAATTTTTAAGACAATTAAAAGAGGTAAGGCCGAAAAAGTGTTTTTTTTGTAGTCAAAAATTTTGGAATTCTTCTTTCCTTAAAAACCTAATTAGAACTATTATTAACATAAAAAAATCGGTCCGGTCATTAGTAGTCGACTTATTTAGACATAAGTTGGCGTTAAAATTTGTGTGGTAAGTTAAACTTGATTTGGACCAAGTTTATGCGGAATCTATTAAGAAATATTTTTTTTAATAGATCGAGTTGGAGTAAAAATTAATTTTAGATATATCAAAAAAAAGTTGGCGAGGAGAATTTTTCTTTCCTACCAATTATATGGACTACAACGAACATTTAAAACAAAAAAAATAGCCAAATCGGTCCAGGCGTTCTCAAGTGTTGCAAATTTTAAGGTTATTGAAAAATGTGGGCTTTGAAGTGGGGTAGTACAATAATTATTTCCGTAAAATCCTTACTTGGGCTATAATGATCATTAAAGAAAAAAATTATCAAATCAGATCATTCGCTCTCCGATCTTAGATTTATTGAAAAAAGTGGGAGTGGACAATTTTTCTTTCCGTAAAAACCTTTGTTGTGCTATCACGAATGTCAACAAATAGCCAAATCGGCCCTGTCGTTCTTCCGTTTTAGATGTATCGAAATATAAATGGGCGTGAGCAATTTTTATTTCCGTTTAAACCTAAGTTGGACTATGGCGACCCGATTTTAGATATATCGAAAAAGGAGATGTAAAAGTGGGAGTGATTAATTTGTTTTCCGAAAAAATCTAAGACGAACATTAAAAAAATAAGATGAACATTTAAAAAAAAAAAAATATTATCCAAATCGGTCAGTTCTCAAGTGATCCGATTACCAACGAACTACATTTGATTTTTATTTATATTTTATTTTTCTATAGAGCAGTTTTTATATACATCGAAAACATCATTCCTTAAAGTAAAAACCTTATTTGAATTAAACCAACTCGGTCCCTCCATTCAAAAGTAGGCGTAGAAATTGAAAATTGTTATTTTCAAAAAGCCTTAGTTGGAATATGACGCACATTAAAAACAAAAATAGACAAATTGGTTCAGCCATTCCATGATTTAAAATATATATATTGGGAAAAGTGAGCGTAAAAGTAGGCGTGGACAATTTTTCTTTCCTTACAAATCTTTGGCGGACTATAACCGTTATAGTTTTTTCGATACATAAAAAAGTGGGCGTGGGAAATTTTACTATCCGTTAAAACCCTAGTTGAATTATGATGAAAATTTTCAACAAAAATTAGCCAAAGTGGGTGAGGTCAAGTTCTTTTTTGCGTAAAAACCAAAGTTGGAATATGATTAAAAATTCATTTAAAAAAATTTAGACAAATCGGTCCAGCTGTTTTCAGATTTTAGATAAATTGAAAAAGTGGGCGTAAAAGTGGGCGTGGTTGATTTTTCTTTCACTAAAAACTTATATTGGATTGCTACGAACATTTTAATACAAAAATACCCAAATCGGTGAAGCCGTTTTCCGATTTTAGATAAATTGAAAAAAGTGTTCGTAAAAGTGGGCGTGGTCAATTTTTCTTTACGTAAAAACCTAAGTTGGACTATGACGAACATTTCAAAAAAAGAATTGTGCAAATCGGTCCAGCCGTTCTCAACTGATGCGGTTACCAACGAACGACAATTGATTTTTATTTATATAGATTAAAATATCAATCATTCGCCTTGTTGGTTATGTTTAGATCGAATAAAGATTTTTTTTGTGAATATGTATGTATCATTTAAAGCAACACGCTGTGGGCCAGAATTTTCATTTATTGGCCAATAAGGTCTGTAAGGCAACACATATTTAAAAATATTTTTTCGGAATGTCGACATCTTGAATTTTGTCCATCTTTAATATATTTTTACCATAGCTTAAAGTTTTTTTTTGCATGAGGTTAAAGTGAAAGTTTGAGATTTTTTTTATATTTTTTTATTTATAAAACAAATAATTTTTTTTGTACTTCGACACAATATTTTTTCAAATTTTCGGCGCAGTTCTCCTAAAGACATACCTGTTTGTCCAACACATGCGATAAACTGACAAAAAGTAAGCTATAAGCTTATTTTTTTTAAATAAATTATGGAAATTCATACTTTTGTTGAAATCCGCCTTTTTTCAACACCAAAGTCCAAAAAATCCAAACGATATTGACAAACCTCGAATTACAATTTGTCTCTGACAATGTATTCTATTCACATTTTTGCGACCCTGTGCGACCGTTCATAAACTTTTGATCTAGAGGCAATAAACCAAAATATGACGCTTAGAAATGCCCTAAAATGGAACTTCAAAATTTTTTTGATATTTTTGTTTCTATTGATTTCTAATAAAAAATGTCCCACTTTGACAACATTGGCGTGATAACTGGTGATGGGCACGTGACTGAATTTTGACTCACGTTGACTAACGCTCACGCAAAAAAAACCTAATTTATTCAATCGTTTTTTTTCTCACACTTACACACTATTTACGTGAGCAAACAAAACACCACTCACGTGTGACTCACGCTCACTCGTCACTCACGCTAAGGATTTAAAACACGAAAAAAAATTGTAAAAACTGAATCAATACAATTAAATAATTTTGACTCACGCAAAAAAAATGCACTCACTACGAATCACTCACGCAAAAAATTGTCTCACTCACTTATCACTCACGAACAACAAATTTTAATCACGCTCGCTTTCGATCACGCGTAATTCACGTGACCAGCGTCCATCTCTAGTGCTAAACATTAAAGCTGGTAACGCATTTAAGCGGGCATATTTTGGCAATAGCATTTTGAATATTTTTTACGAAATTGTTAGTTTTATTTGTACATTTAGGATGACAAATGCTAATTGTAAACAAAAAAGTTCTATCTTAAATGAGCCACTGAATATATGAACTTTTTGACGCATTTAAAAGAGAAATATTTTATTAAAATCTTCTGATAAAAGCAAAAAGAGGGATTTATAAAAACTTAGAAATGTAAATATTGTACATTTTATTAAAAAGCTATATCCTAAATTTTGGATCCGCCATTTTGATTTCAAAAAATCTGAGTTCGTATTAGTGTTGCGCAATCATTTCCTAGTGATATTTTGAAACATTAATCAATAATTTAAATATCTTGTCCACCATATTGAATCTGCTATTTTGAATATTTGGTTCTAAAATCAGATTTGGCATTCCAAAAACCATCAAAATCAGACAAAATAGAAAAAAACTTAATATTTTATTTGACGCCATATTGGATCCGCCATTTTGAATTTAAAAAATCGGAGCTCATATTCGTAATTACCGACCCTAAATACATCAAAAATGACTAATTTTAGTACAATTAGCTAAGAATTACAAAAGCATATTCGCCATATTGGATCCGCCATTTTGAATTTCAAATCTTTAATTCCAAAATCAGTTTTAACATCCGAAAAACCATTAAAACCGAAGTTTTTTACCAAAAGAGACAACATATAAAAAATCTTAAATTTCAATTTGTCGCCATATTGAATCCACCATTTTGAATTTTAAAAGTCTGAGCTCATATTCGTTATTAACGACTCCAAATACATCGAAAATGATTATATTAAACCAGGGTTGGCAACCGATACCCACCTAGAATAACGGTATTTGGCTATTGTTCCGCAACCAATAAAGATATGGACATTTTCAAAAGCGATTATGAAAGCTGATAAAATTTCTAGTATTTTAAATGTGTCACTTCGAGTTTCTACCGGTTCGTTTTAGTTATATAGGCCAATACCGTTATAATACCGTTTCAAACGGTATTATAAAGGTATTGACCTATATTTCGAAAACGAACCGGTAGAAACACGATGTGAAACATTTAAAATACTAGAAATTTCATCAGCTGTCATAATTGCTTTTGAAAATGTCCATATCTTTATTGGTTGCGGTACAGTAGCCAAATACCGTTATTCTAGGTGGGTATCGGTTGCCAACCCTGTATTAAACACAATAAACAAAGAATTAAAAAATCATGTCCACCATTTTGGATCCGCCATTTTGAATTTTAAAATTATTTTTCCAGAATCGTGATCAGCGATCCTTTAGCACCCATAATACTTTTTTGACATATAGGTTAAGCGGTCTATTTATGGCCGAAATTCAGGAATGCTGGCCCACAGTGCAACATCACAACTAAAATCCTTGCTTGTCAAAACTAAAAAATTTAAAGAATGGCACCAAAGGCCCCAATTTTTTTTTTTTTTTTTCAAGTAAATTTTAAAGCGGAAAAATTGTTTGTAGTTAATTAGCTTATCAAGTAAAATGATTAAAAAAAAAGTAAAATAAAAAATAACAAGTCGAAAAGTTAAATTCGACTTGGCCGAATCTATGAATACCCTCCACAATGCCCTTTTTAAGTGATAGTCAATTGTCTAACGTGAAAAAAATCAAAATTTTGTTATACGGTATTTACACCAACGAAAACAGCTTGTTTTTGAATATTTTTTTTGGTTTTTGGCAAAAACTACATAAATTTTCCATACAATTTAAAAACTGCGTTGCCAACTAAAACTGGACAAAAACTAGAATTTAGGTTGTGGTCTATGCTACTATTAATTCAGTGTGAATGTTTTTTTTCAATTTTCTTTTGGTAAAAACGAGTGTCAAAATAAAAATATTTGTTTTTTTGTGAAATTAATATTCAAATCTTTTAAAAAAGTAAATAAATATGTAATTTAATTTTTTTAATAACGTGTGGCTATTGTAACTTTGTGTTTTTTAGTGAATTTAGAAAATAATTAATTTGATTTGACAAACAAAAACTCTTTTTATTCCGTGTAAACAGTTTGGTTTTCCAAAATGCTTTTTTGCCAAAAACAAGTTAGTTTTTGTTTGGTCTAAACATAGTATTAGAAATATTTTATTTTGTGTAAAAAAAAAAATTTTTTATTAATTTTTGAAAAAAAAAAAATTATTATTTTTTTTTTTTTTTGAGTGTAAAATTTTTTTTGAGTGTACAATTTTTTTTGAGTGTAAAAATATTTTTGTGTGACAAAAATACCTTGTAAAATATTTTTTTGACTTACAAATATTTTTAAAACATGTTTAACGGGTTTTCAACACATGAATTTAAAGTGAAACTTATCTGAAATTTACGGTTTTACTTTGAACCACTGGACCGATTTACCTGAAATTTAAAACTAACTGGACCAGAGGAACGACAAATATATGTGCCACACTTCAGTACCCTCAGAGTTGCCGTTCGAAAGTTACCGTGTGTTTTATCTCGTAAATTCCAGAAAACCCTTGCCGAAATTCACTCATTTGCTTATAACTTTTGAACCACTGGACCGATTTCGCTGGATTGCAATACCGACCTGACCAGGTAAATGCCCAACATATATGCTAAACTTCAGGAGCCTACGTAAAGTCTTTCAAAAGTTAGCGTGTTTTCAACAGACAGACAGACAGACAGACAGACGGACAGACGGACGGACATCGCTAGATCGTCTTAAAATCGATCGAGGTTCATGAATATATATACTTTATGGGGTCCTAGACTAATATTTCGAGGTGTTACAAACGGAATGACAAACTTATATATTAGGGTGGGGCGATTTGAACATCTTAATGGGCGCTTCGCGTTTCTGATTCTTGGGATTGTACTGAGCAAAAAAGTCAACTAGACCATACGTCTACGGTGAAAATCGAGCCTCCCGATTTTGACTTGAAGTTTTTTCTCAGACTTTATTTTTTTTTGGAAAATTTGCAAATTTTCTTGGGCTCATATTTCGTAAACTATTTGAAATTTTGACTTATTTTCAAAAGTAAAGTTGTAGCTATTGTCTCGGGCTACAATTTCTCTGAACATATTACTTAGAAAAAACTTCGTTTTCATGGTCAAAAAGTCGAAAATGTAGAAAATTCACCACTTTTTGTAATTTTTTTTTTTTATATTTTGGCCTATAACAGCCAAACCATTGAGATTTTCGATCCAATACTAAGACAAAAATTGTAGCCAAGACAATAGTTAAGAACTCTCTAGTACATCGCAAAAGCATTGGAACGCTCCTTCAGGCAGTTTTGGCCTTGTGAAAGTGCAAATTTTTTGTGAAAATATTGATAAATTACCATTTTCAGTTGTTCATAGCGCAAAATCATAAAAATGTTCTATTTCTTATTGTTTCCACTTTTTTTAACCAAAAATATAATGTTTTTTTTTTGTTTTGTTCAATATTTATTTTGAAAGTTCATTTAAAGTACAAAGTAATTGTATTGGTACAGACAAGGTATGAATCAAGAAGAATTCCAATTTAGTGTATTTTTCATTCAAAGATTGCCTTTCAAATCTCTTCGAGATTCCATACGAGGCGCTTTCTTTCGGCCATCAGATACAGATGCCATTATATCTTCACGGTTTTTGTCGATTGAACGCTTAGCAACACTAGCTACACTCAAAATAATACATTAGTAGACTTACTCATTTTTTTTTGCTAATGCTGGTTAGCTAACTTTTAGCAAATTTTTAGTTAAGATTAGCATGTTAGCAAAAATATCTTGTAAACTTCATTTAGCGCATTAGCAATTTTAAACAAAATTTTAACTAATTTTTTTTGCTAGATTTAAAATTGAGTCGACCAAATTTTTACAAGCTTTTTTGCTAATATTAGCAAAATAAATGGTAAATTTTTTTTTTATTTTCAGAAAACTTAAAATGGCGCTATCTCGGAAACTAAGCCAGATAGAGCAAAATGGAGGCCATTTTTGGTTCTCGGGCTCTCCATAGTATAGGACCCTAATGGGCCCTAACTTTGGATCCAAACAAGTTAGCATTCCCGAAAATTTTAAAATGCTTATATCTCGGTAAATATTGCCGACACAACAAAAAGTCCGAAAGCATTTTTGTAGCTCTCAACACGTAGAACAAGACCGCAAAATAGTCAAAAGCTCTCCGAGTAATATTTTTGAAGTTATCGAGGTTTTTAATTCTCAAGACCCCAGTGGTCCCCTATAATCACGTAACTAAGCAAGTTAGAGCGAAACGGACACAAATTTTGGATCAAAAACTATGACGATTTTTAAGGAACCCAACTAGGTCTAAGCCCATCGGGGTCTGGACCTATCGGGTCCAAACCCAATGGGGTCCTCAGATGTGTATGAACTAAGTTCAAAAAAAAAATTTGGTTAACTAATTTTTGGCAAAACGTTTTTGCTTACTTTAGCAAAAAAATTTTGGGTTCAAAATCAGCAAATTTTCTTGTAGGTTTACAAGCTTTTTTTGCTAACATTACAGTTTTTTTTTTTTGAGTGTAGTAGCTGGACATAACGCTCCGTACCTTGAATATGACAAGGTATTAGTGGGTCTGGAAATGGTGAATCTCCATCATCTACACATTCGAGGTATTGTTGTAAATGTATTTTATGTATATGTAAGATATTGGATAGTTCTTACGAGTGTACTGATCATTTCATAGTTATATGAGCAGTATTTGCTGAGTTATTTGAGCCTTCAGTAAGTCTTAGTAACACCTTAAGAATATTAGTAATATTCTTGAGCTGATATTAAAGACTGGCGCGTATATATATTAGGGTGGTTTTTTATTTTATTTTTTTGGAATTTCGAGGAGCGCGCAGCGGATTTTTGTGACATTTGATGTTAAAATAATTGTGTAAAAATTTTAGCTAAATCGGATAAAATTAACCCGAGGCGCAAGAAGGTCAAAGTTTCGAGAAAAAGCCAAAATGGCCAAATTTTGAAAAAACTTAAAAAAATGTAAATTTTGTAGAAATGAAAAAAATAAAATATTTTTTATTTAACTTTCTTGCAATAATACTCAGAAAAAATTATCTTAACTTTTTATGACGGCAGTAACACTTCCAAACATGAAATACAAAAATTACCATGCATTTTGGGGGGTACCTGATATGAGTGTTTCCGATTTTTTGAAAATTTTTTTAAACAAAAAAATTAAATCTTACTATTCTATAGCAATGGATTATTAAATACATACTAAATCTTAAATATTTCAAAAATTGGGGATATCCATCGACTCAATTTTTTTTGGAGTCATTTGAGTTTTGCAGATTTCAAGGAGTCAAATGACTCCAAAAAAAAATTGAGTCGATGGATATCCCCAATTTTTGAAATATTTAAGCCTTAGGATGTATTTAATAATCCATTGCTATAGAATAGTAAGATTTAATTTTTTTGTTTAATAAAATTTTCAAAAAATCGAAAACACTCATATCAGGTACCCCCCAAAATGCATGGTAATTTTTGTATTTCATGTTTGGAAGTGTTACTGCCGTCATAAAAAGTTAAGATAATTTTTTCTGAGTATTATTGCAAGAAAGTTAAATAAAAAATATTTTATTTTTTTATTTCTACAAAATTTAAATTTTTTTAAGTTTTTTCAAAATTTGGCCATTTTGGCTTTTTCTCGAAACTTTGACCTTCTTGCGCCTCGGGTTAATTTTATCCGATTTAGCTCAAATTTTTACACAATTATTTTAACATCAAATGGCACAAAAATCCGCTGCGCGCTCCTCGAAATTCCAAAAAAAAATTAAATAAAAAACCACCCTAATATATATATATATCTATATTATAAAGTCTCTGGTGATCGTTTACAATAAACTAACAAAAATGCGTTAAATGAACTTAAAACAATACAAGAATAAAAAATAAGAAATAAAATAAATAGAATAAAATAAAATAAATAAATATATAGAATAAAAATATGAAATAGAACATTTTTATGATTTTGCGCTATGAACAACTGAAAATGGTAATTTATCAATATTTTCACAAAAAATTTGCACTTTCACAATGCCAAAACTGCCTGAAGGAGCGTTCCAATGCTTTTGCGATGTACTAGAGAGTTCTTAACTATTGTCTTGGCTACAATTTTTGTCTTAGTATTGGATCGAAAATCTCAATGGTTTGGCTGTTATAGGCCAAAATATAAAACAAAAAATTACAAAAAGTGGTGAATTTTCTACATTTTCGACTTTTTGACCATGAAAACGAAGTTTTTTCTAAGTAATATGTTCAGAGAAATTGTAGCCCGAGACAATAGCTACAACTTTACTTTTGAAAATAAGTCAAAATTTCAAATAGTTTACGAAATATGAGCCCAAGAAAATTTGCAAATTTTCCAAAAAAAATAAAGTCTGAGAAAAAACTTCAAGTCAAAATCGGGAGGCTCGATTTTCACCGTAGACGTATGGTCTAGTTGACTTTTTTGCTCAGTACAATCCCAAGAATCAGAAACGCGAAGCGCCCATTAAGATTTTTTTCCTTCCTTACTAATCGCCCCACCCTATTATATATACCCTCTATCACTAGAGTGGAGGGTATAAAAAAAATTTTACATACCAAATTTTTTTTTTTGCCATAAAAACACTTTTAAGTAATTTCCAAATATTAGCTAAAATTTAAAGCAAAAAAAAATAGTAACAATACTATTTTTTCATTATTTTATAATAATCTTTTTAGTGCTTTTTTTAAATACACGCCTAAAACAGGGGGCGGGCGGAAAAAAACGAAATTTTTAAGCCATTTAGCTAACACAAATTAAAACAAGTAGAAAAGTTAAATTCGACTTGGCCGAATTTGTGAATACCCTCCCCAATGCCCTTTTTAAGTTATAGTAAATTTTCTAGAGTGAAAAAATAACATTTTTGATTAGAAATATTTTATTTTGTGTAAAAATACTTTTTTTTAACTAATTTAAAAAAAAAAAATTTACTAAATTTTTTTGAGTGTAAAACTTTTTTTGAGTGTAAAATTTTTTTCGATTGTATTTTTTTTTCTTTTAGTGTAAAAATATTTTTGAGTGACAACAAAGCGTTGTAAAATATTTTTGTGACTTACCAATGTTTTTAAAACTTGTTTAACGGGTTTTCAACACGTGAATTTAAGGTGAGGCAAATCTGAAATTTACGGTTTTGCTAATAACTTTTGAACCACTGGACCGATTTGGTTGCAATTTAAATCGAAGCGGACCAAGGGAACTGCAAATATATACTTTACACTTCAGCACCCTGAGAATTGCCGTTCGAAAGTTACCGTGTGTTTTATCTCGTAAATTCCAGAAAAACCCTTGCCGAAATTCACTCATTTGCTTATAACTTTTGAACCACTGAACCGATTTCGCTGGATTGCAATACCAACTTGACCAGGTAAATGCCCAATATATATGCCAAACTTCAGGAGCCTCCGTAAAGTCTTTCAAAAGTTAGCGTGTTTTCAACAGACAGACAGACGGACAGACGGACGGACGGACGGACGGACGGACGGACATCGCTAGATCGTCTTAAAATCGATCGAGGATCATGAATATATATTTTTTATGGGGTCCTAGACCAATATTTCGAGGTGTTACAAACGGAATGACAAACTTATATATACCCTCTATCACTAGAGTGGAGGGTATAAAAAACAGTTTTGGTTTGTATGTGGAAACATTTTTATAAGGGAAAAATTTAAACCCCCCAAAGGCACAGGTTAAATTTATCAGATTTGGCTAAGATTTTAAACATAGAGTTTTTTTGAACAAAATGAACCATAATCTGCTGGCTATCTACGAAACTCAAAAAGGCATTTTTCGTTCCACCCTAATACACAGTCCCAGATTCTGAGACATTTTGCCTATAGAAAAAGTCTCAAATTCTTTACATGTTCCCAAAACGATGTCACTTTTTTTAGTTATGAGACAAAAACGAAGTCTCTCATTCTGACAAACTTTTTTTACATAAAATCCCAGATTCCGAAACATTTTTCCAATAGAAAACGTGTCAGATTCTGATACATATTTCCTATTTTTTCCAATAGAAAAAGTCTCAGATTCAAATTAATTTTTCTTTTAGAGTCTGCGACATTTTTCCTATAAAAAAAAAAAAACAAATTTCTCATATTGAAGAAAAGTCTTAAATTCTTAGACACATTTTCTATAGAAAAAGTCTCAGATTCTGAAACATTTTTCCTATAGAAAAAGAGACATTTTTCCCATAAAAAAGTCACAGATTCTGAATCTTGTGACAATATCCTCTTAGAAAATCTTACATTCTGAGATGCATAAATTATTCGAATGAAATAATATTAATCATACGCTACATAACACCTTCATTCTTCAGTGTTGAATAGAGCCCCCATTGCGTATGAACAATATTAATAATTAGAATGTTAATCATACGCCATGCCGAGTTGTTTTGAGCGAATAGAGATTTTCTGGTACCAATAAATATATTTTTTGTGAAGATGTATCATTAAAAAGCAACATCACAATTAACAACTTCAAAATGCCATAAGGCGAGTTACTATAATAGATTTCGCATGTTTAAGTATCAGCTAATAATCGTACAAAACGATAAAAATGTGCAATAAAAAAATTAAAAAAATAAAAAATGTCTAAGTTGTAACAAAAAAATAATTTTGCCCATATGCATTAATTTTATTATGAAATATTTATATTTTTTTAATAAAATGATAAACTTTAGAGGCTTTAAGCGACCTTAAGAAAAACCTTTTTTAATGTGTTTTTTTAACAGAACTTATTTTTTATACCCTCCACTCTAGTGATAGAGGGTATATATTAGTTTGTCATTGTAACACCTTGAAATAATCGTCTAGGACCCCATAAAGTGTATATATTCATGATCCTCGATCGGTTTTAAGACGATCTAGCGATGTCCGTCCGTCTGTCTGTCTGTTTAAAACACGCTAACTATTGAAAGACTTTACGGAGGCTCCCGAAGTTTGGTATATATGTTGGGCATTTACCTGGTCAGGTTGGTATTGCAAGCCAACAAAATCGGTGCAGTGTTTAAAAAGTTATGAGCAAAAGAGTGAATTTCGGCAAGGGTTTTTGGGGAATTTACGAGATAGAAAACACGTTAACTTTCGATAGGCAATTCTGAGGATGCTGAAGCTTGGCATATATATTTTTCGTTCCTCTGAGCTAGTTCATGTTGAATTTCAGCCAAATAGGTTCAGTGGTTCAAAAGTTGTAACCGTAAATTTAAGATTCGCTTCACCTTGAATCCACGTGTTAAAAACCCGTTAAACATGTTTTAAAAACATTGGTGAGTCACAAAAATATTTTACAACGCATTTTTGTCACTCAAAAATATTTTTACACTAAAAAAAAAATATACTCAAAAAAATTTTGCACTCAAAAAAAAAATAGTAAATAATTTTTTTTTTTTCAAAAATTAGTAAAAAAAAGGTTTTTTACACAAAATAAAATATTTCTGATCAAAAATGTTATTTTTTCACTTTAGAAAATTTTCTATAACTTAAAAAGGGCATTGTGGAGGTTATTCAAAGATTCGGTCAAGTCGAATTAAACTTTTCTACTTGTTTTTTTTTTTCAAGTAGGAACAATTGTAGCCTTGTGAAGCTCGCTATTTACAGCATTTTGTTTTTTTTTTGACAGCATTTTGTTTTTTTGAAAATTTAGCTTTTCTTCGGATTTCAAAAACGTCAAAGTTTTGACTTTTATGGTGAGATATTCCTTGTAAGAACTTAAAATTTAATAATATCCTCGGTTCGGGATAACTCTTCAACTATTCCCCTAATTTTTAAAAATTTTATACCCCTTTTAATTCAACTATTCCCCTAATTTTTAAAAATTTTATACCCCCTCTAATTTAAATATTTTTAAATTTGTTGTTCTTGTTACAATTAAAGATATACATAGTTTATAAATTCATTAACTATACTCAAAATAATCACTCTGTTAAATTACAGAGATACTCCCAACCAGCAAGATTTTTTGTTATTTTAAGAAGAAAACTCTGTAAAATGATTTTGATAAAAAAAACTGCTAATATACAGAATTATCTGTAATGCGCAGGCGAAGCGTTATTTTTTAATTTCTGGTTTAAATTCAGTTTTTAAGTGGCAACTGAGAATTTTTATTCATTTTCTTCAACTGTAATGTGCAAGAAGCATTGATAAGTAATAAATTGACCCAAAATAAAGGCAAGCAAATACGATCATTTAAATGCGCCCGCTTAAATGTTTAAACACTTTAATAAAATTAAAGGGAAATCGTTTAAGAATACCCTGACTTTCTTATATATCTTTTTAATGCGCTTGATATGGCTTTTACACAACGGTCACTATTTGACTTCTGATCAATTTCTCCTTAATGTGCAAGTTGCGTTGACAATTGGAAAATTCCATCGTGTAAACTTGCCCGTTTTAATGCTTCCAAATTGTAAAATTGTTTTTTTTTTATTTTTGTGAAAATTACGAGTTTTTCACGAATACCTCCAATTTTACACGATCCTCTTAAAATTTACCAGCTTTTATTGTAATTTAAGACGCTTTTTAAAGAGGGGTTGAAATATTTGGAAGTTTTTTGGAAGAGATTTTTATTTTAAGACTTTGTTAGAGAGCAATAAGTAAAATTACAGATGAAATTTAGTGTATTGGTTACGAAAAAAAACAAATAATTTTTCTAAAATCTGTAGTTTAACAAAAATTTCTGTTAATTATCTGTAAAATAAAGATTATAAAGTAAAAATAAAATTACAGATAAAATTCTGTTTTTCAGTCACAAGAAAAAACAAAGTATTTTCTTAAAATCTGTATCTCGGCAGGTAACTTTTTCAAATATCTGTCGAATTGAGATTACAGTCATTTTACAGAGTATTTAACAGAGTAATTATTTTGAGTGTACAAGAAAAAACATTTTAAAAATGTTTAAATTCAAAAGAATATGAAATATTTCAAATTAGGTGAATAGTGAAAGAGCTCTTCCTAATCGAGCACAATAATTTTCTTTTGATGGGTGATCTCAAAAAACTTGCCCATAATTCCTGCTTCATATAAAAACACAAAACTTTCAATCATCATTATTATTTTAATTTTAATTATGACATTGTTAATATAACACCGAATTTAAACACTCATTAATAATTAAAAATAAAGCAAATAAAAGCAAAATGAGGAAAAGTATTTTTATTATTTTATATTTAATTTGTAATTAATTGTTAAACAAAGAATAATAATAAAAAAAAAATACAATTAAGTGTAGTTTAATAAAATTAAATCTTTAATAATACTCGTAGTCGTAAAAAATTACAGTAAAAATCTCCTTTATACGTTTAAATGATTTAGCAATTATTTGTGTTTAAAGGTTTATTGGTTTATTATTATTATTTATGTTTATTTTTTTTTTTATTGATGGCATAAAAATTCCAATACCAAAAGTGTACGAAAATAAATTATATATTTTGGAGTTAAAGCAAAGCAACAAAAAATACAATATTAAGGGAAGATAAATATGTTTTTAATGATCTTCTGTCCTAATACGTCTGAGTAAATTGTGTGCCTGTATGTAGGTGTGTAGGAATATTGTATTTTGTATGGCAAATTTTGTTTAACTCCTTAAGGATGATATATTGGTATTTATTACCAAAAAAATATAAAAACAAAAATTCAAAAGACTAAAGTTAGACCATTATAATTAACGCATTATTGTGTACTCCTTATTTGTCTGGCGTTCTTTTTTTTGTATTTGTTTATTTTTATTATCTTATTTTCTTAAACAAACAATATAATATATAATTAAGATTTAAGCAAAGGACATAAAGATACAACAAGTATAATTATGACATAATTCAATTTAGGTTAGTTAAGAAACAATTTAAGAGATGAAACTTTGTGATTTAAAGAGATGAGGTAATGATTGAATATTTAAAAAAATGTTGTGTAAACAAATTAAATTAAATGAAATGTAATTTTTTTAAAAGAAAAAAGCAAATCAATATCTAAATAATTTTTTAAAGAGCTACAACGAAAAATGCCTTTTACCCAATAAACCAAACGATACCGTTATGATATCGAAGCAATATCACCTAGGTGATATTCATTATCATAAGTGATCACCATGAGTCATACGAAAACGATAGTGTTTTCGTTCTAAAGTGTACCTTTTCTTATGATATCGTTTTCTAATGAAAAAGTGATACCGTTTTCGCTATCGGTAAAACGATAGTAGAATCGCCTTAGTCCAGTGTAGTATCGAGAATATATCGTTTTTCCAGGCGATTACGATATCATTGGCAATATCGTAAGTGATATCATTGGCGATTTTTTTAGTGATATCGGTATTTATGATATTATTATATTTTCCATATTAAAATTAAAAAAAAAAACTGAAAATCCAGAAAAATCTATTACAGAAACTATTTACAATTTCAACATAGTCACATTCTTTTTTTAATGTAAAATTTATTAGTGCACAATTTTTTGCAGAAAAAGAATGTTTAATAACAAAATATATATATGTTTTTTACATTTACTTAAAAATATTCATTTATTTGAAATTGATTTTTCGTTTAAACAGCGCTCAGCATTGATACGTTTTCCACGATATCCACATTCATCGCCTCGTTTTAATGCAAATGATACCATTCTCTTTCAAATTTCACAGATACCTTTTTTCCCAACTTCAATGCAGTTCATAACAAAAGACTCAGCTCTACGGAATTTATGATGCATTTTTTCTTTAATATTTTTAGATTTAAGATTTTTCTTTTAAAATAAAAATTTTCCAAAAATATGTGTGTTGATTGCCGTTTTTAAAATGAAATTATATTTTTGAAATAAAACAAAAACTTTTTGAAGTTTATTTCAAATTTAAATTCCAATTTTTTTTTGGAAATAATTTTTTTAGTAGTCCATTTAAGTATCATATAGGTAATAACGTTTTCGCTATTATATCGTTCTTGTGCTTATTGGTTTAAGAAGAAAAAATATTTTAGAAAATGAGACGTTGTTTAGAAAAACTTCTTAGAATTAAAAAAAATTTCTATACAAAAATTAACTAGAATTTAAAAAAACTTTCAAAAAAACTTTAAGAATTTAAGTTATTTTTGTTAGAAAAATTGTCCCAAAATCTGAATCTTCTTTATAGAAAAATATTTCGGTACAAAATATCTTTTAGAATCTTAGAATTTTTCTAAATGAAAAATTTTTCAGAATCTGAGATTTTTCTATGTGATAAAATGTCTGAGCGTTTTTTACGAAAAATTTCTCAGAATCTATGATTTTTGCTATATGAAAAATGTTTCATTGTCAGTATTTAAGAATTTTTCTATGGAAAATGAGTCTCTGAATCTGAGCTAATGCCTGCGACTATTTTTACAGGAAATGAAATCTGTCTCAGAATCTGAAACTCTTTTTACATGAAAAATGTCTTAGCATATGAGTCTTTTTCTAATTGAAAAATGTCATAAATTTTTAAAAAATTTTTTATATAAAACTTTTTTCGTAAATGTCTCAGAATTTACGACTTTTTTTTTATTGGAAAAATGTCTCAGAATCTAAGGTTTTTTATTGAAAAAATGTCTCAGAATCTGAAACTTTTTCTATAGTTAAAATGTGTCAGAATATTTAATTTTTTCTATTGGAAAAATGTCTCGCAATCTCAGAGACTTTTTTTAGGAAAAATGTCTCAGAAAAATTAGCAAAAATGTCTTAGAAACAATATGAAAAATATCTCAGATTCTGAGAATTTGATAAAATGTTTCAGAATCAGAGACTTTTTCTTCAAAATAAATGTCTCAAAATCTGAGACTTTTTCAATAGTCCATAAACAAAATCATAAAATGCATGGACGTATACAGGGGGGTGGGCACAGGGGGCACGTGCCCCCCCTTTTCAATTACTTTTTAAGTACTTCTAGTTAAAACTAGATATAAATAGGCGATCGCAAACAATTTTGGGAGTTGTGCCCCCCCCCCCCTTCAAATTCCTGGATACAGCGCTGATAAAAAGTCTCAGAAGCGTAGACTTTTTCAAAAGGAAAAATATCTAAGAATACGATACTTTTTCAATAGAAAAATGTCTCAGAATCTGACAATTTTTAAAATAAACAAGTATAAAAGTTAAATTCGACTTGGCCGAATCTATGAATACCCTACAATGCCCTTTTTTAGGGATACTAAATTTTTTAATGTAAAAAAAAATTAAAAATTTTGAAAAGAAATATTTTATTTTGAGTAAAAAACTTTTTTTGTCATTTTTGTAAAAAAAAAAAAAATTATTTACTAATTTTTTTTTGAGTGTAAAATTTTTTTCGAGTGTAATTTTTTTTTTAGTGTAAAAATATTTTTGAGTGACAAAAATACTATGCAAAGTAATTTTGTGGCTTATAAGTGTTTTTAAAACTTTTTTTAAAACTCGGGGTTTTCAACACGTGAATTTTAGGTGAAACCAATCTGAAATTCAGGGTTTTGCTTATAACTTTTAAACAACTGGACCGATTGCGCTGAGATTTAAAACGAACCTGGACAAAGGATCGGCAAATAAATATGCCACACTTCAGCACTCTTGCCGAAATTCAGTCTGCTCATAACTTTTGAAACACTGGACGGATTTCGCTGGATTGCAATACCAACCTGACCAGGTAAATGCCCAACATATGTGCCGAATTTCAGGAGCCTCCGTAAAGTCTTTCAAAAGTTAGCGTATTTTCAGCAGACAGACAGACGGACGGACACCGCTAGATCGTCTTAAAGTCGATCGAGGATCTTGAATATATATACTTTATGGGGTCTAAGACCAATGATTCGAGGTGTTACAAACGGAATGACAAACTTATATATACCCTCTATCACTAGAGTGGAGGGTATAAAAAAAAATTTCAAAATCAGAGACTTTTTTAAAGCAAAAAAAATCTGTGAATTTTTCCAGTGAATATGTCTCAGAAACTGAATTTTTTTTTCTATAGATAGAATGTCTCTAATTCTGAGAATTTTCGTATAAAAAATGTCTAAGAATCTGAAACTTTTTTTTTTAATTTCAGATTTTGTTTCAATTTCAGAGAATGTTTCAGAATCTATTTTCTACAAAAAATATGTCAAGGAATAAAAAGATTTTTATTTTTCCATAAAAAATCTCAGAGTCAGTGAGTCTTTCCAAAGAAAAATTGCTGCCGAAAACATTAAATCATGATAATGTTTTGTCTGTGAAAAGCCAGATGCAATCTTAAATAAAAGAGCTGTAAATTTGGAAAATTAGTTCATTACTTAAGTGCAAATCAGTTTTTTTTTTACATATTGGAGAGCATAAATGATTCGGCACAATAATTTAACACTTTCACTTGTTTTTTGTACATTTGTTAAACAAATGGAACATTTCAGAATTTAAGACTTTGTGAAACTGTAGTTTTGGTGAAAAAAATAAGAAAAAAATGAAAAGAAAAACTTTATTGTGAAAAATCAAATTTAAATAAAAAAGTTTTGATGAAAAAAAAATTTTGGTGAAAATTTGTTTTTTTGATGAAGAAATAAAATTTTATTGAAAAAAAAAAATTTTTTTTGATGAAGAAAAAAAATTTTGTGAAAAAAATATATTGACGAAAAAAAATTTCATGAAAAAAAGTTTTTTGATGAAAAAAAAAAAAAATTGTTAAAAAAAAATATTTTTGTGATAAAAAAAAATTTGATGAAAAAAAAAAAATTGATAAAAATTTTTTTTGAAAAATAATTATAATTCCGATTAATCTTATTTTGTTTAACAAAATATTTTAACATTCCAAAACAAATTCGGAATATTTTTTTCCTAAAATTAAATCCTAAAATTAAGTTGGATTGGTGAGTTATTATCCAAGTTACAAATCGAAGTTGCAAACCTTTTTGGTTTTAAGAAAATGAAAACAGAAATCCTTATTTTCTTTCGTTAGCTTATATAGTCAAACTAAGGTGGCGTCCTGCTTCATTTTTAAAATTAGACACGAGCCTAAAAACATTATCATGTTAAAAATTGATTAGATTTTAAAATTTTTTCTAAAAGAAAAATGTCTCAGAATTTAAGACTCTTTGTAAAGAAAAAAGTCTCCGATTCTTACACTTTTTGTATAGGAACAATTTCTTACAATCTGGAACTGAGACTTTTTGTATAGGAAAAATGTAGCAGAATCTTAAACTTTTTGTAAAGGAAAAATGTCCCAGAATCTGATACAGTTTTCCTTAAAAAAAGTCCTACAGAAAAAGTATCAGATTCAGAAACATTTTTACTACAGAAAAAGGTTTAGATTCTAAAAAAAAATCCTATAGATTGAGTCTCAGATTTTGAGAAAAAATATCAGATTCTGAGAAATTTTTTCTTTAGTCTCAGATTCTAAGACATTTTTTTCCATTAAAAAAGTTTAAAATTCTAAGAAATATTTTCCAATAGAAAAAGTCTCAGATTCTAAGACATTTTTCCTAAAGAAAAAGTCTTAGATTCTGAGACATTTTTCCTTTAGAAGAAATTTCACATTATGATACATTTTTTCTGTATAAAACTTTGATTTTCACACATTTTTCTATAGAAAAAGTCTCAGATTCTGAGTTATTTTTCCTATAGAAAAAGTCCCAGATTCTGAGAAATTTTTTCAATAGAAAAGGTTTCTGATTCTGTGATATTTTTCCTGTAGAAAAAGCGAAAAAGAGATTCTGGGACATTTTTACGATAGAAAAAGTTTCAGATTTTGATAATTTTTTATCAGAATTTGAGACTTTTTCTGCAAAAAAAAAAAGTTACAAAATCTGAGATTTTTTCTTATAGAAAATTTTACTTTTTGCGCTTTTCGCACGAACCTTTGATCTTCACCAACCCCTTGTAAAATTTGATACAGAAAATTTTTTGTAGAACATTTTTACCCTTTAAACGCACGTATTATTTGTGTTCTATGAAGATATTTTAAAAAAAGATCAAAAAGACCCCTAAAAATGGATAGAGGGTTAATATATTCTAAGAAAAGAACCACAATCAAATTTTAGCTCGAGCTAAATTTTCAAAACCCTTCGGGGGTTTTGCTCTACTGTTTGAATACGTTCATATTTTTGTTCCCATCCAAAATACAAGATCGTGTTGCACAGTGTAATTTGAGACTTTTTTAGAATATGGATCTGAGACTTTTTCTATAGGAAAAATGTCTTAGAATCTGAGACTTTTTTCTGATTTTCTATATAAAAAATGTTTTTTTTTTTTTGTGAAAAATTTCTCAAAATCTGAACTTTTTTCTAAGGAAAAAATGTGTATCAGAATCTATAGGAAAAATGTCTCCGAATTTGAGACTTTTTCTATAGGAAAAAATCTTAGAATATGAGCCTTTTTTATAGTAAAAATGTTTCGTAATATGAGACTTTTTTCTATAGAAACAATTTTTCACAATCTGAAACTTTTTTAAAAGGAAAAATGTCTGAGATTTTTATTATAGGAAAAATGTCTCAGATTCCGAGACTTTATCTATAGGCAAAATGAATCAGAAACTTTTCTATATTAAAAATGTTTCTGAAATAGAAATCTGTTTTAAAGTCTAACAAATCTATAGAAAATCTGTTTCAGCATCTGCAGCTA
Organism: Pegoplata infirma; assembly: GCA_963921195.1. Taxonomy (NCBI): domain Eukaryota; kingdom Metazoa; phylum Arthropoda; class Insecta; order Diptera; family Anthomyiidae; genus Pegoplata; species Pegoplata infirma. The sequence goes on along the minus strand of OY992536.1, from coordinate 228,452,661 downwards.
TTTCTGCAGGATATTTGTTTGGCTACATCTATATATATAAAAATGAATGTGTGTATGTATGTATGTATGTTCCGTATGGACTCAAAAACGGCTGGACCGATCTTGATGAAATTTTCAGGGAATATTTAGAGTGTCCTGGCGAGTAACACTGTCAAGTCGGATTTTTGATTTTTTGTCTGTGGGCGGAGGGGCGTGGCAAAATCCAATTTTTGCATTCCACCACAAATGTCATCTATATATAAAAAACGGATGGACCGATTTTGATGAAATTTATATCAAAGATAGTACTAACTGAGTACTCACTATGTGCCAAATTTGAGCGTTATCGGACAAAGTATCGTTAAATGCCATGCAACTTTGTATTGAATTAAAAGTTATTTCCATAACGCAAAAAACGGCTATATGTATGTTCCTTATGGACGCGAAAATGGCTGGACCGATCTTGACGAAATTTGCAGGAAATATTCAAAATAGTCTAGGGAGTAACACTGTGCAGTCCGATTTTTAATTTTTTGCGTGTGGGCGGAGGGGCGTGGCAAAATCGAATTTTCACATTGCACCACTAATGACATCTATATATAAAAAACGGATAGCCCGATTTTGATGAAATTTAAACCAAAGATAGTACTAATCGAGTACTAACTATATGTCAATTTAGAGCGTTATCGGTAAATGGGGCGTAATATGCCATGATTTTTTGCCAGTGGGCGGAGCGGTGGGCAAAATCGAATTTTTACATTGCACCACTAATGACATCTATATATAAAAAACGGCTGAACCGATTTTGATGAAATTTAAACAAACGATAGTACTAACCAAGTACTAACTCTGTGCCAAATTAGAGCGTGATCGGAATGGCCGTAAAATGCCATGCCCCTTTGTATTGAATTGCATTTTATTTCTGCATGCTCCGCAATAACGCAAAAACTGTTGATTTGATTTAAATTAAATTTTCAGCACTGATAGTGTTAACCGAGTGGGGAACTATAGGCCATGTTATACTACGATTGGAAAAAGGGGCGTAAAATGCCACGCCTCTTTGTTCAATACTGGACGTTGTCTGCCTGAACCGATTCTCTTAACATTTTCATTACATTCAGTGCATATGTAGGCCATATAAGATCGTTATTGGAAAAAGGGATCAAAATTGCAATGCCCTTTGTACTATACTGACCACGATGGAAAAACGAGGCGTAAATTGCCACGGCTCTTTGTTTTATACTGGGCGTTATATATGCCTGCTTTGAAATCACGCAAAAACGGATAAGCCGAATCTGTCACTACTGATAGAACTATCCGAGCGGGAGCTGTAGGTCATATGTAGAGCGCGATTCGGCAAAAGGGTATAAAATGTCATTCCCGTTATTCATAAATAAAAAGTTGTTTCCTCCTCTTTCGCAATCACACAAAAACGACAAAACTGATGTCAATGAAATTTGCAGCACAGATAGTACTAATTGAGGATGCAGCATGGAACTTTAGACTATCACGATTCGATAAAAAGGCGTTAAATTACATGCCCCTTTGTACTTTACTTAACGTTATGTCTGTCTGTCTCGAAATCACGCAAAAAAGGCTGAAATGATTTTGTTGAGATTTCTCTATAGATAGTGCTAACTGAGGGGGCCCGGACCCGTGCTTTAATTTTGTCCGACACTATATTTAAATTAAGATGCAATATAAAAAAGTTTTTATCTTAGGGCCAGCAACGCGGACCGGGTATAGCTAGTTTTTCTATAGCGTGGTAGCCTGTGAGTATGGGGCGTCGTGGGTTTGATTCCCACCAGAGGGCTTGGTCTGTTTCGCTACAACGAAACAATGGTCATAATCACCCGTCTCGGTTAGGATAATTTAGTATATAATTTGTAATTATATGTTAAAAATTTAATAAATTAATAAACCTTTTTCAAAAAAAAAAAAAAACAAATTATATTTTTTTCTCTATTGTTTAGAAATGGGTCAGTTTTGCTCTTAATTCATTAATATAATTTTTTCTACTGCATTTAAAGTTTAAAAAGCCTTTAATAGGTTTAAGTTTTATTTATTTTTTTAGTATGGCTTTTATTGCAAAACGTTTTTATATTTTAAAACAACATTCAAAACAATAACCCGAGAAAAAAATTGTTTAAATGAAACGTAACGAAACAGGAATAGCAACAAAAAAAAAAAATAAAACTTTGTTAAAGGGATTTAGCAAATCGAACGCAAACCAATTGTTTTTTATTACATTAACTTTGGTTTCCATATTATTGCTGTTGTTAGTGTTTTTGTATGTATATGCTATAGTCTGACTGTATGAGTGTATTGGTGTGTATATATATTTGTCTGAGTGTGTTAGTGTTTTCAAGTGTTTTAGTGCCTGTATTTGTGGGAGTTTATATATCAAATAGCATCGGAAAAAAATAAAAAAATGTAGCCCATAGCTAGCTTTTAGTTTCTAAACACAGTACATTTCCACCCATAAAGGTTTAATTTTGTATTGTTTTTTTTTTTTTTAAGTTAAGTTTTTATTTTGTAAACTGTAAGTGAACAATTGTATGTAAACTATTTAACTAACCATTTGAACAACAGCAAGAACAATTTAAAAAAATACAAAAAAAAAAATAAAACAACATCAACTTCAAAGGATCAAAACTGAAGAAGCAGGAAGTACACTAACTAAAACATTTATCCCTCAATGTACGTAGTTAAAAACTTTTAATGCACTGAGCTATTTATTAATGGTTGGTTTTTCAATTATGTCGTTGTGGGTCATTACTAAAAAAATAATATCCTTTACACCTCTTAATCTCCATTTGTTTAAGATTCTTTTTTTGTTTTGTCTCAGTCATCATTCCGATTGGTAGATTTATCTAAACTAAAGTTTCGTTTAACGAGGGATGGATTTACATAACATTGTGAGTTTTTCTCTTCAATTGAAAATGTTGTGTGTGTGTGCTTTTTTTCCACACTTAACTTTAGCCTGTAGTCATGTGCATAAGCAGAACTAACTGTATAATGATTGTATGGTTATGAAATCCAGGAATGTTGTAGGATGCAGAATAGTAAAAACCACAGAAAATCATTTTAAGCTTTAGTTGTTGGCTTTTGTTTTTTAGTTTTATTTTTTCAACATACATTTTAAAATCAGCATTGATTTCAACAAATGACTTTTCAAATGCTATAATATTTGTTCACTATACACAGCGGCTTGGATTGTAAATAAGTTGAGTGGTTAGATTTACCTGGCAGGCTAAACGCCATTAAGAGACAAGTATTTTTTTTTTTTACTTCGACTTAAAAAAATCATCGATTTACCATTGTTGGACGAGCAAAAACAGTGATACTTTTTTTTTTTAATAAAAAGTGGTGGGAAAGTTCAAAACGTTAAAATTCAGTAGTTTTAGCCCTACAACTGCAGCCGATTTTTCAACAATAGTTCGACAAAAATCAGTTAACAGATAACATATTTCTACTCCTTATTGCAAAAACTGCATTCATAATTGTAACGCACAACTTTTGCTTACTCTAAAAATTTGTTAGATTTTTTTTATTTTCATGGCTTAAATTGTCGAAATAGTATGATTTTTTTTTGTTTTATAAAAATATTTTCTCTCGGGTTGTTAACCTTTTTTGGTATTTATATTTTTTTCCCGGGATATATTTAAAAAAACTATTTTCTTAAATTACTGACAAAGTAAAATCATTTGCATGAACAAATATTCGGAAGTTACTTTTTCTCTACCCCAATATACGTGAGAGGGTTTGTGTATTTGCTTGTATCAAACTGTTATACCAGAGCTCATATTAGGGATTTCACAGACTGTGTCGTTAGCTTTACATAAAAGGTTAAAATTTTAATTACAAATAAAGAATTTTATATCCATAACGGGGATATAAAGATAAACAATTCTTTCTTGTAATATATATTGTAATTTTTGCGTCATAAATCTTACAGAGCTATAATTTATTGTTAATTACATACTGACTTTTAGGTTCTCGTGCATATAGTAACTGCATATACAATCCCATACTCAGAAAAGATAAATCCGTCTTAGTTGGTGTTAACTACTAAGGTAGTTCTTTTTCTATAGAATATATTAAACAACTAGGTGGGTTAGTTATTCTAGTCGATTGTAGAAAAACTTACACAAACGTATTATTTTCGAAAGTTACTAAGTCATTTTTTTTTTTTTTTGTATAAATTTTTTTTCATTAGTAAAACTATAAATAAGATTTTTTTCAATATTTTTTTATATAATTTTGACCACCCAGTCAAAGGATTCAATTACATTAACTCTTTTTGTGTAGCAAAAAGTTACTTCGGTATAGTTTTATTACAATCTTAGTAATATTCGGATCTGAACCTTCAGATTATCGTAAATATTCAAAATAGTATTTTTTTTCGTACGATATATTGTCGTTTTACCTGAAAAATCAAATTTCTGTACCGCTAGAAATGACACCCTTTATAGGTTTATGCCACGTTACATTGTCAGCTGAAAGCATCGCATATCAACGCATGGGAACGCATATACAAAGCTGCGATTTGGTCGATAAATTTATCGAGTATTGAACTAATTTTCTACCGCCATTATACCTTTTTGCGGTAGTACAATACCTTTCAATAACTCTTTCTCATCGTGATTTCAACTTGAATAGATCCAATTGGTTCCCCACGAACATTTTTTAAAGTGAAAAGTTTTTTTTTTACCTACCAAGTGATAGGAAAATTAATCAATTTTACTACAGCGTGTATATTGGAATATATAATACCATTTTTGATATCTTTCCTCACAATCAATTCAACATAATTATTTCCAAAGGTAACTACGAAAATGATATGCAAACGCGTTACGTAACTAACCTAAAATTTTTGTAGAGATTGTTCGGTTCAAAATCCACGGATAGGTAATTGGAACCTAACCTAAAAATCGGTCAGGAAGACAACTCGGTCCCCTACCTGAATATACTGATATTGGATTGGTCATCATAAAATTTTTATTTCCGATATCGTGAAACAAACGGCAAAAGGAACCGCTTATCCAATAGGGAATCTTCTACAGTGACGATTTTGTGGTGGATTAAGTTACCGAGCCACTACTGTTGCTTTTATTCGTTGATTAAGTCATAAAACCACTTGTTCTCAGAACATGTTTTTTTTTTTTTATTTGAGCACCATCATCAAAAATCAACGCCAACAGAAGAAGGCAATGTAAAATCCAAAAACACATTTTAGTATTTAAAAGCAATTACATCGTTTAAAACACAATTTCGATTTTGGAAAGTATAAAGAACAAGAAAAAAAAAAATATACGTAAATTTCGACTTCCAAAAGTAAGGTTATAACGCACCCGATCCGGAAGGTCGGAGTCCATAAACCTAATTACATCATCATCCAAAACAAGTTGGTTTTTCTTCATGAGGAACTGCAAAAGCGATTACAATAGTATCGACCTATGTAACTACATATATACTATACATAAATTTCAAATTATATTGCTAAACCAAATTTCATAGTGATTCTCGTGTTCAAATTTAAATATAATTATCATACCCGGTTAATCTCAAGTGCAAGGTTTTTATAGATTAAAAGTGCATTAAATAAAAAATAAAACAAAATAAATTTTTGAATGTAAAATTACAAAACTTCAGGTGATAAAATTTTCAAAAAATGTTGTGAAAACCTAAAAAAATTTCCATTTACATGTATCAATCACAATAGCTAACGATAACGTTCATAATTTTTTTTTTTAATCGGCATTAAAGTTGTTTTAACGTTAAAATTTTATTAATGATTTCACTCCTTTAAGGCTCATGCCACGACACCTATGCTAAAAACTTAAAACCTAAACTAAAAACGAAGTTTCCTATGAATCTAAAATGTTAGTAATATATAAATCTCCTATTCTAAACTAAACTAATATTGCACATTTGTTCCTATATTGCACTATGAGGTTTGGCTTTAGTCTTTTTATATGTAAAATTCTTTAATTTAATATTATTTTTGTAGTTAAGTATAAATTTAACAAAAGTATTTTTTTATATGGAAACACCCATATGATTCAACATTACATGCAAAGCAAAAATTTAAGTTACAATTAACCCATTCTTCGCCACGTCAGTAAACCAGCAGTCTGAGGAGGCCTCATCAAACAGCGGTTGCAGATATGTAAGTTGGTGAGTCAATAAATATTTCTTTTTTAATTATTATTTTTGTTTTGCATTCATAATTTAAAGTAACTATAAGAAGCAACAACTATTTAAAAGTTTTATTAAATTCAAGGGAGCAATGTAGAGAATTTTACATGATTTTAGTTTTTGCTTAGAGACAGAAGTTTGTTTGTCATTAATGATCATTAATATGTATTAATGAACATTTATTTTTTTTTAGTTTTATTGCACCTCTCATCCAAACACAGATTTGTTTTTTTTTAAAGCAGAAATAAATTATGGTTTAATAATAACAATTTTTGTTTTGGTTTCTCATTGTTTTGTTTTTAAATCCAAAATTAAGTTTTTGCTTCTTGTAAGTTACAATGTAAATTAGGGTATCCCAACCCTTGAATTTAGTATATTTGATTTTAATAGTTAAATATAGATTTGTAAGATTATAGTTTCGGGATATTTAAAATTCATCTGGTTAATAAATTGTTTTCACTAATATGATTGGGATTTGATTTTTATATTGAATTACAAAACCCAAAATTTTTAACCAGATTAATGAAAGAAAGTGTCTCACCTTTTATGAATAAAAATTGAAATTAAAGTCAATGTATTTTTTAACGTTATCAATTTTCTATCGCAGAATGTATAACAAGCTTTTATCTAATATTTGAATAAAATCTGAATTATTTAAGATGAAACTTTAAATTTTGTTATAATTTCTTACATGATGTGTTAAAAATTAGAGTTTAGGGTACGCTTCAGGGATCTTAGTAAGAACTTGTAACGCCGCTAAGATCAATGGCAGGGTGGGTAACGAGGCGTCTATCTCAACCAATATCTCGGAGATATAGCTATAAAGCTTTTCTGGTTGATCTTTTTTTTTTCAGTTTTATTGTCGATACAAAAAGGGGTAAATTTTGACATCGTAATTAATTTGAATCGACAACCCATCCATTTGTATTATAGCTTGACTATAGGGAGTCTATATACATTTATTTATGTAAGACTTTTTCAATTCGGTAAGAGAGATTTACAGAACAAAAACCCCCCCAACCGACTGACCGCTAGTGGTTATTAATGGCTCCCATATGTTGTTGTACTTCTCTAAGAGCAAACCATTTTCGCCGAATTTTATATACCACCTCTGCTAATTTGGCATCAACCTAATCTACGATTTTTGGCCAAGATTAAGCAGTCATTGATTTGTTCATTACATAAATTGGCGCCCAACGTGGGGCATGAAAATAGGGTTACCCTTTTTATTAAAAGGTGTTTACTTGTTTTCTTTGCTCTAAAAACTCATATTTAGTTAGTAAATTTCATTAACTCATGAATTTCAGAATAAGTTAGCAGTTGGTATTATTACTGTCAAATAAATTTCAGATCCTTGAGGATTTTCGTTTATTTGAGGTTCAAAAGTTCGAATAGGTCGACCCAAGATTAATCTGAGATTATTTTTGATACTATTAAACAATATTGTAAATGGTTTCTGACTTTTGTGGCAGTTTATGGCGTTGTTATACATAATTTGGCTCAAAACTGAGCTATCAACATCCTGACTTGGTTTGGAATAGCAATCAAATTGCTAATTGCGATTTATTGCCCAGCTAATTCAGTTTAACTACCCATCAGATTATCGTATGTTGGTTTGTTAAAGTTAAATTGTGAATATCATTGCCATATACGTAATAGACTTATTTCTTTTATTTCCAATCAACTGGTTAACGAAAGCTTTTCAACCCTACTCTTTTTTTTTCACATCAAAATGTAAGAAATAAACCTTTATGCTATTGAAAATTTTAATTATTTTGCCAAATTCAATTTGTTGTCAAATTTTACACTCAAAAAATAAAACCTTTATGTATAATTTTTTTTTCTAAAGTTTAGCGAAAAATTATTAATTGTACATTTATTTTTTTTTACTAAAACTTTATTTATATAAATTGGGTTTTCTCGTAATTTCAATTCTGTTTTTTTTATAAAATTTACTTTTAACTTGCTGATATAACGCTTTTTACGAATCGTTCATATCAGTTTGTTTTTTTTTCCTTCTCAATTGGGATGATTTTTTTCCCCCCTCAAAAATAGTTTCGGTATTTGCATTATCAAACCAGATAATATCACAAAATTTTGATCGTTTGAGGAAAGAGTAAGAATTCAAATATCGATCAAATTTGTTTTTTTTTTCGATAATATTTTTTTTTCTTCTTTCATGCACCTATTAGTTTTTTCCTGATATTAAGTAAATTTTTTTTAAATCTTGTAAAACCAACTACATTATTCGTTTCAATTCAACACGTATGTCAGTACGTTTTGATATATAAACCCTTACTCTCAAACGATTTATTTTGTTGTGATATTTGTTTTTTTTTATCGCTGGAAAACTTTTGTATTTTTGTGGGACCTTGAAAGTAAGAAAATTATCGTTGGAATTTAATTTTTTTTAAGCACAGAATTTAATATTTTTCAAATCAAAAACCTGCCCTTAAAATTCATATTTTTTTTATAAGTTCGCAAAATTTGGTGAAAGTGAATATTGCATATAATTTGTAATCTAAACTATATATTTGTTTTTTTTACTAATTGCGGATAGTTTTAAACAAAATTTTTGCTAGTGTAGATTTTTTTTTCTATATCAGTTTGGTATAAAATACAGTATTTTTTTTTTTATTGCCAAATATTAAATATTTTTTTTTCACGATGGCTACTGCATCTAACCCAGATGATCCTCTTTCGGTAACCGGATCAGACTGTCTTCTCTGCCACGAGATAATGACTGTAGAGGAAGATTGTGTCATAATTTCTAATTGTAATCATGCATTTCATGGCAACTGCATTGAAACTTACCTTTCTCAAGTGTCTGAGTGTCCAGCCTGCAAGATGTCGTGCACATTGAACGATTTGAGTAAAATTGTTATCGGTGAATCTGAGCAGATAAATGAGGAGTCGAACAATGTAACTCCAAGTAAGTCTCAAGGGGCAATACGTAAGCCTTCCAACGTAAGACAAGCGATTGGAACTGAGCGGTATCAAAGACCATTAGAATTCACTTCAAATCTTTCCCCAATTCGACATTCAAATACACTTGCTCAGAACTTAGAGAGCCCGCCAACTCAAAACTTCGACCATTCGACATTACCACAGTCTTCTGATAATCAACGTCGGTTGACACCAGCAGACCAAGTTAATTCTGCTACACCACCAGCTCAATTAAATATCGACTTAGCTCAACTGACACAAATTATTGAATCAACGTTTTTACGTTTAGTAGGAGGTACAAACCCGACTAACAATAGGTCCCAAGTCCCATTCCAACAACCCCAAACTCAGTATAGGAATTTTTCTTTTGCACAGCCCCAATTATCGGAAAATATTCCATTTGAACCACAATCTTATTTTCCAAATTATACGTTACCACATCAGCCCCACTGTCAGTTTCAACAATATCCGGTACAATCACAACCACCGTTTTCCACATCTCAACAAACCTTCGATGCTCGTCATCAAAACAATTTTCGAAACCCTCACACAACTCAAAATTTTCCATTTAATAGCAATAATTATTATCAAAATTCCAATAGAGCCGCTGCGTCTAATGAAATTGATGTAATTCGAGCAGATAAAATTACTGCTATTATACAAAAATGGAATATTTCGTTTGACGGATCTTCAACTGGGATGAAGGTCAAGGAATTTATACACATTGTAAATTTTTTAACGCTGAAAAAACTTAATGGAGATTTCTCCGCTCTTTGTACCAACATTCATGTCCTTTTAAGTGGTAGAGCTCGTAAGTGGTACTGGAAATACCTCCAAAAAGTACGCGATATTAAGTGGGAAGAATTCTGCGATAAACTCCGGTATGAATTTACCGATTTTAAATCCCGCAATGATATTATTGAAGATCTGCGCAATCGCAAAATGAAACCGACTGAGACATTTGAGGTGTTTTATGAATCGTTATCCCTTATCATAGACCAAATTGACCCACCACTTGAGGAATCTGAACTAATTGACATTTTAAGAAGAAATTTGCGGTGGGAAATTCGGGATAAAATACTTTATGAAATTATTCCTACGGTTGGCCATCTACGGATGCTGGTTCAGAAGAGGGAAAATTTGCTAAAAGACGACCCAAGCCTTAAAAATGTTGTTCCTAAAATTTCCCCAGCTGGTAGTGCTCGTCGCCAAATAGCTTCAGCAGAACATACCGAGGAATTGTGTCGGTTAGAAGATCCGATGAATCCTGAATTGTCTGTTGATGCGGTACAACAACAAGCGGTGCTGTGTTGGAACTGCGATGAGCTGGGACATAGCTGGAAACATTGCCTACAAGACAAAAAGATTTTCTGTTATGGGTGTGGGGACAAAAACATTTATCTGCCCCAGTGCACAAAATGTTTAGCCCGTAAATCTTCGAATTCAAAAAACTCGAATGCTCAGAACATCTCTCGAAATCGTCCTTAGAATTTTCTGTTAAAAAATCTGACAATTATACTATCAAAACTGCTTTTACCAATAATTTGAATACCCCTATTAAAATTTTAAAACGATCGGATTGTTACGAACATAGCTTTTCTGATCAATATACACCCAAGAAAATTCACCCAATTCTACCATACCATTTAAAATGGGAAAACTACTTAGCAAAGCGCAAACAAATTTTTGAAGTGTCTTCGATGTCGGTCTGTCCGTCCGTAAAAAAGTCCAAAAGATCAACGATTCGACTGCGGCAATACTATAAAAATCGCAGATTTACCTCAAAATTTTTACTGTCAGCTATTGTTAGCAATAATACGGATAAACGTTATTATGCTGCTGTTAATTTTTTATCTTTTACGGAGTTAGGTCTTTTAGACACCGGGGCCAATGTATCCTGTATCGGTTCGGACTTGGCTACTACCGATTTTTCCCATTTTGATGAATTTGTCCCAATCAAATCCTATGTGAAGACAGCCGATGGCAACCATCAAAAAGTTTTAGGTTATTTAAACGTAAACGTGTCCTTTAAAAATCAGGTCAGAAAATTAAAAATTTTTGTGGTACCAACAATCGCTCAAAGATTGATATTAGGGTTAGACTTTTGGAAATGTTTCAATTTAGCGCCAGATATTTTTGGAAATGTTGTTATTTCGTCCGTCTGTGAAGATTCGTCCAAAGTCCTGTCTGATTTGTCCGCTTTTAAATTTTTTTCCGATTGTCCGTCCGAAATTCACGAAGAATCAAAAGATTCGACATCCTGCACGGATTATCCGTTGACAACTAGCCAACGACAGCAGTTAAATGCTATCGTCAACTTATTTCCTAATTTTGAAAAACAGGGTTTGGGAAGAACCGGCTTAATTAAGCATAAGATTGAGGTGGGAGATGCCACCCCAGTCAAACAGCGGTTCTATCCGGTTTCTCCCGCAGTGGAGAAACTGATGTTCCAGGAAATAGACAGAATGTTGGCGTTAGGAGTCATTGAGCCTTCCAGTTCTCCATGGAGCTCTCCTATGCGTTTGGTCGTAAAACCAAACAAGGTCCGACTGTGCCTTGATGCCAGAAAGGTCAATTTGGTGACCAAGAAAGACGCCTATCCGCTACCGAATATTGATGGGATATTTTCAAGACTTCCAAAGGCTAACCTTATATCAAAACTTGACTTAAAGGATGCTTATTGGCAGATCGGCCTAGCCGATGAAGCCAAAGCCCTAACAGCCTTTACGGTCCCCGGCAGGCCACTATATCAATTTGTGGTTATGCCCTTCGGGCTTTGTAATGCGCCTTCCACAATGTGTCGCCTTATGGACGACCTAATACCACCTGATTTACGCCATTGTGTCTTCGGTTACTTAGACGATTTAATAATTGTTTCGGAAGATTTTGAGTCCCATCTGTCCATCTTGGTTCGCATAGCCGAACAATTTAAGCGTGCCAATTTAACTTTAAATATCTCTAAATCAAAATTTTGTGTGACTGAAGTTAACTACCTTGGTTACATAATCGGAAATGGAGGTATAATGACCGACCCAGAAAAGGTAGATTCCATTTTGAACTGGCCTGTACCGAAGAATATAAAACAGGTTCGGGGATTCTTGGGCTTAGCCGGCTGGTACCGTAGATTTATCGCCAACTTCTCTTCCATTGTCTTCCCCATAACAGAAGTCCTATCGACTAAACGAAAATTTTGTTGGACCCCCGAAGCACAAAAATCGTTTGAGGAAATTAAAGTTCTTTTGACCTCTGCTCCTGTACTCGCCAATCCTAATTTTGATAAAAAGTTTTATCTCCATTGCGACGCCAGCGACTTTGGCATCGGTGCTGTGTTGGTGCAGTTCGACGAGGAAGGAAACGAACGACCCATTGCCTTTATGTCGAGGAAGTTGAATACTGCCCAACGCAACTACAGTGTCACCGAACGCGAATGCTTGGCGGCGCTAGAAGCGATACAAAAATTTAGATGTTACTTGGAAATGCAGGAGTTTGAGGTCATCACGGACCATTCGTCGTTAGTTTGGCTCATGAAACAGCCAGAACTTAAGGGACGTTTGGCTCGGTGGGTATTTAAGCTACAAGGATACAAGTTTTCGGTTAGTCATAGGAAAGGGAAAGATAATGTGGTACCAGACGCGCTTTCCAGAATCCCCTGTGATGAGTTATGTAGTGTAGAACTAGCTGAACCAGAAATCGACCTGAATTCACCACATTTTAACGATGACGATTACGCCATTTTAAAGACTAAAATCACGGAGAATAAGGATCAGTATCCTGATATGAAAATAATTGACAATTATGTTTATATTCGGACTGGTCATTATAGTGGTGATATCGAACAGGAAAATTCTTGCTGGAAGCTTTGGGTCCCAAATAAGCTCAGGGAAAAAGTAATTTCCAGATTACACGATTCTCCAGTAGCTTCTCACGGTGGTATGGTGAAAACTATTGACCTGATTCGCCGACATTTCTTTTGGCCTGGCCTTGTGCGGGATGTGCGCGAATATATACGAGTGTGTGAAATATGCAAAAGTACTAAAGCTCCAAATTATACGTTAAAGCCGGAAATGGGTAGACCAGCTGTGACTTCCAGACCATTTCAACGACTTTATGTGGATATGTTAGGACCTTACCCTCATAGCAAACAGGGCCATATAGGATTGTTTATCGTGCTCGATCATATGACCAAGTTTCATTGGCTGTTCCCCTTAAAGAAATTTACTTCCGCGGTAATACAGGACCTTCTTCTGAAACAAGTTTTTCATATTTTTGGAGTGCCCGAGATTCTGGTCAGTGACAATGGTTCTCAATTCAAAGCAAATGAACTCAATGCTTTTTTAACGTCATTAGGAATTTCACATACGTATACGGCCATATACTCTCCACAATCTAATGCCTCAGAGAGAGTCAACCGTTCGATCATATCTGGCATTAGATCCTATTTGCAAAATGATCAAACCCTCTGGGACCAAAACCTTAGCTCAATAAGCTGTGCGTTAAGAAACTCTCTGCACCAAGCCCTTCAATGTTCTCCTTATCACGCAGTTTTTGGGTTTGAAATGATTACTCATGGCAGCACATATGCGTTACTTAAAAACCTAAATCTTGTTGACGAACCTTCGGTGAAACTCCATCGCGACGATGAGCTTCAACTTATTAGGAAAAATCTTAAGACACATATTGCAAAAGCCTACGAAACTAACAAAAACCAATATAATTTACGAACGAGACCTATTTCCTATAAGGTAGGACAAGAAATCTTCCGAAGAAACTTCGCTCAGAGTAATTTAGCAAAAAAATTTAACGCAAAACTGGCTCCGATGTTTATAAAATCAAAAATTAAGGAAAAAGTTGGTAACAACTACTACGTGTTGGAAGATTTTGATGGCAAAATACTTGGCACATATCACGCCAAAGATATTCGCCCGTAAATTTGATGTGATTCCCCCTAATACTGTTATCTAAAAGATCAGTATTATGTGGTTTTGTAACGCACAACTTTTGCTTACTCTAAAAATTTGTTAGATTTTTTTTATTTTCATGGCTTAAATTGTCGAAATAGTATGATTTTTTTTTGTTTTATAAAAATATTTTCTCTCGGGTTGTTAACCTTTTTTGGTATTTATATTTTTTTCCCGGGATATATTTAAAAAAACTATTTTCTTAAATTACTGACAAAGTAAAATCATTTGCATGAACAAATATTCGGAAGTTACTTTTTCTCTACCCCAATATACGTGAGAGGGTTTGTGTATTTGCTTGTATCAAACTGTTATACCAGAGCTCATATTAGGGATTTCACAGACTGTGTCGTTAGCTTTACATAAAAGGTTAAAATTTTAATTACAAATAAAGAATTTTATATCCATAACGGGGATATAAAGATAAACAATTCTTTCTTGTAATATATATTGTAATTTTTGCGTCATAAATCTTACAGAGCTATAATTTATTGTTAATTACATACTGACTTTTAGGTTCTCGTGCATATAGTAACTGCATATACAATCCCATACTCAGAAAAGATAAATCCGTCTTAGTTGGTGTTAACTACTAAGGTAGTTCTTTTTCTATAGAATATATTAAACAACTAGGTGGGTTAGTTATTCTAGTCGATTGTAGAAAAACTTACACAAACGTATTATTTTCGAAAGTTACTAAGTCATTTTTTTTTTTTTTTGTATAAATTTTTTTTCATTAGTAAAACTATAAATAAGATTTTTTTCAATATTTTTTTATATAATTTTGACCACCCAGTCAAAGGATTCAATTACATTAACTCTTTTTGTGTAGCAAAAAGTTACTTCGGTATAGTTTTATTACAATCTTAGTAATATTCGGATCTGAACCTTCAGATTATCGTAAATATTCAAAATAGTATTTTTTTTCGTACGATATATTGTCGTTTTACCTGAAAAATCAAATTTCTGTACCGCTAGAAATGACACCCTTTATAGGTTTATGCCACGTTACATTGTCAGCTGAAAGCATCGCATATCAACGCATGGGAACGCATATACAAAGCTGCGATTTGGTCGATAAATTTATCGAGTATTGAACTAATTTTCTACCGCCATTATACCTTTTTGCGGTAGTACAATACCTTTCAATAACTCTTTCTCATCGTGATTTCAACTTGAATAGATCCAATTGGTTCCCCACGAACATTTTTTAAAGTGAAAAGTTTTTTTTTTACCTACCAAGTGATAGGAAAATTAATCAATTTTACTACAGCGTGTATATTGGAATATATAATACCATTTTTGATATCTTTCCTCACAATCAATTCAACATAATTATTTCCAAAGGTAACTACGAAAATGATATGCAAACGCGTTACGTAACTAACCTAAAATTTTTGTAGAGATTGTTCGGTTCAAAATCCACGGATAGGTAATTGGAACCTAACCTAAAAATCGGTCAGGAAGACAACTCGGTCCCCTACCTGAATATACTGATATTGGATTGGTCATCATAAAATTTTTATTTCCGATATCGTGAAACAAACGGCAAAAGGAACCGCTTATCCAATAGGGAATCTTCTACAGTGACGATTTTGTGGTGGATTAAGTTACCGAGCCACTACTGTTGCTTTTATTCGTTGATTAAGTCATAAAACCACTTGTTCTCAGAACATGTTTTTTTTTTTTTATTTGAGCACCATCATCAAAAATCAACGCCAACAGAAGAAGGCAATGTAAAATCCAAAAACACATTTTAGTATTTAAAAGCAATTACATCGTTTAAAACACAATTTCGATTTTGGAAAGTATAAAGAACAAGAAAAAAAAAAATATACGTAAATTTCGACTTCCAAAAGTAAGGTTATAACGCACCCGATCCGGAAGGTCGGAGTCCATAAACCTAATTACATCATCATCCAAAACAAGTTGGTTTTTCTTCATGAGGAACTGCAAAAGCGATTACAATAGTATCGACCTATGTAACTACATATATACTATACATAAATTTCAAATTATATTGCTAAACCAAATTTCATAGTGATTCTCGTGTTCAAATTTAAATATAATTATCATACCCGGTTAATCTCAAGTGCAAGGTTTTTATAGATTAAAAGTGCATTAAATAAAAAATAAAACAAAATAAATTTTTGAATGTAAAATTACAAAACTTCAGGTGATAAAATTTTCAAAAAATGTTGTGAAAACCTAAAAAAATTTCCATTTACATGTATCAATCACAATAGCTAACGATAACGTTCATAATTTTTTTTTTTAATCGGCATTAAAGTTGTTTTAACGTTAAAATTTTATTAATGATTTCACTCCTTTAAGGCTCATGCCACGACACCTATGCTAAAAACTTAAAACCTAAACTAAAAACGAAGTTTCCTATGAATCTAAAATGTTAGTAATATATAAATCTCCTATTCTAAACTAAACTAATATTGCACATTTGTTCCTATATTGCACTATGAGGTTTGGCTTTAGTCTTTTTATATGTAAAATTCTTTAATTTAATATTATTTTTGTAGTTAAGTATAAATTTAACAAAAGTATTTTTTTATATGGAAACACCCATATGATTCAACATTACATGCAAAGCAAAAATTTAAGTTACAATTAACCCATTCTTCGCCACGTCAGTAAACCAGCAGTCTGAGGAGGCCTCATCAAACAGCGGTTGCAGATATGTAAGTTGGTGAGTCAATAAATATTTCTTTTTTAATTATTATTTTTGTTTTGCATTCATAATTTAAAGTAACTATAAGAAGCAACAACTATTTAAAAGTTTTATTAAATTCAAGGGAGCAATGTAGAGAATTTTACATGATTTTAGTTTTTGCTTAGAGACAGAAGTTTGTTTGTCATTAATGATCATTAATATGTATTAATGAACATTTATTTTTTTTTAGTTTTATTGCACCTCTCATCCAAACACAGATTTGTTTTTTTTTAAAGCAGAAATAAATTATGGTTTAATAATAACAATTTTTGTTTTGGTTTCTCATTGTTTTGTTTTTAAATCCAAAATTAAGTTTTTGCTTCTTGTAAGTTACAATGTAAATTAGGGTATCCCAACCCTTGAATTTAGTATATTTGATTTTAATAGTTAAATATAGATTTGTAAGATTATAGTTTCGGGATATTTAAAATTCATCTGGTTAATAAATTGTTTTCACTAATATGATTGGGATTTGATTTTTATATTGAATTACAAAACCCAAAATTTTTAACCAGATTAATGAAAGAAAGTGTCTCACCTTTTATGAATAAAAATTGAAATTAAAGTCAATGTATTTTTTAACGTTATCAATTTTCTATCGCAGAATGTATAACAAGCTTTTATCTAATATTTGAATAAAATCTGAATTATTTAAGATGAAACTTTAAATTTTGTTATAATTTCTTACATGATGTGTTAAAAATTAGAGTTTAGGGTACGCTTCAGGGATCTTAGTAAGAACTTGTAACGCCGCTAAGATCAATGGCAGGGTGGGTAACGAGGCGTCTATCTCAACCAATATCTCGGAGATATAGCTATAAAGCTTTTCTGGTTGATCTTTTTTTTTTCAGTTTTATTGTCGATACAAAAAGGGGTAAATTTTGACATCGTAATTAATTTGAATCGACAACCCATCCATTTGTATTATAGCTTGACTATAGGGAGTCTATATACATTTATTTATGTAAGACTTTTTCAATTCGGTAAGAGAGATTTACAGAACAAAAACCCCCCCAACCGACTGACCGCTAGTGGTTATTAATGGCTCCCATATGTTGTTGTACTTCTCTAAGAGCAAACCATTTTCGCCGAATTTTATATACCACCTCTGCTAATTTGGCATCAACCTAATCTACGATTTTTGGCCAAGATTAAGCAGTCATTGATTTGTTCATTACATAATAAAAAATCTGTCAAAAAATCTGTAAAACAATTTTCAGTTTAAATAAGCACACTTTATGCAGATTTTTCTGCTGATAGGGATATTTTTACTTAATTCTCTGTCATTCAGTTTTATAAAATATTAGAAATCAGTAGATTATTTTAATAATTTTGCAGGATAATTCTGATTAATTTTTATTAAACAATAAAATTGTTTTATTCGACCTTTAAAATATTATATTTTGAGGATGTTTATTCTGGATCGAGGTCATTATTTTCTTTACTAATTAAAACCATGATATTCTCATAGCATAATTTTTCAAGAAAATTATTTTTTGTTTTAAATTTATTTTATGTTGGTCATTTTTGCAAGACTTAATCGACACGTGTTTCGGAATTTGTCAGATTCCATTGTCAAGTTTATTTAGCAAAAATAGAAACGACTTACTACAAAGTAGCAAACGAGTCTAATGACAAATCGTTTTTTTGTTTTAATTTTACAGGTAATTTGTATGCACGAATCATCATTCCAAATTTTAAAGGAATTGGGTCAGTCCTTCTGGTAGTCCCCATACAAACAATCCTCCCGATATTCACATAATTCCATCAAAATTCATAAAAATGGAAATATTTGATAAACATTTTATTTTTAGGTTTTAGCGTTTACTTTAGTAACCTAATCAAATCGGAATATAATTGGATATAATTAGTCCCCTATCTAAAAATTTCGACCGATATTCAGTTAAATCGGTCTATTGACAAAAAAAAATTGAATTCCACTAAAATTTGATTTGTGTGTGTTTTCTACACTAAATAAAGATCTAGTGTATCATATGGTCGGTCTTGACCGGATATAACTTTCTTACTTGTTTAAGTTATGCCACTTTGCAAGTGAATGAGTAATACACCGCCAGACAGCCAATATTAAACATGAACCTGATGATATACGTCTGAAAGAAGAGATCAAATGGAGTAAAACTGCATTTACAGTTTTGGATTTTGTGATCCTCTTTCCTTTTAAAAGGATTTTAAAGTTTGAAGGATACATTTTGCTAAATATTTCTGAAATATTTGTGCCTGTCCTAGGATGCCACTGGTGATGGCAAATTAAAGAGGAGGATCTCCCCTGATTTTTCCATTTTATTTATTTTGCCATATTACTGTTTTCGTGTTATTGCTAAATAATTACTCTGTTCGACAACAAAAACTTCCCGGTGAAACTGATTCTTAAAGATTTTGCTCTCCTGAAAAAAAAACTGATTCTTAAAGATTTTGCTCTCCTGAAAAAAAAATCGCGAATAAAATTTAAAGAGCTATACATTTTGTTTTGTATATCAGTAGAGTTTAGATCAGCGATGCGCACACACATACTATAAAATTTATGCTTGCTAGTAGCAAGCGAAAAGTCAAGCATTTTTTAGCCTATTCCCGCGGGAATAGTAATTACAAAAATGCGCATGACTGGTTTAGATGATAGTAATTCAGCAATTGTCTAGATAACAAAAAAATAATAATAATCCCGAATATCGTTAATACATCCTAGGGATGCCAAACGGGAATTCCGGAAATCCCGGGATTTTTCGGGATTGACAAATCCCGAATCCCGGGATTTTTTTTTTCAATCCCGTGATTTTTCGGGATTTTCCGGGATTGCAAAATTCCTGGATTTCGGTATTTTTTGTCAAATTTTGGAATCCAAATTGCATAATTCTTCAGTTTTTTTTACCTTTCAAATTAGGAATGTTTTGCTAAAATTCTCTCTTTCTTTGGTAGTACAATTTAATTTTTAGGGCATATTACCTAATATACAGTAATATACAGTGGAGCAATTTTTTTTTTTCGAATTTTAAGTAATTTTAAGTAGGTTTTTTGTAGAAAATATGTCATTTGATCACAGGCCAAGTTCTTTGGAGATAGAGGGCATGCGACAGAACATGAATGACACTCTCAATCAAGACCTTTTTACAATCTCCGAGTGGGGTCGCGCGAATAAGGTCGATTTTAATGCACGCAAGACCCAATGTTGTATGTTAACCCACAGACGAGCTGTGGAATTAACATTGTCATCTGTAGCTATGGATAGTATAGATATTGGGGAATCGGATACTCTTGATGTTCTGGGCATGAGAATACAGTGTGATGTCCGTTGGAATAAGCACGTATTTCAAGTGTCGAAAGAGGCATTCAAGTGTCTTGGTTTTCTAAAACGGTGCAAAACTTACTTCACTCCATCCGATCTCCTTACTATTTATACCAGCTATATCCGGCCGAAAATGGAATACAACTCTCATATATGGGCAGGAGCTTCAGTGTCTATTCTGAAGCTTTTGGACCGTGTTCAGGGGAGGGCGGTGAAGCTTATCAATGACAGTAGTGTATCCAACTCTATTGATTCATTGGAGCATCGTCGGAATGTGGGTTGTGTGACACTTTTCTATCGATATTACCACGGGAGGTGCTCATCTGAGATAAGTGAACTTATTCCTCGAGCCCGAGTATTTATTCGTAATACTCGCTTATCTAGTAGAGCACATCCGTTTGTAGTTGATTGTCCTGTGTTTCGCACAACGCATTACAGAGAAAATTCGTTTTTCAGTCGAACGATTCGTATGTGGAACAAACTTCCCGCAGAGGTCTTCCCTGTTACTTTCAATTTAGAAAAATTTAAATCAAATATCCACAAACACTACTCCCTCTTTCCTCCTTCCCTTACCCTATTTTCCTGATCAATACAATGCACTGCATGAGTAGGGGGCATCCCCTGAGTATTGGTTAAATAAAAAAAAAAAAAAAAAAAAAAAAAGATCACACATTTAGTTATGTCCAAATATTAACTAATATTTAATATTATTTTTTTATTTTTCTGTAAAGACAGTTGAGCTCAGGCTCTAATTATAATTATGTATTATAATTTTTTAATTATGTTATATATGGTTTGAATTGTTTTATGTCAAAAAAAGAACCCAAAGGCATTTCCGTACAGATCCAATATTTGTTTGTGTAAATATTGGCCTTAAAGGGCAACTATTCCGACACCGACGATTTTGAATTTCAAACAAAGGAAAGTTCGCTTCACCCTAGTAAACAGTTAGATGCCGATTTATGAATATGCCGAAATTTTTAAGAAACAGTTAAATTTTGCCCAGAGTTTAATTTATAAAGGAGCATTAAGTAATCCATCTGTTAAGTTTTTGTTTAACAGTTTTAGATCGTAAATGAGTAAAAGCGCTCCAGGGGCCTCAAACCAGCCTCTGAAAAACCCAAAAACAAAAATTTTTAAAAAATAAAACGTAAAAATGCTTAATTCTAATAAATCCCGAAATCACAAAAAATCTCGAAGTTCAGAAAAATCTCGAAATCCCAAAAAATCCCGGGATCCCGGTATAAGGATTTTAAAATCCCGAATCCCGGGATTTATAAATGTCAATCCCATTTGGCATCCCTAATACATACGCTGTTTTTGAAAAAAAACTGATATTACAGTGGGATTTAGTGAACACGAACAAGGTTTACCAGATGGGTGTCGTAAGTTCAAATCAATCTAAAAATATTTGTATTGAATCAACTTTTTCACAAAAAAAAAAAAACGCAAAAAAACTCAGAGTGCTATGGTTTGTTATATTAAGTTAACAGATTTGAATGGTTTGAAATATTAAAATTATCGCAGAAGTTTAAAAATTTCGTGTTTATTTTACTAGAGCATCAAAATTTTAAATCGGGAAGAGCTAATTTCGAAAAACGGCTAGCACCATTGAATTTAGCGTACTTTAAATTTACAAGTGGGTTGCCTAGCTTCTTCAAAAAAAGTGACAAATTCCATCACAGTGATACATTTTAAAGCGCTGTTTTTGTAGACTTTCATTCAAATTTTTTATTTTTTTAAGTTTTTCAGCTTATTCTACTATATGTATTCTGCGCGATTATATACTGAGTAAAATGAGGTCTTTGTTTCTATGATTCCTTAAGTTTTGTGTTTCACATGATTCGCTGATTTCTCAATCTGTTGCAAATTTAACCAGTAAGATTGTATACATTTTTATTGTCTCATTTCCTGCAAAATTTTCTTTCTAAGTTTCAAAGTTTTCAAATTATATTAAATTTTTAGCACAATGTCTCACAAGTTTCACTTTAAAAGTCAATGAAAATATATGTCTAAACTTTGTTTGAATATTTCTTAGTAAGTATTTCGTATTTGGTGGTTGTTTTAGATTATTTGTGTAATTACGGTGGGTGGGTTATAATGTGGAAGAAAAACCACATAATCACGTTGCAGTTGCATTAAAGCAGCAAATTGTTATTTTGATACCCTCTACTCTAGTTATAGAGTTTGTCGTTTTGTATGTAACACATTAAAATATTGGTATATGACCCCATTAAGATTATACTATTATATAAATTCGTGATCCTTGATAGATTTTAAGTCAAAAATTTGGTAAAATAAAGCATATTAAGAAGATAAAGTTATCAAAAGTATATAAGAGGATCGGTATGGTCCATGCATTGAAAAAAGGGCATAACTAAATTTTAGAAAAAAATGTCTTTGAAAATTTTTTATAAATTTTCCTTAAAATGTAAAAAAAATTTTGATTTTTTTCTTTTGTATTTTTAATTATAATTTTACTTGATTAACTAATGGTGTTTTCTTTTCTGAACAAAAAATTGTGCATTGTTAAAATGTTTACTTTTAAAATGTTGACATGGCCCTGAAACGATGTTGCATTTTTTTCACTCAGAAAAGAACACAAAAAATGCTGTTTTGTACGCAAATTGACCTGATTTGCTGGTTCGACGGATGTGTTTTTCGCTTATATTGCCGGCAGCTCAGGTTCGAATCCCGGCGATGGCCATCATAATTTTTTTTTTGCTTTAAATTATTTTTATTTTAATTATTTACCTTCAAATTCATAAAAGTTAAAATAGTCTAATAAGGAGTTTACAAAACAAATTTTGTATGGGAATTCGATTAATAAACCTGTTATAAAACGCTTTCATTTTTTATGAATTTGGACGTTAAAATTTAGAAAAAAAACACCAAAAAATTAACAAATTTAGTCTATTTTATATGAAAATTTACTTTTTTTTTTTTTAAATTTTTAAATTATTTAAAAAAAAAAAATATTAAATAAAAAATAATACGTAATTGAATAAAAAAAAAATACCAGAATAAAAAAAAAAAAATTGTCCACACCGGGATTTGAACCCCGGACCTCCAGTGTCACATGCCACGACACATCCTCTGCACCAAAACAGCACCAGTTAACTTGTTCGCTTTATTAGAGTTTTGCTACATGAGAGAATATCAGGGCAGTTTTTCACACCGTCATTTAATTTGGAGGTGGAAAATATGCATTTTTTACCTCACGGGCAGGCAATATTTTGAGAAAAGAACATAATATTTTTTCAAAAGTGTGCATTTTTTTAGAAAAGAACACAAAAATTCAAAGAATAAAAAAATGTTACAAAATGCTACATTTTTTGCCAGAAAAGAAAACGCCATTAGTTAATAAAAAAAAAATATAATAAATATTACAAAAAAAAATCTAAAATTTTTTTCATAAGTTTTTTTTTAAATATTCTTTAGTTATTCTTTGTCATTTCTTTGATATTTCAGATCAAATAAAATTATTTATAGAGAATGTATTACCAAGACCAACTACAAACATATTATAAAAGCTTATTAAAACTAAAAAAAAAAAAATGTTTTGAAAAATTTTTAGAGTAACACCCAAATTATCCAATTTTTTTTTCGTGGTCACTTTTGGAACTGAAATACTTATCCGACCAAAATGAAATTTTTTGTTGTTAAAAAGCTTATCAAGCTAAATTATGATAAACGAAAATAAAAACCAATTTTTTTTTGATTGTGTGAATTTTTTTTAAGACCCAAAGTTTGAGGCCCGGTAGCGACCCCTAAACCTTAATGAAAAAATGAATCAGTGCTTAATATGTATTCCGGGTGGCCCATTCAAAATAAAAAAAAAAAAAAATTGCCATATATGAAACAGTAGACTGGCATTTTTCTGTATAGCTAAATTTTTTCTTCTCCGATTTTCAAAGTCCGGGCATTTTTTTAATCTACTTGGCCTAAACCTCATATGAAACCAATTTGAGGCCAATCGGATTAAATTAACCCGTGGCACCCGGCGGTCAAAATTTTGGATTTTTGAAAAATTAAAAAAATAATAAATAAAAAATCAATATATCTTTCGACACATTATATTTGTTAATTTTGATGTGCTGAGCACGAATATCAAAAAAAAAAATTTGTCGAACAGTTTTCAAGATATCGCTATTTGAAATTTGAAAAAATGGCGGTTTTTTCCTACGTTCAAGAAATTTTTTAAAAAAAGTCTCAAAATTCCATTCCGCTGACCCTTTTGTAGAGCTTGAGACAATTTTTAATTTAAAAGTAATTTGAGCCAAATTCGATCATTTTAACCCGTGGCGCCCTTCGATCAAAGTTTTGGACTTTTGTAAAATTTCCACCAAAATTTTGGATTTTTGAAAATGAAAAAATAAAAAAGAATATATCTTGCGATAAATTATTTTTATTAATTTTAGCATGCTGAATACGAATATCAAAAAATTAGTAAAATCGGTCGAAAGGTTTTCGAGATATCGCCATTTAAAATTTGTCAAAAAATTGCACAATGGGCGGTTTTTTCCTACGTTTGAGAATTTTTTTTTAAAAAAACTCTAAAAATTTCTTTATTTTAACCCTTTCATAGAGCTTGATACAATCTTTCATTTAAGCTTAATTTGAGCAAAATCCGATCATTTTAACCCGTGGCACCCTTCGATCAAAGTTTAGGGTTTTTGGTAAAAAGTTTCTAAAAAGCCAAAACTTTGATCGATGGGCGCCACGGCTTAAAATGATCGGATTTGGCTCAAATTAGTTTTATATGAAAGATTGTTTCAAGCTCTACAAAATGGTCGGCGGAATGAAATTTTGAGACTTTTTTTAAAAAATTTCTTGAGCGTAGGAAAAAATCGCCATTTTTTACAAATTTGAAATGGCGATATCTCGAAAACAGATTTTTATTTTTTTTTGATATTTGTGCTCAGCGTATCGTAATAAACAAATATGATGTGTCAAAAGATAAATATTTTTTTAATTTTATTTTTAAAAATTTTTCAAAAATCCAAAACTTTGACCGCCGGGCGCCACGGGCTTATTTAATCCGATTGACCTCAAATTTGTACCACATAAGCTTTAGACCTAGGACAATGGAAATTTGCCCGGACACTTGGGAAAATCGAAAGTTGACAAAAAAAAATGCTAGCCTAATGTGCATATATGAACATTTTTCACCGGGATTTTCAATATTTGACCATGCCTACAATGCCCACTTTTTGAAAAAAATAAATTTGAGAATAACGACTTTAAGTCGGCCTAAGTGGCAATATATTATCTTTGGAAAATGGCAACACCTAACATTTGTGTCTACAAAATATAGACCATGTTCTGGCAAGGTTGCAAAATAAGTACTTAGATCAGAGTTGATGAAGGAGAGGAGGACGAATGATGATTACTAAAAAATTGAATTTATTCACCAAATTTCACCTTCTTCTGTACGAAAAAATAATAGCAACAACCACACAAGAATTGAAAAACCATGATTTAGTTGATACTTGCTTAACAGCCAACTTAGCGTATCGGTCTAGAGCAGCGACAGGCAAACACATACTGTCATATTTTGTCTTTGTGTGTGTAACATGTAGCACTCTCATACTCAATGCACTTAAAGAAACTTGTAGTAAAAAAAATTATACATTTAACCATTTAAAAAATCAAAAAGATAATAAATGACATTGGTTAAAATGTCTAGCAATGTAATATTTAGTGAATAGTGACAAACTAAGCATTCTGGTTTACCAAAAAAATGTTCCTTAAACAAGAATTTGACATTAACATTCTTTATTGATTATTTCTCTAAGTATACTTTAAGCAAGAAGAGAGGAGAAAATTGTGCTTTTTTGATTTTGTTTAATGAGTGAGAGCATGTAGGTGTGAGAGTAAAAACGCCGCGTAGTGCTTTTGCCTGTCGCTGGTCTAGAGTGATCGTACCTAAGAGGCAGTTAATAGCAAAAACATTACAGATCATTGGTTCAATCCCTGGCGGCTGGGGTCTGTTAATAATTTTCACATATAGAATAAAAATTGACTATTAACTGAATAAATTTGACATTAAAAGTTTTTCTGATGATTATAATAACTGGATTATATGAAACTAGTAAAAAACGAACCAGGATGTCTTACATTTTTAGAAAAATAAATTTTTCTTTCACACCTTTCTCAATTCAAACCATATATAACATGATTAAAAAATTATAATACATAATTATAATTAGAGCCTTAGCTCAACTGTCTTTACAGAAAAACAAAAATTTGAAAATAACGACTTTAAGTCGGCCTAAGTGGCAATATAGTATCTTTGGAAAATGGCAACACCTAACATTTGAGTCTACAAAATATAGACCATGTTCTGGCAAGGTTGCAAAATAAGTACTTAGATCCGAGTTGATGAAGGAGAGGAGGACGAATGATGATTACTAAAAAATTAAATTTATTCACCATAATGCAATTTCACCTTCTTCTGTACGAAAAAAACAACAATAGCAACTACCACACAAGAATTGAAAATCCATGATTTAGTTGATACTTGCTTAACAGCCAACTTAGCGTATCGGTCTAGAGTGATCGTACCTAAGAGGCAGTTAATAGCAAAAACATTACAGATCATGGGTTCAATCCTTGGCTGCTGCGATCTGTTAATTATTTTCACATATAGAATAAAATTGACTATTAACTGAATAAATTTGACATTAAAAGTTTTTCTGATAACTGGATTATATGAAACTAGTAAAAAACGAACCAGGATGTCTTAAATTTTTAGAAAAATAAATTTTTCTTTCACACCTTTCTCAATTCAAACCATATATAACATGATTTTTTTTTTTTTTTTTGAAAAAAAAACGTAAAAAATTTTTCAGAGATAAAAAAATCGAAACTAACTTCTTTAAATAACTGTTACTACATTACAGTACTTTTTTGTAAGTTGTTCAAAAAAACGACTTAAAATAACTAACAGAAATTGTTGTTTTATATTTTTCATACAAAATCAACTGACTTTGTAGTTGAAAACAACTAACTACTGTAAAATATACAAACAACTAACATGTAGTAACTTACATAATTTTCTGAGTGTGGGCTTTTTTTTCGTTAATTTTGGGCGATATTTCGTATTTTTCTTTTTGAATAATTTTTTATATTTTTTGTGCGATTTTGTATTTGGGCGATTTTTCATAAAATTTTTTGTGTGATTTTTCTTTGGGCGAAATGAAAAAAAATTTTTGGAGCCACATCATTCCATCGTTTTCTCAAAATTTAGTTAATTTTCCAAGTTTTTAGTTCGCTTTTTTTTGAGCGTGTTGTGAAATTTCTCAATTTTATTGTAATGACTGATGTAAGCCATGATAATTAAGTCATTACTTTACATTTTAAAATAATCCTTAAGGTAATTTTCTATTTTTACTAAGTAATGCGAATGGTAATGATGTGTCATTACAAAGTTTTTGCTAGGAAGGATATATAATAGAGTGGCTCGTTTTTGGGCTTTTCTCTCTGATCAAATTCTAATACCCGCCAAAAGTGTCGGTCCCCTAAGGGTAACTCACATGCAAAATATCACTCCGATCGGAGTTTATCTTCTGTCTCCACTTTGAGCCTCAAAATTGGGGTTTTTGGAAAAAAGGACTTTTAAAAAAAAAAAAAAAAAAAAATTATGTTTTTTTATTAAAATAATGAAAAAAATTTTTTTGTATAATATTTGATCATAAATACTTAAATATGAAATTTAAAGATTTTACGGTATCATTAACCCGTTCAAACTTGATACCAAAAAAATGGCATGATTTTGGGGCCGTTCTCAAGGCACCTTTTTTCAAAATTTCAAAATTTTATTAAAAAAAAAATTTAAATATACCATTTTTTCTTTCTGAATTCATTTAGAACACCTTGGAGAAGAAAAATGTGAAATATGGCGGATATCGGTCGAGCCACTTTTTGGGAATCGCGGGGGAAGTTAGCGGATTTCAAGGAAATGTTTTATCAATAATTTGGATTAATAAAATCTTATAAATTTCATTTTTGGGCAAATTAACTGTTTTTTGGTGTTGTGGCATTCTATTAGATAACTTTAAGTCTGTCATGAAATCTTACCGATCTAGGACGTCTTTAACCCACATTGGCGGGGGTCAAAAATGACCCCCGCAGGAAATTTGAAGTTTAGAGCTTAAATTTTGTGCTATTAACAAGTATAAAACGGCTTTTGTGTTTTCTACCCTAACTATTATTTCGTATTAATATATTATCTTTAAAAAAAATCGTTAACCCTTCTTGGTAGGGGGTCAAAAATGGCCCATTCAATAAAAAGTATATATTTTTTATAAAAAATTAATCTGTGGCAGTCTATTAGATAACTTTAAATCAGCCCTGAAATTTTACCTGTTTAAGATATCTTTAACCCACATTGGCCAGGGGTCAAAAATGACCCCGGCAAAACTTTTCGGCATAGTGTTTGAATTTTTTGATATCAACAAAATTTATATTTTTTATTGAATGGGTCATTTTTGACCCCCTACCAAGAAGGGTTAACGATTTTTTTAAAGATAATATATTAATATGAAATAATAGTTGAGGTAAAACACACAAAAGCCGTTTTATACTTGTTTATAGCACAAAATTTAAGCTTTAAACTTCAAATTTCTTGCGGGGGTCATTTTTGACCCCCAGCCAATGTGGGTTAAAGACGTCCTAGATCGGTAAGATTTCATGACAGACTTAAAGTTATCTAATAGAATGCCACGACACCAAAAAACAGTTAATTTGCCCAAAAATTAAATTTATAAGATTTTTTTAATCCAAATTATTGATAAAACCAACATTTCCTTGAAATCCGCTAACTTCCCCCCGCGATTCCCAAAAAGTGGCTCGACGGATATCCACCATATTTCACATTTTTCTTCTCCAAGGTGTTCTTAATGAATTCAGAAAGAAAAAATGGTATATTTAAAATTTTTTTTTAATAAAATTTTCAAATTTTGAAAAAAGGTGTTTTGAGAACGCCCCAAAATCATGCCATTTTTTTGGTATCAAGTTTGAACGGGTTAATGATACCGTAAAATCTTTAAATTTCATATTTAAGTATTTACGATTAAATATTATACAAAAAAAATTTTTCATTATTTTAATAAAAAAACATAGGCCCTTACCACAAGAAAACAAAAAGTCTATTTTAACAAAAGTTTTATTTTAAATTTCAAATTTTCAATACATTTTTTGAAAGTCGATTTTAAAAACAAAAACAATTTGTATGGAAATAAAATTAAAAGCTCATTTTAAATTTATTTTATTTTCTTGTGGTAAAGCTGATAATTTTTTTTTTTTTTTAAAAAAAGTCCTTTTTTCCAAAAACCCCAATTTTGAGGCTCAAAGTGGAGACAGAAGATAAACTCCGATCGGAGTGATATTTTGCATGTGAGTTACCCTTAGGGGACCGACACTTTTGGCGGGTATTAGAATTTGATCAGAGAGAAAAGCCCAAAAACGAGCCACCCTAGTATATAACGATTCGGCACAGCCGATTATAGCCTTCTTTACATGTTATTTTTTGTGTTACCATAGTAAAATTTTATGCTCATTAATATTTTTAATTTAATTAAGTAAACATTGAATCAATTTTTGTGGAAGAATTTACTGGCTGTGAAATATTTTTAATTTAAAATTAATAAAGAAAATTTGAGTTATGAAGCTCTAAACCATATTAGCTAGTTTTCAATGCAAAATTGTGATCAACCAAAATGCAAAAAAAAAAAATATATAAAATATTTATTTCAAATGATCATAAAATATAAAATATCAAGTTACTAAATAAGAACTGTAGGGTGTACCGATTGAAGCAATTTTATTTGAATTTTTAACAAAACCATGTTTAAAATACAAGTATTACGGTATACTAACTTCTTGATATTAACGAAAATTGTAATAAGTCTATAAATCATGTATACAAATTGTGCAAAATAAAGTGTATAAACTTATTTCTATTTTGATGAAATAAGTCACAGTCATTTTGCAACATGAATAAACAAAATAGCAGAGCGACAGTGCGTATGAGTAATATTGGGAATAAAACTAGAACACATCATTATGTACAAACACACACACATGCAAATGTACACACATCACCAGCGATGCCAACTATTTTAAACCAAAAAGCGTCGGCTGAGCAGTTAAAAAGGGCTAAAAAGGGCTAAACTCAAAAATTTATCAGTTTTTGTGTTTTTCAACAATTTTTTTTTTTAATTTGTGTTTTTAAGAGATTGATCTTACGTTGTAATGTAAAAATGGTATTATTGAAAAAAATTTATTGAAATATGTATTTGACTTAAAAATGTAGAATTTAAAAGAAATCGCTAAGGTTTGCGTTTTCCAACAATATTAATTTTTTTCTTTGGGCCATAAAAGTGCACTTGTATAATAACACAGTGCAACACCCAAAATCGGAATGGGATGAAACCAAAAGCAAATGAAAGTTGACATATTCCATAACAAACCCCTCAAGGCTTTTTTCCAGTTCAGAGCTAGATTTTGTTTTACACGCATTTGAAGTTAGTGCAATTTTATTATAATTACAATAATAAATGCTTGAAAACTGTATTAGTGGCGAATGATTAATATTGTAATTGCCTTTAAATAACAATCATACGCAACGGTGTCCAGTGATTTATATTAATAATTGCCTTTAAATAACAATCATACGCAACGGTGTACATGGTTTATTTTAATAATTTGGCTATTCAGTAAATAGGTACTGGACCGATTGCAGCAAAATTCATACCAGTCATAGCTGAAGTAATTTTGAGCTTAAGTTTGGAAACTGGACCCTACATGTCCAATAAGGGCACCACCAGGGGTCTTTAAAGTTGGACACGTTTAGTACACAAAAACTTTAAATGCTTTAAAATCACCAACTTTAAATGCGTGTAAAATAAAATCTAGCTCTGACCTAAAAAAAAGGCCTTGAGGGTTTTGTTATGGAAAACGTCAGCTTTCGTTTGCTTTTGGTTTCATCCCATTCCGATTCCGAAAGTTCGATTTTGTATCACTGTGTAATTGGACTATTCGTAATATTGGTTTCATTTAATTTTTGCAGAATTTTGCACTTCTGCATTTGAATTAGGATTTCCAATTAAATCAGAACAAACGATGACAACTTCAAAATCGGATTTTCAACCATAACATTTTTGAAACAGTGTATTTCGATCAAAAATTAATCTGTTATATCTAAGATTTTCCGAGTCTTTGATTCCCTTTTCATGGTTTTTAGTTTCATGTATAAAATATATGTATGCAACTTTATTTTAGAAACATTGTGGCCAAACAGCAAACATTGTGGCAAAATATTAACAAATGACTCTAAAAATTAACAAATGGTTAAAAAGGGGCTAAAAGGGCTAAAAAATATAAAAAAAGAGCCATTTTAGCCCCTAAAAAAATAAAAGGGCTAAAAGAAAAAAATACGCGTTGAGAGCAATCAAAAAGGGCTGAATATAGCCCCAAAAGGGCTAAGTTGGCATCACTGCACATCACACACACTAACATGGCAAATCATAATAATAGTCTTCAAATGAATATAAACTACACAAAAGCATATGTAAGTGTTTCATCATCCTAACATCAACACTGAAGAAAATTCAAATAATCATCATCAGCATTATTATGATTATTATCATCATCAACAGAAGTTATAAATATTACAGTGATAAACTTATGCACATATACAGTTGATACAAAAAGTGAGTGCACATTAAACATTTTTTATTTTTAAGCCCTCCACAAATCACATTGTTATTCAGTGTTTAATTAATGAAAACCTGTGACTAAAAAAAAATTTGTTTTTTTTTTATAAAAAAAAAAGTTTAATAAAAAAAAATTAAATTTTGTATAAAATATGTTAAAATTGGACATCCCAGTAGGATATTTGGTAGAATGGTAGTCATTGAGTGTGGGGATCGTGTGTTCGATTCACCCCAGAGGCTTTGGTCCGTTTTGCTTTAACGAGGCAATGGTCATTGTTACCACTTTTATTTTAGGATAAATTAATATAAGATTTTTTATTATATGTAAAATTCTATAAAAAAGTACAATTTCTAGTAAACACTCACTTTTTCAGTTAACTGTACATTCATATTAAGGTTGTTAGAATATTTTCAATTTTGCTCAATTTTCTTGTAATATTGTAAGTCTGTGATGATTTTTATCAAAGGATAGATTGTGTGATTTTATCTGTTTATGGAAAATAATGTCATATTATCATATTTTTTATTATTAAATAAGCTTTTATCAGATTCTTTTTCTAATATGCATAAAAAATTCTATTATTGTTAACATTATAAAGACAAATTGTTGAAATTTTCTTTTCTGGCAGCAAAGTTAAAGAGAATTTGTTAAAGGGGTTTTACAACACCTGCTTTAAAAAAAAAAAAAAAAAACTTTAGATAAATTTATTTGAAAAGTAAAAAACAAAGTTTAAAAGCTATATTGACTTTTTTCCACTAGAAAAGTCTTAGACATTTTTTTCGTAGAAAAAGTTTTGAGTAATTTTTTCTATAGGAAAAGTCTCAGATTCAGAGACTTTTTCATATAGAAAAAGTTTCAGATTCTATAAAAAAAACTATTTGATTTTAAGATATTTTTCCTATAGGAAAAATGTCTCAGATTCTGAAACTTTTTCTATTGGAAAAATGTCTCAGATTGTGAGACATGTCCCAGATTCTATAGGAAAAACTCTTTGATTGTAAGATATTTTACGTAAAAGTCTCAGATTTTGAGAAATTTTTCATAATTTTTTTTTCTTTTTTTTTCAAAAGTAATTTCTTTTTAAATAAAGTTTTTTGCAATTATCTTTAAGAACTTGTGGAGGGTATCAATACATTCGGCAAGGCCGAATTTAACTTTTTTACTTGTTGCACTTATTTTTGCACTCACTTACGAAATGTCTCAGATTCTGAAACTTTTTCTATTGGAAAAATGTCTCAGATTGTGAGACATGTCCCAGATTCTATAGGAAAAACTCTTTGATTGTAAGATATTTTACCAATAGAAAAGTCTCAGATTTTGAGAAATTTTTCATACAGAAAAAGTCTTATATTCTAAGAAATTTTTCCTATAAAAAAATACTCAGATTCTATAGGAAAAACTCTTAGATTTTAAGAAATTTTTCCTATAGAAAAGTCTTAGGCTCTGGAACAGTTTTCCTATCGAAAAAGTATAAGATTCTGAGACATTTTTCCTATAGAAAAAGTCTCAGAATCTGAGACATATTTCCTATAAAAAAATTGCGGAAAATTTAGGAATTTCTCTATCTGAAAATTTCATAATATTTCTTAAAATTTGAACAATTTTTTTATAACGCAAAAATTTCTCAAAATCTGTTAATTTTTATTTGGGAGAATTTATCAAAATCTAAAATGCCTGCGAATTTTGTACTCTTGCCCAAAACATTAAATCATGATAATGTTTTGCGGAAGATTTGGGTGTACTTGCCAAAGCAAAGTTTTTTTTTAGAAAAAATAATGTTATCCCGAGTAAAAAAGTTTAAAATTTGATAAAATTATATATAATTATATAAAATTATATAAAGAAGTTTTTGTTTTCAAAAAATTTTATAAAATTTTATAAAATTATATATAATTTGATAAAATTATATGAAATTATATCCGATTTTTTTTTATATAAAATTTTATCAAATCTTATATAATTTTATATAATTTTATAAAATTTTATCAAATTATATATAATTTGATATAATTTTATAAAATTTTATATAAAACAAATTTTGATATAATTATATATAATTTGATAAAAATTATATATAATTTTATCTAATTTGATAAAATTTTATCAAATTATATATAATTAGATATAATTTTATAAAATTTTATATAAAAAAAAATCGGATACAATTATATATAATTTTATCAAATTATATATAATTTTATATAATTTTATCAAATATATATAATTATAATAATTTTATCAAATTATATATAATTATATATTAACTTTTTTACTCGGGATATTACTTTGCTATTCCATGCAAAACAAAATGAAATATCAGTCGAGGACCCCATTAAAAAACCAAAAGAGCTGTACATTTCGTAAGTGAGTGCAAAAATAAGTGCAAAAAAGTCTTTTTACATTTTGGAGAGTATTAAAGATTCGGCACCAAAGAGTATACCACTCTCACTTGTTTTATGTACATTTGATAAACAATTGGAAAATTTTTATGCGAAAAGCTTAGACTTGGTGAAAAAGTAGTTTTGGTAAAAAAAAAAGCTTAGACTTGGTGAAAAAGTAGTTTTGGTAAAAAAAAACTTTTGAACCACTGGACCGATTTGGGTGAAATTCAATACGAACTAGGCCAGAGGAACGACAAATATACATGCCAAGCTTCAGCATCCTCAGAATTGCTTTTCGAAAGTTATTGTGCTTTTTATCTCATAAATTCACGAAAAACCCTTGCCGAAATTCAGTCTTTTGCTCATAACTTTTGAACCACTAGACCGATTTCGCTGGATTGCAATACCAACCTGACCAGGTAAATTCCCAAAATATATGCTAAACTTCAGGTGCCTCCGTAAAGTCTTTCAAAAGTTAGCGTGTTTTCAACAGACAGACGGACAGACGGACGGACGGACGGACATCGCTAGATCGTCTTTAAATCGATCGAGGATCATGAATATATATACTTTATGGGGTCCTAGACCAATATTTCGAGGTGTTACAAACGGAATGACAAACTTATATATACACTCTATCACTAGAGTGGAGGGTATAAAAATATGAAAAAAAAAATTTTTTGGTGAGGACCGAAAAAAACGACATGTTCTAATTCTCTGGGCCCAAGTGCAGTAATTTGAACGTCTTGTAGCATGAAAATGTTGCATTTGTTAAACAAAAATACAAAAAATCACGTAAAAAAAAGCAATTTTTCACAGGTTGGTTTAGTTCTTCAAAGGGGGAACTTTTTTCCCCCTGGTCCTATTTTGCTCATTTACGAACTTAACCTGCCCAGAAACATAAGACATATTCGTGGCAAATGTTGGGAGTCAAGCTCTTTTATTTTGGACTGCATCGTGTTAACTACAGACGGACAGACGGACGGACGGACATCGCTAGAATGTCTTAGAATCGATCACTGATCATAAATATATATACTTTATGGGGTCCTAGACCGATATTTTGATGCGCTACACACGGAATGACAAAGTGAGTATACCCCCATACCGGGTATAATTTATGAAAAAAAAATAATGAAAAAAAAAAAAATTGATGAAAAAAATTAATAAAAAAAAATTATGAAAAAAAAAATTTGATAAAAAAAAATGATGAAAAAAAAAATTTATGAAAAAAAAAAAAATTTTTGATGAAAAAAAAAAAAAAATTATGAAAAAAAAAAATTGATGGAAAAAAAAATTTTTTTTTGTGGAAAAATAATTATGTTACTTTTTATTCACCAGCTGATGAAAAACGGTTTTATTCACCACGAGGTGAATTATTATCCAAGTTACAAACCCAAGATTGTATTAAAATTTTTGGTTTTAAGAAAATGAAAATAGTAATTCTTGTTTTCTTTTTCGTTAATTGTTAGTTTATATAGTCAAACTGAGGTGGCGTCCTGCAACTTTTGTAAAATTAGACACCAGCCTAAAAATATTATCATGTTAAAAAAAGTCTCAAAATCTGAGACATTTTTCCTATAGAAAAAGTCTCAGAAACCGAGACATTTTTCCTATCGAAAAATTCTCAGAATTTGAGACATTTTTCATATCGTCGAACTATATTCAATAAATGCCAACTCGAAAAAGCTTACTGTTCAGGAGAGCTAAAAAACTAGTTATTTCGCGTATTATTGCAAAAATAAACAATGTACCTTCCACAAGATGGTTTAAATATTCTAAACAATTTTTACCTATGCAAAAATTTTCATATTTTGCACTTGTTTGCATATTTTTCAGAGATGGCATTTATTACTATATCAAAAAACAAATATTTTTTTAGAGTTGTCATATTTTGTCGGAAAATAAAAATAAATTTTTTTTGGAAAAATTTTTAAATTTTTAAATTTTTTTTTTGATATGAAATACGGTAATTGCAAAAACTGAACAAAAAATTTAAAATCTTTGCATATTTTTAAAAGTTACTAGCTCCGAAAGCCTTTTAATCTCAGGGTGGTCAACTTTGCCACTCTGTAACTCACGCTGTATTGCAATAGGGTCACTCCAAACCAGCTATTTTGAAAGCTTATATCATTGACTTTATTTGCCCCATTCATAATGATTCAATCTGATAAATAGTTTGAAAGTTACATAAATATAAGCAATTTTTTTTTTTGCAAACACTATTTACCGATATTTTTAAAATCGCAATATCTCGAGAACCAGTCATTAGATATCAAAATCTTTACAAGATTCGTGTTTAGCATGGCAAATGCAATAAGATATGTGGTCTAATTTTTTTTTTTTAATTTTTTGAAAAATTTTTGGAAATTTACAATGGGAGTTGGCATTTATTTCCACCAAAAAAATATGTACTTTGAGTTAGCAGAATAACAAAAATGGATGTAAAACGACAACAAATTATTTTTTTGCTCTGAAATTTTTATGGCAGATAGGTATTACATAGGGGAGCTATTTGCCATCGGAAACTCATTTCCGGCAAATTTGAGTTGGCATATTTTGAATATAGGCTCACGATATAGAAAAATTATCAGATTCAGGGACATTTTTCCCATAAAAAAGAAAAAGTCTTAGACATTTTTTCCTATAGAAAAGTCTCAGATTCTGAGACATTTTTCCTAAAGAAAAAGGCTTTGACTCTGAGACATTTTTTCTTTAGAAAAAAGTCTCAGATTCTGAGAAATTGAAAAAGTCTTCAGATTCTGAGTCACAGATTTTAAGACATTAAAAAAAAAAATCCAAGATTCTAAGACATGTTTCCTTTGGGAAAAGTTCAGAGTCTGAGATATATTCAGACTCTGAGATATATTTCTCAGATTCTGACATTTTTCTTAATGAAAAAGTCTCAGATTCTGAGAAATTTTTACTATAGAAAAATTTTTTCCATATAAATAATCTCATATTCTGAAATATTTTTCCTAAAGAAATAGTCTCAGATTCTGAGACATTTTTCTTTTATACCATGTCTCAGAGTCTATGACATTTTCCTAATATTCTCAGATTCTGATTCAATTTTCCAATAGAAAAAGTCTCAGATGCTGAGACATTTTTCCCATAGAAAAATTTCACAGACTCTGAGATATTTTTCTATAGAAAAATTCTCAGATTCAGAGAATTGGAAAAAATATTTATTAGTCTCTGGTTCTGAGATCTTTCTTATATAGAAAAAGTAGCAGATTCTGATTTTTCCCATTGAAAGTCTTACACTAATAAAATTATGTCATTAACTGTTTGTAGGTTATTTTAAAAAGTTATCAGTAAAGTTATTTTAAAAGAAAAATCATTAATTTTATTATGGATTTCTTGTTTTCTACTGTTTCTGTAGTTTAAAAAAAATAATTAACTGTCTTAAAACTGAAATTTCTGTTACATTCAATTTCGGCAGTAAAAAATTTCTTCTATAGTTTTATTGTTTTTTAATACAAAATAAGTGAATATTCACTAGTTTTTGAATGTTTTTGATAGTCATTAAATTAACATTAAAAATTGACTGTATTATGTTTTTATTTTAAATAAAAAAACAGTGGAATGGTTTTTAAATAAAATTTCATTTGTTTTAAGTGAATATTCACTGGAATTTACCTACATAATTTTTTGAGTGTATTTTCTGAGAAATTTTTCCTGTTGAAATTGTCTTAGGTTCTGAGACATTTTTCCTATAGAGAAAGTCTCAGATTCTGAGACATTTTCCCTAAAAAATGTCTCAGATTCCAAGAAATTTTTTCATATAGTAAAAGTCCCAGGTTCTAATCTGATATATAAGTCCGACAAAACAAACACCTTAAATTTAATCAAGTTAAAAAATCAATAAATTTCCCACGTACCGAAATTGTTCATTTAATTTTTAAATAATATGTAAGTATTTAATTTAATTTAATATAATAAAAAAAATATGTATATAATAATGCCACGAACTAAGCTAGAAAATTGCTCATATCAAATTTACACAAATTGCTCTTGCCTTTTGTATTCCATACTCACATATTTGTTCGTACTGTTGCGCTTCTATTATCATTTAATATCTTTTGAGTTTCAAGTGTAATGGCGAACGTGAGTATATGCATAAAATCAGAGGCGGATTTTTTTATATTTTTTTTTTTATTTGATATGCTATGAGTGAAGGAGGCCCTTAACAGCGATAAGCCTTTCATAGCCGGTATAATATTTTCAATAATGTGGGTTCATATTACTGCATGTAATATTTAATATATAAGTTGTGCACAAGGGTGGCTCGCTTTTGGGCTTTTCTCTTTGATCAAATTCTAATAACCGCCAAAAGTGTCGGTCCACTAAGGGTAACTTACATGCAAAATATCACTCCGGTCGGAGTTTATTCATAGATTCGGCCAAGTCGAATTTAACTTTTATTTTTTAATTAATTAAAAAAAAAAAAAAATTTAATTATGTTTTTTTTTTAATTTTTTTGAGTGCAAAAGTCCCAATATTGAGGCTTAAAATGGGGACAAAAGATAAACTCCGATCTGAGTGATATTTTGTAAGTGAGTTACCCTTTGCGGACCGACACTTTTGGCGCGTATTAGTATTTGATCAGAGAGAAAAACCCAAAAAACAAACCACCCTATTACACACATATTCTAATGTTTGTGAATTTATAAAATGGGTATTTGAACCTCTCTACGACTACTATGACATGACACAAAAGGACACTTTATTGAACGCTAATGTTTGTAAAATTGAATTGCATTTCTTGTCATCATAACAATAACATCAACAACAACGACTACACCAACAACAATATGAATATATACATATTTTTTTATACATAACTGAAAAGACATGAACGAGGGGAGCGAACAACACGAACAACTTATGTATACATGATTTGAACAACAGCAACAGTCATGATTTTCTACATTTACACTCTATTATACAAGTGTAACATACACACAAAACTACTTACATTTACATGTATGAAGTAAATATTATAATGATGTAAACACTTCCCTTCACACACAAACACCCACATACACCATCATATTTATACTCATGTATAATGTAGCATAAGTGATTTGATATTTTAGCTTTACAACTTCCTGTTTATATTACTTGTGCTATAATATAATGTGTTTTTGCATATTATTATGATTTTTTCTTTTTTCTCTCCATCATTTATTTGTTTTTAACTTAAGTGTCTTCTTTAGCGAAAATAAAAATCTGTTGAAAAAAAAATCATATTCATGTTATTATTAAAAAGAATTATATGATTTTGCACTTGTTTAGTTTTTATGGAGGTACTGTTTGAAACACTGTGCAACACGATTTTGTAACTTAGATGGGACAAAAAAATTAAAGTATACCCATAGTAGACAAAAATCCTCGAAGGGATTTAAAAACTTAGTGCGAAATTTGGCATTACCTGTAATAGGTTTTGTAATCCGAAACAGATGTTCTTAAGTAGTTACTTATTGAATGAATCACTAATTATTTTAAGAAGGGCGTGAGACAAAAATAAGTAGTGAAGAGTACGGAGATAAATAAGTAGTTACTGCCTCGGATTACTAATAAGAAGTGAAACTCCATTACTAATAAGAAGTAAAATAATTAGTTACCGAATAGGATTAATTAATAGGGCGGAGGGAGAAATGCTCTTTAGCGAATATCTAAGCGAATGATTAACTAGACCTCATAAAATTCAAAATTAAGAAGATCTGAACAAATTTGAACTTTTGACAGTTTTTTTTAAAATATGATCTTTGGCTTAGAAAAGTTAAAACTTCAGCGCTAAAGGGGTACCACAAGATGAAGTGCGATCTTTCTGAAATTTTGACCACATCGTTTTGGCATCTATTTTAACCAATCCCGTACATCGCCCAAGCGAAATTAGTGAAAAGGCATTTCTCGCTCCGCCCTATTAATTAATCATGTAAAATTTAAATTATTTTTAACAAAAATTAAAAATTGCCTAATTTTTATGAAGTTTTGAGTTAATTTAATTGTAAAGGTAATTTAAATACCTTTAATCTGACACCAAATATGCCCATTAGACTGGCATTTTTTTTTGTCAACTTTCGATTTTCCCAAGTGTCCGTGCAAATTTTTATTGTCCTAGGTCTAAAACTTATGTGGTACAAATTTGAGGTCAGTCGGATTAAATTAACCCGCCGGGCGCGGTCAAAGTTTTGGATTTTTGAAAAATTTTTTAAAATAAGATTAAAAAAAAAAATATCTTTCGACACATCATATTTGTTAATTTCGATGCACTGAGCACGAATATCAAAATAAAAATTAAAATCGCTCGATCGGTTTTCGAAATATAGCCATTTCAAATTTGTAAAAAAATGGTGGTTTTTTCCTACGTTTAAGAAATTTTTTAAAAAAAGTATCAAAATTTTATTCCGCCGACCGTTTTGTAAAGCTTAAGACAATCTTTCATTTAAAACTAATTTGAGCCAAATCCGATCATTTTAAACCGTGGCGCCCATCGATCAAAGTTTTGACTTTTTAGAAACTTTTTATTAAAAACCCCAAACTTTGATCGAAGAGTGGCACGTGTTTAAATAATCGGATTTGGTTACAATTAAACTTAAATAAAATATTGCATAATGCTCTATAAAAGGGTTAAAATAAAGAAATTTTTAGAGTTTTTAAAAAAAATTCTTAAACGTAGGAAAAAACCCAATTTGCACTTTTTTGACAAATTTTAAATGGCGATATCTCGAAAACCGATCGACCGATTTTATAAATTTTTTGATATTCGTATTCAGGATGCTAAAATTAATAAAAATAATGTATTGCAAGATATTTTATTTTTATTTTTTCATTTTCAAAAATCCAAAATTTTGGTGGAAATTTTCCAAAAATCCAAAACTTTAATCGAAGGCTTAAATTAGTTTTAAATGAAAAATTGTCTCAAGCTCTACAACAGGGTCGGTGGAATTAAATTTTGAGACTTTTTTAAAAAAATTTCTTGAACGTAGGAAAAAACAAATTTCAAATAGCATTATCTCGAAAACTGTTCGACCCATTTTCATTTTTTTTTGATATTCGTGCTCAGCACATCAAAATTAACAAATATAATGTGTCAAAAGATATATTTATTTTTCTTTTTTAATTTTTCAAAAATCCAAAAATTTTACCGCCGGGCGCCACGGGTTAATTTAATCCGATTGGCCTCAAATTGGTACCACATGTGGTTTAGGCCTAGTAGAATAAAAAAATGCCGGGACTTTGAAAATCGGAGAAGAAAAAATTTTGCTATACAGAAAAATGCCAGTCTAATGCCCATATTTATTTTGAGTAAATAGGGGTAAATCGTAAAAAACTGAAAAAAGTCAACTTCCCCCATACAAATCGAACAACCCCCCCCACCCCAAAACATGAGTTTGGGATGGTAAAAAAATACGTGTCGAATTAATTTTCGTTCTGAACAACATATCCAAATTTCATGAAGATTGGAGGGTGACACCAGAGAGACTTCACTTGTTAGAAGTACTTTTATAACATATTACTGAAAATTATTTATTTTTGTATTACTTAAAAGTATTTTAACAACATATTCAAAAGTAGTTACTTTTGGACTAAAAATAATGTTAATGGTAATTGGTACTCATTATACATAATGCACTTGGTAATGATTACCTTTCAAAACTCATTACCATGTTTTTGCTGGGAAGTAACATTAGCAGATGTCTTCAGTGGAATTTGATGGTGGTTTTTAGGGGTCATTCAAATAAGGGGTGGTCCAATAACAAGTATCTTTTTAAGTCTGCAATAAAATGTTCAATACTCAACTTTTTTTGGAATGTTATGGCTTTATTTGAAAGAGCAAACATTCCCATTTTTTATGGCAAACGACTTTATTGATGCGTCCTCGGCTTGCTCCGCTGTATCGCGTTGTAGCGCAGAACTGCGCTGCCAAACTGCACGTTTTTCGAAACAAAGTTTTTAACCGAAATAAAGCACTCAAACTAGGTTATGCTAACAAACAAATTGCTACATCTTGGGATCGTAAAATTCGCACGGTATTGCAAAGAACCCAATTCATCTATAGGAAGCAACAGATTTGAGTATCAGCATCATTACACAATATTTTCAAAAATACAGCTGAAAACCCCATTTTCGTCAAAGATGAGCGCTACATAGCCATGATTACCGACTTATTGTTGGCCGTAATAGAATATATCAACTTGGATGACATTTAGTTTCAGAAGGATGTCGCAATATGTCCCACAGTCCATCAAACAATCGTTATTTTGCGCACTTAGTTCGGAAATCGTTTTTTTAGCCATATTCGCGGTGACAATTGATCACTTCAGAGCTGCCAATTAAAACCTTTAGAAATTTTTTTGAGGGGTCTCGTTAAAGATCCATGCAACATGGGGAATCCAGAAACCCTTTCGACGAATATTGTTTAATCCATTCGTGAGCTAGAACCAAAAATATTAGGAAAATAAGTTCCGAGGATGAGCTTCTGCTGAGCTAACCCAGGCAGACGCATGAATGAAGTCGTTTGCCATAAATAATGGGAATATTTGCTCTTTCAAATAAAGCCATAAGGTTTCAAAACTATTGAGTATTCTTCATTTTATTGCATGTTTTAAAAAGATACTTGTTATTGGACCACCCTGTATAACTAGGGGTTGTCAAAGGCCAAAAGTTCCGACAGGCAATATTAAACATGAACCGGATCATATACGTCTGAAAGTAGATATCAAATGGAGTAAAAATGCATTTACAGTTTTTCATTTCGTGACCCTGTTTCCTTTTAAAATCACTTAAAAGATTTAAAGGATAGTTTTTTTTAAATATGTTTGAAAGAGGAGGATCTTCCCTAATTTTTCCATTTTTCTATTTTGCCATATCAGGAGAAAAGGATGTGAATAATGGCATTTAAAAACTTAATCAAAATATTTTGTTGAAAATTTGTAATGATATTGAAGTATAAATTTTTTAAAGGTCGTAACTTACCTCCCTTTTCCTGTTATGAAAAAATAATAAAATAGGAAAATTAGTGGAGCCTCCTCTTTCATTTTCTATCACTAGTGGCGTCCTAGGACTAGTACAAATAATAATAAAAAAATATTTTATAAAATTTAATCCTCTAAAACTTTGAAGTTCTTTTAAAAGGAAACAAAATCACGAAAAGAAAAACTGTAAATGCAGTTTTACTACATTAAGCCTCTAGTTTCAAACGTATATTATCCAATTCGTGTTTGTTTTGTCTTCATTTTTGTCGGACGGTGTTATCATAATATGAAATTTTCTTTTTTAAGCATTTTGCTTATATCGCATTAACTTTTGGCATTTGATAACCCCTAAATTTTTTAACCCTAAATTTTTTGCATAAAAATTTGTAGAACATTTTTAACCATTCAACGCACGCCTTAGCGCTTTTCTATCAGGACTTTTGAAAAAAGGGGCCAAAAAGACCCCTCAAAATGGGATATAGAGGGTTCAAAGAAAAGAACCGCCATTAAATTTGATTGAAGGCACTGATAACGTTATTAAGCTCAGAAGCAGATTTATAAAAAAATGTTAACATATTTTATTCGACTTTGGAGAAAAACAATTTAAAAAAATTAAAAAAAAACGTTTTGTACCAAAAAATAATTTCGTTTAGAAAAGACAAAAATATGCATTTTTAAAAAAATATGCAAAAATATTTACTAACAAATCGAAGCCATTTGAAAACAAATTCTTTGATTTGAAAAGATCGAAGACTAATGGGGAAAACATGCAGTTGCATGGAAGTCCTCTTCTTGACTATAAATGTTACAGTTGTAAAAATCATTCACTGATAGAAATTTGTACATGACAATAATGAAAATCTACATTAATGTTATGAAAAATGACGTTAAAAAGGAACCTATGTAGGGTTTCATTAAATTAATGAGGGTATCATTAAATTAATGGGTATCATAAAATGTAATTGCAAGAACAAGTTTCATTAAATTAATGAAAATTGTTCATACAAAATAAAAATTGTATTTTATGAAAATGTTTCATTACTTTAATGAAAAAAGTTTTTAATTCTTATGAAATACTTTCATTGAATAAATCCTACTTTTTATTTTTGATATGAAATACTTTTATTGAATAAATGTTACTTTTATTTTTAAAATGAAATATATGTATGAAATTGTAAAGATGTTTTTTTAGAATTAAAAATAATAAAAAATTGTTTTCACTTAGTTTTCTCACACAAAATTTTACTCC
The DNA here is from genome assembly GCA_963921195.1 of Pegoplata infirma. Taxonomy (NCBI): domain Eukaryota; kingdom Metazoa; phylum Arthropoda; class Insecta; order Diptera; family Anthomyiidae; genus Pegoplata; species Pegoplata infirma. The sequence goes on along the minus strand of OY992536.1, from coordinate 228,408,213 downwards.
AACCTTAAATTGTAATACATTAAAACCACGAACTAATAAAAAACATCACAAAAATTAGTTAATTAATAATTTAGTTTTTATTTAAAATTTCGTAAAAAAAAAAATCTGAAAAAATCACAAAATAATCAAGTTAAAAAAACACTTTCACATATTTTATCTATGGATTTCACTCAGTTTTCTCTCTCTTTTAATGCATAAGTAAAACCCCGAAATAATTTAAAACAACGTGAGTTAAATAAATACTTATAATTAATCAACATTTCATTTTAAATTTCGTAAAAAAATTCTTAGAAAAAATCACGCTCTGATCAGCTGTTTTTTGCGCGCGTAAACTAACAGACTAAACAGACGCGACACGACAAGTGTCAAAAAACAGAAAATTTTGTAAACAAAACTTAATGAAATTTTTTAATGAAATTACGAAATTTAATGAATCAAAATTAATGAATGTCTTGCACAATATGTATGAAATTTCATTCAGAATATGAAAAATTTCGTTGTTGCAATGAATCAACGTTAATTAATTCCATTCATTAGTGATATGAAGCGTTTTTCTATCAGTGTTAAGTAACTTGAATTTTACACTTTTCCTTGGCGTATCCTTGTTCCGATTTGCACAAAATTTGATACATGTATTGGGAATAATATAATTGTTAGAGTTCTTAACAATTTAATTAAATAATTTGAATTTTAAAAGTTTTTCTGCGTGTTTTTTTTTTACCAAATTTAGCAGAATAATAAATGACATTAATATCTAAAACAAATAAAAGTAAGATAAAAGAGTTCTTCTCCATTGCAGGATATAAGTGATGGCTCGAATCCTTGGGCTGATATTTACTAAATTAAACATTTGTCTACATTTTATCGATCGTATTAGGTGTTCCAAGTTTCAAATCTCTACGTTTACTCCTTCAGTCGCACCAGTCTGCGACCTCCAACAAACCTTTTTCGAAAAAATATGAAAAAAAATTTCAAAAATACTTTTCCCTAAATGATCTCGAAATACACTTGAGCCTAGAAAGCTTTTATGTTTTGGGACAGCCTAATATACATACATATGTTTGTATGTATGTGTTTTTTTATTTTTTGTTGACTTATAAAAAAAGGCGTTTAAAATAATGCCCTATAAAAACAACAATAACAATCTCAAATATTGTAATGATTATGATTATGAATATTGTTATAACTTTGTCTGAATTCTTTTTTTGGGGGAAATAAAAAAAAAACAATGATTTTAAGGCTAAGATTTTACAACACTTTCATATGAGTATTCATATGAGTATAATTGAGTAAATTGAATTTGAATTGTTAAAGAAGGCAGATTTAGAACAACAAGATAATATTAAATATTTAAATGTATGAGCAGTTTACATGTTAAACAAAAATTTTTATTGAAAAAATTTATAAAACGAAATTTCTACTGGTTGTTGTTGTATGGGATCCATACTTATTAACCCTTTGGAGTGCTAAGATGTTATCTACACGCTGTTTGTTTTTTATAATACCTCAGAATTTTTCTATAGGAAAAATGTATAAGAATCTAAAAAGCTTTCTATATCATTAAACATTTTAAACAAAATATTTTCATAAAGTTTTCAAATGATAAATTCTGATTAATTTTTATTAAAAAATAAAAATTGTTTTATTCGACCTTTAAAATGTTATATTTTGAGGATGTTTATTCTGGTCATTATTTTCTTTATTATTATTTTCTTAACTAATTAAAACCATGATATTCTCATAGCATAATTTTCAAGAAAATTATTTTTCTGTTTTAAATTTATTTATGTTGGTCATTTTTGCAAAACTTAATCGACACGTGTTTCGGAATTTGTCAGTTTCCATTGTCAAGATTATTTAGCAAAAATAGAAACGATTTACTACAAATTAGCAAACGAGTCTTTTTTTTCAAATGACTTTATTCATATCCTTTTATCCTGATATGGCAACATATAAAAATGTCAAAATTAGGGGAGATCCTCCTCTTTCTTAAAATATTTTACAAAATGAATCCTTTAAAACTTTGAAGTCGTTTTAAAAGGAACCAGGATCGCGAAATGAAAAAGTGTAAATGCAGTTTTACTCCATTTGATCTCTACTATCAGACGTATATCATCTGGTTCATGTTTAATATATCAGGATATAATCGTGAAAATACAAAGGTGAGTAAATTAAATTTTCATTGTCTGGGTCTGCTAAATACTAATATTATTATGTTTTCAATTTTTGTTTTTAGAAAATCCATGTTCTGGTACATACATATGTCATTATTGTCAGGCCCAAAATGCAATTTTAAAAGCGAAAAGGGATATTAGACCTGTACTTAAGCAAAAGGAAATTTTCAAACCGAATTTTTCAAATATGGATGGGTCCAATTTTATTTATTGGTATCTAAAAACAAAGATTTCAAAATTTGGAGGCAATCGGATAAGGTTTTTATAAGGAAAAAACTAATTGTTTTTTGGTTTTTAAAAAAATGTACTGTGGGGGTGTTCTGTAATTTATGCGAAAAGTTTTCGCATCGAAATGTATGAAACAAAAAATTCCATCTTTTCTCGATTCTGGAAAAAAAGCTGTTTCTGTCTATCAATGCGAAAACGGCAGCAAATTTATTGGAATATTCCAAATCAGCTGTCAAAAAGGTAAACAAGGCGAGAAAATAATAAAAATCACAACAAAAAAAAAACGCAATTTCACATTTTTTTAAACAACACTCGTAACATTGGCAAATAAAAATTAAATAATAAATTAAGTTAATAAAAATAATGTGTAGTATATCATTAATAATATTAGTTGATAGTATTTTCATAAAAAAAATAATGTTTTTTATTTATTATAACTCAAAAGCTGTTTAATTTACGAAATATCGCACCATTTATAAATGTGAGTGATTTTGACACTTCAACTTCAGAAGGTTTCGATCAATTGGTTTATAGAAACAGTTTTTCTCGCATCTTTCCAATAATTTTGAAAAAAATCATATTTGACAGAAAGTTTCCGCATAACAAAATTACAGAAACAGTCGAATGCGAAAAGTCAGGTTTTGTGCCGATTCACGATGTTTCTGTTTCGTTTTTCATATTTCATGTGAGAAATCTTTCGATTCGAGAGTTATAGAACACCGCTACTGTATGGAACTAAGAAAATTGAGTTTTTGGCTTTTCAAATGGTTAAATTTGTGGCGGGTTGCCTTAATTAAATATTGGTCACATTGAAACGGAATGCACCACAATCCTAAAGACTTACATTCTTTTATAGTTTTGTATGGGCTATCGATTAATTTTTTTTTTTTTGGAAAATTTTCAGAACCCGTTCTGAAATTTTCCATTTTTAAAAAAAGTCAATTTATCAAAAATCCGGCCACTTTTTAATTTTTTTTTTAAGTTTAGATGTTTGTCCACCCACACAAAAAAATTCAGACACGAGTATTTCGTTATTTTTTTGAGATAATCCCATTTGAATTTTAAATTTCATAACAATTTAGTAATTTGCTTGTATTTTCTTGTTTTAACGTTGCGAATGAGTATTATTAATTGCATAAATATTACTCATACGCTCTGTTGAAACAAGAAAATACAAGCAAATTACTAATTTGTTATGAAATTTTAAATTCAAATGCGATTTTCTCGAAAAAAACGAAAAACGCGTGTCTGATTTTTTTTTGTGGATGGACAAACATTTAAACTTAAAAAAAAATTTTAAAAAAGTGGTCGGATTTTTGATAAATTGACTTTTTTAAAAAATGGAAAATTTCCAAAAAAAAAAAAAAATTAATCGATAGCCCATACAAAACCATATTAGAATGTAAATTTTTGAGATTGTGGTGCATTCCGTTTTAATGTGATAAATATTTAAGGCAACTCGCCACAAATTTGTCCATTTTTCCTTAGGAAGCGTGGTCAAGCCTCCTAAGCCTAGTTTTTGAAAAATTAAAAAACCAAAAACGCAATTTGCTAAGTTTCATATACGGCTACCCATACAACCTATTCAGAGGTTTACGGTACACATTTTTTTTTTTTGACATTTGGTGTGGAATACCTCATATGTGTGTTAAAAAATGTGAATATTCATATATAATTGTCTTTGTATTTGTTTAATAAATTAATGCAATTCCAAATATTTTTTTTTAATTCTCATTTTTGTTCCAAATTTTTCTTCTAGAACCGATTCCGAAAAAAAAATATGTTTTAATTTTGCTTACAAACACCTGTTGCTTTTGGGACAATCTCTAAATAAAAAGAGTCGGTATTGCACAAGAATTGGAACAGGTTCTAGGGAAGTATAAGTTGATCCACAGTCGGTTCTTTGTAACCGAAAATTTTGAGGCACCGAAAAAATTCCATCCAACATTTTACGAAAAATTAGTACTTAATTTCGTATTTTTACGAAAGTAACGAAAATGATTAGTAAATATTTTTTTTCTAATACTTACGAATGTTGACTACATATTACGAAAAAAAAATTGTAAATGCTTTTGTAATTTTACGAAAGTAACGAAAAAAATAATGTAAATGCATCTTTCGTAAAATATACGAATGTTGACTACATATTACAAAAAAAGTGTACAGACTTTCATATTTTTACGAAAATAATTCGTAAATCTTCTTTTGTAAAATATACGAAAGTGTTCCTCCAAAAAATCATAAAATCATCTCAACTTATTATCATAAGTTCTTGTAGTGTGAAAATAGCCTTAAACAAAATCACTGTAAATAATGAATGAAATCTTATAAGTCTCTGTTACGAAGAAACAATTAATTGCTTGAAAGATCTGTAAAAAAATAAAGGGACAATATTCTTGCTGTCAAAACGTTGATCTTACTCTCAAGAAAGAATTTTTACATGCAATTTAATTTATTTAACGATTTTTTTTTTATTTTACGAAAGATATTCGTAAAAAAAAAATATTTCGTGAATTTTACGAAATAATTTCGTAAAAAACAAGAAAAAAAAATTCGTTTATTTTACGAAAATTTTTGTAAAATACGAAAATTTATTGCGTTTATTTTCCGAAATTTTTTTGTAAATACAAACAAATTTCGTTTATTTCACGAAATTTTTTTGTAAAATACAAAAAAAAATTTTGTTTATTTTACGAAAAAATATCGTGCATTTCGTACATTATACGCAAGAATTTCATTTTGAAACAACAAAATTTTTCGTACAATGTACGAACGTTTTCGGACATATAAGGCAGGATTTTTTTTCGATGTGGGTATATTCATAAACAAAGTGACCATTTTTTCTGGTCTCAAATCAGTACCCCATTTTTTTCTAAAAATAAATCTCTTAAAACTTTTCCCTTTGTGAAGAATTTGTTCAACACTCAAAAATTTCGGCAAAACTATCAAACTTGGGTCAATAAGTATTTCAGTACAACAACTCTTTCAAAAAAAAAAAGAATTGCCATAAAATGGTGTCGTTATTTTGCAGAAAATTTAGTTAACTTCAAACTAAAGATGCGCTCGTGACACGAAATTTTCGTAATTCACGTGATTCACGCGTGATCGTGAGTAAAATTTTTTTTAACTCACGTGATCGTGAGTGCGCGTGATTAGAAAAAATAAATTCGTGCGTGAGCGTGCGTGAGTAATTTTTATTTCGTGAGTCTGCGGGATTGTTTTGTACTGTTTGAAACAGAAAACAAGTAAAAAAATCGTCATTATATTGAATATAGAGGGTAATTAATACAAAATTGTGATTTAAATAAATTTTTATTATTGTTTTAAGGAAATTAAATACTTTTTGTGCAAGAAATCCAAAAAAAGTAAAATAAAAAATTTGTTAATTTTAATTTCGTGAGTCTTCGTGAGCGTGATTATTTCGTGAGCGTGAGAAAAATTTTAGTTGCTCACGTGAGCGTACGTGAACGTGAGCAGAAATAACAATTTCGTGCGTGAGCAATATTTTTATTTCGTGAGCGTGAGTGTGCGTGAGTCAAAATTCACTCACGCATCCATCTCTACTTCAAACAACTTCATTTGAATGTATTACCAACAAAATGGTGTCAGATTCTGAACATTTTCAAAAAAAATGTTTTTGAAAATATCGATAGCCCACACAAAACTATATAAGAATGTAAATTTTTGAGATTGTGGTGCATTCCGATTTAATGTGATAAATATTTAATCAAGGCAACTCGCCACAAATTTGACCATTTTTCCAAAATTTAACCACGCCTAACCCCAGTTTTTAAAAAATTGAAAAACCAAAAACGCAATTTTCTAAGTTCCATATAGGGCTATCCCATAGATGGGAATTTTTCATTACCATTGAAATTTAATTACCATTGGTTGATATCAATGGTAATGAAAAAATTTTCATTACCATTTAATGGTAATTAAATTTTTTTTAATTGAAAAAATAATTACTAATTGTAATGAAATGCACCAATTGTTGAAAAACACCAATTATAATTGGTTTCAAAACCATTGGTTTGCACATTTTTGTTATTTTGAAAAGTTAAAAATTGAAACATCAAAGAATGTTTTTACAAAAAAAATATGAAAATGTATATATGAAAGACAAAAACACAACGCAAATAAAAATTTCAAATATTGTGTTATACAAAGGCAATCAACGTGTGTTTGGTTTATAAAATGTGAAAAACTAAAACACCATATAACAAAAAACAACGAATATTTTCAAATTTTAACGATTTTGACAATATTGTGACGACTTTTACTAATGGTAATTATTTTTTTTAAGTGATGCCATACCAATGGTAATTATTTTTTTTTAATTTTCATTAGTAATTAAATTGATAAATAATTTAATTGGTACAATTGATACAACCAATGGTAATGAAAAAAATTTCATTACCATTGACATCAATTAAATGGTAATTAAACCATCAATTAATTGGTCCCTTTAATTAATTAGTCCCAACTATGGGCTATCCATACAACTTATTCAGAAGTTTACGATACACATGTTTTTTTTCGCTGGACAATTGGTGTGGAATGCCTCATATGTATGTTTTTTTTGCACTTTACTCACTAATATATTTTGTAATACTAAAAGAATTATATAGATCACATTTTATAACAAAAAAAAAAAACTCTCCTATTTTTCTCTACTATAATAATTCATAAATTCTAATTGAATTTTAAGCAGTGTTTTTGATACATAAACTTTTTTTAGATTCTTCAAATAACACAAAAAAAAAATCCTAGAACTTTTTACATAAATTTACTGCAACCAACTGTTTGTGGTTAAGACGGCATTATAAATTCATAACCCAACACCACCAAAAAAATACAAAAAAAAAAAACTACACCAAAAACTTAACACAGATACTAGAGAAAAAAAAAAATAAAACAAAAATACAAATACTATGATGAAGAAATTTAACAATTTTAATCTATTTGATGTGAAAATAAAACCCGAATGACCATAATTTTTAAACATAAAAAAAAACTGGAATTTTTGCATAACGGAGCAAAAAGTTTTTATTTGGGGAAATTTGCCTTAAACTCAACTGAACCAAATAAAGGCCGTTTTATATTTAGATAACCGGAGAGTGAAAAGGAAGAAATGTAAAAAAGCAGTGCATACATTTAGGCGCTTAACACCCGCAGTTTTGTGTGAAGTTTTTAAAATTATGTTTTTTGTTATGATAAATGATGATGATATTCTCTTATGCATGCGTTGGTTGGTTGGTTGGTTGGTTAGTCGGTGTTGGGGTTGTGTGGCTTATTATATGGACGTTGGTTATTTTTGGTCCGTTGCTGGGAAAGATGAATGAATGCCTGGTTAGATGTTGGCTTATGTTGTTGTAATTTTTTTTACTTTAAATATGTTGTATTTTATTTTATGCTTATTCCATTTGTATAAATTTTCCCAAATATATTTTTTTCTGCTGGTTTTGGTATTTTTTCAGATTTTTTATTTTTTTTTTTGGTTGTGGTGTTGTTCTAAAAAGTTTGTGTGGTCTTCCTGTAAACTCATACCCCGTTTTCATTGTTAAACCCCACAGCTTGCAATTTCCTTATTGCTAGCCCTTAGAAGTACGTTGCAAACATTATAACGTAAAAACACAAAAAAAAGTTTAGTAATAAAATATTTACCATTCCTGCTGTTACTGATGGATTTTGGCCATATTTTAAATTGCTGTTTTATTCATATTTTTATTTTAATATATACAATACACCTTTATTTCTTCCCACACAACTGCGAAAACACCATGAATAAAAAATAAAAAAAATATTGCAATTAAAACGTTAAAAAGGTTTACGAGATATATTTCCCATAGAAAAAGTAACATGTTTTGAGAAATTTCTCCTCTGGAAAATGTATCAGTTTCTGAGATAATTTTAATATAGAAAAAACATTTTTCTTATGGAAAAAGTCTCAGATTCTGAGACATTTTTCTTATAGAAAAAGTCTCCGATTCTGATAAATTTTTGTTATAGAAAAAGTGTCAAATTCAGAGACCTTTTTCTTATAGAAAAAGTGTCAGATTCTGAGACATTTTTCTTATAGAAAAAATCTCAAATTCTGAGACATTTTTCTTATAGAAAAAATCTCAAATTCTGAGACATTTTTCTTAAAGAAAAAGTCTCAGATTCTGAGACATTTTTCTTAAAGAAAAAGTCTCAGATACTGAGATATTTTTCTTAAAGAAAAAGTCTCAGATTCTGAGACATTTTTCTTGAAGAAAAAGTCTCAGATTCTGAGACATTTTTCTTGAAGAAAAAGTCTCAGATTCTGAGACATTTTTCTTAAAGAAAAAGTTTCAGATTCTGAGACATTTTTCTTAAAGAAAAAGTCTCAGATTCTGAGACATTTTTCTTAAAGAAAAAGTCTCAGATTCTGAGACATTTTTCTTAAAGAAAAAGTCTCAGATTCTGAGACATTTTTCTTAAAGAAAAAGTCTCAGATTCTGAGACATTTTTCTTAAAGAAAAAGTCTCAGATTCTGAGACATTTTTCTTATAGAAAAAGTCTCAGATTCTGAGACATTTTTCTTAAAGAAAAAGTCTCAGATTCTGAGACATTTTTCTTAAAGAAAAAGTCTCAGATTCTGAGACATTTTTCTTAAAGAAAAAGTCTCAGATTCTGAGACATTTTTCTTAAAGAAAAAGTCTCAGATTCTGAGACATTTTTCTTAAAGAAAAAGTCTCAGATTCTGAGACATTTTTCTTAAAGAAAAAGTCTCAGATTCTGAGACATTTTTCTTAAAGAAAAAGTCTCAGATTCTGAGACATTTTTCTTAAAGAAAAAGTCTCAAATTCTGAGACATTTTTCTTAAAGATTTTTCTTAAAGAAAAAGTCTCAGATTCTGAGACATTTTTCTTAAAGAAAAAGTCTCAGAATCTGAGACATTTTTCTTAAAGAAAAAGTCTCAGATTCTGAGACATTTTTCTTAAAGAAAAAGTCTCAGATTCTGAGACATTTTTCTTAAAGAAAAAGTCTCAGATTCTGAGACATTTTGCTTAAAGAAAAAGTCTCAGATTCTGAGACATTTTGCTTAAAGAAAAAGTCTCAGATTCTGAGACATTTTTCTTAAAGAAAAAGTCTCAGATTCTGAGACATTTTTCTTAAAGAAAAAGTCTCAGATTCTGAGACATTTTTCTTAAAGAAAAAGTCTCAGATTCTGAGACATTTTTCTTAAAGAAAAAGTCTCAGATTCTGAGACATTTTTCTTAAAGAAAAAGTCTCAGATTCTGAGACATTTTTCTTATAGAAAAAGTCTCAGATTCTGAGACATTTTTCTTAAAGAAAAAGTCTCAGATTCTGAGACATTTTTCTTAAAGAAAAAGTCTCAGATTCTGAGACATTTTTCTTAAAGAAAAAGTCTCAGATTCTGAGACATTTTTCTTAAAGAAAAATTCTCAGATTCTGAGACATTTTTCTTAAAGAAAAAGTCTCAGATTCTGAGACATTTTTCTTAAAGAAAAAGTCTCAGATTCTGAGACATTTTTCTTAAAGAAAAAGTCTCAGATTCTGAGACATTTTTCTTAAAGAAAAAGTGTCAGATTCTGAGACATTTTTCTTAAAGAAAAAGTCTCAGATTCTGAGATATTTTTCTTAAAGAAAAAGTCTCAGATTCTGAGACATTTTTCTTAAAGAAAAAGTCTCAGATTCTGAGACATTTTTCTTAAAGAAAAAGTCTCAGATTCTGAGACATTTTTCTTAAAGAAAAAGTCTCAGATTCTGAGACATTTTTCTTAAAGAAAAAGTCTCAGATTCTGAGACATTTTTCTTAAAGAAAAAGTCTCAGATTCTGAGACATTTTTCTTAAAGAAAAAGTCTCAGATTCTGAGACATTTTTCTTAAAGAAAAAGTCTCAGATTCTGAGACATTTTTCTTAAAGAAAAAGTCTCAGATTCTGAGACATTTTTCTTAAAGAAAAAGTCTCAGATTCTGAGACATTTTTCTTAAAGAAAAAGTCTCAGATTCTGAGACATTTTTCTTAAAGAAAAATGTCTCAGAAGAGAGACTTTTTTCTTATAGAAAAAGTCTCAGATTCTGAGACATTTTTCTTATAGAAAAAGTCTCAGATTCTGAGACATTTTTCTTATAGAAAAAGTCTCAGATTCTGAGACATTTTTCTTAAAGAAAAAGTCTCAGATTCTGAGACATTTTTCTTATAGAAAAAGTCTCAGATTCTGAGACATTTTTCTTATAGAAAAAGTCTCAGATTCTGAGACATTTTTCTTATAGAAAAAGTCTCAGATTCTGAGACATTTTTCTTATAGAAAAAGTCTCAGATTCTGAGACATTTTTCTTATAGAAAAAGTCTCAGTTTCTGAGACATTTTTCTTATGAAAAAAGTCTACGATTCTGAGACATTTTTCTTATAGAAAAAGTCTCAGATTCTGAGATATTTTTCTTATAGAAAAAGTCTCAGATTCTGAGACATTTTTCTTATAGATAAAGTCTCAGATTCTCAGACATTTTTCTTATAGAAAAAGTCTCAGATTTTGAGGCATTTTTCCATATAAAATTCTTTTCGTATTGTTTTCTGTGTATGTTGCTTACTTTATTAAAGATCGAAGTATACATTTAATTACTTTTTTTTAAACTTTCCTCATTATAATTTCCAATATAAAATATTTGTTTAATACTAAAATTTTAATTAATCAATCAATGCAAGTTTTGTTTATACAATTTTTACCACAGTAAATATTTAATGTATTGCAAAAAAAAAACAAAAAACTAAATAAAACAAACAGTCTAAAAATAAATACATGTCCCGAGAAAAATGTCTGGTTTCAAATTAAACATGAAACAATTGGAGTGGAAAACAAAAAAAAACAAGTAGAAAAGTTAAATTCGACTTTGCCGAATCTATGAATACCCTCCACAATGCATTTTTTTAAAGGGTAGTACATTTGTTAACGTGAAAAAATTAGCAATTTTGATTAGAAATATTTTATTTTGAGTAAAAAAACTCTTTTTTTGTCATTAAAAAAAAAAAATTACTAATTTTTTTTTTTGAGTGTAAAATTTTTTTCGAGTGTAATGTTTTTTTTTACTGTAAAAATATTTCTGAGTGAATGCACGTACGTATGTACACAAAATATTGTCATTTTTGTAAAAAAAAACTAAATTTTTTTTGTGTAAATTTTTTTTGAGTGTAAAATTTTTTTTGAGTGTAAAATTTTTTTTGAGTGTAAAATTTTTTTCGAGTGTAATTTTTAGGTTACCAATGCTTTTAAGACTAAACAAGTTTAAAAAGCATTGCTTTAAAATTAAACAAGTTTGAAAAGCATTGTTTAGTTACCACCAATGCTTTTAAAACTTGTTAAACACGTGGCATTTTAGATGAACCTAATCTGAAATTCAGGGTTTTGCTTATAACTTTTGAACCACTGGACCGATTGAGCTGAAATTTAATACCAAACAGACCCGGGGAACGGCAAAGATACGTGCCAAGCTTAAGTAGTATCATTATTGTTTTTCGAAAGTTATCGTGTTTTTTACCTCGTAAATTCGAGAAAAACCCTTGCCGAAATTTACTCTTTTGCTCATAACTTTTGAACCACTGGACCGATTTGGCTGGATTGCAATACCAACCTGACCAGATAAATGACAAACATATATGCCAAACTTCAGTAGCCTCTGTAAAGTCTTTCAAAAGTTAGCGTGTTTTCTACGGACAGACAGACAGACGGACGGACGGACGGACGGACATCGCTAGATCGACTTAAAATCGATCGAGGATCATAAATATATATACTTTATCGGGTCCTAGACCAATATTTCGAGGTGTTACAAACGGAATGACAAACTTATATATACCCTCTATCACTAGAGTGGAGGGTATAAAAAAAGGAATGTAAAAAACCATTGAATATTTAACCATAGCGTCAGCGGCAGTAATTTTGAATAGAGATTAACAAAACATTTTTTAGTTATTCACACTCATACTTGCTCTAACAATAAGTTAAAAAAAAAAAAAAAAAAAAAGATTGTTAGTCCTTCTAAACCGACCATATAATACCCTACACCCGTGTTTCTCGGAAAATGATTCCTAAGTCCTAAGACCGACTAAGGTAGACTAAAACTGGCGGCCAATACTGGCCTAGTAACGTAAACGGCAGCATAAGTAATTTCATGACTCATTATTTTTGGTATTTCAGTTTGACCCGGTGACTTAAATGATAACTCTGATCTACGGATGTTCCGTACGATATGTGAACAGAATTGAACATGGAATGGTATTTTAACAAGTATAAACTTTTTTTTTTACAAAAAATAAGACGCGGATTTTTTTTTTCAAATTTTTTTTTTCTCAAAAGTAGTTTCTTTTTAAATTAAGTTTTTTGCAATAATCTTTTGCATTGAAGAGGGTGTCAATACATTTGGCAAGGTCGAATATATATATTTTACATGTTTTTTCTATAATTATTTTAAAAGAATTCCTTACTCCATAACGTTAAAACAAATTGTTTCGGAACTTAGAAAATTTTGACATGTAATATTGTCTCCGATCATGGAATAAGTATGTTGGAGGCATTTTCGTGACCAGTCACTGAATACGTGGTTTTCGGATCGAGCTGTAATGTGTCTAGAAACAATAATTTAGTTATTTAAAAACATCAGCACGAAGTTTTTATACCCTGTACAATGGACTGGTGTAAAAAATGCCTGCGAATTTTGTACTCTTGCCCAAAACATTAAATCATGATAATGTTTTGCGGAAGATTTGGGTGTACTTGCCAAAGCAAAGTTTTTTTTTAGAAAAAATAATTTTATATTACTATTTACTATTCCATGCAAAACGAATTGAAATATCAGTCGAGGACCCCGTTAAAAAACCAAAAGAGCTGTACATTTCGTAAGTGAGTGCAAAAATAAATTCATAAAAGTGTTTTTACATTTTGGAGAGTATAAAAGATTCGGCACAATATAATATAAGACTCTCACTTGTTTTATGTACATTTGATAAACAAATGGAAAATTTTTATTTTTTGAGGATGTTTATTCTGGCTCGAGGTCATTATTTTCTTTACTAATTAAAACCATGATATTCTCATAGCATAATTTTCAAGAAAATAATTTTTTTGTTTTAAATTTATTTATGTTGGTCATTTTTGCAAGACTTAATCGACACGTGTTCTGGAAAGCTTAGACTTGGTGAAAAAGTAGTTTTCGTAAAACAAAAATGGATATTTTTTCACGAAAAACTAAATTATGCTAAAAAAAATTTAATGATCCCAAAATTTTTGGTGAAAAAAAATTTTGATGAAAAAAGTTTTTGTGAAAAGAAAATTTTTTTGATGTTAAAATAATTGATGAAATAAAATATGAAAAAAAAAAATTTTTATGAGAAAAAAATTGAGAAGAAAAAGTTTAATAAAAAAAAGTGATGAAAAAAAATTAATGAAAAAAAATATGATAAAAAATAAATTTTAATGAAAAAAAAAATTTGATAAAAATAAAAAGTAATGAAAAAAACAATGATGAAAAAAAAATTTGATGAAAAAACAAAAAGTTTGATGAAAAAAAAATTATAAAAAAAAAAATTTGATGCAAAAAAAGGTTGATAAAAAAAAAAAATTAATGAAGAAAAAAATTGGATGGAAAAAAAATTAATGAAAATAAAAACATTTTTTTTGTTGAAAACGTTTTTCACCACCAGCTGGTGAAAAACGGTTTTATTCACCACGAGGTGAATTTTTATCCAAGTTACAAACCCAAGTTTTTAAAGTTTTTGGTTTTAAGAAAATGAAAATAGTAATTCTTGTTTTCTTTTTCGTTAATTGTTAGCTAATATAGTCAAACTGAGGTGGCGTCCTGCAACTTTTTTAAAATTAGACACCAGCCTAAAAACATTATCATAACGTCCCTAAAAGGAACGTTATGCGGGGGAAAAATACATTGTTTCATCTCAATGTATTATAGTTGTTGAATGCTCAGTAGTATTGATATAGAATGTTTATAAGTTTGCCTCAAGTCCTTCGGTCTGTTTAAATCACGCTTACTTTCGAAAGACTACTCTGAGGATACTAAAAAGTTGGTATACATATTTGAAATTTTTTAGATCAAGTTGGTATTGAATTTATGTGAAATCGGGGCTCAGAAGTTATGAGCAGAACCGTGAGTTTTGAATGGATTTTATTGTGAATTCAAGTGTTGAACATTGATAAAAAAAATTGATATGAGGTTTTTTTCACTCAAAAAATATTTTACACTCAAAGAAAGTTTTTCACTCAACATATAAATCTTGCACCCAAAAAATGGGTTTTACTTAAAATTGTTATGAATTTTTTTCTACGTTAAAAAAATATTGTCATTAGAAAAAGTTTTTCTAATTGATATCAAAAGTACCTACATTTACTTGGTACAAAAAGCATTTTTTTTTTCCAAAAATAAAAACTAAATTAAATATATAGTCCGTGTTCTGAGGATTCACGAATAAATGTTGTTTGTTAACAATTGTGTGCTACCCTAATGAATATTTATATTTTAGTTAATATGTAGAAAAGCCATTCAACGCAGACATATATTCCCACAAGTAATAATATGGAATTTTAATTTAAAAAAATCGTAAACAATTTTAAATGAAACATGTCGTGGAAAAGTAACAAGAGTGAAATAATAAGTTGAATGCAAAAACGATGTTCCCTAAACCAATCTATACCGCTCATTTATTTTAGTTTTGTTTTTATTTAAATATCAGATTGCTGTAAGTAATATTTTATCTTAAATTGTATCCATTGGTATTGGATAACGTTAACCCGTGGCTCATTAAGGTCGAAGTTCACAAGGTAAAAAAAAATTCCAAACAAGCAAAAAAATGTTTTTTTTCGATTTTTAAATGTAAGTGGACTTTATTAGCTTATTATCGGTAAAAACATGTTCATTTTTAACGGACAAGTTTTTCAATTTCAAAATGAACTTTAAAAAAAAAAAAAATTGGTTTACCTTTATACATTTGAAGGGCTTATTGTAAAAAATCGATAAGCAACATTTCATTTTATGGTGGGATTTGCCTTAAAACTTTTAAAATAATGTAGAAAATAGAATGTTTGCAGAACTTTTATTTCTTTCTTTCTTTCTGCTCACACTAACATATAATCACGTGAGTATATTTAATACAACTCACACTCACGTGCACTTACATAATCTTAACTCACGAAACACTTTTTTACAAAAAAAAAACAAATTTCACAATTTTTACGAAAATGTTTTAAGGCTGGGGTCTAATTTTAAAAAATATCTGATTTTTAATTTTTTTAACCCTTTTAAAAAACCAAAAATCTTTAATAAAATCGCAAGTTTTTCAAATATTTTCGAATTTATTAGTGAAATCTGTTAATAGCTCACATAGAAAAATATAAAGAAAATCAGAAGAAATTTTGTCAGATTTTTTAAAATAACTTGTGGAATTGACGATATATGCATAGATAAATAGGTTCTAAGGTGATGATCAGATTGAAAATGGTTGTATGTTGAATTTATAATTTAAAACAAAACAAGTAAAAAAGTTAAATTCGTCCTTGCCGAATGTAGTGATACCATCCACAATTTCAAAAAGATTATTGCAAAAACTTTTTTTTTGAAGGAAATTACTTTTGAAAAAAAAATTTCCGCAAAAAAAAAAATTTATAAAAAAAAATCCGCGATTTTTTTTCTTTTTTTGTCAAAAAATATGTTCATACTTGTTTAAATACTATTTGGTGTTCAATTATGTTTACATATGTCAACCACCAGGCGAATTAAAGCATTTTGTATTTTTAGGTTATGTTCAATGTACTAAAATTTTTGAGGTGTTTCATTCATAACTTATGAACCGTTGAACCGATATCGCTCGAATGCAATACCAAACTTCTCGGGAGAACTTCCAATGAGTATGTTAAATTTCAGTCATATCTGTGTAGCATTTTGGTCGTGATCACATTTTCCACAGACAGACAGACGGACATCGCTAGAATGTCTTAAAATCGATCGGGCATCATCAATATATATACTTTATGGGGTCCCAGACCGATATTTCGATGAGTTACAAACGGAATAACAAACATATATATACCCTCTATCACAAAGTGGAGGGTATAAAAAAAAATTATTTAACTAAAACTACTTTTTTAAAAAATTTGAAAATTTAAAAAGGTTTGCAATATTTTGTTTTTCTTACTTTAAAAAATTTTGAGTAAGTTAACAAATATTTGTGTTTGCGTACGTACAAATACAAAAAAATATTTTAAAATTATAAAATATATAAAATATATAAATAAAATTTTAAGTACTTACAGGCCTCATGATAACAACTAAAGTTCATATTTTCTTATTTTAAATTCAGCCTCAGATTTTATATGTTTTTGTTTTTTAAATGCACCTAAAAATATTCTGTTATTATATTACTTGAAAAATAATAATACATATTGGTTGTACATTCTGAGGATAAAACATTCGGTTTCGTGATAATATTAAAGAAAATAAATGCACCTAAAAATATTCTGTTATTATATTACTTGAAAAATAATAATACATATTGGTTGTACATTCTGAGGATAAAACATTCGGTTTCGTGATAATATTAAAGAAAATAAAAATTATATTACAATTTTTATATGATACGTTTAAATTTTGATTAATGCACTTATCACATTTCTATGGCGTTATAGTTTTATAACAAAAAAAAAACTTAAGTCGTAAAATAAAAATAATAAAATTTTTATTTAAAAAAACAGTTTTTATGTTGAGTTTATGATTGGAAGAAATATTTGCTAAAAATAATAATAAAATTACAAAGGGCCCGACCTAAATGGGGCCCGAAATGCCAATAAATTCGCTTGTACGAAATTTCTTTTTAAAGAAAATTTAACTTTTTCTACAGAAAAAATCTCAGAATTTAACAGATTTTTCGAATGCATCTGAGACTTTTTTTTTCTATAGCAGAAATTTGTCCTATAAAATTCTTAAATTTAGAGAAATTTTTCCTGCACTTTTCGTATGGAAAAAATCTCACATTCTGAAATATTTTTGAAATGTTTCAGATTCCGAGATATTTTTTGTTCACAAAAAGTCATAGAATCTGAGACATTTTTCGAAAAAAAGTCTCAGATTCTTGGAAATTTTTTTTAGAAAAACTCTTATAGTCTCAGATTCTGAGACATTTTTCGTATACAAACATTTTTCTTATTGAAAAAGTCTCAGAATACCAGACATTTTTCGTACAGAAAAAGTCTCAGAAGACATTTTTCGAATAGAAAAAGTCTTAGATTCCGAGACATTTTACGAATAGAAAATGCCTCAGACTCTAATACGCTTTTCGTATAGAAAAAATCTTAGATTCCTATACATTTTTCGTATAGAAAAAGTCTTACTCTTTGAGACATTTTTCGTATAGAAAGAGTCTTAGACACTGAGACATTTTTCGTAAAGATATAGTGTCAGATTCTGAGAAGTTTTTTTCGTAAAGATGAGCTCTCAGATTTTGAGATTTTTTTCGTATAAAGATATTCTCAGATTCTAAGACATTTTTTTGTAAAGAAATAGTCGCAGGTTCTGAGACTTTTCTGATTTTGAGATTTTTTTTTTAGATTTTCCTAATTTGATTACAGTTTTTAGTGACCCGTTCAAAAGATATCGAATTTTTAAAAATTGGTAGTGTGTTCCTTTACTCAAACTTCTGTTACTAATAACTTCTTCAATAATGGTCCAAATTTATTTTCTTTTATTTCAAAATTTTTGCTTTTTTACGTACTTTTCAAAAAAAAAAACCCAAAAAAATTCTTAAAAGCGCTCTAGTATGCGATTTTTAAGTTTTAAAATTTAAATCTCATTTTTGTAAATGTTTGTACTCTTCGATTTTCTTGAAATTTTTTTTGTGTTAAACTTCTATGGATTCTAAAAATTTTTCGCCCAGGAGGATCGTGGGATAACGATTATTACTTTTTTTTTAATTTTTTGAAAAAAAATTATTGTAATTTTCCAATCTTAAAATCATTTCTACTACTCCAATGGTGCGTCATAGAGGGGTCATGTAGAAGACCGACCCCCATTAATTTTTACGTCTTAACATTTCTTTGGAACAAAATAATACCCTATATCCAATTTCTAAGGGGGCTCCCACACAAAACAACATTTTCCAAAATTTGCTAGAACCGCTCTGACTGCCCTAATAGTTCCCTAAGAGCAACAAAATGTATGACCGACTTACAATATTTTTTAATCCAAACATTTTCTCTGAACACACCTACCCTGTATCTCTTATTGTTAAGGCGGTCCACACACATTTTTTTTTTACACATAGAAAACAAATTTGCTAATTTCCAACTGAAATTCAGTTGTTGCAACAAAAAATCGGTGGATGCATTTGAATTAAGGTTGAAACAACTAAATATCGGTAGTTAGAACAAATTTTTGTTATCGCAACTGTCTTTTAATTGAAACAACTATAAAATTCATTAGCCATATCAAAAGGTAGCAGCAGCAACCGAATTTTGAGTTAATACAACTGAAAAATTCAGTTGGAAATTTATTTTTCTCTGTGTATTTTTTGTAAATTTGTTTTATTTAATCAGCTTTTACCAGTCCAATGGTGCGTCCGAGAGGGTTCATTAGTGAGACCGACCCCCATTTATTTTTACCCTACAACATTTTTTTTAAACATACCTACGCTCTATCTCCACTCCCTAAGTAGGCTTCCATTCAAAATTACTTTTTTATAAAATTTGCTCCAACTCTTATTTGTATGGGAGCCTACTTAGGGAGTGGAGATAGGGCGTAGGTATGTTTTAAAAATATGTTGTAGGGTAAAAATAAATGTGGGTCGGTCTCACCAATGACCCCTCTCGGACGCACCATTGGACCGGTAGAAGCTGATTAAATAAAACAAATTTACAAAAAATAAAAAAAATTGTATGGAAACCGCCTTAACAATTAGAGATAGAGGGTAGGTGTGTTCAGAGAAAATGTTTGGATTAAAAAATATTGTAAGCCGGTCATACATTTTGTTGCTCTAAGGGCACTATTAGGTCAGTTAGAGCGGTTGGAGCAAATTTTAAAAAATGTCGTTTTGTGTGGGAAAGGAAATAGGAGATAGGGTATTAGTTTGTTCCAATGAAATGATAAGACTTAAAAATGAATGGGGGTCGGTCTTATATATGACCCCTCTATGACGCACCATTGGAGCAGTAGAAATGATTTTAAGATTGGAAAATTACAATAAATTTTTTTCAAAAAATTTAAAAAAATAGTAATAATCGTTATCCATCCTCCTGGGCAAAAAATTTGTAGAATCCATAGAAGTTTTACACAAACAAATTTAAAAAAAATCGAAGAGTACAAACATTTTCGAAAATGAGATTTAAATTTTAAAACTTAAAAATCGCATACTAGAGTGCTTTCAAGAATTTTTTGGGATTTTTTTTTTTTTTAAAGTAAGAAAAAAAAAAAAAATTTGAAGAAAAAAAAAAAATTGAAATTTTGACCATTATTGAAGAAGTTATGAGTAAAAGCAATTTGAGTAAAGGAACAAACTACCAATTTTTAAAAATTTGATATATTTTGAACGGGTCATCAAAAAAATCTGAAAATTTACCATGATGGAGTTTTTGATGGGTACTAAAAACTGTAAACAAGTTGGGAAAATCTAAAAAAAAAATTTTCAAAGTGTCCAATTTGACATGGAATGCCCCATATATATTGACGCATTCTAGTAGAATAAAGAAATCATCTTGTGGTAATTTATTTAATCAATCTTTTATTTCTTAAACATTTTAATATAAAGCTCCAAATTTTCTATTTTGGGAAGTGTCGACAACGGGTCCTTATGGGTTAACAATTCCCTTGAATTTTAATATTTTTTTGCCTCATATTAAAAAGCCAAAGGAGTAATAAAAAATTAAGTTTCAGTTAATATATGACAAAATTTATTTTTAAAAAATAAAACCAAAAAATATATTTTGTTGAAATCCGCTGTTGTTGTAGGATATCAATTTTTTTTTTAATTTTCAATCTTCAACTATTTCATTACGAAATGGATAAAAATTATTAAAGTTTACTACAATTTTGTTTAGGAAATTTAAAAAAAAATTTTTTGGAGGTTTGAAGATTGTGCCAAATTCAAAAATTATTTTTGTTACCAAATTTATACGGGTTACCGATATCACAAAATCTTTATATTTTTTATCTGAGTACATTTGGGCGAATGTTAAACAAAAAATATTTAGTTTTACACATATTCAAAAAATTGTTAATTTAATTTTTCTTTTGAATTTAGTGACTTTTTGCCCAAGCCCCGGAACTTTGACAGAATTAAGCGTGGTCATAGAGTTAACCGATTTGGCTCAAAATTTTACCGTGTACTTATTTTAGGTCGTTTAACAAATCCAAGCTTGAGGAGCAACAAAAATCCAAAAATTTTCAAAATAAGGACCACTCTACTGTATATGGTTTAGTAATATGAGTATACCTAAGTGTATAGTGATGAGATATTAGAATAAATTAAGGGGGCCCCTGTAGGCTAGTTGGTAGCGTGCTAGCCTTTGTAACTGGAGGTCGTGGGTTCGATCCCCACCACATCCCTTGGTATTTTCGCTACAACGAGATGACGGTCATTTTTACCAGTTCTCGTTTAGGTTGAAACTATTAAAAACGGATTGTAATTAAATGTAAAAAATGAAATAAAAATACTTGATCATAGGATCAAAATTTGTATACATATATTATATATTAGAATAATTAAAGTTTTTCTTTGGTGGCCAAAAGAGTTAGAGGTAAAAAAGCGGATTTCTACTTCTGTATTTAAAAAATTTCATTTTTTGTTTGGGTTGTTGGAAAAACTAGGTGATAACTGAATAAAAATACTACTATATAAAAAATATAAATAATTTTTAGAAAGCTTAAATTAGAGCTTGAAAAATTTCCTATATACATTTTCTACAAAAATAGTCTATTGATATTTACCTGGTTTAGAATTGATAACTTTTCTTTTAAATAACTGAACCGTTTTCGAGATAACCTTAAAATGTGAATGTGATTTCCGAGATTTTGTTACCATATTCTTTTAAAAAGTTTGTCCATTTTTATATGTCATATAACTTAGATTATATCCATTTTATAAAAATTTGACTGTATTTATTAAATGTTCATTATATTTTGAAAATATACCCATTGGTGGCTAATTAAAATTTATATAAAACCATAAATTATATGCACATTAAATGACATTTTCCACATCTCTACCCACAAAAATAAAAGTGCATAAACCTAAATTTCTGCTTCATTTACACATGTGTATTAGGTCGGAGTGAAAAATCATTTAGCTATATGAATTTTCTAACTCGGGTAGCTTAAAAATTACTCCCCGAATTCCTAAAATAACTCATCTTTCACTCCAACCTTATGTATATTTTAATGTATGTGTGCTGCTGGTATTCTAATATTCATAGATGTCTATAGAAATTTTGTTATTTCAAAATTTTTGTTTATTTTATTATTTAATGTGGTAAAATTAACACATGCTTCCAAATGTCTATACATGAACGAATGTGAATAAGTTAAAATATTGTTGTTACTAATGTTACAATTTAAAGTTAAAATAATTTAGCACTTAAATCAAAATATTTATTAACTTTTTTTTTGTTGCTGTTTGTTAAATACATATTACAAACTAGAGATGAGCACGTGACTCGAATTTTGTGTGTTTTACGTGATTCACTCGTGATTTATCGTGAGTGTAATTTAGTTTTACTCACGTGATTGTGAAATAAATTTTCTGATTTGCTTTTATGAAACTAAATAATTTTTGTGCAAGAAATCGAAAAAATAAAATAAAAAAATGTTTAGTTTATAAAAGTTTATTTTAATTTCGTAAGTCTCCAAGAGTGTGAGAAAAATTTGGGTTACTCACATGAGCGTTCGTAAACGTTAGCATAATTAAAAATTTCGTACATGATATTTTTTTAAAGTGAGCATGCGTGAGTCAACATTTATTCCCGCGTCCATCTCTATTACAAACTACATATTACAAATTACATAAAACAAACATTTAAAGTACACATGAATTTAATTAAATATTAATTTTGATCGAATAATACACTCGAAATAAAATCTTTAACAGCAGATTATTATATTACTCCGTGCTACACCTAAAAATTTATAGATAACGGAGACAAAAATAGTTTTTCTCGATCCTTCGTTAAGTACTTTTTTTTATTAAAAATGTGTTAAAAGCCCGAAATTCTTAAATTAAAACTTAACAAAAATTAAATTGGTTGTTTTACAACCGAATTTTATGATTTTTTGTTTTGTTTTAAAGATACGAGTCTTACAAAAATATATAGAATCTGTTAAAAATTGGCTGAGATACAGCCCTTTATGTTTAAAAATGCACTTTTTTCAACAAATTATAATTTCCGTATATTATCAAAACATTGAAAAAAATTTATATTAACCATACAATAGGTGAAGGGGGGTGTGTACTTTGAATGAGTATTTTTAAATTTCTGAAAATTTTTTCAAACAAAACTCTTAACTAAAAAAAAAAAAAAAAAAAAATTTTATTTAACTTTCTTGCAATAATACTCAGAAAAAATTATCTTAACTTTTTATGACGGCAGTAACACTTTCAAACACGAAATACAAAAATTACCATGCATTTTGGGGGGTACCTGATATGAGTGTTTTCGATTTTTTGAAAATTTTATTAAACAAAAAAATTAAATCTTACTATTCTATAGCAATGGATTATTAAATCATCCTAAGGAGTCATTTGACTCCTTGAAATCCGCAAAACTCAAATGACTCCAAAAAAAAAATTGAGTCGATGGATATCCCCAATTTTTTAAATATTTAAGCCTTAGGATGTATTTAATAATCCATTGCTATAGAATAGTAAGATTTAATTTTTTTGTTTAATAAAATTTTCAAAAAATCGAAAACACTCATTTCAGGTATCCCCCAAAATGCATGGTAATTTTTGTATTTCATGTTTGAAAGTGTTACTGCCGTCATAAAAAGTAAAGATAATTTTTTCTGAGTATTATTGCAAGAAAGTTAAATAAAAAATATTTTGTTTTTTTTTTATTTCAACAAAATTTACATTTTTTTAAGTTTTTTCAAAATTTGGCCATTTTGGCTTTTTCTCGAAACTTTGACCTTCTTGCGCCTCGGGTTAATTTTATCCGATTTACCTCAAATTTTTACACAATTATTTTAACATCAAATGTCACAAAAATCCGCTGCGCGCTCCTCGAAATTCCAAAAAAAATAAAATAAAAAACCACCCTACTACCTATCTGTTAAATGTCATTTATTTTATACATCATGAGCATTAAATATTTAAAAATAATAGGGGTATCACCACCCTCATTTTATTTTGGAAATATATGAGTTTTGTGTGTTTCAAGGAATTTATTAATTTTTTTAATTGTTAAATTTTTTTGAGTGTTAACTTTTTTTTTGTGAGTGTAGAAATATTTTTTTTTAATATAACTGAAATCTATATATCGTCGAACTGTATTCAATAAATGACAACTCTAAAAAGCTTACTTTTCAGTAGAGCTAAAAAACTAGTTATTTCGCATATTATTGTAAAAATAAACAATGTATCTTCCATAAGATGACTTAAATATTCTAAATCAGCGGTTACCAACCTATGGTACGCGTACCACTAGGGGGTACGCGAAACTGTCTACGGGGTATGCAAAATTTTAGTAATTTGGACATTTGTTTTAGATTGACCTTTCAATGCTGGTTCCGCATCTGGCTTCCAAAGTTTCCATAACCTCAGGTTTTTAAGAAAGTTGAGGTCAATGTTTACAAAAGACGTATTTTTGTGCAATTTAGAGAGCATTTTTTGCGATATTTGAAATCTGACCACTTGTTTTCGATTAACCTTTCGATGCTGATTCCGAATATGGTTCCAAATTTTTCTAAGATGTCAGGTTTTTGAGAAAATGTATGTCAAAGTTCTCAAAAAAGCAGCATTTTTGAGACAGTTTCTGATAGAGTGAAAATTTCGGTACCATTTTGTTAAGCTAAAAATGTCCTTTCCTTGTACATATATACGGGGGTGTTTCATTCGAAAAGTTACGAATTTGTTGATCTGCCCTTGTATTAAAAAAAACAACATTTAAGAAATATCAAAAACATTTTATTTCCACCATCTGTTAAGTGTTTTTAGAACTTTTTTTAAGAGTTCAAAAACGTCTGTTGTTTTAAATTTTGGTGTAGAATCGACTGATGAAATCATATTTGCAATATTTTCAGTTGTTATTGCTCTGCAGAAAAATCAGCTAAAAATCCGCGTTTTCAGATGCATTAAACCACCCCAAAAAATACCACCATTATTTTGATCTCCCCTTAAGATCAAAAATTTCAAAATTAACTCTAATATTTATATGAGAATTTTTTTTAACGAAAACAAACAACTCTCTAGGGGGTTCGCGGCTGATAAAATTTAAAATTAGGGGTACGCGAGCCAAAAAGGTTGGTAGCCGCTGTTCTAAATAATTCTTCTACCTAAGTCCCAAATTTTATATTTTGCACTTGTTTGCGTATTTTTTAGAGATAGCATTTATTAGTATGTCAAAAAACAAATATTTTTTTTATAGTTGGCATATTTTGTCGGAAAATAAAAATATTTTTTTTTTGAAAATTTTTTATTATATTTTTTTTTTTGATTTTGTTATCCTTAGTACTGTTATTGCAAAAACTAAAAACAAATTAAAAATCTTTGCATATTTTTAAAAGTTATTAGCTCCGAAAGCCTTTTAATCTCAGGGTGGTCAGTTTTGGCATTCTGTAACTCACGCTGTATTTTATTAGGGTCACTCTAAACTTCACTTTCATTGGAAGTTTGAAGGAACAAAATCGGTTTACACATTCCAGAGAAAACGCATTACAAACAGAATTTAATATATAATTATATGCCAAATCGGACAATTGGAAAATTTATTTTTTTTTAGATTTTTGAACAGCTTTAAGCACTTTTCGGCTAAATTTTCAGATTTTTTTGATGACTCGTTCAAAAGATATCGAGTTTTCAAAAACTTTACTGAAACTTCTTTTAATCATAACTTCCTTAAAAATGGTCCAAATCTCATTTTATTTTTTAATTTTGTGTTTTTACTTTTTTAGTACTTAAAAAAAAAAATCTTTAAAGTGTTCTCGTATGCGATTTTTAAGTTTCAAAATTAAAATATAATTTTTGAAATTATACCCAGCAAAACTTGCATGACTTCCTGAACTAGTGCTGGAGTATTTCTTTTTTGCTCGACTAGTTCTCTATATCGTTCTCAGAGTCATGATTTTTGTTTGAAATTGTCACCCTCATAACTAGTTCTAGGGAAGTAGTCTAGGAACAATCACCCCTCCTATGGAATGGTTCCATCACTACTTCTAGAACCAGTTCCTTATTCCATTCTTTAACCCATGATTTTTCTTTGAAATTGTCACGACAGGAACTACTTCCAAGAAGCTATTGTGGCACTAGTTCTCTATCTCGTTCTCAGAGTCATGATTTTTGTATGAAAATGTCACCATCAGAACTAGTTCTGGAAAGTAGTCTAGGAACCCATGTATGGAACGGTTCTTTAAGTCATTCTAGAACCAATTCTTTATCCCATTCTTTAACCCATGATTTTTGTTTGAAATTGTCACCATCAGAACTAGTTCTAGGGAAGCAGTCTAGGAACATTTTGTACATTTTTTTTTGCAAAAAAAAAACTTTTTTGAATTATTTTTTGTTGAAAATATAACGCAATATCAGCACTTTACTGAACAAAATTAGTAGTATTTTTTGTTTTTTAGTCATTAATGCAATTAGAAATTATCTAGAAGGAGAATAAGGGATTTAAAAAAAAAAATATTGTAGGGACCAAAAAATATACGATTAATGCTTAGTTGGATTACTCAAATTGCTTACTATTTTTGCTACTATTTTTGCTACAATTGGAAAGTACTAAAAAGTAGTTTATTGCAGATTGTAGTAAGGTAATTGAATGGATCTATAAAAACCTATTTGCACTAATGCCCCAAAACTTAATAATACCAAACAAATTACCCAATACTTAATAATATTTTTAGCCCCTCTGTACATATTTCAAAAGGTTTGACTTTTTCCAAATAAAAGATGCAACAGAGAAATACGTAATCAAATATATATTTTTTTCTTTTTTGAAAAAAATTATAAGTTTTTGAAACAGCTTCTAAGATGTTATTTGAGAACCAGTATTTGTTTCATGGAAGTGGTGCAGAAGTCATGTACGACTAGTTCCGAAACTACTTCAAAAAAGCTCTTTGGAATCAAAATATTCCCTTTTGGATAACTTCTGGAACTAGTTGTGACATCACTAGTTCCAGGATGGTCTTTGAGAATCTATCGTGACAAGATTTGAAGTATTTCTAGAACTAGTTATTTTTGAATGACTCCGAAAAGTTTTGCTGGGATATATAAACATTTCCATTTAACTTTTGATTTTAAGGTTTAAAAAATATTAAAATTTTTTTTGAGGGCACATCAAAATCGTTTAGTACGCATATAAACATACATTTAGTGAGTTCAAATCCGTTCGCGTGAAGAACTTTCAGCTGACGGCGCCGTCAAAAGTTAAATGGAAATGTTGATATATAATTTCAAAAATTATATTTTAATTTTAAAACTTAAAAGTTATGGCGGTTTAAAGATTTTAATTGAAAACAAAAAATCTTAAAATTACAATTATGTTATTATTAGAATTTAACAAAATCAACGTTAATTAATGTTTCATACCATCCCCAATAAAAACCGGATAAATTACTAACATGGATATAAAATCAGGTTTTTACGATAAAAGTTTGTTTTAAAAAGTTGCTCTCTTAATGCTTGATATGCAATTTACGCGAAATCTAATGAGAAAGATCCAAATTAGAGGTCATATTCGGATTTAGCACCCTCGAATTAATTAAGAAACTTGTGCATTATGCAAAATTGTGAATTTTTAAAAGTGATGCAATTTCTGATAAATGAAATCTTGAAAGATAAATAAAATCCACAATCTTCAAAATATATTAATGCCGCTCAGTTTTGGGATAAAGCTTTATAAGTACGTGCAATTGCCATTTATAGAAATTAATTTCTATTAGCGGTTTGGGTGTGCCCTGGCGGTTTATCTGGAGACAAAATTGGCGTGTTTTCAGCGTACAGTTACATTAAATCCCAATTTTTGCACACGATCCATAATACGCATTACAAGCAATCGTCTGATGGGTATATTTTAAATCCAAATTCTTTTTACGTGAAAATACAAGCAAAAGTTCAAAATCGTGAAATGTCAGATTTTTGCAAAATTTTTGCTAATCAAAAAATATTTGGATCACGTGATGTGCTGGCCACTTTTAAGTAATATTGCGAATTTTCCTCGCAAAAAAGTGGATTTTTGATGACTTTCACGTTTTGTCTCTCAACTTTTGTCTAGCTAGTACTCCGCTCCTATTGAGGGCACATTCATGAGATTGCTTTTAAACTGTAGGGAATTACGACAGCTTCGTATTAGCTTTTGAAAATTATGAAGCGGCGCAAATTTCCTGATAAGAAAACGACGAAAAATTGAAAATGAAGAAATTTTAACTTACCACCAAATAACTTTTTTATTGTTGATGGCACATCAAATTCATAAATACATCTTTTTTTGAACGAGTATAGGGACCATATTTTTAAAATCTTCGAAGAATACGTTGGACGGCGCAAGTACAAAAGTCCAAAGAGTACATAATTTTAATGAAATTTCAATCGACTTTCCACATTTCGGAAGTTTGATTGTCGCTAACTACCGCAAATTAAGATTTTTGGCCTTAAGTGTTTGTAAGCTAATTGTATTAGAAGTCCTTTATGCATTTCTAATAAGGCCATATGGCCTTATTACCAACCACTGTTGGCTTTGTTACTGATTTGAAAATTTTTAGAAATGTTTGTCATTATTTTGCGAAGAGTGTGGGAGAAAATGGGGAAATATATTTCCACGTAAATCCTGCTGCCTAAAAAAATTTTATTTAGCGAAGCCGCTAAATTAATTTATTGAGGTTGTAATCCCTAACCCCGGCCGAAGGCCGGCTATTCAGAATATGACTTTATTACTCAATCGTGTTGTTAATAAGGCCATGTGGCCTTATTTCTCAACTCATTGGGAAATAAGGCCATATGGCCTTATTGCCTATGGCTTTATTTCACCCCCCCCCCCTCCGTCAATAGCAAGACCATATTAACATTTTTTTAGAGCAAACTAACCCTCTATTCAATTTATATGGAGCTCTCGCACATTTTTTAAAATATGCTCCAACCGCACTAACTGCCCTAACAGTGCCCCCAGGGCAGTCAAATGAATGACCGACCAACAATTTTTTTTTTTTATTTAAACATTTTCCTTGAACACACCTAACCTCTATCTTCCACCCTTAAGGTGGTCCCCATGAAAGTGTTTTTATGTGCTCCCATTTAAAATTACATTGTTATAAAATTTGCTCCAATTGTAATTTGTAAGGGAGCCCACTTAGAGAGTCTAGACAGGGCGTAGGTATGTTTTGAAAAAAATTTTAGAGGGTAAAAATAAATGAGGGGACACTTTTTTTCGAAGTGCCCGATTTGACATGGAATGCCATATATAGATTTAATAATTGAAATGTAAAAACTATGTAATTTTAAATGTTTTGCTAAACGAAATTTCCAGAAATTTAAAAACACTCGCTCAAAGTAACACTGTGCAATTTAATTTTTTATTAATGTAAAGAAGATATTGATAAGTAAAAATATATAAAATATTTTTTTTATTGTTACAGATAATTCTATTATGGTGAATACACCCTATG
This sequence comes from Pegoplata infirma, assembly GCA_963921195.1. Classification (NCBI taxonomy): domain Eukaryota; kingdom Metazoa; phylum Arthropoda; class Insecta; order Diptera; family Anthomyiidae; genus Pegoplata; species Pegoplata infirma. Next base: position 228,378,964 of record OY992536.1, on the reverse strand, counting down.
GAGAGTTAAAATTATTTAAAAAGGTTAGTAATTTAACTTTATTTTTATTCTTACATATGTGTTGATATTTGATAAACAAAATGTTTCCTATTTCCTAATACGTTATTTCTTTGTTTTAAAGTTGCGAATGAGTAATATTAATTACATAAATATTCGTCATACGCTCTGTTGACACAAGCAAATACAAGCAAATTACTAAATTGTTATAAAATTTAAAGTTCAAATGCGATTTTCTCGAAAAAAAAGATGAACGTGTTTCTGATTTTATTTGTGTGGATGGAGAAACATCTAAACTTTTAAAAAAATAAATAAAAAAGAAAAAAAAAGTGGCCGGATTTTTGATAAATTGACTTTTTTAAAAAATGGAAAATTTCAGAACGGGTTCTGAAAATTTTCCAAAAAAAAAATTTTTAATCGATAGCCCATACAAAACTATATAAGACTGTAAATTTTTGAGATTGTGGTGCATTCCGTTTTAATGTGATAAGTATTTAATCAAGGCAACTCGCAACAAATTTGACCATTTTTCCAATATTTGACCACGCCTCCTAAGCCCAGTTTTTGAAAAATTGAAAAACCAAAAACGCAATTTTCTAAGTTCCATATAGGGCTATCCATACCACCTATTCAGAAGTTTACGGTACACATGTTTTTTATCGCTGGACATTTGGTGTGGAATGCCTCATATACAGACTCGACATTAGAGTTTTATAACAAAACTTGGGAAAAAACTAAGCGATTTTGGGAGAAAACAGAGCGGGTTTTAGCTAGTTTTATGCCAACATGGCAACACTTTCCACGGTTTAGGAGTGGCACGATATAAAAGCTATCTCTTTCTAACCTAATTCGTAGAATAATTTTAAAATATTAACAATATGGTTAAAGACTATTTTTTCTTGACACCTGTCGCTTATGTCGAGTAGGGTTATAACTTTTTTTGGATAAAAAAAGTCCATCCCACTACGCTATGGGCAATGTTGTACAGATAAAAAAAATCTATTTTTTCGGTCATTTCGGTGAAAAAAGTTCACGCACCGAATGCAATTTCTAAAACTCCCCCAAGAATGTTTTTTTTGTTTTAAAAATTTTATATTATGACGTCATATCTTAATTATTTGAAAATTATCACAAACTCATGTTTACATATCAGAAGGAACCAACATTTAACTTATTTATAACATCCGCGAAAAAGCACCAAAATTCCGCGATTATAATCTTTAGTTGCTGAAAAGAATTACTGCATCATAGCACCTATCACTTGACACTAAAATTTAGCTAATCTAAAAAATCCGCGAAATAGCGTCAAAATATAGCGATTTTTTCGGGCCCTCCATTCAACTGATGAGATTTTGTTTTTTTATTAATGAAATTACAAAAAAATCCCTAAATATTTTGCAATTAAATTTAATTTGTTTATACTTAAAAGAAAACCTAATATTCAAAACTTCATCGCGTTTGGTGCGTGCACTTTTTAACGATCTCGAAAAAGTAAGACATCATTTCTTAATATTTTTTCATGGCCTATACGACTATGGGATGGACTTTTTGATATTTGCAAAAAATTGAAAAAGTTATAACCCTTATGTCGAGCCTGTATTAGTCTGTGATGTTATATTATAGTTGCTAAATTCTATTTTTAAATGAATTTAAAAAAAAAAAACTACAATTCATTACAATCTGATTTTTATAAGAAATTATGCCAACTATCAATTTCATTAAACTTTAATGGTATTAATGTTAAATAATTTCTATTTCATTTATTTCATTTTTTTTTTTCTTATCTCATCCATTCTTTTCTACATACAATCAAAAAACTTCATTAGGTCAGGTTTTCATTTAAAAATTTAGATAAAGTTTAGAGTTGTGGCATAAACCACATAGCATAATACTTAATCAGAAAATATACTTTTATTTGTACTAACCTGCAGACATACTGACTATGAGAAAAACCAAACTACCAGCATCATATGAGGGGGAATGCTAATTAAATTGTAAGCATATGATGGCCTTGCCATGACTACATACAACCTGTGAATTATGTTGAAAGGTCCCAAAACAAACACAAAAAATTTCTACCAAAAAAAAAAAATTTATATGAATCAAGTAGACAAGTTTTTACCACATGAGATTAGGCACACTTTAGCACAAGTTTAGTTTTTTCATTCTTTTCAAGTAATTTATATAGGGGTATGAAATTTAAAATTTACAAAACTCTTTTTTGTTATTTTTGAACATGAAAGTACTTACAATTCTTCTACTATATTTTTTGGAATTAAGCAGAAAACATGCTTTTATAAAGACTGTAATTTTTTTAATTTTTAACAATAATATTTACAAATCCTTAAAGTCTTAAATTATTTAATATTTTAACAAAACAACAATTTCTGGTGTTTTTGAAAAATTTAAAAAAAATTTAGTATTTTGTTTTTGTTATACCTAAAAAGACAAATTGTTTTAAAACAAAGAAAACTAGTCAGAGTATTTTCATGAGTACTTCTTCTTTGCATTTCATTATGAAAATGAATTAATTAAGTTGCAAAATATAGGTTTGTGTGCTGTTGACGCCATAAATGGTTATGTTGTTTCCTAAAGTGGCCGCATGGATCATTAGATTGAAAAAAAAAAAAAATTTTAAAAATTTCACCTTATTATGAAAGCCGAAAATTTGTCTCTGCACAAAGCCGTTTAGATCAGCGGAAATTGTCTCAGCGTAATGCTCACAAAAATTAGAATTTTTCTATACGGGCAAACGTTAAAGAATCAGAAATATTTTTTCAAACGGAAAAATATTTTTAAGAAATTTTTCTGAAATTTCCAATTATAATTGAAAAATTTCTAAATATAATTCAAAAAATTCCAATTTTATTTTTTGAATTTCCATTTATAATTAAGAAAATTCCAATTATTTTCAGAAATTTCTAAATATTTTTCAAAAATTTCTAATTATATTTAACGAATTTCCAAAAATAATTCAAAAAATACCAATTATATATCCGAAATTTCCATTAATATTCCAAAAATTTCAATTTATATTTTAGAAAATACAAATTATATTTCAGAAATAACCATGAAATCAAAATTGTTTAAATTTTTTTTTTGCACTTTTCTGAAAGAAAATTATTTTTATAAAAGCCCTTTTAAAATGTCCCTCGTAAATACTCTATTTGTTTAAATATATGACCGCGCTGTTGCTTTCTTTAACATTTTTGTTTGCCAAGATGGCGTCTCAGTTGTTCATGTTTTTAACCAACATTTTCATTATATTTACATTAGACTATCATTTTTTTAATGGCAAAAAAGTTTTTATTCCGATTTTAAACATCCGGACAAATTTTTGTTCCCTAGGCCTAAAACTTATTTGGTACAAATTTGCCGCCAATCAGTTTTACTTAACCCGTGGTACCCGGCGACCAAAATTTTTGGAAATTAGAAAAAAAAAATAAATTTAAATCCCGTAAATAAATTTTGATGCGCTGGAAATAAATAAAAAAAATAAAAATCGATAGAAGTGTTTTCGAGATATCGTATTTTAAATTTGGCAATTTTTGCCTATGTTCATGATTTTTTTTTATAAAAATCTCACAATTCCTTTCTGTTGACTCTTTCACAGAGCTTGAGACAGTACACACAACAAAAAAAATTTTCATGTACGATTTTCATAGTATTTATTAGGGCATTCAATCGATTAACCGTTAATCGGTTAACAGATTAATTTTGGTCGATTAACTGTTCGAATAATTTTAAAATTCAATTCAAATAACAAATAAACCGATTAATTTGTGCCGGTTAACGGATTAACCGATTTTTTTTTTTGTACTTTTACATATTTTTTGCTTTATTTTATTTCTTGATGTTTCATTTTTAATTTAAATCACGGTTCTGCTGAAAGAAGTTTAGGTATAAAAAAAAACTATCGAACTCTCTTTTAGCAACATGCAAAAACATCGTCAAGAAAATATTTCATCAAAGTCCTAAAAAGATATTTCGGTTAAAAAAAAAAACTTTTTAACCCTAGCCAATTTTTTATACATTGCTAACAGTATACATATATTGTTCTATTAGTTTTTTATGCGCCTAATCCGAATCTGACCTTAGAACTGATCCATCTCATCTTGAGATATTTTGATTTTCGATTGAAAATACTGCATAAACTCAGATGTTTTCAATGTTCGGGACCCTATAAAACCGCGAATTATTTTAAAATGTATAACACCGTCCGACAGCCAATATTAAACATGAACCGGATGATATATGTCTGAAAGTAGAGATCAAATGAAGTAAAACTGCATTTACAGTTTTTCATTTCGTGATCCTGTTTCACAAAATTTTTAAGGATTACATTTTAAAAAATTTTATAAAATATTTTTTTTAATATTTGTACTTGTCCTAGGATACCACTTGTGATGGCAAATGTAAGAGGAGGATCTCCCCTAATATTTTATAAAATTTAATCCTTTGAAGTCGTTTTAAAAATAAACAGGATCACGAAATGAAAAACTGTAAATGAAGTTTTACTAAATTTAGTCTCTAGTTTCAAACGTATAGTACCCAGTTCGTGTTTAACGACTTTTTTCATTTTTGTCGGACGGTTCTAAATAGTTCAGCACATCTGAAAATTCTACTTGGAATCCTTTAGATATCTTTTTTCATTACGGGGATATCGACCGATGAAATGATTGGAATTTCGGCCCTGACAAAAGAAAACAAATTTGGAAACCAAACAATTTTTTGTTGATATTTGGCTCAATTTTTCCTTTTTATAAAAATTGCTTTATTTTTTTGACATTTTTTTACATTGAATTGGGGCCAGTTTGTATTGGGATAATTTTTAGGGTGCCATACAAAAATTCTTTATTTGGGCTAACGGGTATTTAAAGCTTCGCCATATCGGATACATATTTTTTATTAATAATTTCAATTTAAATTTTAAATTGATATTATTCGGTTAACCGAATCATTCAAATTTAACCGATTATTAACCGATTAAATCTCAACCACCATTAATTATTTGCTCGATTAACCGATTAAACCAGAACCTCGATTAATTGAATACCCTAGTATTTATAAACAAATTCATACAATTTATTAACTTTTCCATAATACTTATAAACTTTTTCATAGTATTTATGAAAAATGTTAAATAGTTCTTAAATTTCACATATTATGATTTATTCATAAATACAATGAAAAAGTTTATAAATATTATGAAAACGTTAATAAATTGTATGAATTTGTTCATAAATACTATGAAAATCGTTCATTGGAAAAAATTTTTTTTTGTGTGTATTTTATTTAAACTTAATTTGAGCTTATACCGGTAATTTTAACCTGTGGTGCCCTACGACCAAACTTTTGAAAAGATTTCACCATTATTTTGAATTCTTGAAATCGGTCAAGAGTTTTTCGGGATATCGCTATATGAAATTTATCAAAAAAGTTCTAATAATGGTGGTTTTTTCCTATGTTTAAGAAGTAAAAAAAATCTAAAAAATTTTCCTATGACTATTTCATGGAGATTGAGACAAATTTTAGTTTTAACTTAATCTGAGCAAAATCAGAACAGTTTACACCATGGCGCCCTTTTAGCAAATTAAAAGTTTTTGATGAACATTTTTTAAAAAAACTAAACGTTAATCGAACGACGTCACAAGTTTAAATGGTCAGATCAGGTTAATTTTAAATGAAAGTTAGTCATTTTGAGGATGTTTATTCTAACTCGAGGTCATTTTTTTCTTTACTAATTTAAACCATGATATTCTCATAGTATAATTTTCAAGAAAATTATTTATTTGTTTTAAATTTTTTTATGTTGGTCATTTTTGCAAGACTTAATCGACACGTGTTTCGGAATTTGTCAGATTCCATTGTCAAGATTATTTAGCAAAAATAGAAACGATTTACTTCAAAGTAGCAAACGAGTCTAATGACAAATCGTTTGTGCACAAACTAAAATATTAATACATGTTTTAGTCATGTTTTTAAACTTTTCAAAAATATTTAACTTTTATTGCCGGAAAACTTAGTCCGATTGGCTTAAAAATTGTAACTCACAACTTTTAGGTCTAGTGAAATAAAAATTTTCCCGGACACTTTGGAAAATTAAAAGTTAAAGAAAAAAATGTCACTCTAATGTACATAAATGCTGTTGTCGTCGTTGTTGTTTTTGCGTTGTTACTGTTATTGTTTTTTATAATTATTATAAATCAATGGCAGTTAAAAATTTGTTCTGTTTTTAACAATTTGTTATTTAAAACAACAAAAGAATGTTAAAACAGCCTTGAGCCTTTCTCTTTTTTAACCAATTTCAGTTTATTGGTATCCCCTTGCACTTGGTTTGCGTCTTTATTTTTGCTTTGCACTCTCTCATCCGTCTTCTCTTAATGCCGTTGGGGTTCATTGGTTTTTCTTAAAGTTTTATTTTGTTTGTAAATATATCAAATGCTTTTGTTTTTATTGTTTTAACCATTTTATTGCTTATTTGTATCCCTTTTTTTTTTGTTGCTAAAATATTACTGTTGATATGTGTAGATGTGTATTAAAGAAATTTTGTTCTATCTCATCTTTAAAGACTTTGGAAGTATAAGGATCATCATCATCATCATTATTATTATTGTCGTTGTTGTAGTCATCATTAACATTGTCGTATTTTACTTTCAGTAACACAATCATCAATAACACAATAATTTGCAACTTCGTTTTAATGTGTATGTGTGTTTGTGTGTGTGTGTATAATGTGAATTGCTAATGAACCCTTCATTTTGTTTCCAAAACGGAATTTATTATTTTAAATAGTCATGTTTCTTTTTGTGTTCAATAAAAAATCATTAATTTGTTTACAAATTGGGTTATGTTTTGATTTTTATTATAAAAGTTTAAAAAAGAAATAATGACGATACAAATATTAACTTTTTAATAACATCCGCTTACAAGGATGGCTCCAGCTGGAGGTCCATTTTTTTTTATAAAATTCAATAAAATTATAAACATATTTTTTGTTAGCATAATATTTTATTTAGGCATGCAGATTCCGAGACAATATCCCTATAGAAAACTTCACAGATTTCAAGTAGAAAAAATTTTGTTTACACTAAAAAAAAACTGTAAAATGACAAAAAAAAGTTTGTTATTATTTGGCTACCTCCTATTTGACGAGAATTCCTAGTAATTTTAAAAATGTTGCCAATAATTTTAAATTTTACAAGCTTTTTACCAATAAATTTGTAAACTTACAAATTTTTTGATGCAATAAAACTTACAAGAAATTCTCGTGATTTTACTAGAGTTTTTGCTACGTCCTTTTTAACGAGAATTCCTAGTAAAACTTACGAGATTTTTATAATTTTACAAGCTTTTAAAAATTTACAACTTTTTTGGTAAAATTAAACTGACAAGGAATTCTCGTGAATTAACTGGATTTTTTTTTGTAAAATTGCCTTGGAAATTTGTAAGATTACAAAAAACAAATTATAAAATTACAAAAAAAAAATGTGTACTTTGTTCGAAAATTGTTTGTTAAAAAACAAAGGAAAACTATCAAATATTGGTAAAATGGGATTGCGAGAATTTTTCTAGCAATTTGACAAGAATTTTCTTGAGTTTTTAGAATATTCTTCGAATAGAAAAATTCTCAGATTCTGAGACATTTATCCTAAAGATGTTCTTATGGCGTTTTATTTTCTGAAACAAAATGTTGCACCCTTAAACAGTATCATTTGTAAAATGTAGCCACAACCCTTTAAATGTGTTGCTAGTTTTGTGATTACAAAAAACAAAAAATTGAGAAAATTTTTCTGTCAACCAAAATACTGGCAATCAGCTTTTTTTATAAGGCAATTTTACTACCCCGTCATTTTATGAAAGTGAGAAAAGTGTGACATTTTAAAGTGTTGTCAGTTTTTTAGAAAAGAACAAAATAAGTGCAATTTTTTTTTTAGGGACGGTAAAATGTGACATTTTTTGCCAGAAAAGAAAACGCCAGTAGATTACTTATGAGACATTTTTCCCAAAGAAAAATTCTCAGATTCTGAGAAAATTTTTACTAAGAAAAATTCTCAGATCCTGAGACATTATTCAAATAGAAAAATTCTCGGATTCTTAGACATTCTACGCATAGAAAAATTCTCAGATTCTAAACTATTTTTCGTATAAAAAATTCTCATATTCTAACACATTTTTCGTATGTAAAAATTCTCAGAAAAATTTTTCATATAGAAAAATTTTCACATCGTGAGACATTTTTTGTATCGAAAAATTCAAAAAATTTGAGAAATTTTTCGGATAAAAAATTCTCAGATTCAATGATAGTTTTCGTATGGAAAAATTTCCAGGTAGACATTTTTTGTAAAGAAAAATTCTTTGTATAGAAAAATTCTCAGATTCTAAACATTTTTTGTATAGAAAAAATTCTAAGATTCTAACAAGGTGTCACCCGCCGATCTTTATGGAATTGGTTTTATTTTGTAGAGCAAGAAAAATAAAGGGGTACGTGTCGAATTAATTTTCGTTCTGAACAACATATCCAAATCTCATAAAGATCGGAGGGTGACACCAGGGAGGCTTCCCTAGTTAGACATTTTTCGTATAGAAAAGTTCTCAGATTCTGAGACATTTTTCGTATAAAAAAAATCTCACATTTTATGACATCTTTTGAATAGAAAAATTCTAAAACTCTGAGGAATGTTTTGGATAGAAAAATTCTCAGACTCTGTTTTGTAAAAAAAAGATCTTTGTTTGTATGGAAAAATTTGCATATTCTGAAAAATTTTATACGACAGTTTTCGTACAAAAATTTTTTCAGATTCTGAGACATTTTTCGTATAGAAAAATTCTCAGATTATCAGTCATTCTTCGTATGCAAATATCTCAAATTCTGAGATATTCTTTGCAAAGAAAAGTTCTCAGATTTTAAGACATTTTTCGCATAGAAAAATTGTCAGATTTGTCGTTTAGAAAAAAATATCACACATTCTTCGAATAGAAAAATTCTCAGATTTTAAGACATTCTTCGTAAAAAAGTTCATTGATTACACTGTGTCACAAATTTTCAACAAATTTGTGACCAAACCTTTATGTAAAATTGTCCGCTGAATCTAAATGTGAAGTCAGAATGGTCAAAAGTAGAACAGTTTCCGAGATATTGCAAAATTACCGTTATTTGCATTTTTAAAAAAGATGATGTGACTTTAATAAAAGTATCTTCGAAAATATTGGACGGATTTTTATACCCTCCAACCACAGAATGGGGGTATACTCACTTTGTCATTCCGTTTGTAACGCATCGAAATATAGGTCTAGGACCCCATAAAGTATATGCATTATTATTCAGTGATCGATTCTAAGACATTCTAGCGAATGTGGAAGACACGATACTGTCCAAACTAAAAGAGCTAGAATCCTGAAGTTTGGTACGAATATGTCCTATGGTATTGGGCTGGTTAAGTTCGAACATGGGCAAAATCGGATAAGGGAGAAAAAATTTCCCCTTTAAGAACTAAACCAACCTCTAAAAAAACAGCATTTTTTATGGGGTTTTTTGTACTTTTGCTACGAAACATTTTTTTCAACGTGTTGGAGGGAATAAAAGATTCGGCACAGCCGAATTTAACACTCTCACTTGTTTTATTTCTTTTTTTCGTTGAAAGATAATCAAATTACTAAAACAATCACAGGTCGTGTGAAAAAATTCGCCATGAAATGACTGAGTACTGTGGACCAAAGTTCAAATTTCGCAAAAATTTTTATGATTTTTTGCAATTTTGCTCTTTTCAACTTATTTTTTTAAAACCAAACAAATTTTTTTTTTCAAGTTTTATCACATAGAACGTTAGTTTATTTCAATACGAACATTTTATGTCCAATAGGATCCAGTTCAGTGCAAAAATGACAAAGTTAAAGAATTTTAATTGAATTATTACTTTAAAATTTTTTTTTCAAATAAAAAAAAAAAAAAAAAACATGTAAAAAAGTTAAATTCGGCCCATGTCGAATGTAGTGATACCCTCCACAATTTCAAGATTATTGCAAAGAACTTTAACTAAAATGAAATTACTTTTGAAAAAAAAAAAATTTTTGAAAAAAAAAAATTTTTGAAAAAAAAAAATTTTTTGAAAAAAAATTTCAGCAAAAATAAAATTTTGTTAAAAAAAAATCCGCGTTTTTTCATCTTTTTGTCAAAAAATATGTTCGTACTTGTTCAAGTACCATTTGCTGTTCAATTATGTTCACATATGTCAACCAGCAGCCGAATTAAAGAATTTTGTATTTTTAGGTTATGTTGAATGTACTAAAATTTTTGAGGTGTCCTTACATTTTCGTTCATAACTTTTGAACCGCTGAACCGATATCGCTCAAATACAACACCAAACTTCTCGGGAGAACTTTCAATAAATAGGTTAAGTTTCAGTGATCTCCGTATAATATTTAGACCGCGATTACCATTTCCACAGACAGTCAAACGGCCATCGCTAGAATGTTTTAAAATCGATCGGGGATTATAAATATATTTAATGGGGTCCCAGACCGTTATTTTGATGAGTTACAAACAGAATGACAAACTTATTTATACCCTCTATCACTAAGTGAAGGGTATAAAAAGCTTGTAAAATTACTAAATTATCGATAAAAAGTTTGTAAAATAAACAAGGATTTTTTTGTCAAATAGGAGGTGGCAAAAAAAAAAGTTACAAACTTTTCTTGTCGTTTTACAAGGTTTTCTTTTTGAGTGTATATAAGAGACGATTTTAAGGTTAGACTGTCTCGGATTATCGACCATACTAGTGTTTAAAAATTTTGTGGTCCCCTTATGAAACAATGTGGACCTTCGGGAAAATTCCGGTTACACCTGAACTAACAGGAATATCGTTTAGAGCAAAATTACGTGTCGACTTAAATTTAATAAAAAATATTTCGTATTCATATGGATATTGTAGGTCTATGTTTTTTCGCCATTTTTGAACCCAGGTTTTGAACCCCTAAGTCCCCGATAAATCCGAAAAGCCGAGACATCCTAACGTTAGATTTGTCTTTTTTATATATGGGCTATTTCATGTCATAATATTATAAAATCCATGTTGGATCCGCCATTTTGAATTTTGAGAATCTGATATAAGATTCATAAAACTCCCGGGTATCGAGTTTAACTTAAATGCGACAACTTATCCGCCATTTTGAATTTTTGAAAACTGAATAAAAATTCGAAATCAGTGTCCCGAATAACCCCCGGATAACAAGTTTAAAGGAATTCGAAAATAAAAAAAAAAAATAAACGTCATATTGGATCCGCCATTTTGAATTTTGGAAATCTGAATTCAGAATCGTGTTTAGTGACCAATAATACACCCGGGGAGTTTTTGAATGCGACACCTTAAAAAAAACCATCCGCCATATTGAGTCCGCCATTTTGAATTTTGGAAATCTGAATAAAAATTCAAAATCAGCGTCCCAAATAACCCCCGTATAACAAGTTTCAAGGACGTTGACGTGAAATAGCCCATACGTATTAAGGTTTTCACTTATTTCTTTGTGTATTATATGTTAAGATTTAGCTCATACATAAATAAATAGCATTCTTAAACAGAAAAAAAAAATTGAGTAAATTTTTAATACTATTGAGTAAAAAATTACTCAATTTTGCACCATTAAACGATTTAATAGTATTGAGTAAATTTTTAATAAAAAAATTATTAAATGCTTGCTTACAAATTTAAGTAAATTTTTAACGGACACAATTAAAAGTTTTTCGATTTCTTAAGTAACTTTTTAATTGTGTCAAGTAAAAATTAACTCAAAATTTATTAATTTAAATTTATTTTTTTAAAAAGTTTAAAAATGTTTCACATTTTTTTTTTTTTCAAAAAAATCTTAAAGACATAGGAAAATTTCATAAAGATGATTTCAAACTTTCATATACATATACAAAAAACTATAAACTAAATGAGAATTCAAAACACGAAGAGAATAAAAAAATTATTATATTTTGTATTAAATTATTTACTAATTTTTTTTTTTTTATTTTTCAGTAAATTTTAATTGCGTCAATTAAAAAATTACTCAAATCTTATTTAAAAATTTAAACAAGTAATTACTCAAATTGTTTTTCTCAATATTTTTTTCTGTGTACTTCTAATTCTTAAAAGAAAACATAAAATCTTATACAAATATATATTTAATAATGCGTATGTATGTAAAATAGTACTTACATATAAATTTGTATTTACATAGTAAAAACTTCTGCATGATATTAGAAATCTAAAATGTTTGTAAAAGATAAAATTAATATTTTCTTAATTGATTTTTATTGATTTTTCTTCTTAATATTTAGTAAAAAAGAAAACTTTTTGGAAGAGTTTTTCCATATAAACTTCTTATATTTACAAAGATAAATAAAAACTTTTTTTTATTAGAAAAACCCTCTTGATCAATTTCAGGCAAAATTTTCTAAATGTTTGTGTGGTAAATTGTGTACATACAAACAGTATGTTTAATTGCTACAGCATATAAATGTACGAGGGTGCTCGAAAATTTTCGAAATTTTAGGAAATTATAATGATTTTTTTCGGTTGTTTTCACATTTTTTAATATTTTGCAAAAATTTTTTACCTGTTCAAAAATTTTTAATTTGGAGATTTATATAAATATTATATATGGAATTTCTTTACTTTCTTTGTAAAGTAAATTTTTTTTGCCAGCCCTCGTTTACAAATTAGTTTATTTTTTATTTTAATTCTATTAAAAAGAAGTTATTATTGCAGTAGATTTAAAAAAAATAATAAAAAAACAAATAAAAATCTCAATTGCTTCCAAAATATTTTTTTTGGAATTTGTAGTATCATAGAAAAAGTATTTGATTGCAGTAAACTCAAAACTAAAATAACATATTTGCCTAATTTTGTATGTTTACTTTTAATTTTAAGTGATTTAGATTTTTAAAGCATTTAAATAAAATTTTTTAACAAATATTTTTATTACACAGCTGGTTAAAGTTTTATTAAATATTAAATTAGTTTCAAATTACACCGTTCGACAAAAAGAAAAAAAATTCCTTAAACACGAACCGGATAATATACGTTTGAATGAAGGGATTAATTATAGTAAAAAGCATTAACAGATTGTCATTTCGTGATCCCATTTCCTTTTAAAAAGACTCCAAAGTTTTAGAGAACTAATATTTGTAAAATATTTGTGCTTGTCCTAGGATGCCACTACATAGTGATGGACCCCATTAAAAAATCAAAAGAGCTGTACATTTGATAAGTGAGTTCAAAAATAAGTACAAAATAGTGTTTTTACATTTTGGAAAGTATAAAATATTCGGCACCGAAGGATATAACACTCTCACTTGTTTTATGTACATTTGATAAACAAATGGAACATTTTTATGTGAAAAGCTTAGACTTGGTGAAAAAGTAGTTTTGGTAAAAAAATGGGAAAAAAATTATTTTTTCACGAAAAACCAAATTATGATAAAAAAAATTTAATGAACACAAAATTTTTGGTAAAAAAAATTTTGATAAAAAAAGTTTTTGATGAAAGAAAAATTTTTTGATGTAAAAAAATGGATGAAAAAAAAATTTTTTTTTGATGAGATTATAAAAAATTTGATATTATACGAAATTTAATAAAAAAAATTTGATGAAAAAAAATTTATGAAAAAATATGATAAAAAAAAAATTTTGATGAAAAAAAAATTATGGAAAAAAAATTTGATAGACAACAAAAAAAATAAAATTGATGAAAAAAAAATTTGATAAAAAAAAAAATTTAATGAAAAAAAAAACATCAATAAAAAAAAAAATTGATACAACCCTACTAAAAATATTATGCTAAAATAGATCTAGTTTTATCCGTAAAATGGTTGTATCAAATAATATCTAATTATATTACTTTAGATCAAAAAATATAAAAATTGATAAAATTTGATCCGGAATTTGGTCAAATCTAATTATATCAAATTGATCTTATAATATCTATTTTTATATAATTTGATGAGCAAACCAAAAATACGAATCTAATCATATATGGAGCAATATCTAACCATATATAGTGGATCAACCGTATCAAAGTGATAGATATAATTTTATATAAATTTATACGGAATCATATTAACTCATATAAGATTGTATAAAACTATATATGATTATATCAGAAAATTTTTACTCGGGGAAAAAAAAATTGATGAAAAAACAAAAAAATATTATGAAAAAAAAAAAATTTGATGAAAAAAAATTAATGAAAAAAAAAAAAATTTATGAAAAAAAAAATTTGATGGGGGAAAAAAATTTAATGAAAAACAAAAAATTTAAAAAAAAAATTTATGAAAAAAATTTTTTTTTGGTTGAAAAATAATTATGTAACATTTTATTCACCAGCTGGTGAAAAACGGTTTTATTCACCACGAGGTGAATTTTTATCCAAGTTACAAATCCAAGCTATTAAAATTTTTGGTTTGAAGAAAATGAAAATAGTAATTCTTATTTTCTTTTTCGTTAATTGTTAGCTTATATAGTCAAATGAGGTGGCGTCCTGCAAATTTTTTTTAAATTAGACACCAGCCAAAAACATTATCATGTTAAAACATGGAAAAATAAGCGAAGACTTTTGTCTTTCATTTGCAATCAATAGTGACATTATAAGACAAGTAAAATATTTTAAAAATATTTTACAAAGTGTCATCCTTTAAAAACTTGAAGTCATTTTAAAAGGAAACAGGATCACGAAATGAAAAAGAGGCATTCCACACCAAATGTCCCGCTACAGAAAAACATGTGTCCCGTAAATTTCTGAATAGGTTGTTTGGATAGCTCTATATGGAAGTAAGAAAATTAATTTTTCAAATTTTCAAAAACTGGGCTTAGGAGGCGTGGTCAAATATTGGAAAAATGGTGAAATTTGTGGCGAGTTGCCTTGATTAAATATTTATCACATTAAAACGGAATGCACCACAATTTACATTCTTTCTTTACATTTTCAGAACCAGTTCTGAAATTTTCCATTTTTTAAAAAAGTCAATTTATTAAAAATCCGGCCACTTTTTTTTTGTTTTATTTTTTTTTAAGTTCAGATGTTTGTTCATCCACAAAAAAAAAAAAAAAAATCAGAAACGCGGTTTTCGTTTTTTTTTTTCGAGAAAATCGCATTTGAATTTAAAATTTCATAACAATTTTGTAATTTACTTATATTTTCTTGTTTTAACGTTGCGAATGAGTATTATTAATTGCATAAATATTACCCATACGCTCTGTTGAAACAAGAAAATATTAGCAAAATACTAAATTGTTATGAAGTTTAAATTCAAATGAGATTTACTCGAAAAACGCTTTTCAGAATTTTTTTATGTAGTTGGAAAAACATCTAAATTAAAAAAAAAAAAATAAAAAAAAGTGGACGGATTTTTGATAAATTGACTTTTTTAAATGGAAAATTTCAGAACAGGTTCTGAAAATTTTCCAAAAAAATGTATTAAAAATTAATCGATAGCCTATTCAAAACTATATAAGACTGTACATTTTTGAGATTGTGGTGCATTCCGTTTTAATGTGATAAATATTTAATCAAGGCAACTCGCCACAAATTTGACCATTTTTCCAATATTTGACCGCTATCTATACAACCTATTCAGAAGTTTACGGTACACATACTTTTTTCGCTGGACATTTGGTGTTTAATATCTCAAAACTGAAAATACAGTTTTTCTCCATTTCATCTCTACATGCAGACGTATATCATCCGATTCATGTTAAATCCTTTTTATGTATTTGTGTACTCTTATCAAACAATTTTTTAAATCTGGCAATATATATTTTTTTTTATATATATCGTCTTTTTTAGGAAAAAGCACGAGAAAAAGTATATTTTTTGACATTGGATCTAATGAATTTTTTATATTACGTTCAAAGATACTATATGAAGCCATTTAAACAATCCCATTCACAGCTTATTAAAATTTCAAAAACTCGCGATTTTATTCGCGATTTTAATTTTTAAAAATCACAAAAAAATAAAAAGTGGTGTAATTTGAAAAGCTATAACTTTTTTGAGACACATTTTAGTGATAAGTATTAAAAATTATTATCTATCACTTGATATATATTTAAGTGATATGTCCTGTTTTCACAAGTCATGGGATAGGTGATTTCGGATCGAGAAATACACTTTTCCTGAAGGGATATTATTGAAATATGGTATTTTAGCAAATGAAAATGAATCATCATTTTCATGGGACACAAATATTATTTTTTTTAATTTTTCCATATAAAAAGGACAAGTAAAAAAGTTAAATTCGACCTTGCCAAATGTATTAATACCTTCCACAATGTAAAAAAAGTTTATTTTTTTACATTGTGGAAGGTATCTTTTTTTTTTAATTTATTTTTTTTTTAAGTTTAGATGTTTGTCCATCTACACAATAAAATTCAGACACGCGTTTTTCGTTTTTTTTTCGAGAAAATCGCATTTGAATTTTAAATTTCATAACAATTTAGTAATTTGCTTGTATTTTCTTGTTTCAACAGAGCGTATGAGTACTATTTATATTTATTTATAATAATACTCATTCGCAACGTTTAAAAATTGAAAAACCAAAAACGAAATTTTCTAAGTTCCATATAAGGCTATCCATACAACCTATTCAGAAGTTTACGGTACACATGTTTTTTTTCGCTGGACATTTGGTGTGGAATGCCTCGTATACCCTTTATCACTAATTGTAAGTGGAGGGTATAAAAAGACAACTGAAATGAAAAGCTACTTAAAAGAAAAAGTTCAAAAAAGTTGTGTCAGTTAAAAAATGCATTTTAATGCACTCAAAAACTGCATTTGCATTCAAATTACATTTTTGTGTTGAGAATTTTTTTTTAATTTTTCCGTTTAAGGTAGAGGATTCTAGCTTCCCATTTCAGTTTTGATTAAAGAAATCCGATTTTTACTTAAGGAGTTATGGATCTTCAAAGAACATTAAATAAAAATTTAGAAAACTTAGTTTTAAGTACTTATATGCTGCAAGAACAGGCCAATTCTGGGAAACTTTAACTGTCTCTAAAATTAAATTCCAATGAGATCTTTTAAAACGCCGACACAAGTATATTTTTTCTTGGTCTTCTTTACCAGAATCAATCGTCAGAACCCCGTAACTTTTTATTTAGTGTTGTACTGTGTAATTAGTTTTTTCTAAAGACAATTTTTTAAATATTTTTTGAGTATAGAAATCTTCATTTGGAAAAAATAACAAAATTTTTTTCATTAAGTAGTTTATAGGTGTTTATTAAATATTTTCTAGCAATATATAATATATTATCCAGTTTTTAATATTTTGACCAATGGGCGTTTAATAAACCCTTATTAAAAATTAAATATGCATAAAGTCTAGACCATAGTTGTCATTTTTTTGTGTAACTAAAAACAAAAACCCCACAAAAATATATATGTATCTATGTTCATAAATATTTTGTTACTTACAAGGACAAGAGTATTTACAATTCATATTTATAACGGCACGCACATGTCAAAGTGAATTGATATAAATTGATTTTAATTTTCTTATAAAAATTTTAAAGCAACAAGATTAATGAACTTTTAATTTTTATATGTTGAAAAATTTTTTGTGAAAAAAATTTTCCGCTAAAAAAGTGTTGATGTAAAAATATTTTGTAGAAGGAATAAATTTTAAGAATTTTTTTTTTTCCCGAAAAAAACCAAACTCGTGAATTTTTAAAGCAAATTTAGGGAATTTTTTATGTGCTTTAAAACACGCTAAATTTTGATGTAACATTTATACAAATATTTAATACTCATCCACTATGTTGAAGCAAGAAAATACAAGCGAATTACAAAATTGATGTGAAATTTAATATTCAAATGCAAGTTTCTCGAAAAAACGAAAGACACATGTCTGATTTTTTTTTGTGTGGATAGACAAACATCTAAACTTAAAGAAAAATAAATAAAGAAGTGGACGGAATTTTGATGAATAGACTTTTTTTAAAAACTTAGAAATTTCAAAAGGGGTTCTGAAAAATTTTCAAAATAAAAATTTTTAATCGATAGCCCATTTAAAAGTATACTAGAATACACATTTTTAATCAAGCCAACTCGATACAAATATGACCATTGTTTCAATAGTTAGCAACGCCTCCTAAACAAAGGTTTTGAAAAATGTAAAAACCAAAAACGCATTTTTTTTTAAGTCATATAGAGTTATCAATACAACCTATTCAGAAATTTATGGGATACATGATTTTTTTTCGCTGGACATTTGGTGTGGAATGCTTCGTATACAGTTTTAATAGTAGGTACTTGTTTGCAGGTCACAAAACAGTAAACAACAAAGTCTTATTTTCTCAAGTTCGCGAGAAATCGCGAAATTACTTTTTGTCTGTTTTAGTTTCTTATCTTCGGTATGCAGTTTTACTTGTACTTGATCAAAGGTCGCACAGCTGTTGACATCGAAATTGTAGGTGTTAAATTTCGCGAGATACCGCGTAATTATTATTTTTTATATTTTTTTGTTTATATTTTAAAACCAGTTCTTTAGCAATGATAAAAAACGTCAGTATGCAGTATGATTTGAACATGGTGGAGAAAATTAAAGCTGCCCACAAAAAAATTAAAGCTGCTCACTTTTGCGAAATATAGCGAGAAAGACGGGTTTGTGTATTTTATTTTTGTTTTTTTTTTAATAATAGAAGTTTATTTTTAATTGTTGAAAATCAGGACGAGCACTTTGACTTTTTATTGATCAAAGTCTAGCTGCTCAATTCTTCGAGACATCGGTAAAATTTTGCTCAACTACATGGTGTAAGAAATTAAAGCTGCCCACAAAAAAAAGCTGCCCACAAACAGCTGTTAAATTTCAAAACGATATCTACTTTAATACGGCTATTAGAGGCATTTAAGCGAAATTCAAAGGGGGCGTTTGTATGGGTGCTAAGTCTTAACATGGACCGATTTTTTCAATTTCGTCCTTGGGCCGAAAGAAGCTTAAGTCTCAAATTTCAAGTCAATTGATTGAAAATTGCGACCTGTATCGTGCTTAAACCGATAGATGGACAGACGGACGGACGGACAGACGGACGGACATCGCTAAATCGACTCAAAAAGTAATTCTGAGTCGATCGGTATGCTTGAAGGTAGGTCTAGGATCAATATTTCGGGTAGTTACAAATATCAGCACAAACTCACACAGAGTGGTGTAGGGTATAACAAAAGCTCTAATTCAGCGATATCAGGCGGATGCGATCAGCTACGATTTCGAAGTAAACAGTTTTTTGACATTTAATTATGTATGTAGAAATTAAACAGCGTTTACTCTTGTTGTTGACACTAAAGTTTAAAGTTTATGAGTTGTGTTGTAATTGCGTTTTTTTTACAACTGAATTTTGTTTAGTTCGGTTTGAGTCCATATTATTAACTTCTTAGAAATTAAAATTACAATTTAATTAATTGTTATAGTTTTCCATGGCCTTATTTAATATTTTTTTTTATAATTTTTTTTTTTTGTTTTATAATTTCTTTGTGTGTGCAGTTACCAGTCACACGTCCAAGACACTAACCACCAACCCACCAAGCAGGCACACGCATTAACTTACAAATATTTACTCTTACTATCAGTTTCATAGCAAAATGACAAAGTGGTCACCAGTGTTGTTAAGCACGAATTGCTATTTATTACAATGTCAATGACAATTATTTTATTATAAAATTTCCAAGTGTCATATCTTATGCCCACTCACCGGTCTCTTCGCCACCATCCTCTCCTATTCAGACAATTCATACTTTCACCCTTCAACAATTTCATAATGATAGTCTGACATTTATTTTAAATTATATTGATAGATTGTAGGTCGGTTTGCCTTAAAATACGTTTTAAGTAAAGTCTGGTTAATAGTCTCCTTTTGGGTGTGTGTGTTTGTGTGTATGATTGTGTGATGTTAAGTTGAAGTATATTGGAATAAAATTGACAGTTAATATAATGAAGTTCAATTTAAGTGGTTATTATATTCATATTACACTTTTAACTTATAACATTTTCGTTCGAATATGAGAAGGGAATTTATTTTATTAAATAGTTGGATATGTATTCCAATAAGTTATCGATTTAAAACAAATTAACGCTATGAATCCAGATTTATTTGACCGACAATTTTTTAAGAAACACTTGAGAAAACATAGATATCCAGACGGTCAATGTAATTGGTGTAAACAGGATACAAGTCACAATTTTTAATCAATTGACTTGCAATTTGAAACTTTAGCCTCTTTTGGACTAAGGACTAAGTCTCTTGAAATTGGAAAAAATCGGTCTATATTTATACCTAGCCCCCATACAAAGGTCCCCTTTAGTTTTGCCTCAAATGGCTCTAATAACCGTATTATATTATTACATTATTATATTATTATAGGTAACTTTTCGAAATTTGGCAGGTAAACGTGTTTTGTCTTTACAAATCACCATTCCGAACTTTTAATGAATCGGACAAGTTTTTCTTGTAGCCCCCATACAAACCAATTTCCCGATTTTCCCATAAATTTCTCAAATTTCATGAAAATAGAAAATATTTAATTAACATTTTGTTTGTGTATGCTAAACGCGAAATTTAATAACCTCATCAAATCTGATCATTATCGGACCATTTTTGGGCCGATATTCAGTTATAGCGGTTTATTGTCAGCATATAAAAACCTATTTCACTTTAATTTAATTTGTGAGTGTTTTTTAGACTTATTAAAGACTAGCTGAAGTGCCCGGCGCGCAGTGGTCAATTTCGCGAGATAGCGGTCAAAACTCTATAACTTTTGACCGGATCGGTATTTTTTTACGCAATTTGTTTTGTTCAATAGGAGGGACTTTAAGCTTCAATTTGCGTGTTCAAACGTAAAAATCGACTGATAGGAACGTAAGTAATGTGGAGTTAAAAATGCATTTTAATTTTTTAATAGGTATTTTTTTTGACATTTTAAATAGGTATTTTTTTTATAATTTCTTATTTTCTTCAATCGTATTTTACAACCAATACTTATTTATTATTCCTAAACTTAATTTTGGTCAAAAAATGCCAACATTTGGCCACTGACATTTATTTAGTCTCAATATTCACAGGTCCTTTGTCCTTCTGATAGGTCCTAGGATAGGTGCTTTTGATAGGTCCAGGGATATGTCCTTTTGATAGGTCCTAGGATAGGTCCTTTTGATAGGTCCTTTTGATAGGTCCTAGGATAGGTCCTTGTAACGATTCATAATCGGTCGTTGAACTACCTTGGGAACAAGCTACCTAGTAGTACCGGCTGTGCTCGTCGATGGGGGGGTTTAGTAAGTTCCCAAAAATAAAATATTAAATATTAACGAATCAGTTACACGGGATTTTAAACTTTAGGTAGCAATTTAAAATAAACAAAAGGATTCATACATATCCCGAACGAAGCAAGAGAGAAGAAAAGAAGCGGTTGATGTCGATTGTGTAGCTGTAGGTATCAGGCGCTACACTTACCATGGCCCACCCTCCTTTGCTGACAAAGCTTGGTCCTTTGCTGTCAGCCCCAAAAATAACAATAAAATTTCCTTCCTACCACATACCTATGACTTCACCTTTCGTAATAAAAACCAACAAAATTTAAAATTTCATGTTTACATATAAACGACACAAAGTTTATTAAAATTTACCATTTTCGCAAAATACAAAAAAAAAAAAACAAATTAAGAAATTAACAAAAATACAAGGCATAAAATGTTCGATAAAATAAGAGTAATTCTACTTAGTACTATAATTCATAGGGACAAATAGAAGAAAAATTGACGAAAATCTATGCTAGCAAAATTAGGTAAAATTATAACCAAAAATTCCGTTAAACGTTTGGGGTCAACCCATAAAAATTATAAAAAAAATTCATTTAAGTTAAAACGGAAATAAAATTTAAGTAAAAGTTAAATTAATGAAGCATTAAATTAATAAAAATTATTTACGAAAATTCATTAAACAAATTATTAAAGAAAAATTGTAAAAAAAAACTTTTTAAACCCAAAATTATTAATATTAAATAAACAGAAAGAAAATTTTATTCAATACACTCGTAGTGTGTTATATAGTCATTGCCTGTATTTTTATAAGTAAATAGATGTCTATGTAAAATATATATGGAATCAAACATGAACAAACTGAAATCTATAAAACCGCGTTCGATGCCAACCCTCGAACCATCTCCGTATCATCAAACCAAAATAAATATTTAAGGAGAAGTTACGAAAAAAAACTACGTTGAAAATATTCAACTATTCATGCTTAATTCCAAAATGTGTGAATGTAAAAAAAAATATTTGTTTGTTCGAGTAAGTTTGAAATAAAAATAAAAAAACTTACATGGACTTCTGCATCGTTGTCTCCAAGCGCTTGTAGATTGATGAAGATTTGCCTTTTCAGGGTATTCCCCGTTTAACACAACCAAAGCATGTATGAGTTGTACTGTGTGGTATGGTCTGTATTACGTGAGTGAGTGTGTCTGTATGCAAAGGGGATGTTTTCTAAGAATTGAGTGAAGTTAGAAGTGTGTGTTTCGTAGAAATAAAATCAAAGTTGAGTGTGCGTAATAGTATGTATGAGAGGTATGTATGAAAGGAGAATGCGTGTAGTTGTGTGGTGTGAAGGGTAAAGGATGTATTGAATGTATGAACTCACAAAAACACAATTAGGGTGACCATAAACACAAAATTACTTTTTCCTCTACTTACGTTACTGACAAAATTTAAAAGTTTTTAATTTTAAAGAAAAAGGTAACTAAGATTTTACGAATTAAATGTTTTTATCGCGGGAAAAAATAGCAATTAATTACTCCTTTTTGGATATAAATTTAAAAATAAATTTACGTTAATTTAATTTTAGAAAGATTGTAACACGAGCACACTTGGTCACCTTACTATTTTCACTACACTTTTATAGTTCGTAACTTTCTACACTTTTTAAAGTACAGGAACACTTGTATGATTGCAGCACAGGAACACAAAATTTCTACACCACAATCGTCGTTAAACCCAAAATTTCTGGAACACACAATCTGGACACAACACTATTCTTATAAACAAATCTCTTGAACACTATTACAATATGCTTGAACAAAATAGAAACTCGGTATAGGTTCGCTGGCTCGCAGCGTGATGATTTATGGACGTTGTAAGGGGTAGAAAGGAAGGAAGTTGACTCCAACACAAAAACCAAATGAGTGAAAAATTGTTACTGCGCTGTGAAAGCGGGGGAAGGCGGGGGAAAGAATTCTCCCTTGCGAAGAGTTTTGCGCTGCACAGGCGTAAATATTCCCACCAATACCAATACGATTCCGGAGAATATTAAGCAGCAAAATGTTGTCCGTTGGGTACAAAATCCCAAAATTACTCCCTGTACACAAACAAAAAAAAATAAAATTACTTTCCAGAATTCTCCTTGCCTCTTGAAAAAACTTACCTTTCCCCTTACAACAAAAACGGTTTAATGGTAATGACGAGGAGGATACGAATTTCAGGAAAATTATACAAATTTCTCTGGAAGATTAAAGAATATCGAATTTGTTAATTCCTACCGAAGCCCTCCAAGAAAAATTATTCCAACTTACCAGAAAAGTTTGTAAAAAAACCAAATGCGTTCACAAAATTTATATTTCGCCTTCACAAAAAAAAAATTAGGAAAAAAAAAACTTCCGACTATTTTCTTTATACGACTAACACAATTGAAAATCTCCAGGCAATTGACGAAAAATTTGAAACAGAAATTTCTATGCAGAGAAAATTGTGAACGTTGAAAAACAAAAGTTTACTAGATTTGGGAACTAAATTTTAGAACGAAATCAAGAATATTGCAAAGTAAAATTCTTGTACCCCGGTAGAAAAATGTTAGTAAAATCAACTTAAAAGAATTTTAATAATTTTCCATAAAATACGATATTGTATAAAAACTATCAATTACGTTTCAACGAAAAGTCGCCCTCACAAAGCAGATAAAGAGCCAAGCCTGCTGCTGAACTTTATCTGAAAAAGGCAAGACTCAGGGAAACAAAATATAGAACCCCAACTACAAATCAAATCAGGTTAATACTCTGTACAAATTATGTCCAAATATCCTTTATATGGAATATCCCCATATGACCACCCTGAACATCTTCAAGCTCATAATTTACGTTCCCTATTTTACGTTTCACTACCGCCTTGACACCAGTAGGTGCAAGTTTGGCATTAAATTTATCCACCAATGAACTTTGCACAAAATTCCTACGAATAACAGTCTGACCGATATTAAATTTCCTAACCCGAGTTCTCAAATTATACGATTTTACGTTACGATCATAAGCCTGTTTTATTTTCGTCTGAATAGAGTCCCTTAAAAGAGTGAATTCGTCCTGTCTTTCCAATTTTGTGTCCGCTTCTGCCAAAAGTTCTAAATTCCGTAAAATTTTGTAATCCTGTCCGTGATTTATCATAGTCTGACCAAAAACGAGTTCGTATGGTGTCCGTCCTGTTGTCTGGTGTACACTACTTCGGATCGCACAATTTATACTGGGTAAAAATTCATCCCACTGCCGTTGATCGCTGCGAATATAGGATCTTAGAGCTTCATTTATGGATCTATTGACCCGTTCGCTGGCATTTGATTGAGGACTATGGACAGCAGTAAATTGATGTTGTATACCGAATTGATCGAGTAAAGCCTTAAATTCCCTGGATTTAAATTGGCTGCCATTGTCCGAAACTATAAGTTCAGGAACACCGTAACATGGAAAGATTTCATTTTTCAAATACTCGGCCATAGGTTTGGTTATAAACTTCTTGAGCGGCTTCAAAAACGTGAATTTAGTAAAGTGGTCTAAAATAATGAATATACCTATATTACCGGTTTTCGTACGAGGAAAGGGTCCAATGAGGTCCATATACAACCTTTGAAAGGGTCGTTCGGTTTCCACCATGTCACCCATCGGTGGTTTGAGCGAGGTTGTGGGAGCCTTGGATGTTCGACAACTATCGCAATTTAACACATATTCTTTCACCTCCGTCACCATTCGAGGCCAAAAGAAAAATTGACGTATCCGATGAACGGTTATGGCAATTCCACCATGCGCCGAGTTTGGTACGTTGTGAGCTGCGTAGATGACATCTCTGCGAAGTTCCGTGGGAACAAGAAGCTTCCAGGATTCCGACTCATCGGCATTACCTGATGAAAACTCCGTCCTCTTGTAAATGTATTTGTCAACTACTTTATACTCTGGCACATTTGCTTCAGAAAATTCTCCTCGCAATCTGGAATACTCAGGACTATCAAAAGCAGTAGAATTTAGGTTTATGGAGGGTAAAATTTCCAATTGTAATTCGGCGATGTTATTTTCTTCCTCAAAAGCGCGCGATAAAGCGTCCGGCACGACGTTATCTTTCCCTTTCCGGTGTTCGATCGTGAAGTCGAAGCCTTGCAGCTTTAACGACCACCTGGCTAAACGTCCTGACAGATCCTTTTGTCTCATCAGCCATTTGAGACTCGCATGGTCAGAGATTACTTTAAATTCGTGCCCTTCAATATATGCCCTAAATTTTCTTATGGCCAATATGACCGCCAGACACTCCAACTCGGTAATCGTGTAATTCCTCTGGGCCTTGTTCAATTTCTGGGACATATACGCGATCGGTCTTTCGTTCCCCTCGTCGTCCAATTGTGCCAAAACGGCCCCGACCCCATAGGTGCTTGCGTCACATTGTAGGATAAAAGGTTTGTCAAAATTCGCGTGAACTAATACAGGAGCTGATGTCAATTTATGTCTTATAGCCTCAAAAGCTAGTTGGGCCTCTTCTGACCACGAAAACGTTTTACGTTTCGACAACAGCTCGGTTAACGGGAAGGTCACCGTAGCGTAATCATCGATAAACCTGCGATACCAGCCGGCCATACCGAGGAACTGGCGCAGTTGTCTAACAGACTTTGGAACCGGAAACTGAGAAATTGCCCTAACCTTGTCCGGGTCGATTTTCAATGATCCTTCTCCCACGATATATCCAAGATATTGCACTTGACGGATCGCAAAAGTGCTCTTCTTGACGTTGATGGTTAAATTCGCCCAGCGAAGCCGAGTAGCTACCTCTTGCAAATGTCGCATATGTTCGTCAAAGTCCTTCGAAATAATTAATAGGTCATCAAGGTAGACAAAAACGTTCGTCTTCAAGTTATACGGAATGACTTGGTCCATTAGTCTGCACATTGTTTGCGGTGCATTGCACAACCCAAACGGCATTCTTGTAAACTGGTACAATGGCCGATTAGGGATTGTGAAAGCGGTCTTAGGTCCCGAGGTTTCGTCCAGTTTAATTTGCCAAAATGCATCTTTAAGATCCACTTTTGAAATAAAGTAAACTGGAGGAAGTCTCGATATTAGTCCGTCTATGTTTGGAATTGGGTAAGCGTCTTTTGTAGTCACGGAGTTCAATTTTCTACTGTCTAGCAAAAGCGTACTTTCCCCGGTTTCACAACTAAGACCCCTGGAGATGACCAAGGTGATGTAGGGCACTCTTCGATTACTCCCAGCTGAAGCATTCGGTCTATTTCCCCACACAATAGCGTTTCCCGAGCAGGAGATATGGGATAATATCGCTGTTTAATTGGTGCCGCGGTACCCGTATCGATGTGGTGTTCCAGTAAAGTCGTACAACCTAGTCCGTCCCGATCTGAATTTGGAAAATAATCTATAATCTTCTGAAGATGTTGTTTCTGCGTGGCATTAAGTGGAATTTTATTCGGGTCTTCGTCAGTCACAATTCCGCTAATTGTATTTACAGACACAATTTCCAAACCAAAGTTCTTCCAAAAATCTATTCCACAAATTACGTCCTGTTCAATCGAAGGAATCAATAAAAATTCATTTAAATTTGTTCGTCCGTTATAACCAATTTCTAAATTTACCGTACCTAAAACTTGTTGTCGTTGTCCGTCGGCCGTCTTGACGTTTCCTTTTCCACGGTTATATTCGCCAGAGTTAACGATGTCCGTGCACAAGTCTCCTCCTATCACGCTAACGTTAGCCCCACTATCTAACAGACCGAAACGATTCACGTTTCGTATCTTCAAAGATAAATAAGGTCTATTATCATGTTCCCTGCTTACGATCGTTGAAACTACAACTTTACCATACCGATTTCTTCTGTTATAAAAATCACGAATTCTTTTCGAAGATCTGGTTAGGTTACGGTCAGAGTCCGATTCGCTAAAAATTCTTGCCCTAGCCCGATTGTATTCTTCCAGGCGTACATGATATGGTCTTTGCAAAGGGTGTATTTTTGTCATATCCGGTTGGTTTGTCGCATCAAGTTGGTTTGTAAAATCAGGTAGAAAATTATTTACAGTTACGGTCTCGGATGTCCGTCCTTCTTCGGCCGAACATCCTTTCGGGAGTTTCCCCGCTCCTGCGTACATTTAGGACACTGTGGTCGATAGGTGTTCTTCAACCCACATCCGAAGCAGAAAACCACACGGGGCTCAAGACAATCCATAAAACTGTGACCCACATTATCACAGTTCCAGCATTTTCCAGTCCTAGCTACACTACAGACATCTGGGTCATCTTTGTCACTATTATCGTCCCCGTCCGACTCTGTATCGTCAGCCGCCACCTCTGATACCCGCCCCTTTTGCTGAGGACGTTTCCCAAAAGGTTCGGAAGGCGTTTCCTTTAAAAACTTTTCGTGTCTACGAACGGCTAGTCGCAATTTTGAAACTCCAGGGATTTCCACATGAAGAAGTTCATGACGTAGCTCCCGCCTTAAATTTCGTCGCAGTGTTTCGCAAAGTTCCTGAGGCGATAATGGAGTTTCTAGTCGGTCACATAGGGTCATAATGGCGTCGTAGAACTCATCAAAAGTTTCATTATGTCGTTGCTTCCTACGTCTTATATCCTCCTTAATGTCCCAATCGGTGTTATAGTCATTATATTGTCGTCCCAAGGCGTAACACAAATGATCCCATTCGATGTCGCCGTCACAATCGCGATGAAACCGCCAAAACCATTTCAAGGCTTTACCCTCGAAAAGAAGATGTGCATGTTCACATAGTAAGTCAAAATCTCCCTCCAGATCTATATTTGTCAGTGTTTGTACACGCCGTAAAAACTCCTCAACAGTCTCTTCCGAAATGTCACCGTTAAAACGAATTCTCCAATTCCGAATCACATTTAAGACCTTTTCCGAATTGCGCAAAAAGTTTCGATCGCGATTTCCACGCCCACCACGCGCTATTTCGCGACGATTATCATCTTCCCGATTGTATTCCCTATTTTGCGGAGCTCGATTTGATCGCACACTTCGTCCAGCTTGCGAAACATCATCCCGATCCTCCCGGTCGTTAGGTCGGTTTTGTCTTACGTCTCCCAAATTTAATTGCCGAAAACCGTTAGCTATCATTTCCTCAACATCTTCTCTAAATCCTCTCAACGAGTCCTGAACTATTTGTCGAACTCTAAGATCCTCAACACTTTCCTGATTTTCAACTTGACTCCGAGCCTCTTTTCGAGCTTGTAAACGCGTTCGGGGTCTTCCAATGCGACCAGGAGTTTGTGAGGCATCACCTCCTGCACCTTGATCTTCAACCACTGCTGAATCCCCCGTAGCTTCATCCAAGGCTAACAGATCATCACTACTTCTGACAACAGGCATCATAAAAACAAAATCAAAATAGTACTATCCAAGTCAATTTTTTTAACACAATCAAATCGTAGTCGATACCGAATATCGAAATAAAATAATTTCTCAAAATTGAAAAAAACAAAATCTAGCAATAATCACTACTCAGTGAAGTCTTTTGGTATAGGTAGGGGAATAACCAAAACCATAAAAAAAATCATCAAATTAAAATCAACATAAATAAAATTTTAGAAAATTTAAAAAAAAAAATCAAATTAAATAACCCCAAAGAGAAAATGGAAAAAAAAAAAAATCAAAACAAATTTAAAAATAACATGGTAAAATGTCCAGTCAAACATCAACGAAGCTTCAAAAAAAATATAATAGAAATAGAATTACCCATTCTTGCTGGTACAAATCCGACCAAAATCAGACTGCATAACATCCAAACACAAAAATGAGGCAAAAATAGAAAAGTAATCGATCATCCAATGCTGGAATGGTCCCGATTACCACCAAGACACATTTAGTCCGAACAAAAGAAAAAGAAATCGAATCATAAAAAGAACAAAATAATTTTGAAGCCCAAGGAAAATCCAAGAATTGAAAAGAAAATAGAAAAAATCAGAAAGAAAGAGAGTAAGAGTCAAACGAGTATGAAACCGATACCAACCAGTAACACCTCTCAAGTTCGAACCCAAACCCCGATAACAATTATATCACTAAATGTCACTAAGGGAATAGAGCCGCCCTTGCGATCAACTATTTTATCCATACTAACAAACAATGAAACAAATGCTACGGAAAATGAAAAGAGAAAAACAATAAAAAGAAAAATACACATATAAATCACAAAACACAGCAGATTCAAAGGCCCTCAGTCTCTAGCTGGAAAAATGCAATAAAATTCTAAAAACAATACGAAAACTGAGGCCCCACGTTGGGCGCCATAAATCTCTGTAACGATTCATAATCGGTCGTTGAACTACCTTGGGAACAAGCTACCTAGTAGTACCGGCTGTGCTCGTCGATGGGGGGGTTTAGTAAGTTCCCAAAAATAAAATATTAAATATTAACGAATCAGTTACACGGGATTTTAAACTTTAGGTAGCAATTTAAAATAAACAAAAGGATTCATACATATCCCGAACGAAGCAAGAGAGAAGAAAAGAAGCGGTTGATGTCGATTGTGTAGCTGTAGGTATCAGGCGCTACACTTACCATGGCCCACCCTCCTTTGCTGACAAAGCTTGGTCCTTTGCTGTCAGCCCCAAAAATAACAATAAAATTTCCTTCCTACCACATACCTATGACTTCACCTTTCGTAATAAAAACCAACAAAATTTAAAATTTCATGTTTACATATAAACGACACAAAGTTTATTAAAATTTACCATTTTCGCAAAATACAAAAAAAAAAAACAAATTAAGAAATTAACAAAAATACAAGGCATAAAATGTTCGATAAAATAAGAGTAATTCTACTTAGTACTATAATTCATAGGGACAAATAGAAGAAAAATTGACGAAAATCTATGCTAGCAAAATTAGGTAAAATTATAACCAAAAATTCCGTTAAACGTTTGGGGTCAACCCATAAAAATTATAAAAAAAATTCATTTAAGTTAAAACGGAAATAAAATTTAAGTAAAAGTTAAATTAATGAAGCATTAAATTAATAAAAATTATTTACGAAAATTCATTAAACAAATTATTAAAGAAAAATTGTAAAAAAAAACTTTTTAAACCCAAAATTATTAATATTAAATAAACAGAAAGAAAATTTTATTCAATACACTCGTAGTGTGTTATATAGTCATTGCCTGTATTTTTATAAGTAAATAGATGTCTATGTAAAATATATATGGAATCAAACATGAACAAACTGAAATCTATAAAACCGCGTTCGATGCCAACCCTCGAACCATCTCCGTATCATCAAACCAAAATAAATATTTAAGGAGAAGTTACGAAAAAAAACTACGTTGAAAATATTCAACTATTCATGCTTAATTCCAAAATGTGTGAATGTAAAAAAAAATATTTGTTTGTTCGAGTAAGTTTGAAATAAAAATAAAAAAACTTACATGGACTTCTGCATCGTTGTCTCCAAGCGCTTGTAGATTGATGAAGATTTGCCTTTTCAGGGTATTCCCCGTTTAACACAACCAAAGCATGTATGAGTTGTACTGTGTGGTATGGTCTGTATTACGTGAGTGAGTGTGTCTGTATGCAAAGGGGATGTTTTCTAAGAATTGAGTGAAGTTAGAAGTGTGTGTTTCGTAGAAATAAAATCAAAGTTGAGTGTGCGTAATAGTATGTATGAGAGGTATGTATGAAAGGAGAATGCGTGTAGTTGTGTGGTGTGAAGGGTAAAGGATGTATTGAATGTATGAACTCACAAAAACACAATTAGGGTGACCATAAACACAAAATTACTTTTTCCTCTACTTACGTTACTGACAAAATTTAAAAGTTTTTAATTTTAAAGAAAAAGGTAACTAAGATTTTACGAATTAAATGATTTTATCGCGGGAAAAAATAGCAATTAATTACTCCTTTTTGGATATAAATTTAAAAATAAATTTACGTTAATTTAATTTTAGAAAGATTGTAACACGAGCACACTTGGTCACCTTACTATTTTCACTACACTTTTATAGTTCGTAACTTTCTACACTTTTTAAAGTACAGGAACACTTGTATGATTGCAGCACAGGAACACAAAATTTCTACACCACAATCGTCGTTAAACCCAAAATTTCTGGAACACACAATCTGGACACAACACTATTCTTATAAACAAATCTCTTGAACACTATTACAATATGCTTGAACAAAATAGAAACTCGGTATAGGTTCGCTGGCTCGCAGCGTGATGATTTATGGACGTTGTAAGGGGTAGAAAGGAAGGAAGTTGACTCCAACACAAAAACCAAATGAGTGAAAAATTGTTACTGCGCTGTGAAAGCGGGGGAAGGCGGGGGAAAGAATTCTCCCTTGCGAAGAGTTTTGCGCTGCACAGGCGTAAATATTCCCACCAATACCAATACGATTCCGGAGAATATTAAGCAGCAAAATGTTGTCCGTTGGGTACAAAATCCCAAAATTACTCCCTGTACACAAACAAAAAAAAATAAAATTACTTTCCAGAATTCTCCTTGCCTCTTGAAAAAACTTACCTTTCCCCTTACAACAAAAACGGTTTAATGGTAATGACGAGGAGGATACGAATTTCAGGAAAATTATACAAATTTCTCTGGAAGATTAAAGAATATCGAATTTGTTAATTCCTACCGAAGCCCTCCAAGAAAAATTATTCCAACTTACCAGAAAAGTTTGTAAAAAAACCAAATGCGTTCACAAAATTTATATTTCGCCTTCACAAAAAAAAAATTAGGAAAAAAAAAACTTCCGACTATTTTCTTTATACGACTAACACAATTGAAAATCTCCAGGCAATTGACGAAAAATTTGAAACAGAAATTTCTATGCAGAGAAAATTGTGAACGTTGAAAAACAAAAGTTTACTAGATTTGGGAACTAAATTTTAGAACGAAATCAAGAATATTGCAAAGTAAAATTCTTGTACCCCGGTAGAAAAATGTTAGTAAAATCAACTTAAAAGAATTTTAATAATTTTCCATAAAATACGATATTGTATAAAAACTATCAATTACGTTTCAACGAAAAGTCGCCCTCACATCCTTTTGATAGGTCCAAGGATAGGTAATTTTGATAGGTCCTAGGATAGGTCCTTTTGATTGGTCCACGGATAGGTCCTTTTCATAAGTCCAAGGATAGGTCCTTTTGATAGGTCCTAGGATAGGTCCTTTTGATAGGTCCTTCTGATAGGTTCTTTTGATAGGACAAAGGAAAGGTCCATTTGATAGGTTCAAGGATAGGTCCTTTTGATATGTAAAAGGATAGGTCCTTTTGATAGGTCCTAGGATAGGTCCTTTTGATATGTAAAAGGATAGGTCCTTTTGATAGATCAAAGGATAGGTCCTTTTGATAGGTACAAGGATAGGTCCTTTTGACTGGTACTAGGATAGGTCATTTTGATAGGTCCAAGGATAGGTCCTTTTGATAGGTCATAGGATAGGTCCTTTTGATAAGTCAAGAGCATAGGTCCTTTTGATAGATCCAAGGATACGTCCTTTTGATAGGTCATAGGATAGGTCCTTTTGATAGGTCCAAGGATATGTCCTTTTGATAGTTCCAAGGATAGGTCCATTTGATAGGTCCAAGGATAGGACCTTTTGATAGGTCCAAGGATAGGTCCTTTTGGTAGGTCCAAGGATAGGTCCTTTTAATAGATCAAAGGATAGGTCCTTTTGATAGATCAAAGGATAGGTCCTTTTGATAGGTCCTTTTGATAGGTCCAAGGATAGGTCCTCTTTATTGGTCCAAGGATAGGTCCTTTTTGATAGGTCCTTTTGATATGCAAAAGGATAGGTCCTTTTGATAGATCAAAGGATAGGTCCTTTTGATAGGTCCAAGGATAGGTCCTTTTTATAGGTCCAAGGATAGGTCCTTTTGATATGTAAAAGGATAGGTCCTTTTGGTAGGTCCAAGGATATGCCCTTTTGATAGGTCCTAGGATAGGTCCTTTTGATAGGTTAAAGGATAGGTCCATTTGATATGTAAAAGGATAGGTCCTTTTAATAGATCAAGGTCCTAGGATAGGTCCTTTTGATAGGTCCAAGGATAGGTCCTTTTGATAGATCAAAGGATAGGTCCTTTTGATAGGTGCTTTTGATTGGTCCAAGGATAGGTCCTTTTTATAAGTTCAAGGATAGGTCCTTTTGATAGGACCAAGGAAAGATCCTTTTGATAGGTTCAAGGATAGGTCCTTTTGATATGTAAAAGGATAGGTCCTTTTGATAGGTCCAAGTATAGGTCTTTTTGATAGGTCCAAGGATCCACAGGTTATTTCCATTGGTTTTAAATTTATTTGCAATTATCAGGTATTTAAGTTATGTAATATTAGATGGCAATAAAATAATTTTTTACCTTTTCCAAATGAATTGCCAGATACCACATAATTTGAGAGTTCTATTGTCATTTTTGTCAAAATTTTGATACACCCTTCTATGTGGACTAGGTCCAAATATGGGCCAACTTCTCCTAATTTCAACAGAATTATTTTTTGGGTCAATAAGAACTCTTGTACAAAATTTCATCAAAATATATGCATAATAGCCACTTTCACATACAAATAACTTCTCAAAAAATATGACGTGCATTTGTACCGAATATCTTACCTTGGGTCAGAAAAATTGCTGTAGCTCAAAAAGTGCAGTCCCGATGCATGGACATGTATATATAGGAATGTAGGGGAGATTTAGGACTACAAAATAGTAAATTTGTGTTTTGACTCAGCTTGACTCACAGGAGTTGTGCTCTATGAAGTAGGAAATTTCCGAGAAATTTTACCTTTTTTAAAAAAAATATTTAAATTGTTCTGAAAACAGTAGAGCTCCAATTTTTTTACCAGTAATAGGAAATAAGTTAAGTTACAACACAAAATTTATTTCGTCCAAAAATCTTGAAAAACAAACAAGTTATGATCATTTAAACTTTCAAAATTAACTAAAAATATCATAAATTTACTAAATTCTGAAAAATCCCATTTTGGACCACCCTGTTCTCAGTGAAATAATTGAAACAGAGTTCTAATTTTTTGGCTCCCGAGGTTTACTATTGTCTACTTTCATATGAGTCTAATAACTTTAAAATCGGAAAACAAAAACCAAAAGGAGTTTTGGCCGCTATCTCAAAATATTGACCACAGTGCGGCGTTAGACATGAATATCTAAATATCATCTTCCCGGCGACGTCTATAGGGTCCATTCATACCACAGTACAGACTAGTATGCAAACAATGGTGCTAATTTCGTACTTTCCAATATGGTGGCATGGTTTTTAATACAGAATTATCATTGCTGCCTAGTGTATGTGTGCCTGTACGTGTGAGATTTTGTGTATGTATTTATGTTGTTTGTTTACTTTTTGTATGAAACGTCAAAAGTTACACCGTGTGCTGCCACTAATACTTACATACATCAAATGCATCTCTGTGAACCTACTACTCATGTACTGTGATTCATACACACTCATTTTCTCATGACGAAATAAATATACACACAAAACTGTCGTTGAATTTCACTGAAATGAAGAGTTTTGTTAATAACTTCACCCCAGCGCCATCTATCGGGTTCAAATTTTATATGAAAAGTAATTTTTGTTTAAAAAATACATCTTGTGAATTTCAGCCAAATCGTTTCATAAATACCAAAAATTTAAATATTGCGACAACAGCGCCACCTATCGGGATTAAACTTAAGAGAAACCTGGTTTCATCCTAAACTAACATATTAACCAAATTTGGTGTCAACAGGTCCAGCGGTTCTTAAGTTTTAGTAACACGTACCCCGCACAAATGTTTTTATTTACTAAGAAGATTTCACAAAATATAGATGAACTTTGGATCCATTTTTCGGGAAACTCTGGTGTAGGGTATTATATGGTCGGTCTTGACCGAATATAATTTTCTTACTTGTTTTTAATTTTCTAAGTTTTATTAATATGTATTTTTTTTTTTTAGATTTTTTGTGAAATTGAAGTACATGAAAACAGGTTGTTTTGTTAAGTTTACAGATATGAGGCATTCCACACCAAATGTCCCGCTACAGAAAAACATGCACTTAAAAAATTATGTCATTAACTGTTTGTAGTTTATTTAAAAAGTTTTCCGTTTAGTCGTTTTTAAAAGAAAAAACATTTGTTTGATGTTCAGTTTTTATTAATGACTACTTCTGTCCTTTGTTTCAAAAATAACACACTAAAAAATAAAGACTTTCATTAACATTTAATCTTTAAAGTCATTTATTTTTGTTCTGTAAGTAAAAACTACTGATTATTCTTTAAATTTTTAATGATTTGTGTAAGTAATTTTTTTTTAATTGTTGGTATTTTTTAATGAGATATCATTAGTTTTTACCTGCACAAGTAGGTTATTTTTTTGTAGAAAAAAATCAAAAAATTATTTATAGAAATATAAAAACATGTTTGTATCAAGTGACTTTGGCATGATGGGTAGAGTGTCCGGCCAGAATGTAGTTGATTGCGGGATCGATTCCCCAAAAATTTTATTAAAAATTTTTAAAAATAAATTTCAATAGAAAATTGTAAAAAATAACCTACGAAATCATTAATTTTTAAGGTTTTCGTAGGTTATTTTTTTCGAATATGTTAGTAAAAAAGAGTGAAAAAACGTAATTTTTTAATGTTTAATGTTATTTATTTTAGAAAATTTTGTCAACAGTAAAAAATAAATGTTGATGTTTGTTAAAATAAATGACTAATTACTGGGATGGTTTTCAATTGATTATTCACTTGTCTTAAGTGTGTTTTTCATTTGTTTTTGCCTACAAAATATTTTGAGTGTGTGTCTCGTAAATTTCTGAATAGGTTTGGATAGCCCTATATGGAACTTAGAAAATTGCGTTTTTGATTTTTAAAATTTTCAAAAACTGGGCTTAGGAGGCGTGGTCAAATATTGGAAAAATGGTCAAATTTGTGGCGAGTTGCCTTGATTAAATATTTTTCACATTTAAACGGAATGCACCACAATCTCAAAAATTTACATTCTTATATAGTTTTGTATGGGCTATCAATAAAATTTTTTTTTTGGAAAATTTTCAGAACCCGTTCTGAAATTTTCCATTTTTTAAAGAAGTCAATTTATCAACCGGCCACTTTTTTTTTTTTATTTTTTTTTTAAGTTTAGATATTTGTCCATCCACACAAAAAAATGAATAAACACATTCTACTTTTTTTTCGAGAAAATCGCATTTGAATTTTAAATTTCATAACAGTTTTGTAATTTTCTTGTATTTGCTTGTTTAAACGTTGCGAATGAGTAATATAAATTGCATAAATATTATTCATTCGCAACGCAACAAGCAAATACAAGAAAATTACAAAATTGTTATGAAATTTAAAATTCAAATGCTATTTTCTCGAAAAAAAAAGAAGAACGTGTTTCTGAATTTTTTTGTGTGGATGGACAAACATCTTAACTTAAAAAAAAAAAATGTGGCCGGATTGACTTTTATAAAAAATGGAAAATTTCAGAACGGGTTCTGAAAATTTTCCAAAAAAAATTTAATCGATCGCCCATACAAAACTATGTAAGAATGTACATTTTTGAGATTGTGGTGCATTCCGTTTTAATGTGATAAATATTTAATCAAGGCAACTCGCCACAAATTTGACCATTTTCCAATATTTGACAACGCCTCCTAAGCCCAGATTTTGAAAATTTGAATTTTATTATGGAGATATCTACCGAAGAAGCGTTTGCATGTTTGGCCCCAAAAATATTTCAATAAAAGAAAAAGAGTTTTAGTTAATCTCACCCGCCAATATTTTCTAAGCAATGCGACCAAAAATCGGTAAAATCATTTGTCCCACTGAGTCCGTCTGTAGCCTAGGTGTATAACTTTTGGTTCATGAGATATAATAAGTTTTCAATTAAGCGCACTTATTTTTATATTGCACACAGGGCCAGCATGATCCAATTCCGGCCAAAAGTCTTTATCGTTGTTGGATCCGTCTGAAAATGTGCTTCTAGAGGAATTCGAGGTCGCTGATTTCAAAATTTAGCAAAAAACCACAAAAATCAAAATGGCGGATCCAACATGGCGGACAATTTTTTTTTAATAGTTGTCCGATTGAACTCAAATTTTGTTTTATGCGGGTCTTGGAGTTACTGAATAAGAATTGTTACTCCGAATTTTGAAAAACAAAATGGCAGACTAAATATGCTTTTTAAAGTTTAAAGAATGATCCAACTCCGGCCAAAAGTCTTTATCGTTGTTGGATCCGACTGAAAATGTGCTTCTAGAGTATTTCGGGGTCGCTGATTTCAAAATTTAACTAAAAACTAAAAAAATCAAAATGGCGCATTCAATATGGCGGACAAATTTTTTTAATAATTATCCGATTTAACTCAAATTTAGTTTTAGGGTGTCTTGGAGTTACTGAATCTGAATAACTGGCGCGAATTTTGAAAACCAAAATGGCGGACTAAATATGCTTAGTAATGTTTGTTACAAGTAATTAAAAAACAGTTACATTCCTTTTCTTTGTTGAAGCTAGCTGAAAGTGTGGCCTAGTAAATTTCCGGGTCTGTTATCTTAAAATCTGTCTGTATGATAAAATTCAATATGGCGAAAACAATATGGCGACTAGATTTGTTAACTTTGTCCGATCTAACTAAAAATTAGTTTTAAGAGTATTAAGAGTGTCTGAAGTTAAATCTACGAACATAATTTTAATATATATATTTTTTTTATTTTTGATATATATATGGAAATGGTGTAAATGACTTACTTAGTTTCAGAAAAGCTTTAGGAAATGGAGACGACAAATTATTCACTTATTTTCTTTATTTTGGAAATTTAAGAAAAAATCTTTGAATTTAATTGGAAATGGTGTAACTGATACTTTCGATAATTCTACAAAAAAACTAGAAATGTTGATATTTTTTTTTTCCTAACCTTAAGGCACTCTCTGACGATAAAAAAACTATTCAAGCCGTAAAACATTATATCGAGTTAAATTATTTTTTTTTAAAAACATATCTCGGACCACTGCATATATAGCTGTAATTTCCACATTTATCATTTCGAGCACGTTTGGGCAACTTTTTTCGAAAGATATGGATCCATTCTATATCAAAAAAAATATAAACCGATTGTATCGAACTGAGGATCGCTGAGGATTTTTTCGATTTTTTCGAGGTAAATAACTAAAAAATTATAACTTTTTCCACAAAAAACGCGAATTGCTGCCAGGCAAATGAGTTATATTTGTCCATGTTAATTTCGTTACAAAGGCTTATATATAAGGTTGAACCAATCAAACAAAAAGTTAAACATTAGCAATAGAAGTTTGGAAAAAAAATTAAAACATTATCTCAACTTTTAAAAATTTTTTACCAACTTTTTTAACTTTGAAGACCTGTCAAACGAAAGGGTGTAATTGGATCATAATGATAAGTTCAGAAAACCTGCTTCTATATATGCCCAACAAACTGGTAAAATTTTTTTTGAGAATTTACAAATAAGGACTTTTGGCCGGAAATCGATCTGTCTGGCCCTCTGTGTATTGGTTTATAGTACACTTACAATTAGAGATTTACATAAAAATCTTTACTTCGGTTAACATTATTTTAAAAATCGCCAAAGCAGAATACAGATTTTATAATTTTTTATTAATAACATATTTAAAAGCACACAAAATTCGTGTTTTTATTTTCAATTCAAATTTTGTAGATATAATTCGGTTAATCAAATAATTCATATTAAGCCGAATATAAACCGATTAAGTCTCATCCCCGATTAATTTCTGGATAAACCTACTAAACCAGAAAACCGATTAATTGAATACCCTAATCACAACCCACCGTTGAACGCCCTATTTTGTATCCTTGAATAGTAGAGAAGAATAGTTGTACTTGATGTCTTCTAAAAAGCAACCACTATTTCACGTTATTATAAGGTGGGTAAGTTGCTCGGTTTTCACGTGAAAATCTGTCAAACTCCATATAAAAAAAACATAAATTTCACACTGGCTTTACAAAAGCGTAAAAATTTCGCTGAAGAGGTATTCTGTTCACTGGTGAAAAACCGGCAAAATAACCCGGTATATGTTGCATCAATACACTCAAAATAATTACTCTGTTAAATACTCTGTAAAATGACTGTAATCTTAATTCGACAGATATTTGACAAAGTTATCTGTCAAAATACAGATTTTAAGAAAATACTTTGTATTTTTTTGTGACCGAAAAACAAAATTTTATCTGTTATTTTACTTTTACTTTGTAATCTCTATTTTACAGATAATAAACAGAGTTTTTTGTTAAAATACAGATTTTAGAAAAATACTTTGTTTTTTTTCCCGTAACCAAAATACTAAAATTCATCTGTAATTTTACTATTGCTCTGTAATACAGTTTTCAAATAATCTCTTCAAAAAACTTCCAAATATTTCAAATCGTCTTAAATTACAATAAAAGCTGGTTAATTTTAAGAGGATGTCCTGTAAAATTGGGTACTCGTAAAAAACTCGTAATTTTCACAAAAATAAAAAAAAAGTAAATTTACAATTTGGAAACATTAAAGCGGGCAAATTTACACGATGGCATTTCCCAATTGTCAACACAACTTGTGACTGTTGTGTAAAAGCCATATCAAGTTCATTGAAAAAATATATAAGAAAGTCAAGGTAAAATTCTGATCGCTTTTTATCCACATTTTACAGATAATTCTGTAAATTTACAGTTTTTTTTAATAGAAATTTTTTTACAGAGTTTTTTTTCGTAAAATAACAAAAAATCTTGCTGGTTGGAAATCTATGGTATTTTCTGCTGGCTCAGCAGAGTATCTCTGTAATTTAACAGAGTGATTATTTTGAGTGTACGCATCAACACTATAAGTAACATTTTTTTAAATTGTACAGGCCATTTAAAAAGCGGTGAAATTTAACATTCAGATGTAAAATGAAGTAATTATAAGTGTTTGGAACTGTAAACATTAATAATATCACATAACTTACCAAAAAATATTATTTAAAGTTATTTTATGTATTCTGACGCGCAAAACATAACTACAAATTAATTGATGTTTCGAAACATTTTTTTTCACCGGTGAACAACTTACTTAGCTATACTCCGAAATCCAGTTTAGTTCATATGGTGGTTTTCCTAATTTCATAGTTTTTATACCCTCCAACCACAGTTTTGTCATTCCGTGTGTAACGCGGTCTGACAAAACTGTCAGACCGCGGTCTAGGACCCCATAAAGTATCCGTCTGTCCGTCTGTAGAGGACACAATACAGTCCAAAATAAAAGAGCTAGACTTCCGAAGTTCGAAAATGGGCAAAATCGGACCAAGGGGAAAAAAGTTTCCCTTGGAGAACTAAACAAACCTAAGAAAACCCGCAGCTTTTACAGGGTTCTTTGTACATTTGCTAAGCAAATGCAACATTCTTATCTCAGATGAAGTTCAAAATCGCAAGGGGAAGGTGTTCCCTAACGTTTTTTGTGATGGACTCAAACGACCACAATTAAATAAAGGTAAAGCTTCGTTAAGAAAGAATTTCTGAAATTGGAACACAAATCCTTTTCCTTTTATTATCCGGTACTTACAAGGGAAGTATCTCAACCCTTATGAACTGATTTGCCTGAAACTTAAAATATATATAAAATAGACGATTTTAAGGTTGGGGTGTCTCGGCTTATCGGCCATATCAGTGTTTCAAAATTTCGTTGTCCCCTTATGAAACAATGTGGGCCTCCGGGAAAGTTTCGATAACTCCCGAACTAACAGGAATATCCTCTAGAGAAAAAATACATGTCGACTTAAATTTAATAAAGATTAATTCATATTCATATGGACTTCGTAGGTCTATGTCTTCATATAAATACCCCCCAAAGTTTCCACATTTTCGTGAAAAAAGTATTTAACGAAGCCAAACTTTTACAATGTTAAGACACCTCCGGAGAGGCATTAAAAAAACCTTTCTTATGATATGTAAACATCATATTTTCTAAGAAAGAAAGGGCTGAAAAATCCAAAAAACGATTTTTTCGCCATTTTTTGACGCATGTTTTGAACCCCTAAATCCCCGATATGGCCGATAAGCCGAGACACCCCAGCCTTAGAATTGTCTCTTTTATGTATATTTTACGTTTCATGCAAATCGGTTCATAAGGGTTGAGATACTTCCCTTGTTATTATAACCGATAACGAAGGACCGGCGTGGATATATGTAATCATTAATTTCCTAATTTGTTATAAATCCTTAAAATTCCCTAAACATAAAGACTTCAAAATTTATTTTACTTCCAAAATATTTGTGAAACATTCATTAAATTTAATTAATATTATATTTTCTATTTTATTACAATTACAATTAAACTTGTACTTAACATTTATCAAACGCCAAAAGACAATAAAAATCCGCCAAAACTAAATTATACCTGAAATATATACATAAGCTACTGGCTTAAAATGTCTATAATTTCTTGGCTTTAACACCTTTTACATAAAATACATTTTAAGAATTTATGTCTAACCATCTAAACGACTTTCATACACATTCATCCCACCACCCTTTAAATTATATTTATCCTTTTTGCCAGTCAACAGCCACTTACATGCCTGACTTAAGGGTTTGTTAGTCTAGATGTATGATGAGGTAAATGTATGATGAGGTATAGTAAGATGAGGTAGGATTTTAGTGGTGTTAGTTTTCACGTAAAATCGTGTCAGCTGTTTTTTATTTTAATGTATTTTTTTTTTGTTTAAATTTATTGTAAATGTCTTAATTAAATTAATTATCTATTTTTTTGTTCAAATAAAAGCTGAAAATTCTTTAATTTTTTTATTTCGAACAAAAAAATGTGTTTGTTTACTTTTTTTGTATTTATTTTATCAGCTGTGTATGTGAGGTGGAGCAGTAAAGTAAGAAAATTCTATTTTCTACAGAAAACTACCTCACCTCATTATACCTCATTATACCTCACATCAAAACAAACCACTTATATGTTCTCACCATAAAGCAGAAGTAATCAGCTGACACCTCAATATAAGTACTACACCTCTAAACTAATTATGCCTTTATTGTTGCTGTTGCTAAA
Organism: Pegoplata infirma; assembly: GCA_963921195.1. NCBI lineage: Eukaryota > Metazoa > Arthropoda > Insecta > Diptera > Anthomyiidae > Pegoplata > Pegoplata infirma. The sequence continues at coordinate 228,336,625 of OY992536.1, read as the reverse complement.
ATGAACGTTAAAGAAATGAAAATTTTAAATACATACAATTTATCTTACGCATTTTCTGTGTTTGGTTTTATTATCATTTATGGCCACAAACAATTTTTTTTTTGTTTGGATGCCAATGTGGGGTGCGTGGAACATAACGAAATGAAATGGTGGCATGCAGAAAAATGAAAATAAAAAAAAAATAAAAAAAGGGTTTTCATTTAACACAGTTTGTTGCGTACATTTTCTTAATGAATTGTTGAATTATAAAGAAGTTTTTACGCATAAATTTTAACATTTATTTTTACTTAAACAGCGTTGCCAGGTATTTATACTGTTGCCACACAAAAAACAACAATATATACAACATTTATATTGTAAGTAGGTAAAAAAAGTATCAGTATCTGCAAAATATAAAAAGATTTCAAGGAAAATACCAAAAAATATCATGTATTTTTTTTTAAATTGTATTAAAAATAATAAAAATAAGTTATTAATTCGACCTTTTAATTGCACTCAAAAAATGAACTAAAAACTGGGAAAATTAACAAAATTTTGAGAAAAAGAGGGAATAATTTGGCTACAAAGATTTTTATACTCTAAACCACACTGCGGTACAGGGTATAATGAGTTTGAGCTGATGTTTGTAACTTCCCGAAATATTGGTCCTAGACCCACATTTAAGTATACCGATCGACTTAAAATCACTTTTTGAGTCGATTTAGCGATGTCCGTCCGTCCGTCTGTCTATCTGGCCATGTAAACGGTGTAAACACAATACAGGTCGTAATTTTTAGCCAATTGACTTGAAATTTGAAACTTATGACTCTGTTGCACCAAGGACGAAGCCTATTGAAATTGGAAAAAATCGGTCCATATTTAGAACTAGCCCCCATACAAAGGTCCTATTTAGATTTGGATCAAATGACTCTAATAACCGTACTATAATAGGTTTCGTTTTGAAATTTGACATGTAAACGTGTTTTGTCCTCACAAATCACCATTTCGAAGGAATCGGATCAGTTCTTCTTGTAGCCCCCATACAAACCACCATCCCGATTTTCACATAAATCTCTCACATTACACGAAAATAGAAAATATTTTATTAAAATTTTGTTTGTGTATGTTAAACGCGTACTTTAAAAATCTTTTCAAATCTGATTATCATCGGACCATTTTTGGATCGGCCGATTTTTGAACTTGGGACCCATTTTTCGGGAAACTCTGGTGTAGGGTATTATATGGTCAGTCTTGACCGACTATAATTTTCTTACTTTTTTTCTTGATTTTAGTGCATACTTTTCCCAAAAATAAGGAAAACAAAGTTATTTAATTTTAAGCCAATTTTAACTAGAAAAATTATATTGCACTTTAGTTTATTCACATTTTAGGACTAGATTGGGTCCAGACCATGTTAACTCGAGACCCCTTGGGTCCTTTACGGGTCCCCATAGATTTTGAACAAAAATTTTGTCCGTTTCACTCTACCTTGCTTAGTTTTTGAGATACGGTAATACGGGGCCTAATAGGGTTTTGAGAATCTTAAAAACTGGATAACTAAAAAACTATTAATCGGAGGGCTTTTGGGTACTTTGCGAGTAAAGGGCTACAAAAATGCCGTTGGACTTTTTCTCGTGTTGGGAGTATTAACCGAGGTATGTGCATATATAAAATCTCGGGAATTTCAAATTTTAGATCCGAAATTAGGGTCTTGAGACCCCGACATATATGCAGAGCTAGGCTATTCCATATTTTTCTTAATATTTTTTATTTCTGGTCTTTCTTTTCTGTGTTTGTAGTCTTTCTTTTGAAAATTTCATCTGTTTCGCTCTATCTCACTTAGCATTCGAGATATCGCCATTTTAAATTTTTAACTAAATTCTAAGAAGTAATTTACTAAATTCTGAGAAGTTATTAATTAAATTCTAAGAAGTACACTTCCTCAAATCAAAGAAGAGAAATACGATGATATTTTTTTATTAAATTTTAACTAAACTTAAACTAAATTGTTTTTTAATAAATATGTCCTAAAAATAACGATACTTTTCTTAGATTTGTGGAAAATTTCATTGGCAGTAAGAATTTTTTTCCTTATTTTAAAAACTCTATTTAAAGAAAACTATGAACTATAAGTAAATGAACTAAACTTTTTTTCCTCATATTTAAGAAAATTTCTAATTTTTTAGTTAACTTGACCAAAATTTTGGGAAAATTCATGATAAATTTTCAAAGACATTTTTTCCTCAATTTTAGTAATGTCTTTTTTTTCAGTGTGTGCAATCAAAAAACGTTTATTTTTGTTGGAGGTCAATTACTGTCCCCGTAATGAATTAACATTACAAGTACTTATGTCCACTCTACTTTCTATCTTAATATATTTTCCCAATAAATACTTATAAAATTTCTACTTTCAAAAATTTTGTAATTTTCAGGACTGAATTAAAAAATTACAAAATATTTATTGGGCGAATTTTCTAAGAGAAAATGCTAAGTTAAGATAAGTACTTGAAATGGTAATTTATTACGGGGACAACAAATGACCTCGAACTAGAAAAATATTTTTTCATTGCATACCAATAGTTTTAAACTTGAAAAAAAATGGTTTGTGGATGTTAGAAAATACTTTGTAGTATTTTACTTGTGTTTTCAATGTAAATTTGTGATCACAATATCCATGAAGTTTGTGTTTATGTTTTTTCAGTCAAACAGAAAAAACTTTTGAGTGTTGTTCTTTTTAATCATTTGAATAAAGAAGTTTGTATTTTTATAAAAAATAAATACGTGTTTTTCCTTTATTAGAAAATTATTTCTAACATTGGTTATGGGCCCAGGATTGCATTGATCCTGCTGTGTGTATTCTGTTGGATTAAAATATAAAGTATAGTTCAAAGGAGCTGGAAGGTGTTTAAGAATGGCGAATTCAATATACCAGATTGAGAAGTTATGTCCAGAAAATTATGCATCGTGGTCAATTCAGATGAGGAGTTTGTTAATTACTCAAGACTATTGGGATGTGGATGAATCCGGGTTGAACCCATCAGCAACTCGAGAAGAAAAGGCTGCGTGGATGATGAGAGACAAAAAGGCGTTGGCGACTATAACTTTAGCAGTAAAGACATCCGAGCTTAATTATCTCAAAGAGTGCAAGTCTTCAAGAGAAGCTTGGAATAAGCTGGAAAATGTGTATAGAGGAAAGGATCCAGCAAGAAAAGTTAATTTGTTCAAACAGTTTGTGCGGTTTAAGTTTGTGTCACACGAGAAGTATAGTGTTCAAATAAATAAATTTTGTTCATTGGCTGATGACTTGAAAGATGTGGATGTTAGTATTCCTGACGAATTGCTGTGCATATTTCTATTGTGTAGTTTGCCCACAGATCTCGAGAATTTCGTAGTTGCAATTGAGAGTCGCGATATATTACCAAGTTTGGAGCAACTTAAAAACAAAATTTTAGAAGAAGAACAACGCAGAAGTGAAAATGAGCGGTATGAATATGAAAACGTATTTGGAATGAGAAATGAAAAAAGAAATTTTGTGAAGGGGAAGAATGAATGTCATCAAGAATGGTTAAAAAATTTAGTATGTTATGGTTGTGGGAAAAAAGGCCACATAAAAAAGCAGTGCAAAGAAGAACAAGAAGAAGATGACGAGAAAATAGGTTATTCGGAAAGTGCTATGTCTGTTGTTAAATCATGTGTGAAAAATGAACTTAAAAATGAATGGATTTTGGATAGCGGTGCGTCTTCCCATGTTTGTCGGGACAGAAGTTTATTCACAGGTATGAAAAAATGTGAAAATAGTGTGACGATTGCCTCTGGTAAAAAATGTCAGGTAAAAGCAATTGGAGATGTTAACATTAAGTTTGGAAATAAAAAATACGTCTTAAAGAATGTTTTGTATGTACCGGAAATCAGATCAAATATATTATCAGTAAACAAGATGACGTATAGAGGTTTTTCATTGAAATTTTCAAGGAAAAAAGCGGAGGTATACAAAAATAATACTTTCCAATTTAAAGCGAGCCTTTCTGATGGTATTTATACAGTCAAAACAAAACCTAATGAATGTGTTTTTGAAACGGTTAGAGATAAAAGTCAGTTACATGGCCTTTTCGGAAATAAAAGGGTTAAGACGGAAAACAAACGTAAAGTTTTAAATGTGAATGAAAAGAGAATTAATAATAAAAAGGATGTTGAATTTTACGAAAAACCAAATGATTCTAAAACGGAGAGTGAAGCTGTATTGAACAATGAAGGGTGGAAGCTGGTTGAAGGGCGAAACAAAAAGGGACGTTTTAAATACTAGTTGTTGTTTATTCTGTAAAAAATATTTTTTTTTTAAATAATGAAATGAATTAAATTGTTAAAGTTTTAGGTTAGAATTGTTTGGAGAATTAAACTAAGAAAATTAGTTTTAGATTTGTAATAGAGGAATTTACATTGAGGTGGTGTTTGTTAGAAAATACTTTGTAGTATTTTACTTGTGTTTTCAATGTAAATTTGTGATCACAATATCCATGAAGTTTGTGTTTATGTTTTTTCAGTCAAACAGAAAAAACTTTTGAGTGTTGTTCTTTTTAATCATTTGAATAAAGAAGTTTGTATTTTTATAAAAAATAAATACGTGTTTTTCCTTTATTAGAAAATTATTTCTAACAGTGGATTTGTATTGATAATTTTCTACAGTGGTGAATAACACATCGTTAAAAAGTAATTTGCGCTTGATGGGTTAATACGCTTGACTAATTTTAAGTAGGCAGTGCATCATCATTATCTTTTTGCTTTTCCCATCGACTCTATTTAAAGCCCATTGCGATGCATCGGATCAGCAATTTGACAAGGCAGAGTGGGTGGCACAACTTAATTTTTTTTTTTTTACTCATCGGCGATTAATTTCAAACTCGTACTTACAATTAGTGTAAAACTTTAAGTGTTTTTTAAACAAAAGTGTCCAGAAATCTCATAATATTGAAAAATTTTTCAGAATCTAGAAATTTTCTTACAAAAAAGTTTTTCAGAATCTAAGAATTTATATATGGAAAAATATCTCTAAATCTGAGAACTTTTTTAAAAAAATAAAGTATCAGAATCTGAGAATTTTTTCTATACAAAAAATTTATGAGAATTTCTGTATTTTGCTATAGAAAAGATTTTCTGAAACTCAGAATTTTCTATATAAAAATGTCTCAAAGTTTGAGAATTTTTCTCAAAATTCGTGAATTAAAAAAAAAAAGTAATAATAAAAATCTTCGATCAAGCACTTTTTGCAAAAATCGCGTTTTTCGTCAAAATCAAAATATATGAACTTGAATTATTTTATCAAATGCAACCAAATAAAATCGAAAAGGAATGAAACCAAAAGCAAATGAAAGTTGACATATTTCATAACAGAACCCTCATCGTTTTTTTTTAAGTTCAGTGCTATATTTTTTAAACGCAGTTGAAGTTGGTAAACTTTTATTGTATTACAGTCAAACTCGGTTATAATGAACTCGGCTATAACGAATTCACGGTTATAACGAATTCTCGGTTACAAAGAACTAATTCCAAAGTCCCGACGTTTTGGCAACAATTTTACACAAAATATTTATTATATGGTATGGGTCATTATTAGTGAAATCAATCATGAACATTCTTGACCCCCTCCGATATTGATGAAATTTGGTTAAGTTCTTACATTACGTAAAAAACTAACAAATGCAAATTTCCAGCCCTCTAAGTAAACAGTGGGCGAAAATACGGAGGATCAAAATTTCCCCAAAAATCTCCCAGTCGCGACACTTTGCACCGTAAAAACTTAATATCGTTGGTTCTATTATAGCTAGAAAGCCCATTTTTGGTTTGTTTTGAAGCTCATAATATGCTCTACAAGACCTACCATAACCAAAAAATTTTCGAACAAAAATAAGGGTTCTCCCTTATTTTAAGGTCGTGATAAAGGGAGGAGAAAATGGGGAGGATGGTATCCTCCGTTTTTTTTTTTTACTTGATAATCTTATAGAGAAAGTCCTAAAGAATATATTCTAAAATTTTTAAGTTGGGACAGCAATGGGATCGCTCAAAATCAAAATTTTTCACAATTTCCCCTAAAATCTCCAAATCGCAACACTCCTTAACCGTAAAAATTTAATATCAAAAGTGCTTTTGTAGCTACAGAGCCCTCTGCAAGACCTACCATAACCAAAAAATTTTCCAAAAAAATGAATTGGTGCCCCCCTTATTTGAAGGTCGTGGCAAAGGGTGGAGGAAATGGGGGAAAGTATCCCCCGATTTTTTTTTACTTGGTAATCTCAAAGTGCAAGTCCTAATGAACATAGTCTACAATTTTTATGTTGGGACAACAATGGGATCGACCAAAATCAAGATTTTTCAAAATTTCACTCAAAATCAAAAATCGCGACATTCTTGTGCCTCCTATTGTTGTCACAAGATAAAAATTTCAGGATATGCTCTCTAGAACTTACTCTTTAAAAAAACCAAGGTAAAAAAAATTGGGGGATACTATCTCCCGATTTCCTCCACCCCTTGCCTCGATCTTTTAATACAAGAGGCACCCCTCATTTTTTTATTTTTTTTTTGTGATAGTAATATATAATACGTAGGGCATATTAAGAGCTTTAAAACAAGCCAAAAATGGACTCTGTATCTACAATACAGTCCAGGATATTAATTTTGTAATGTGCAAGAGTGCCGCGATTTGGAGATTTTGGGGAAATTGTGAAAAATTTTGGTTTTGGTCGATCTGATTGTTGTCCCAACATAAAAATTTTAGGATATCGTGAACCTATATTCAAAATATGCCAACTCAAATTTGACGGAAATGAGTTTCCGATGGCAAATATCTCCCCTATGTAATACCTATCTGCCATAAAAATTTCAGAGCAAAAAAATAATTTGTTGTCGTTTTACATCCATTTTTGTTATTCTGCTAACTCAAAGTACATATTTTTTTGGTGGAAATAAATGCCAACTCCCATTGTAAATTTCCAAAAATTTTTCAAAATTTTTTTTTAAAAAAATTAGGCCACATATCTTATTGCATTTGCCATGCTAAACACGAATCTTCTAAAGATTTTGATATCTAATGACTGGTTCTCGAGATATTGTCATTTTGAAAATATCGGGAAATAGTGTTTGCAACAAAAAATATTGCTTATATTTATGTAACTTTCAAACTATTTATCAGATTGAAACGCTATGAATGGAGCAAATAAAGTCAATGATATAAGCTTTCAAAATAGCTAGTTTGGAGTGACCCTATTGCAATACAGCGTGAGCTACAGAGTGCCAAAGTTGACCACCCTGAGATTAAAAGGCTTTCGGAGCTAGTAACTTTTAAAAATATGCAAAGATTTTTAATTTTTTGTTCAGTTTTTGCAATTACCGTACTAAGGATAACAAAAACCAAAAAAAAAAAAAAAATTTTTAATTTTCCCAAAAAAAAAATATTTTTATTTTCCGACAAAATATGCCAACTCTAAAAAAATATTTGTTTTTTGATATAGTAATAAATGCCATCTCTGAAAAATACGCAAACAAGTGCAAAATATTAAAATTTTTGCATAGGTAAAAATTGTTTAGAATATTTAAACCATCTTGTGGAAGGTACATTGTTTATTTTTGCAATAATATGCGAAATAACTAGTTTTTTAGCTCTCCTGAACAGTAAGCTTTTTCGAGTTGGCATTTATTGAATATAGTTCGACGATATGTTCATTAGGATTTGCACTTTGAGAATACCAAGTAAAAAAAAAAATTGGGGGATACTTTCCCCCCATTTCCTCCACCCTTTTCCACCACCTTTAAATAAGGGGGGCACCCTTTCTTTTTTTTCGAAAATTTTTTGGTTATGGTATGTCATGTAGAGCGTACTGCAAGCTTTAAAACAAACAAAAATGGGCTTTGCTTTTAACAATATCACTTATGATATTAAATTTTTAAGGTTCAAGAGTATTGCGATTTGGAGATTTTAGGGGAAATTGTGAAAAATTTTGATTTTGAGCGATCCCTTTGTTGTCCCAACTTAAAAGTTTAAGAGTATATTCTTTAGGACTTTCTCTATAAGATTATCAAGTTAAAAAAAAAAATCGGAGGAGACCATCCTCCCCATTTTCTCCTCACTTTATCACGACCTTAAAATAAGGGAGGTAACCATTATTTTTTTTCGAAAATTTTTTGGTTATGGCAGGTCTTGTAGAGCATATTATGAGTTTCAAAACAAACAAAAAATGGGATTTCTAGCTATAATGGAACCAATGATATTAAGTTTTTACGGTGTAAAGTGTCGCGACTGGGAGATTTTGGGGGAAAATTTGACCCTCCGTATTTTCGGCCACTGTTGACTTAGAGGGCTGAAAATTTGCATTTGTTAGTTTTTTATATAGTGTAAGAACTAAACCAAATTTCATCAATATCGGAGGGGGGTCAAAAATATTCATGATTGATTTCACTAAAAATTACCCTAATGCAAAAATTGTCTTCGAATCAGATTTATAAAAATATTCGAATTCTTTTTATGTGAAAAAAGTTATTTGTTTTCTAAAAATGTACAAAAAATAGAGTAGGCTTAAAAACATTGGGGCGAAAAACACGAAATTAAAAAGCACCTCCCGAAATAAATTCCTGGCCTTCCAGGATAATGTTATCACAAAATATATGTGATATAATCTTTCATCCTGTTGTCTCTCATAAAATCCCAATCTTAGAGGAATTTAACTCCAAGACTGGCATCGCTTAACTGAAATTTTTGTGTGTATTTTTCAAAAGAATTCGGTTTTTGTATTTGTAAGTGTTTGAGGAAGAGGATTTTCTGTAGTTTCCTTTTTAATTGTTTCTGTTTGTTGTGAGTTAAGAATTGTTGCTCATGATGTTGCTCGTTTTGTAAGGTGGTACCTGTTTTTTTAACATAAAGATAAATATACCCTACAACTGGGAATAATTTTATCCAATTGATATACGTTTTCAATAATTGTATATAAGGTTGGGTCAATTTAATCGGATGAAAAAAACCTAAAAGGCGTATAGCAGAAACAAAATCTACTCGAAATTCTAAGAATATTTAATAATTGCGTAATGACCTGTTGGTAACCATTAAAACAAACAAATGTGAGTGAGCCATATTATTGCATTTTTTAATAATTTTGGTCATGAATCATTTTTTGATATCTCTCTTCCTTTGAGAGTTATTAACACACAAAGTTGCAGTTAAACATTTATAAAAAAAATATTTCAAAAATATTTTGTTAACCCAATTAAATTTAAATAAAGTAAGTAAAGAAGTTTTTATCTCGGTATTAAGAATTCGCAGTGGGGCACCCCGAATTCATAATCAAGAGAGGCATTTATAGTGTTGGCAACTTGAGGTTAAAGTTGTTTCGGTCGAGTCGTGCAGTATGTGGTAGGGTATCACATCAGTTGGCATACTTTTAATTCACTCATACAGTTACATATTTCTGTGAAATTTTAACTTAAATACAATTTCATTATTTTTTATTTTATTTTTGCTGAATTGTAACTGTTACCTGTCCACTTTGTTTTTGTACGTTTTTATTTTGTTCATATCGACCGTGGGGTTCTTAACTTAATTGAAATGTGCAGTTCCGTTGGTTGGCGTATAAATGGAAATAAGTGGTAATAACTCCACCCATATAATTCATTTTCTTTATTTTTTTTTAAGCATAATTGTTCGATGACATGGCAGTTTAATACAAAACGATACAAATGAAATGTTATAAAGGACTTTAATGCTAAAAAAATATATATAAAAAGCTGATATTATTTCATTCTTGGTACTATAAATATTTATAATGATTGATAAAGTTTAAGTAACAGGAATAGTTTACCTTAAGATGACATCAGAAGTTGCTGTTACAAAAAAAAAAAGTGAAAAGTAAAAGTTAATTACACAGTGAAACAAAATCGAACTTTCCGTATCGGAATGGGATGAAACTAAAAGCAAATGAAAGTTGACATTTTACATAACAAAACCCTCAAAGATTTATTTTAGTTTAGTGCTAGATTGTTTTTACACACATTTGAAGTTAGTGATTTTAAAGAATTTTAAGTTTTTGTATACTTAGTATGTCCCACTTTAGGGGCCCTGGTGGTGCTCTTATTGGACATGTGGGGTTCAGCGTCCGTTATGAATTTAGTGTAATCGGTCCGTAGCTACTTACTGAATATCCAAATTACTAATAATAAACCGCTATACGCTTTTGCGTATGATTGTTATTTTAAGACAATTACAAAATTAAGTATACGCCAATTAAACAGTTTTCAAGTCATTATTATTAAATTAAAAGTTCACCCTCTTCAAATGCGTGTTAAAAACAATCTACTTAGGACTGAACTAAAAAAAAATCTTGAGGGTTTTGTTATGGAAAATGTCAACTTTAACTTGCTTCTGGTTTCAGCACCACTGTTGCACAGTGTTATTGCTTAAAATTTTATTTACGTTATTGATTGCAAGAATTAAATTAGTGAAGTTAGTAATGTTACATCATTTCAAATCGTTCAATAATAAACTAACTCATTAAGGAAGAAGGACGCTTTTTATTTAAAATCGCTCAATAATTAACTAACTCATTATGGTAGAAAGACGCTTTTCATTTCAATTTTTTTTTTGTTTTTAATTTCAAGAATTATAAATTTAATAGAAAATTGGTAAGGTCGATAACTATTTCAGTACAGTTTCATAAAAAGTTCATAATTTAATATCTGTGCTAGAGATGGGCGCGTGAGTGAGTTTTCACTCACACTCACTCACGCTCACGACAGGAATTTTTGAATCACGCACACTCACTAAGAAGCATATTTTTTCTATTCACACTCACTGACAATTACGAGAGTAAATTTAATACAACTCACACTGACGTGCACTTAAGCAAGCTTCACTCACACTCACGTTGACTCAAACTCACGAAACTCTTATTTATACAAAAAAAAATCAAAAACTAAAATTTCAAAAATCTTTCAAAATTTTCAACAACATTTAAAGTTCAGGTAAATTTTATTTTTTTTTGTTTTTCTGGATGAAATCTTAAGTTAAGCAAAATTTTTAAATTTTTTTGGTATGAAAGGAAATATAAAGAGAAAATATTATATTTTGAGTAGGCTTATTCTAGCTCCAGGTCATTATTTCCTTTACTAATTAAAACTATGATATTCTCATAGAATAATTTTCAAAAAAATTATTTATCTGTTTTTAATTTATTTATGTTGGTAATTTTTTGCAAGGTTTAATCGACACGTGTTTCGTTTTAAAGAGAAAATAAATTACGTAAATTCACGCAAAAAAAAAAACGACTGACGCACACTCACTCACCCAAAAATATTACTCAATCAAGCAATTTTTTTCTCCACACGCACTCACTCACACTCACTCACAATCACGTGAGTAAAATTGAATTCAGTCACACACACGCGTGATCACGCATGAATCACGTAAATCAGGCTCTGATCTGCTCTGTGCTTGCAAAACAAACCTGGTTCTGTAATTTCAATTTCTAAAATCTAAAGAAAGTTTCTTAAATGTGAATTTTTCAAATTTGAAAATTTGTGAACAAAAGTTAAGTTAGCATTGCAAAATTTTTATATAGAAACATTTCTTAAAATCTGCCATATAAATCCTATCTCAGGTAATCAAATTGCTTCCATTGGAAAAACTTCTCTGACCCAGTTTGTTTCTGATTCTTTCACTTTTTCTTATAGAAAAAATGTCAGATTCTTCGACATTATTCTATCGAAGAAGTATCAGATTCTGAGACATTTTTCCTATAGAAAAGTACTCAGATTCTGAAAGATTTTTATATTGGAACAGTTTTCGATTCTTAGACTTTTTTTTATAGAAAAATTCTCAATTTCTAAAATATTTTTCCAATAGAGAAGTCTGAGACATTTTTCAGATTCTGAGACATTTTTCCTATAGAAAAAGTCTCAAATTCTGAGACATTTTCCTATAGAAAAAGTCTCAGATTCTGAGACATTTTTCCTACAGAAAAAGTCTCAGATTCTGAGACATTTTTCCTATAGAAAAAGTCTCAGATTCTGAGACATTTTTCCTATAGAAAAAGTCTCAGATTCTGAGACATTTTTCCTATAAAAAAGTCTCAGATTCTGAGACATTTTTCCTATAGAAAAAGTCTCAGATTCTGAGACATTTTTCCTATAGAAAAAGTCTCAGATTCTGAGACATTTTTCCTATAGAAAAAGTCTCAGATTCTGAGACATTTTTCCTATAGAAAAAGTCTCAGATTCTGAGACATTTTTCCTATAGAAAAAGTCTCAGATTCTGAGACATTTTTCCTATAGAAAAAGTCTCAGATTCTGAGACATTTTTCCTATAGAAAAAGTCTCAGATTCTGAGACATTTTTCCTATAGAAAAAGTCTCAGATTCTGAGACATTTTTCCTATAGAAAAAGTGTCAGATTCTGAGACATTTTTCCTATAGAAAAAGTCTCAGATTCTGAGACATTTTTCCTATAGAAAAAGTCTCAGATTCTGAGACATTTTTCCTATAGAAAAAGTCTCTGATTCTGAGACATTTTTCCTATAGAAAAAGTCTCAGATTCTGTGACATTTTTTTTATAGAAAAAGTCTCAGATTCTGAGACATTTTTCCTATAGAAAACATCTCACATTCTGAGACATTGTTCCAATAGAAAAAGTCTCAGATTCTGAGACATTGTTCCAATAGAAAAAGTCTCAGATTCTGAGACATTTTTCCTATAGAAAAAGTCTCAGACTCCGAGACATTTTTCCTACAGAAAAGGTCTCAGATTCTGAGACACTTTTCCTATAGAAAAAGTCTCAGATTCTAAGACATTTTTCCTATGAGAAAAGTCTCAGATTCTGAGATATTTTTCCTTTAGAAAAATTTTTAGATTTTGAGACATTTTTCTTATAGAAAAAGTCTCAGATTTTGAGACATTTTTCGTATAGGAAAAGTCTCAGATTCCAAACTTTTTTCTATAGAAAAAGTCTCAGATTTTGAAATATTTTTTCTTATGAAAAGGTCTTAGATTCCGAACCATTTTTTCTAAAGAAAAGGTCTCAGATTTTGAGATATTTTTCCTTTTATAAAAAGTCTCAGAAAAATTCTCAGATTCTGAAACATTTTTAATATAAAAAAGTCTCAGATTCCGACACATTTTTCCTCAGAAAAATGTGTCAGAATCTGAATCAGATTTTTTCCTTAAAAAATATCTAAGATTCTGAAATAGTTTGCTTTTAGAAAAAGTCTCAGATTATGAGACATTTTTCCAATAGAACGATTCTCATATACTACACCCTAAAAAAAATTAGCACAGTTTCCTACTATAAATAGGGTAAATTTCAACAAATTCAAAAAATATGCTACTATTAGTTGAGTAAATTTCCAATATTTCTAAGTAGAATTACGAAATTTGTGTAAATTTACCCAATTTATAGTGGGAAACTGTAATCATTTTAAGTAGAGTGCAAGATATTTTTCTATAGAAAAATTTCCAAATTCTGAAAAATTTTTCCTATGGAAAATATGTCTGATTCTGAGAAATTTTTCCTGTAGACAAATTTTGAGAAATAATTCGTTATTTCTGATGATAATGTTTCAGAACTTTAGAATTTTTCTAAAATATTTCAGAGTTTTAGACTCTTTCTTTAGAATCTCATAAATTAAGACTTTTGCAATAGTCACAATTTTAAAGAATATTTTAAAAGTCTTAGAGACTTAAATTTTTTTAGTATTTTTCGATGTAAAACATAGTCACAGAATCTGTGCCTTTTGGTTTCCATGCATTACATATTGCTTCCAAAAATTATTTTAAACAGGTAAAGTAATGCATTACTTACTTATTTCTCCATTTAAAGAAACACTTACAATAAGATTAATATGTTGCTTACAAATTTCTCACTTCTGAAACATTGGATTATAAATAATGTAACACTTCGTATTAACTGTATTCACGTCATAAAAATGGTACTTACCAAAATGTTAAATTTTTTGCAATTTTTTTTTTTTTGTTAATTATAATTTTATCAAAACGTCTGATCTTTAAAACCAAATTTATATTTTTTACAATTTAAAAACTGCAAACCATTCTGACGTGAATACCATTACTAGATATTTAAAAAAAAAGTAACATATATTTACAAAATAACATTAATATATTTTTTTGTGCTTACTGTCGTTGTTGTTATTGTTACGAATATGTATGTGTGTTTTTTTTCTATATAAATAAGTCTTACGCAAACACATGTATGCACAGACACAACAAACGATTTATTATGACAGTGTTGCTAACATTGCAAAAGTTAAGAGCTCAGTTGCATTACAGCATAAAGTACACTCAAAGAAATTTTGTTATAATATTTCGTGTAATTTTATGTAGTTTTAAAACTGTTATTTACTTTGAAAAAAAAAAAAATATTGAATTTTTTGTGTATCCTTTTTTTACAAATTTTAATTTATATATTACATTGGTCGATTAGTTATTATAATTTTTTTAAGTGTATGTTATATGACATTATGAAAAGTAAAATTTATATGTTTATGAGCTTGTGTCTGTATGAATAACTGCATATTCAAAATATTTGTCATTTTAATAAACAAAATATTTGTTATAATTTTGCCATGAAAAATATGAATACTGAGCTGTTTTTTTTTTTTTGTTTTGTTAATGAATAATTTTTAATTTATGTAAATATTTTTATGCAAATAAAAAAAAAAAATAATTATAATGCCAGAAGAAAAAAACTTTAGACAGTACAAGCGACAATGAAATATTTTTTTTGAAAGTTTTTGTGAATGCATTAGACCGGCATTTTTTTGTATGGAAATTTTTGCTTGCCAATGAATTTTTAATTTCAAGCAAATTATTGTGCCATTTGGCGTTTAATTTATTATTTATTATTATGTATAAAAAATATTCTCAATATTTATTTTTATTTATTGTTTAATTACTAATCAAAGGAGCTTTCAGATTTTCTTCTTTTTGCCCAAGTAAAAAAGTTTTAACAAAGTCATATATAATTTTATAAACACTACCCAGCAAAACTTAGATTACCAAATAAGGTATAAAATAAGGTATATGATCTCTTATTTTATACATTGCAGCATTGATGATTTTAACAGGCGATGAGACTCAAAGTAATGCATCCACATTATCACATAGAATACCAGTAAGGTATAAAATAAGTCATAAATTTATAACGAAGAATACCAGTAAGGTGTAAAATATATGATATTTTATAGGTTACGAGTAAGGTATATAATATAGCATACCAGAAGATAATATATAAGGTGTTACGAGTAGTGAAAAGGTAATTTTGTATAAAATTTACTCACGTGATTGTAAGTGAGTGTAAGTAGATATAATATGCTAGTGAGTTTGTGTCGTTAGAAATTTCTTGTCGTGAGCCCATCTCTAGTTTAAACTTATGCATTTTTTATAAAATAATTATTTTTTATGTTATTGTAATGCATTATGCATTAAATTAAAATAATGCATTATTTCAAACTTTCAAATAATACATAATGTAACCAAATATAAATCATCCATGATATAATGTTTAGAAATAAAAAATATGAAATACATTTTTCCAATAATCATGCATTACGTAGCAAATTATTAGTAATGCATTATTTTTCACTTTAAAATAATACGTTGTGGAACAAATGTTTGGTAAGACATCCTAAAATAATGCTACAAATAAGGTATATACATTACCTGGTAATGTGTTATATAATCACTACCCATTACCAAAGTTTTGCTGGGTATATATGATTATATAGAATTTGATGCGAAAAATGAGTCGATAAAACCATATAAAATTCTATCAATGTTCATTAAATTTTAATAAAATTTTATATGATTTTATAAAATTATATATAAAAATATTAAATTATATAAAATTATATAAAATTTTATAAAGTTGTATAGAATTATATAAAATTATATATAATTATATATACTTTTATATAATTATATATAACTTGATATAATTTTATGTAATCTACATATATCACAAAATCTTTTTTAAATTTCAACTCATTGTCAGTGAAACTGAAATAAATGTTTAAAAACACCAGCAGTTTTTGGAATTTAGAAAAACTGTAAATGCAGTTGTGTAAACAAGACCTTCAACCATCACTAAGTAATGTTTAAGGATTTAAAAGTTACAGAGGGTTAAAGTTGAAAAATTGATAAAAATGGCTTGAAATAATCTATAGTTTTTACCATCTTTCGCTTTTTTTTATACCCTCCACTCTGGTGATAGAGGGTATATATAAGTTTGTCATTCCGTATGTAACACATTGAAATATTGGTTTAGGACCCCATAAAGTATATATATTCATGATCCTTGATCGATTTTAAGTCGATCTAACGATGTCCGTCTGTCTGTCTGTCTGTCTGTCTGTCCGTCCGTCTGTCTGTCTGTTGAAATCACGTTTTTGGCAATAATCCGGAACGGATTTAAACGCTTGGGGTACCAAAAGTTGCGGAATTTTCCTAGGAAGAATCTCATGTATTTTTTTTTGAAATCGGTTAAGTACTTTAAAAGTTATGAGTGACTTTGTGGAAAAAGTCTTATTGGTTTTCAACATAACCCTAAATTAACTCATATTTTGTGTAGATATTAGAGTTGTCAATTATTCGACTTTCAACTTTGTTCGAATAATTCAAATAATTGTTTTTCCTCGTTCGATCAAACGATTAAAGATCAAAATTTATTCGATTAATCGAAGAGAATAACGAATAAAAAAATTATTTTAAAAAAATATTTTTATTAACAAAAAAATAAACAATTCATATAAAAAATCTTAAAATAAGAAAGTTAAAATTTTTATTAACGAAAAAATGCATACAAAACTTAAAAATAAAAATAAACTTAAAGTTAAAAAAACTTAAAAATTGAATAACTGAGATCACTTTTAATTAATGGATGTCGATTTTAATACTTGTTGAGAAATAATTCAAATACAAATTATTATTTGAAATATTCAGACAAAATATATCATAAATGATTTTAATTTTTGTCAAATAAGACAATTTAAGTTGTTCTTAGGAAATAATCTTAATAATAAAAGTTGACTTAATTTTTTTGCTTTCAAACGATTTTTGGTTTTTGTTTTTATTAAATTAGATTTTGAAAACACTCTTTCGCTAATTGTTGAAGTAGGTGATATAGTAAGAAGAGCATAAAAACAGTTTATCTATTTTTTCTGTTCTTTTTTCAGATTTTTCCAAATATGTCTAATATATCGCTAAAGTCCTTTTTATTTTCTGAATTTTTAATACTTTGAATTGAATTATTCAACTCGCATAAAAGATTATTATTTTCATTACTAATAACTTCCTCTATTTCAATACTTTTATCTGAATTATTGTGATAACTTTCAACATAAAATAATCTGGAGTATAATTAATTTGCATATTCTTTTGTTTCGCTTTTTGGAGAATATTTTAAGAAACTTTCATTGCTCGGAAAATTTCCAGAATTTAGAAAAATTATTAACGTATTTAACTCTTTTATACGTCTCCCATTAATTCTTATTTTAATACGTTTTAGTAAGTCTGATGCAAAAGAATTATTAAATTTTTTCTAAATTATTTATTAAGAACTTGATAACTAATTCTATAATGGATGTGCTATCCAGGGCTATGGCTACAATATATTTTAACTTTCCTACTTTTTGTATAAAATCTTTCAAAATTTATGAGAATAAATCAAATTCTAAGCATTTATTTATTTTTTTAATAAAAAAAATTGTTCGATTAATCGATATTAATTAATCGATTTATTCGTTATTCGAAAATCGTCATTTTTGAATTATTCGAACAAGAGTTAGGTTTTGTTTGATCGATTAATCGAATTATTCTTAATCGACTGACAACTCTAGTAGATATGTACATAAGAAAGAATACGGAAATGAAAAAAAAAAAACGGAGAAAAAGAAAAAAATCTTTACAAAAAAACTATAAAATATGTAAAACAAAATCTAAATTTAATAAAAAAAAAAGTTCGTTAAGTAATAATAAAAAAATTAATACATAGCATGTGTGTGTGTGTGTCCATTTTTTGCTTCGTCATATTAACGGGGTTGCCAGACTTTTTTGGCTTTGTCGTCAAATCGGATGTAAAATATCGCCAGAATTCAATTTTGTTCAGATTTCTTAAAAAAAAAATATTTTCATTTAAAAAAATAAATTTTGTTAAATAAAAAAAGACAGAAATAAACTTTATGGCAAAAATCGCCCAAATCCGGAAAATTTAAATATATAAAAGAGTAATGTAACTGACTGACATACACATTCATCATCGCCCAGCCCAAACCGCTGAAGTTAGAGACTTGAAATTTGGACTGTAGGTTGACCTCCCGGAATAAAGATCCACTAAGGCTTGATTTTTGCCAATGTTGATTCTAAGGGGGTAAAAAGGTAAAAAACTGTACTTTTGGTACTTTTTAAATCTCCTGTTATAATGATCATAGAGACTTGAAATTTGGACTGTATGTTACCCTCCCGCAATATAGATCCACTATGGCTGAAGTTTTGCCAATGTTGATTCTAAGGGGGTAAAAAGGGTAAAAAACTGTACTTTTGGTACTTTTTAAATTTCCTGATATAATGATCATAGAGACTTGAAATTTGGACTGTATATTCACCTCCCGGAATATAGATCCATTAAGGCTTGATTTTTTCCAGTGTTGATTCTAAGGGGGTAAAAAGGGAAAAAATCTGTTCTTTTGGTACCTATTATATTTCCTTAAAAAAATGTCACATAGAATTGAAGTTTTGACTGTATGTTCACCTCCCGGAATATAGATCCCCTAAGGCTGGGTTTTTGCCAATGATGTTTCTAATAGGGTAAAGGTACCTACAGACGACGCAATATTATGTACAATATTCAATTATATTGATCGTGTGTGGGTAAGATTGACCATTGTACAATCGTCAATATAACCCACATACCATCAATATAATTGAATATTGTACATAATATTGCGTCGTCTGTAGGTACCTTTAAAAGTGTAAAAATATGTACTTTTGTTACATTTTATATTTCCTTAAATAATGGTACTAGAAAATGCAAATTTGCAGTGTCGGTTCACCTTCCGGAAAATGGATTCACTATGGCTCGGGTTTTGCCAATGCTGATTCTACGGGGGTAAAATGGGTAAAAAAGTACTTTTGGAACTATTTTTCTGTACCGTTTTCAAAAAGTACCTTTTATAAAAAGTACCTTTTATAAAAAGTACCTTTTATAAAAAGTACCTTTTATAAAAAGTACCTTTTATAAAAAGTACCTTTTATAAAAAGTACCTTTTATAAAAAGTACCTTTTATAAAAAGTACCTTTTATAAAAAGTACCTTTTATAAAAAGTACCTTTTATAAAAAGTACCTTTTATAAAAAGTACCTTTTATAAAAAGTACCTTTTATAAAAAGTACCTTTTATAAAAAGTACCTTTTATAAAAGGTACCTTTTATAAAAAGTACCTTTTATAAAAAGTACCTTTTATAAAAAGTACCTTTTATAAAAAGTACCTTTTATAAAAAGTACCTTTTATAAAAAGTACCTTTTATAAAAAGTACCTTTTATAAAAAGTACCTTTTATAAAAAGTACCTTTTATAAAAAGTACCTTTTATAAAAAGTACCTTTTATAAAAAGTACCTTTTATAAAAAGTACCTTTTATAAAAAGTACCTTTTATAAAAAGTACCATTTATAAAAAGTACCTTTTATAAAAAGTACCTTTTATAAATAGTACCTTTTATAAAAAGTACCTTTTATAAAAAGTACCTTTTATAAAAGTACCTTTTATAAAAAGAACCTTTTATAAAAAGTACCTTTCATTAAAAGTACCTTTTATAAAAAGTACCTTTCATTAAAAGTACCGAAAGTACACTTTTTGGTACTTTTATTTCCTGAGGTATAAATAAAACAAACTTTTTTGTTTTTTAAATCATTACATTGGTGGAGGGTATTTAAAGATTCGGCACAGCCGAATATAGCTTTCTTACTTGTTTTAAGTTCTCCTTATATTTCAATCTTTTCCGGCATAACACAAAGTCAGTACATACAAAAGATTATTTTAATGTTGGCTTGATAGATGCTTCATCGCTTGTTTATAAGACGGTTAAGTTTTGAAACCAAAAATTAAGAGTTTTTAAATTTTCGAGGTTTTTTGATCAGGGATTTCGGCCCCCTCTATAAAATGAAAAATGTTGAACTATAGTTGGTAGCTGTTGTAATTCTTAAGATTTTGGAATTAATCCCGTTAATGTGCCACGAATAGTTAAGGAGTTTCAGCAGATCAAAGTTCGAAAGAAAAAACGTATTTTTTTTTAAATACCAGTTTTTCGCGAGGCACATTCGCGGTTTCATTCGAAATTTGGTGGACTCTTGCGTAAACCGAGTTTTTTAGGAGTTTACATAAAAAAATCACTGGCGGGTTTATAAAAAATAAATTGCAAAAATTTTATGTCATTTTTGAAAATTGTGCGAAATTTGCAAATCTGTTTCCAATTTTTTTTAGTAGCAATTAATGCATTATGTTCATTTTAATACACCAAAAGACGTGCCTTAACGAGTAGAACTGATTTGCTTTTTAAAACTACAAGTACAATGATACGATTTTCCGTGTTTTTTTTTTCAGTAATACCAACGCGCATTACCTAAATATCTTATAAAAAATTGTGAAACTTTTCTTTTACCGCGAATTAATCGCGATTTTAGGTACTCAGATATTTTTTATTTAAATCGTTTGGTCATTAAAGGGTTAAATTTATATCATATATTTTATATTTGATTAAATTGACGCGAACGAATTTCTTATTCTTAAATAGCTTCTAATATTTATGCAAACTTTCATCGATATGCCATCAAAACAAAAATCACATCTTTTTTACCTCAAAATTTAATATGGTGTTTCTGTTAAACGGACGAAACAATACACGAACGAACGCTACCCGTACGAATTCGTAATGATATCAGTTTCCATAACATTTTCGTTTGATTACGTTATTTTTTTTCGTTAGTTACGTTTGTATTGACCATTTGTCAAATTACAGTATTGCCACAAAGTTTTTTTTTTAGTTTTTGTTTATTTTTTTCCTACAAAAATTATCTAAACTAAACGAAGTGGCAACATCAACACATCAGCTAAAGAAAACAGCTGATCAAATTTCATGTTTATAAAAAAAACATACAATTATAATCAAATCAGAGTTTTTTTTATTTATTATAGCTAAAAAATTAACACAATTTTAATAAAAAACAAATGAAAACAATAATTTGTATGATGACCCATGGCTTTTAAATTGCTATAATATAAATTGGTCAAATGCGTCTTTTTTCACTGATTTGTTTAAATATACATTTTTTTCAAAGCATTTAGTTATAAAACATTCACATTTTTTAATATTATAAATTAACATTACCTATTTTTGTTATAAATTTCCATTTTTCACTTATTTTGTTAATTATTACACAAAAAACTCCTCAACGAATGGTATTTTTCATTCGTGTGGTTTTCGCGTTTTTGACATTTCAATTCGTGTTGTAGAAACGGAAAATTATAAAGAAAAATTACAACTTTTACGTTTTCGTTCGACTAAAATGACATCCGCAATACAGAACCTCAAATTGATTTTCTTATGTCATTTGGACGAACGAAAGTGAAAATTCGTAATAGAGAAATTGAACATAAGTCTCCGTCTAAGACTTATGTTCAATTTCTCTATTATGAGGCATTCCACTCCTCATATATGAGGCATTCCAAACCAAATGTCCCGCTACAGAAGTACATGTGTCCCGTAAATTTCTGAATAGGGTGTTTGGATAGCCCTATATGAAACTAAGAAAATTGCGTTTTGGTTTTTCAAATTTTCAAAAACTGGGCTTAGGAGGCGTGGTCAAATATTGGAAAAATGGTACTACTAAAATTTATGGCAAGTTGCCTTGATTAAATATTTATCACATTAAAACGGAATGCACCACAATGTCAAAAATTTACATTCTTATATAGTTTTGTATGGGCTATCGATTAAATTTTTTTTTTTGGAAAACTTTCAGAACCCGTTCTGAAATTTTCCGTTTTTTAAAAAAGTTAATTTATCAAAAAACCCGGACCCTTTTGTTTTGTTTTTTAATTTTTTTTTTAAAGTTTAGATGTTTATCCATCCACACAAAAAAATTCAGAAACACGTTCTGCGTTTTTTTTTTTTGAGAAAATCGCATTTGAATTTTAAATTTCATAACAATTTAGTAACTTGCTTGTATTTTCTTGTTTCACCAGAGCATATGAGTAATATTTATGGAATTAATAATACTCATTCGCAACGTTAAAACAAGAAAATACAAGCAAATTACAAAATTGTTATGAAATTTAAAATTCAGATGCGATTTTCTCGAAAAAGACGAAAAATGCGTTTTTGGATTTTGTTTGTGTGGATAGATAAACTTCTAAGCTTAAAAAAAAAAAAAGAATTAAAAAAAAGTGGCCGGATTTTTGAGAAATTGACTTTTTTAAATAATGGAAAATTTCAGAACGGGTTCTGAAAATTTTTCCAAAAAAAAAAATTTAATCGATAGCCTATACAAAACTTTATTCGAATGTAAATTTTTGAGAAAGTGCTGCATTCGGTTTTAATGTGATAAATATTTAATCCAGGCAACTCGCCACAAATTTGACCATTTTTCCAATATTTGACAACGCCTCCTAAGCCCAGATTTTGAAAATTTGAAACACCAAAAACGCAACAACCTATTCAGAAATTTACGGGACACATGTTTTTTTTCCCCTGGACATTTGGTGTGGAATGCTCCATATATAAAAATAAGTTGTATTTTCTTTGTAATGCGTTTTTTCTGGAATGCGTGGACCGGTTTTGTTTCTGCAATCTTCCCATTATAGGTTACGTCAATACCATGCCTTTTATGTTTTTTATACCCCCCAACCACAGCATGGGGGTATACTCACTTTGTCATTCCTTGTGTAACGCATCGAAATGTCAGTCTAGGACCACAAAAAGTATATATTTTATTGATCAGTGATCGATTCTAAGACATTCTAGCGATGTCCGTCTGTCCGTCTTTAGAAGACACGATACAGTCCAAAATAAACGAAAATGTCTTATATTCCTAGGCAGGTTAAGTTCGGAAATGGGCAAAATCGAACAAAGGGGAAAAAAGTTCCCCCTTGGAGAACTAATCCAACCTTAAAAAAAACAGCAGATTTTGCAGGGTTTTTTGTACGTATGCTAAGCAAATGCAACATTTTTATCTCAGAAAAAAAAAAACGACCCTGGATTTTTTAAATATTTTTTTTACATTTTGGAGGGTATAAAAATTCGGCACAGCCGAGTGTAACACTTTCACTTGTTGTATATGTATTGGTTCATAAGTTGTATGCATTTTAGTGCAATGCCTGTGTAATGCATTTTCTCTGCAATGCGTGCATTGTTTCTGTAAGTTTCCCACGAAAGGGGGTGTCAATACGAAAGTTTTAATGTATATACGGTCTTTGTATGTGTATTGGTTCATGAGTTATATGTTTTTTAAAGCACTACATACAGAAATAAATTGCTTTTAATGCGTGTTCTCTGTCATGCGTGAACCGATTTTATTTCCGCAAATTTCCCATGAAAGATGACGTCAATGCCAAAGTTTTTATTTATATTTATTTATTTTAGTGCACATACCTGTACGTTTCCGTAATTGTTAAATATGGGAAATATTTGGCAGGTAAACAATGCAAGAACTTGATAAGCAACATGCAAGAACTTGATAAGCAGATTTTTTGCAGAATTTTTCCTTAAACCCTTCGTACAAGTATCTTAAGTATGAAAGTTCTTCAAAAGATCTATTTTCTGCATAATTTCTAAAGTTTTAAGGCAAAAACTACCATAACATGAAATGTTGCTTATCGAGTTTTTACAATAAGCCCTTCAGTTGTACTTTAGTGCTTTTCGAAGTTCATTTTTCGAACTTGAAATTTTGTTTCTAAGGGGTCAAAAAACGGGGTTAATACGGAAAGTTGGTACTGTTTTTATAACTACTGAACAAAAAACCCTAGAATTAAAAAAAATTACATTCAGGATCCTCCAGCACAATTAACATTCAAGAGAAAGACATATTTTGAAATTTAAAATTTTTGGGTAAAAAGGGTTATCTTAGCATTTGCACTACAAGGTGTACAGGCCCTCTAGTTTTATATATTTTTTATATAATTTGATATAATTCTATGTTATTTTGTATAATTATATATTATTAGCTACTTTTCTAAATTTATATAAAAAATATGTTTCCAATTTTCGCATAAAACTATATAAATTTTTTATTAAAATTTTGAATGGCGGAATTATTTCCAAAAAAAACGTGCCCTGATTTTGAGCGATATTACTCCAGCGGTACATTAGTTACAAGCGAAAATGTCAGGACACCAGCAAAGTTTTGGTAATTTTCACATAAACTAAAAATGCAAATTCCCTTAAACCAAATTGGAAGAGAAAGTTGTTTAAACAAAAACAGACTCATTTTTCAAAAAAAAAAAATTGTTCGCGTAATTTTTTTTCACAAACAGTTTTTTTCCACAGTCGGCAAACACCGAACTCAACCTTTTTATTTGTTCGAATTTCAATTCAATAACAATTGATATTTTTAAAATTAAAATTGTATTTTTTTAAATAACAGTTCTTACATTACGAATTACTCAAGGAAGATTTATTATTATTACTCAGTCCATGGACTTACTATAATAAAAAAAAACATAAATTTTATTTTTAGTTATTTTAACTCGAAAACTTTTATAAACATTTTACAATAAGAAAAAGGGGAAAAATATGTCTTCTATCGAATTATAATAAGTAAAAGAACAGAAAGTATAAGTTGGTTTGCTGCAGTTGTTGTTTTTAGTTTTTGTTATGTCCTTTAGTTTCATAAAACATGCTCAAATATCTCATAAATCAAATGAGTATAGAATTCCGTCCGTTTTATTTTTTATATCCGCTGTTGCTTACCTACGTATATACAGTTGAATAAAAACAACAACTGCAGCAACAAGAAAAAGAAAACCAGGAATAAGGGTATGCAAGAGTTCAAATACAGTAGAGTGGACTGAAAAAAATAAGAATTGAAATAACTCTCATTATAGTTTGAGTTATACAACAACCAAAATCGAATCAGGAGGAAAAAGCTTCGGCTTTCCTCGAGATGGAAGGTGTTCCAGAGTTTTTTTTATAAACTTAAAATTATTAGGGGGTGAAAATGCAAAATAAAAAAAATTATCACTTAAACATTTGTAAATTCCTGAGTATTTCAATTTTATGTGTTTTTTTTCAAATTAACGAAAATTTACAATTTATAACATTTCTCCCCACTCTATTCCACATATGAGGCATTCCACACCAAATGTCCAGCAAAAAAAAACATGTGTCCCACGAATGTCTGAATGAGTGGTATGAATAGTCTTATATGTAACTAGGAAAATTGCGTTTTTCGTTATTTACTTTTTAAAAATCTGGGCTTAGGAGGCGTGGTTAAATATTAGAAAAATTTTAAAATTTGTGAAATAGGAAACTCTTTAAATATTTATCAAATTGAAAAATATTTATCAATCTCAAATATCCACATTCTTGTATATTTTTTTATGGGCTATCGATTAAAATTTTTTAATTTGTAGAATTTTTTAAAAAGTCAATTTATCAAAAATCAGGCCAGAAATTCAGGAGGGCATTTTTCGTATTTTTAAAGAAAATCGCATTTGAATATTGAATTTCATAAAAGTTCTGTAATTCTCTTGTATTTTGTTGTGTCAACACCGCGTATGAGTAACGAAAATTTGTTGGTTTCGCAAATATTCGTTACTCATACGCGGTGTTGACACAATAAAATGCAGGAGAATTACAAAAAGTTTATGCAATTCAATACTCAAATGCGAATTTCTCGAAAAATACGAAAACTGCCCTTCTGAATTTTTTGTGTGAATATCAAATTATCTAAACTTAAAAAAAAAAAATTAAAAAAGAAATTACGGATTTTTGATAAATTGAATATAAAAAAAAAAATATATAAATTTCAGAACAGGTTCTAAAAATTTCACTGTGTTTGAATTTGAAACTTTTTTTTAACAAGCTGGCAAAGTTAATTCGGGTACGCTGAATTCAATGGTGCTAGCCGTTTTTTCAAGTTAGCGCTCGAATTCGCGATATTCGCGATTTAAAATTTTGTTGCTTAAGTTCAATAAAAACGATATTTTTATACTTTTGCAATAATTTTTAAATTTAAAACCATTAAAGTCTGGTAAACTTACAGAACAAACCATAATATCGTGAATTTTTTTCGCGAAAAACATTTTTTGTTTGCGAAAATTTTTATTTTCGTGAAAAAAAAAATGGTTCAATACAAATATTTTATTATTATTAGGCACGTCTCCGAAACAGAAAATGCAAATTCCTTCATTTGTGTCTGCAATTCCAGATCATGTTGGTAACCCTTGCGAAATAATGTAAGAGACAAAAAAGTTGAAAGAAAGTATGAAGTGAGGTTGAGATTGCTAGAAATAGAATTGTAGTGTTGGAAACTGTCAAAATTTACTCTGTAGAAACTATAAATATTCACATATGTATATAAAAAACAGTTTTCATTAACAAGACAAACCGACATTTAAAATCCTACTGATGATGACACTAACTGGGGTGTTTTAAACCGGTATGGGAAATACCAGAAATGTCTATAATTTTTAGAAATTCAATTTTTCTTCTGCAATTTTTCAACTTGAACCCTTATAACAAATATAATTAGAGCCCGTGCTCGATCTGTACTTACAGAAAAAATCAAACAAATATTTTTAGTTTGAATTGAATTTACGACAGCCATCTGTTAAAGCTAGTTCTTATACACTAAATCCCATATCAGTTTTTTTCAAATTTAGCGTATGTATTAGCGAAATTCGCGATTATTTTTTTTTTATTTGTAAGTAAAAAAAAAAAATTTTTTTTTCATATTATTTAGACAATTGCTGAATTTTTAACTTTATTGAATATACAAAAAAGAAATTATTCGTGTAAATTTTTTTTCGCGAATTTTTTTTGCGAAATTTATTTTCCAATTTTTTTTTTTTTAGTTTCCTATTAATTTATGAAAATGAGTAGAATACGATAAATTACAGACATAACATTTTTCGAAAAAACATTTTTTTTCGCGATTTTTTTTTGCGGATTTTTTTTTCGCGAAAAAAACAGTGCATTTTCTAAATTTATGTTTAAAAACTATCCCAAAAGCATTAAAATTTAAATTTTGGAGTACCAAGGCTTTACAATTTTTAATCGCGAATATCGCGAATATGAGCGCTAACTTCGAAAAATGGCTAGCACCATTGAATTCAGCGTACCCAAATTAGCCTTACCAGCAGGGTGCCCAACTTGTTAATTTTTGCGACTAGAGCAGTGTTTTTAATCGATATTCCATAAAAATATGGTGCCAGGACATAATCCCCACGGACATTACACCCATAACAGAAATTGAGATTATGACCGAATTCATCACGGTCATAATCCCCATAATAGTTGTGGGGACTATGTCCGTCCCCTTTTGGTATAACTACCGAACTTTTTTCTGCCATAAACCCTATTAACATTATTGGAAGTAAGCCCAAAGCAATTTTGGTCATAATCCAGGTTTTCTGCAGACGCTAAACCCACCCTGGGTTTATCAAAGCCACTAAATTAATTTATGGAGTTTGTAATCCCTAAGCCAGGCCGAAGGGCGGCTATGCAGAAAAACTTTTAAGACAAAAAATAAAATTTTTGGGATGACCAACTAGTATAGTGAACATAATCCCTGTAAAAGGGATTATGACCATTTGTTATGTGGTCATTATTATCCCCATAAATCTTGGAATTATGTCCGTTTTTTATTGGGATCATAATCCCCATTATAGAAATGCGGATTATGTCCGTGGGGATTATGTCATGTCACCAAAAAATATACTAGAATGTAAATTTTTGAAATTGTCGGGCATTCCGTTTTAATTTTAATAATATTTCGTCAAGGAAACTCGACAAAAATTTGACAATTTTTAAATTATTTAACCACGCCTTCTTTGGTCAATTTTTTAAAAATTAAAAAAACCAAAAAGGCAATTTTCGTTGCTCCATATAAGGCTGTCTATATCACCTATTCAGGCATTCATGGCACACATGTTTTTCTGTAGCGGTTTATTTGGTGTGCAATGCCTCATATATGTAAAAGTATTTGTTTATGATGATAATATGGTCTGTTGCATTTTGTCATTGTAGTTTTGTTTTCGGAGTGATAAAAAATTGTCTATATGTATGTTCATTAAGGGTGTTCTTATTTTTTTATTGCGGATTTTTGTGTTTCACTGGTCAGAATTTTGTTCCTTTGTACCAAAAACTTAATAATAAAAAATTTGGAGTTAATCCGATAACTTTTAGTGGACGCGGAAACGACCCGAAGTTTGAATAACGGATTACAAGGGAAAAAAATGACTTTTTACTCAATTTCTCAATTTTTTCGATATTTATATTTAAGTTTGAATTCAAATGGTTACAGAATTGTGATGTGGAGTACATTACCTTTGTAATAAGGCAATATAAACTAAAATCGGTTAAAAATCAGCCAAGTTATTACAACTGCCCCAGGCAACTAATGTGTGGCAGACCACTTGATCAAAGGTTTCGAGTTCAATTTTTGAAATTGATTGAAATTGTCCACTATAGCAACATTTTTCTATTCTTTACTTGCCAATGTAGTAAGGTGATAAGTATTTTTCATATTGTGTTATGCTAACTTGTTTTTAATTAATGGTAAAAAGGTCTAAATTTTCCAGCCCTGTTTTCAAATCTCCAATTTTAAATTTGAATTTTTTTAGGCATATAAAATTTAAAAAATCGACCATTGGACCATAGGATTTTGTTAAGCACATATAAGGGAATAAAAATTACAAAAATTGTAGACATTCCTTTTTCATTCGTCTAGTTTTGCGATTTTAATTCGGCGGATTTCGAGATAATAGTGATTTTGGTAACTTTTTTAGCTTTTAGTTAATTTTTTTTATTTTTTTTAACAAACTTCATATGTTTTCTTCCGAATTACTACAGAATAATATAGAATACTTTAATTCCTTTAATAAGGGCAAAATTGAGATATGAAAAATTGACCCAGTTAAAGGTCAAAGGTCAAATTTTAGAAGAATTTGAATTTTTAAAGATTTACAGATTTTTCGAGCGTATATTAATGAAACTCCTAAATGTTATTTTTATAACATTAAAAAATTAATGGCTTATAAAAATTCAGAACATTAACCCTTAAGTGCTGTTGGGGTCTATATGACCCTATGAAATAATATATCTATATTTTCTCCATTAAATAAAAAAAATATAGACCCCAATAGCACTTATGGGTTAATTTTCCGTATTTTAATAATAAACCATTTATGTTTAGTCATATTAAAATAACATCAAGGAGTTTCATAAATATCCGCTCAAAAAAATTGTTAATCTTTAAAAATTCAAATTGTTCTCAAATTTGACCTTTGACCTTTAACTGGGTCAATTTTTCATATCTCAATTTTGCCCTGATTAAAGGAATTGAAGTATTCTATATTATTCTGTAGTAATTAGGTAAAAAACATATGAAGTTTGTTAAAAAAAAATAAAAAAATTAACTAAACGCTAAAAAAGTTACCAAAATCACTATTATCTCGAATCCGCCGAAATAAAATCGCTAAACTAGCCGAATGAAAAATGGAATGTCTACAATTTTTGTAATTTTTATTCCCTTATATGTGCTTAACGAAATCCTATGGTCCAATGGTCGATTTTTTAAATTTTATTTGCCAAAAAAAAATAAAATTAAAAATTGGAGATTTGAAAACAGGGTTGAAAAATTTAGACCTTTTTACCATTAATTAAAAACAAGTTAGCATAACACAATATGAAAAATACCTATCACCTTAATACATTGGCAAGTAAAGAATAAAAAAATGTTGCTATAGTAGATAATTTCAATCAATTTCAAAAATTGAACTCGAAATCTTTGATAAAGTGGTCTGCCACACGCTAGTTGCCTGGGGCAGTTGTAATAACTTGGCTGATTTTTAACCGATTTTAGTTTTTATTGCCTTATTACAAAGGTTATGTACTCCACATCACAATTCTGTAACCATTTGAATTCAAACTTTACTTTAAATATCGAAAAAATTGAGAAAATTAGTAAAAAGTCATTTTTTCCCCTTGTAATCCGTTATTCAAACTTCAGGTCGTTTCCGCGTCCACCTAAAGTTATCGGATTAACTCCAAATTTTTTATTATTAAGTTTTTAGTACAAAGGAACAAAATTCTGCCCAGTGCCAAGCAATTAAAACATTTTAAATTTTTCCCTTACTGTTAAGAACACCCTTAATGTTCATGCTTACATCCGTTAACTTTAACATTTTTGCTTATTTCCTTCCGTTCGAACTCAGATACAAAAATAAAGAACTTTTGTTTTTATATTTTCATCAGGGAATTTGAAATCTTATATTATTAAATTTTTTAGTTGGAAATGTTGTGAAATATAAAATTTCTAAATAAATACTTTTAAAATTGATCATATTTTGTATGACATCGCTTTTTTTTAATAACTCAACAATTTTGAAACTCTCGAAATACATTTATTATATAGAGATTTGTATGGGATATGTCTGATATGTAACAAAAACCACTCCATTTTAATTTTTTATTTTTAATTTCAAATGAAGCTCATTAAACTCTTTAGAAAATCTCATATTTCAGAGAGTTCTGTTTTAGAGAATTATTACTTTAACTTGAAAAAAATTTGTGAACAATTTTAAAATTAAACTAATTTAGCACGATATCGCTTTATGTAAAATTTTTTTCAACTGTAACTCAACAATTTTGAAAATTTACATCTTTAGTAAAAGTAGTAAAAAATATTTAATTGTAGTAAGATAAATGAACGGACGTACGAATATATTTATTTAATTTGGAAAATATTTAGAACTGGTTTTGAATTTTCGGATAAAAATTTATTTTTTGTTTAAACCACGCCTGTTTTATTTGATTTATTTAATTACACAGTGATACAAAATCGAACTTTCCGAATCGGAATGGGATGAAACCGAAAGCAAATTAAAGTTGGCATATTACATAATAAACCCCTAAGGCCTTTTTTAGTTCAGCGCTAGATTTTTTTATACCCTCCACTCTAGTGATAGAGGGTATATATAAGTTTGTCATTCCGTTTGTAACACCTCGAAATATTGGTCTAGGACCCCATAAAGTATATATATTTATGATCCTCGATCGATTTTAAGTCGATCTAGCGATGTCCGTCCGTCCGTCCGTCTGTCTGTCTGTCTGTCCGTCCGTAGAAAACACGCTAACTTTTGAAAGACTTTACAGAGGTTACTGAAGTTTGGCATATATGTTTGTCATTTACCTGGTCAGGTTGGTATTGCAATCCAGCCAAATCGGTCCAGTGGTTCAAAAGTTATGAGCAAAAGAGTAAATTTCGGAAAGGGTTTTCGCGAATTTATGAGATAAAAAACACGATAACTTTCGAAAGACAATAGTGAGACTGTTGAAGCATGACACGTATCTTTGCCGTTTCCCGGGTCTGTTTGGTATTAAATTTCAGCTCAATCGGTCCAGTGGTTCAAAAGTTATAGGCAAAACCATGAATTTCAGATTAGTTTCATCTAAAATGCCACGTGTTTTAACAAGTTTTAAAAGCATTGGTGGTAACTATACAATGCTTTTCAAACTTGTTTAATTTTAAAGCAATGCTTTTTAAACTTGTTTAGTTTTAAAAGCATTGGTAACTTAAAAATTACACTTGAAAAAATTTTACACTCAAAAAAAATTTTACACTCAAAAAAACTTTTACACTCAAAAAAAATTTATACAAAAAATTTTTTTTTTTACAAAAATGACAATATTTTGTGTACATGCGTACGTGCATTCACTCAGAAATATTTTTACAGTAAAAAAAACATTACACTCGAAAAAAATTTTATACTCAAAAAAAAAAAAAGTATGTAGTAGCTTTTCTTTTTTTTTTAAAAAATGATAAAACAAAGTTTTTTACTCAAAATAAAATATTTCTAATCAAAATTGTTAATTTTTTCACGTTAAAAAATGTACTACCCTTTAAAAAAATGCATTGTGGAGGGTATTCATAGATTCGGCAAAGTCGAATTTAACTTTTCTACTTGTTTTTTACTTGCATTAAAAGTTGGTGCATTTAAAGCGTTTAAAGCTTTGGTGTATTAAACATGTCCTAATTTAGGGGCCCCTGGTGTTGCCCCTATTGAACATGTGGGGTCCAGAGACCAAACTTAAGCTCTAAATTACGTTAGCTATAACCGGTATAAGTTTCGTTGCAATCGGTTCAGTACCTACTTACTGAATAGCAAAATTATTGAAAATAATCCAATGTGCTCCATTGCGTATGATTGCTATTTAAAGTTAATTATAAAATTAGTCATACGACATAAAGTTTTCAAGTAATGACATAGTGCAACAACCGAATGGGATAAACCCAAAAGCAAATGAAAATTGATATATTCCAAAACAAAACCCTAAAGTTTTTTTTTTACACGCATTTGAAGTTGATGAACTTTTATTATAATTGTAATAATAACACTACTAGACTTCGAAAATGCGACTGAAAAGCGACCTTATACACTTGATTACAATAGCTGGTCAAAAATCCATCACATCAGGTTTTTGAGGAAACTGATGTCAAAGTTCAAAAAAATCGCCGTTTTGGCTATTTTTGGAAACCCATAATCAGGGACAGGACCTTCATGCACTAAAAAACTACGTTTTAGTTGCCTAAAATATGAACTAAAAATTCTTGAAATATGAACTAAAAATCTTAAAATATGCACTACAAATCATATATATCCACTTGTTTTTTTTTTACTTTAACATTTGAATTCAGTCCGGCATTTTAAGCTTAGATATTCATATATACAGTGACCCAGCAAAATTTTCGGTTGCAAAGAACCGATTGTGGAGCAACTTATACTTCCCGAGAACTTGTTCTAATTCTTGTGCAACACCGATTCTTTTTACTAGTGCCTACGGTCAGTACCGTAGTACCGGGAATACCGGTATTCCTGGTCCTCTTGGGCCTTACAATAATGATAGGAGATGGGCAAAATCGGACCACGGGGGAAAAAGTTCCCCCTTAAAGAACTAAATCAACCTCTGAAAAAACACCATTTTTTTATTGAATTTTTGTACTTTTGCTTAGAAAACGATAAATTTTTTATGTCAGAAGAAGTTCAAAGTCGTTGGATCCAGGATGGTTGTCTCCCACCACCGAACCCCCCCCCCCCCCCAAAAAAAAAACGTCCTTGTTTTTTTTGAACGTGTTGGAGGGTATACAAGATTCGGCACAGCCGAATTTAACACTCTAACTTCTTTTTATCTA
Source organism: Pegoplata infirma (assembly GCA_963921195.1). Taxonomy (NCBI): domain Eukaryota; kingdom Metazoa; phylum Arthropoda; class Insecta; order Diptera; family Anthomyiidae; genus Pegoplata; species Pegoplata infirma. The sequence goes on along the minus strand of OY992536.1, from coordinate 228,303,200 downwards.
CTTTAGTAATAGGGTGGAGCAATTTTTTGAGTAAAAGAAAAAAGAAACATAAAAAAAAACAAGTGAGAAAGTTATAGTCGGTCAAGACCGATCATATGATACCCTACACCAGTGTTTTCCGGAAAATGGGTCCCAAGTCCAAACATAAACCGATTGCATCTGTCTTTTGTTTTGTGAATATCGGGAAGGTGATTTGTGTGGGGACTACCAGAAGGACTGACCCGATTCCTTTGAAATTTGGAATGGTGATTTGTGCATGCAAAATTTAATTTCCTGCTGAATTTCAATGCGATATCAATTATAACACGGTTATTAGAGTCATTTAAGCCGAATGCAAAGGGGGCGTTTGTATGGGGGCTAGGTCTTAACATGGATTGATTTTTTCCAAATTCAATAGGCTTCGACCTTGGGCCAAAAGATGCTTAAGCTTCAAATTCCAAGTCAATTGATTGAAAATTGCAACCTGTATCGTGCTTAAACCGATAGATGGACAGACGAACGGACGGACGGGCATTGCTAAATCGACTCAAAAAGTAATTCTGAGTCGGGAAAAAAATTTTATTACAAAATTTTAACTCCCCAAAGGCACGGGGTCAAAACGAACCATAATTTTCCCGGCGATTGACGAAATTTAAAAAAAGTCATTATTCATGCCACCGTAATTTTCATATTATATTTCTTTAGATAACTAATGTACCTACTCCGCATTCTCTTCATATTATCTAACAAATCACAAACAAACTGTAGTAATAACCATGTATTTTTTGAAGTTCATTATAATGCTCGTACATAGAATGTATTACTTATGGAAGTAGTAAAATGTAGAGAAAAATCACACTGCACCTCATGTGGCAAATAATTCATTATTTGTTACACGTTGTTTTGTTACGCAGAAAAGTTGCAACTTTTATGTTGTTTGGTTTTGTTTAGCTGTTGTTAATATACATTTCTCATTTTTGTTTTTATTTTTTGCTTAGTATTTCAAAAAATATTTTTGCTACTTTGGCTGCTATAAAAAATGCTTGTTGGTTTTTGTAAACTACTAAACATGTTTGGTTTGGTTTCATTATGTTTATTTATTTATGTTTGTAGTGTGTGTGTGTGTTGCTTCAACATAATATATGGTTCAACCACAAAAAGTTGCATTAACTCTTTTATATTTGTTTGTATTTGACCTCCTGGTACATACTTCAAAACTTTATTTTTTTGTTTTCCAAAAAAAAAAAAAAAAAATAATAACATTTTCCTGTAAGTCCTGAAAATGTGTTACAATTTTTCATCAACTTAATTCCAATGGAGAGTACTACAGATGAGGCTTTCCACACTAAATGTGCAGCGAAAAAAGCATGTGTCGCATGAATTTTTAAATAGGTTTTTTAGATAGCCCTATATGAAACTTAGAACATTGCGTTTATGATTTTTCTAAACCTGGGCCAAGCCTACTGGCTAAATATTAAAAACGTCAGATTTGTGTCGAGTTGTATTGATAAAATATTTACCAATTTAAAACGGAATGCAGCATAATCCAAAAAATGTACACTTTTGTATATATATTTTTTTTATTCTTAGAAAATTCTTAGAATCCGCTCTGAAATTTTATATTTTTAAAAAAAGTCAATATATCAAAAATCCGCCCACTTTGTTTTAAGTTGAGATGTTTCTCAATCCACACAAAAAAAATTATAAATGCGATTTTGCTTTTTTCGGGAAAATCGCATTTGAATATTGAATTGCATATTAATTCTGTAAATTGCTTATATTTTCTTGTTTCACCTTATCGCATGAGTAACAAATATTTGCGAAAATGTTACTCATACGCTATTTTGAACAAAGAAAATACAAGCAAATTACAAAATTCATATTAAATTCAATATTAAAATACGGTTTTCTCGAAAAAAATCCCGGGAATACCGAGACTTAATCGAGAACTGGGTAAACGGGACCAATTTCGGTAATACCGGAACCGGAAATACCGGAAATACCGGAACCGGGAATACCGGTATTACCGGTACTACGGTACTGATCGCAAGCTTTTATCTAAACTTAAAAAAAAACAACAAAAGAGCAAATAAAGAAATTGACTTCTTAAAAAATTAAAAATTTCAGAACGGGTTCTGAAAATATAAAAAAAAAAAAAAACAAATTTTAATCTTTTTCTTACAAGGGAAGTAACTCAACCCTTATGAACCGATTTGCCTGAAACTTAAAATATATCTAAAAAAGAAGATTTTAATGTTGGGGTGTCTCGGCTTATCGGCCATATTAGTGTTTAAAAATTTCGTTGTCCCTTACAAAACAATGTTGACCTTTGGAAAAAATTCGATAACTCCCGTACTAAAAGGAATTTCGTCTAGAGTAATAATTCCTTCGAGAAATCTTGTCCGGTAAGATATCGGAATAAGAGAATACAACCACCTTGGTGGTCTAGAGAACTATCGCATGCAAGGAAAAAGGTCCAAGACCTCTTTACAGAAGCGAGAAAGGCTAACACTGACGCAAATTGGTCCTTATATAAAGAGGAACTGAAAGTCTTTAAGAAATTAATTCGGAAATCGAAAAAGAGTAGCTGGGAGAAGCTCTGCAGTGACGTTGAACACACTGCCGAAGCAGCCAGACTCAGGAATGTCTTATGTAAAAGGCCCATACCACCAATTTTACTGAAGGGTATTGGTGACACATGGACCGAGAATGCAATGGAAACATTGGATGTTCTTCTTAGAACACATTTTCCAGGATGCAGGGAACAACCTTTATCGGAGATACAATTTCACGAGCAATTGATAATTCCACACAATCTGATATCTGATGAGCGGATTAGATGGGCAGTCGAATCGTTCGAGCCTTATAAATCCCCAGGTCCAGATGGCATTCTTCCAGCAATGCTGCAACATACTATTATCGAAATAATTCCTTATTTGAAGGAAGTGTTCGTAGCGTGTCTACAGCAATGTTATATACCGCAATCTTGGAGGAAGTCCAAAGTAGTGTTCATACCGAAAAGCGGTAAAATTAATCACTCAACTGCAAAGGATTATCGACCTATTAGCCTATCGTCCTTCCTTCTGAAAACCTTGAAGAAAATTCTGGACCTGTACATAAGAGAGAACCTGGGTGGAAACTTTTTGTCGGCAACGCAACATGCTTATCAGAAGGGCAAATCGATAGAAACGGCATTTCATTCACTCGTTTATACAATAGAGAGATCTCTGGAATTCAGAGAATTTACTTTGGCCGCTTTTTTAGACATAGAAGGCGCGTTCAACAATGTAAGTATGGATGTAATTATTAACGCTATGGACAAGGCCAGTATAAATCCAACCATCGGGAAATGGATTGGCTGCCTACTGTCTTGTAGGGAAGTCACACCCGAATGGGGACTTGAAAGAGTCACAAGATATACGTCGAGGGGAACGCCACAACGAGGAGTTTTATCACCATTACTCTGGCTCTTGGTTGTGGATCCTATTCTCAAAAAACTGGATACGCAAGGAGTATCAGTTGTTGCATATGCAGACGACGTGACAATCATGTAAACTGGTAAATTTTTGGCCACGTTATCCGAGCTGCTGGAGCGATCGCTGAAACAGTTGTGGAGTTGGGCAAAAGAAAATGGTCTTAACGTTAATCCGCGGAAAACTTAAATGGTACTGTTTACACGAAAGTATAACATCGAAAATCTTAAAAAAGTCAGGGTCAAAGGCGTTGAAATCCCACTTTTAAATCATGCGAAATTTTTAGGAATCATCCTGGACAATAAGTTATCATGGAACCAGAATACAGAGGAACGATTAAAGAAGGCAAATAATGCATACTATGCATGCAAGAAAATGTTCGGCAAAACAAGGGGACTTGATCCAAGGATCACGTTCTGGATATACGCTTCTATAGTAAGACCCATCTTACTCTACGGGGTTATGATCTGGCACAAAGCACTTGAAAGGGATGTGACTCTTAGGAAATTCTAAAAGGCCCAACGGCTTTTATGCCTTAGTGTCACTGGAGCCCTAAGAACGACATCAGCTGCATCCATCGACACATTACTGCATCTGCTGTCAATTGCTAAAGGTGAGGCTTATAAGGCATGCCTTAGACTCAAGGAGTCAAATTGGCTCAGACGCCGAAACTTTGGACACAGTAGCATGGACAATTTGGAAAATGTTGTCACTGACTACAAAGTGCCCAAATTATTTTTCGACCGGAAATTTAAAGTTGAATTTCCGACTCGAGAATTTTGTTCGGACTGGCGCAACGCCAAATGACGCTATAAATATTTTCACAGACGGCTCCAAACAATCGAAGGGAGTTGGATCCGGTTTTACTTCAGACATTTGTGATATAGAGAAGTCTTTCAAATTACCTTTACACTGTAGTATTTTCCAGGTTGAAATAGTTGCTATAGATAAGGCAGCCTCACAGTTTCTTGGTGAAACGGGTAAAATGATAAAGTTTTACGTCGACAGTCAAGCTGCACTAAAGGCTCTAAGGAGATTTTGTATTAAATCAATAGTCGTTTTAAAATGTTACGAGAATCTTCAGAAACTATCCGGGAATAATACCGTATCTCTTGTATGGGTACCTGGACATAGGGAGTAGATGGGAACGAGAAAGCTGATGAGCTCGCTAAGCTTGGAGCAGATGGCGTAGGAACTTTTGTTCATATTGAGCCCCCGATTCAGTACTATAGAACGAGAAGTGACTGTCGTTGCATTTCTATTGCAAACAGCAGTTGCAAACAGTATCACCAGAACAATCTGGCCGCATTAGGACATCGGGAAAACTCGCTACCTACTCTCTCTTACCAGAGAGGATTGTCGTTTACTCACGGGAGTGGTCACAGGACACTGCCTAATTGCTTTTCACGCGAAAACTATGGAACTTATCTCGGATGCCAATTGTACAAGATGTGATGAATCTAATACAGATGAAACAGTTGAACATATGCAGACACCGCGAGCGAATACTAGGTAATGCAGAAATCGAGAATCTGGATGATATCGCGGCTACGGACCTTACACAACTAAAACTGTTTGCAACATGGACTAACGCGTTTTATCCTCGTCGCTGAAGGAAATTGTGGTATCGCTATGGACCAGCCGGTCTATGCGAGGAGTCTGAACTTTAGGCTTCACCACCCCTAACCTAACCTAACCTAGTGCAATAATACTTAACGACTTAAATTTAATAGTGATTATTTCGTTTTCATATGGATATCGTAGGTCTATGTCTTCACATAAATATCCCCCAAAATTTACACAATTTCACGAAATAAATATTTAACGAATCCAAATTTTAACAAGCTTATGCCGCCGTTGGTCATTAAACATCATATAATTTCTTAGAAAGAAAAATGGATGAAAAATCAAAAAAAACATTTTTCCGCCATTTTTTAACCCCTAAATCCTCGATATGGCCGATAAACCGAGACAACCAAACTTTAGAATTGTCACTTTTATATATATTTTAAGTTTCATATATATCGGTTCATAAGGGTTGAGATACTTCAATTATAAGTTTTATATAGGTCTACAACCCATTCAGAAATTTATGAGACACATCTTTTTCTGTAGCGACGCATTTGCTGTGAAATGCCTCATATATATAGTTCAAACATTAGTATATGCTATAGTTTATTGCTATTTTGCTTGTCGGTTTGGGAAAAATGTTGTGAAATATATTTATGATACCATCATCAAAAAAAAAAAAAAAATACTGAAATAAGAAAACTTCAAACAATTATGACCGTTAATATGATACCCTAAACAATTTGGTTTGCATTTCAATGCTAAAAATATCAGAAAGTTTAGTTCTTTGAATTCTTTTAGATTCATTTTAGGAAAAAAAAGTTCATTATTGTGCACAAAATTAATCTTATAAATAGTTTGTTTGGCAAAACAGTAATTTTGTAAAGGAGAAGCAACATGATTGCTACAACCATAATCGAGGGGCAATATATTATGATTGATAACTTTATCATAACATTCTTGTATAGGTTATATTTTGATATATGCTGATCATATATGATAAACAATTCTCAGTTTATAATACTTGGTGACCATAGTATGATTTTAACAATCATTTATATGATCAAATGGATCAACCATACTATGTTGTCCCTCCATGATGGATGATTTGGTGTGCTGCGACCATGTTTCAAACATGTTTTTTCTCTGTGTAAATAGGGCTTTGTCTTGTCAGCAGTATTTATCGATATATATTAGGCATTTCCCCTCAATTTCGCTCATTTTTTGATATAATTAGTAACTATTAAATGCAATGCACATCAACTTTCAGCTTTTTATTCAAAGTTGGTTTTGAACAATCGATTTAAAAAAAAAAAAATAAAATTTTTCGATTAATTTTAAATTGAAAAAAAATATCGATATCTTAAAAAAAGTTGAACAACATTTTGCTGATATACGTATAATGTAGTTCAAGAAAAAAATATGAAAAAAGATCACTCAATTTTTAATGTTTAAAAATTAAAATAAAATTATTCCCTTAATTACTCAACTTTTAAGCTTCAATTCGAGATATAAACACAATTCGACCTTTTTTTTTGTCGAATTTTTTAAAATTGTATCTTTTATACTTTTGATTAAGGTACTAAATCTAAAATCGGTTAAAAATCATCCCAGTTATACAATTTCCCCAGTCAGCTAACGTGTGGCAGACAAATTTATAAGGGAAATTCAGGGTTGGCTACCGTTACCCTTTCAATACCGTTACCGATTAAAAACCCTTTAATATTGACTACCGTTACCGTTACCAATACCAAAATAAAAAATTTTAAATACCGTTACCGATTGAAAACCATTACCTTTATTCGGATTTTAACCGGTATTATATCGGTTTTGTTTCGGTTGTCTTAATATTACTTATTTTAAAATTTTTGTAAATAAAAAGCAATTATTGTAAATCGGATTGTTGTTTGGTCAAAAACTATAAAAAAATCTGTCCAACCAATGAGAACATTAGCAATTTACTAAAATATGTGGAAATCGGTCCAACCAATAATGATCACATTCGCAATTTACCTACAAATTTTTGAAGAGAAAAGTGAGTGCCACGTAATGTAAGCATTATTCAGTGGGAATATATAAGAAGAGACAAGCCTGAATCGCTCAAGTGTTGCTGGCGTTATCATCAACGCAAGTAAGCATGGAGAGGTGGTTCTCAGGAGTTAAATACATAATGAGCTCAAGTCGTACAGTCTGAAAAATCTGTAAAACAACTTTCAGTTTGAATTAGAAAACTTTTAAAAGATCTTTCTGCTAAAATTAATACTTTAACTTAATTCGCTGTCATTAAATTTTAAAAAAATGCTGATTTTAAAAAGATATTTTTTTTTTCAAATTTCAGCAGACTATTTTGTAATTTTTCAAAAAAATTGTTTGCATTTTTTTTGTTAATTTTTGTCCAATTTAAACAATTAAAACTAAAAATTGCTCAAATGTGAAAAAATCAGCTGACTTTTTTTATAACATTTTTAACAAACAAAAGTAGTTTTTACTTAAATAAAATACAATTTCGGTTTTCAGGCTATGTATCTACAATCAGAAGATTTTTCAACTTAAATCAGCATATTTATCAACGGTCTTGACAGATTTTTTCTGCAAACTCTACTTGGTTTATCCAGACAGAAAATTAACAAACCTCGTCAGCAAAAATCAGTAGATTTCTGAAATAGCTCAAAATGCCGATATTTCTGCTGATTGGACAGACATTTTTTTTTTTTAATTTTATTAAATCATTTTTTGATTTTTTACGTGTTTTTAACAAATTTGTGACTTTTTAACATGTTTGGTAAATTTTATTCATAATACCGGTACATACCGGTATCGTTGTTTCGGTAACGGTTAACCGTTACCTAAATAATCCAAAATACCGTTACCTTTACCGTTACCGATATAAAAAAATATGTAATACCAATACCGTTACCAATACCGTTATTCGTTTCGGTTGCCAACCCTGGGGAAAACAAACCCCACTTTTCAAATTTATTGAAATTTTCTAAATTTTTTTGTTGCCCAGCACGGTGAGCCTCAGCGATGTTCAGGTTGAACTTTAGTGTCGACGAAAAGTGTAAGCGAAGTTCATTTTCTACAAGATTAAATGTCAAAAAACTGTTAACAGCGAAATCGTAGCTGCTCGCATTCGCGAGATAACGCGAGATAACGCGAAATTAGTGTTTTTGTATTGTTTAAAATTTGACATTAAAGTTTTTTAAATATTTTCAAAAACTGAGTACATAGTTTTAATTGAACTTATTTAAAGGCCTCAAAACGGTAAACATCAAAATCCTATCTTTTTTAGTTCGCGAGAATTCGCGAAATTAATTTTTTGCTGTTTTTGTTTTTTATATTAAGATAGGTTTCTTTAAGATTTCGCAAAAACATGGTATGCAGGTTTACTTGTGCTTGATCAAATTTTTTTTTTTTTTTAAAGAAACTACAAAATATAAATACAATATGCATTGAAACCTGACACGGTGAGCCTCAGCGATGTTTAGGTTCAACTTTAGTGTCGACGAAAAGTGTAAACGCAGTTCGATTTCTACTTGATTAAATGTCACACAACTGTTGACATCAAAACTGTAGGTGTTAAATTTCGCGAGATATCGCGTAATTATATATTTTTTTTTATTAGTTATTTATATTTTTAAACCGGTTCTTTAGAAATAATAAAAAGAAGTGGAATGCAGTTTGATTTCAACATGTTGAAAGAAATTAAAACTGCCCAAAAAAAATTATAGCTGCTCACTTTAGCGAGAAACAGCGAAAAACAGCTTTTTGGGGATATTTCTTGTTTTGATTAATAAACGAAGTTTCTTTAACATTGTGAAAAACACGAAATACTGTTTGATTTGCTATTGATTAAAGATGATACGGCTGTTAAAATTTAAATTCTAGCTGCTCAATTCCTCGAGATATCGCTAAAAAACTTGCTAAACTACTATTTATTCATTTCTTTGTGTTATTTTTGGTCTGTAAAAACATTTCCTTCAATTAACGACAAAAATGTGGTACGCAGTTTGAATTCAAGGTTATTAAAGTTGTCAAAACTTCAAGCAGAAAAATTATAGATGATCAAATTCCCGAGAAATTGCTAAATTACGGTTCAAGCTTTTATATTAATTAATTTATTTTTTCTTTAGTGTCTAAAATAAAGGAAAAAAATCAAGAAGGCACAAATATATTGTATGCAGTTTAAATGTTATGTGGTTAAAGGTGGTAAAACTGCTCAAATCAATATCTTGACTGCTAATTTACGCAAAAAATATTTTTTTTTCAATTTGTTTTTTGTGTAATTAAGCTATTTCTCGCGAAATTGAGAAGATATGATTTCGATGTTAACTGTTTTGTGACCTGTAAATAAATACAACTAAAACTGCATACTCAGATTTTGAAGATATTTAAAACACTTCATAGTCAAAATTTCATTAATTACAAAAACACTAATTTCGCGATATCTCGCGAATGCGAGCAGCTACGATTTCGCTGTTAACAGTTTTGTGACATTTAATCAAGTAGAAATCGAACTGCGTTTACACTTTTCGTCGACACTAAAGTTGAACCTAAACATCGCTGAGGCTCACCGTGTCAGGTTTCAACGCATATTGTATTTACATTTGGTAGTTTCTTAAAAAAAAAAAAAATAAAAATTTAAAATTGGAAATTTGGAAATTTTGTTGTAAAACTCAGGCATTAATGAAAAACATATCACAATATTTTGCAAATATTTCTGGGTATACTCATTGGGTATTGGATTTTAATCCCCGGCAAGCAAAAATTTCTTTTCTTTGTGGAATTTAAAACTTAAATATATATTTTTTTAAGAATTTTCAAAAAAAAAAAAAAATATCATGTCAAACATACAGTTTCTACATTCAACAATGACTTCCACAAATTGTAAATATTGCAAACAATGATGTTCATGGTAAATAAAATGTTACAAAAGAGTACATGCAGTTTATCAATATGTAACATAATAAAATTAAATTGTTACAAAGGAATTGTTTTTACAAAATCATAAGGATGTTGTTGAATTGAAGAAAATTAATCAATTTAATTAAGTTTAAAAAAAAATTACAAAATACAGTTTTGGTTTTATGTTGGCTATTAGCCAACCGACCAATATAGTTCTCTGTATACATTTTCAGTTTGGCCACGGGTGCGTATGATTAATATATCATGATTAGTAATCATACGCACTTCATATTTTTAACTAAATAAGTTTCCAATTAAGCTGCATGTCATGTTGTACACTCAAAGAAAAGGCGTCTTCATATTGATGAATTGTAACATTAAATAAAGAAATAATATAAATTTGTTCGTTCAATATAAGTTATTATCAAATTATTATCATCAATAGTAACAATAATGATATTCTTGTGAATATTGATGATGCATTTCATAAATATAATAACACTTTTTCATAATTTTTTATGAAACTTTTATATTATTTTCAATGGCATATTGTCATAATTATGACGAAATTTATCATCATTATTGATCAAAATTCTTCATCATATTGATAATGTGTTACATTGGAGGAAATTTATTAAAACATTTCATCATCTCTATATAACTTTTCATCAACATAATAATTAAAATTTAATAATATATTGCTATATTATAACACCGTCCGACAAAAATGTAGAAAAGTCGTTAAACACGAACTGGATAGTATACGTTTGAAACTTGATACTAAATGTAGTAAAACTGCATTTACAGTTTTTCTTTTCGGAACCCGTTTCCTTTTAAAAGGTCTTCAAAGTTTTAGAAGTTTATAAAATATTTTTTTTAATATTTGTGCTTGCCCTAGGATGCCACAACGGATATCAAATGAAAGAGGAGGATCTCCCCTAATTACCCTATTTTAAAATTTTTAAATACCAGGAAAAAGGAAGTATGTTACATCCTTTCAAAAATGTATCCTTCAATATCATTCAATATTTTCAACAATATATTTTAATAAAGTTTTCAAATGACTTTATTCACATCCTTTTAACCAGAGACCATAACTGTTATGAGATTTATTGAAAAAACTAAAATTTAACTGTTCAAAAATATTTAAAATTTAAAATAACGGTTTCAAATAACACTACGTGACAGTTTTTTGACCAAATGTATCTGACACCTAATCTTTATGTACAATTGTCCGCTGAATCCGAATATGAAGTCAGAATGGTCAAAAGTAGAACAGTTTTCGAGATATTCGAAAATAAGCGTTTTTTGTGTTTTTAAAAAAGATGATGTCACTTAAATGCAAATGTCTTCAAAGCTATTCGTCGATTTATGTATTTCTTTTTTTTTTAATGAAAGATAATAAAATTACTAAAATAACCATGGGTCGCTTGTGAAGATTAGTTAAGAAATGACAGAGTTACAGTGGACAAAAGTTCAAACTTCATGAAAAATTTGATGATTTTTTGCAATTTTGCTCTTTTCAAGTTATTGTTTTTAAACCAAACAATTAAAAATTATAATGTTTTATTACATAGGACATTATTTTATTTCAAAACGAACATTTTGCGCCCAACAAGACCCAGATTGGTGCAAAAATGACAAAGCTACAGAAGATTTAGTGAATTAATCCACCTTTCATTACTAACATTTAGCTTTGTATATTTACTTGTGTTTTAAAAAAAAAAAATCGAAAAGTGGGATAATTCAATTAATCTACTGTAACTTTGTCATTTTTGCACCGATCTGGATCCTATTGGGCACAAAATGTTCGTATTGAAATAAACTAACGTTTTAAGTGATAAAATTTAAAAAAAAATTTTTTGTTTGGTTCTAAAAAAATAAGTTGAAAAGAGCAAATAACGGTAATTTTCTCGATTTTCTCGTAAATATCTCGAAAACTGTTCTACTTTTGACCATTCTGACTTCATATTCGGATTCAGCGTTCGGATTTACATAAAGATTAGGTGTCAGATTCATTTGGTCACGACTTTGTTGAAAATTTGTGACACAGTGTAATTTATATAAATATCTGTTCATAATAACAGAAATAAAAAACCTTAATTTTTTATAACTGTTATCAAACGCACTTTGAGTCTTAAAAAAAATTGATTTATTTAAGTAAAACTAAAATAAGCGCATACGAAACAATCCTGTTGATAGCTAATACTTTAATTATTGATTTAAAGATTGATTTGATTCAAAATAACTGTTATTACAATTATTAAAAATAAATAAAAGTTATTTTAAATTTTTTGAACAAAAAGTTTTTAATAACTGTTATTTTATACTTTTATTGATAAAAATCAAAAAATAAAAGTTATTGCAAATTTTAACACGCGACATCTCTACACTCAAAAAAATAAAACTGTAAAGTTAACAAATTTTTTTTTGTTAACTCGAGTTTACTGGCTTTTTAGCACATTTTTAGTTAAAATCAGCGTTTTAACTACTTTTTCTAGTTAAGTTCAATTTACGAAAATACTAGTTTTGTACAAATTTTGAATTAATTTTTTTTGTTGACTTTAAAACTGAGTTTACGAATTTTTACTAATAAATTTGCTGATTTTTTGTAACATTTTTGTCAAGTGAAAAATTTTAAACATTTCTTGTGTAGCCTCCTATGCAAATCTCTTAAGTCCTACTTAAGCTGAACTTAATGATGTGAAAAAAAAGAAAAAAGAAGTGAAGTGTTAGTGTTTAAAACCAATATTTACCAAACTTAAAATTTTTTACAAAAAGTTCAGCTGAATTCAACTAATAAAAAATGTTACGAAATTTTCAGCTGAATTTTAAGTTAAAATTACGGTTTTTTTTGCTACATTCATTCTACGAAAAGTTAACTAAATATTTTTTGTTAAATTAACTAGAAATTTAGTAGGTTCAAAATCAGGTGTTTTTTTAGTTAAATTAAACTAAATTTTTTGCTAACTTTACAGTTTTATTTTTTTGAGTGTAGAAGTCTTTTCATATATATAATGCATAGATTGGACAACATCCGTTTAATGCTTTTTTTAAAACAAAATAACACATATAACTGTTACATTTGGTCTCTGCTTTTAACCCGATATGGTAAAAATATTTTACAAAATGTATCGTTTAAAACTATGAAGTCCTTTTAAAAGGAAACAGGATCACACAATGAAAAACTGTAAATGCAGTTTTTCTCCATTTGATCTCTACTTTCAGACGTATATCATCCGGTTCATGTTTAATATTGGCTGTCGGACAGTATAATAAAATGATATTACAATACCAAATATGTGTCCAGAACTAAGACAATATTCAAAAATGTTTTCGGAACTTTAAAAATTTATCTAAATTTTTTTTCTTTCTAAAAGCATTGTTAACGGATTGAAAAAACATTTGTGTGTCTGAGATTTTTTAATTTTTTTTTTTCGAAATTAAGAAATTTTTAAAAAAGTTTTGGAAGGCAATTTTAAGAAAATTCTTAAAACTTTTTTCGAATTTTTTACTCCAAAACTCAAAAATCAAAAAAATCCCGAACTTAGAAACTGTTTTAGGAATGTTTTATCATTATGATAGCAATGTGTCTTCAAAACTATGACATTTTTTATAATATTTATGTAACTCTCATCAATATAATGAAGCTTATTCAATAATATATTGCTCTATATAACAATATTATCACAGTAATATACTATGATAAAACAAAACATTTTTGTACGAGACCTTTGTTTCAAAACTTTTTGCCAAACTTAGAAAATTTTTAAAAATTTTCTTAAGGCAATTTTAATAAATTTCCCTAGCAAGAATTTAAAAAACGCATTTTCAATAAAATTTTTACTCTAAAACGAAAAAAATTTCCAAAACATTTTTGTATCCAGGAATTAAAAAAATCGGAACTTAGATTGTTTGCTTAAAATTTTTTTCGATACTTACAAAATTTGTCAAACATTTTTTTTAAATTCATTTCAATAAAATTTTTTAGACTAAAATTCCCACAAAAAAAAAAATGTGTCAGGGACTTAGAAAACTTAAACAAAAAATGTTTGGACTTAGAAAATTTTAATTTTTTTTATTGTTTCCGGTGACGGAGTAAGTATTTTTGCGATAGTCAGTGACGGGTACAATTTTTATCTCACACGTAGTATGTATTTTAAGATATTCCAGTGATAAGTTCCGTTTTCACCAGTAACGAAATTGGTGATTTCTGATGGGTAAGTTTAAAGTGCGTTATATATAATTACTAGCTGAAAAGGCCGGCGTTGCCCGAGTTAGCTTATACATGAATATCTAAATAGCTTCTCCCAGGCCCCATCTATAGGGTCCATTTATACATACAAATTTTCTCATTACGAAACTTTCTGAAGTGCCGTAAAATTTCTCTGAAATGAAGAATTTTGTTCATAAGGAAACTTATTTTTGTTTAAAAAATTTATTTTGTGAATTTCAGCCACATTTTTAAATATTGCGACAGCAGCGCCACCTATCGAGATTAAACTTAAGAGAACCCTGGCTCCAGACTAAACTAATATACTGTCGAAGTTTGGTGTCAATCGGTCCAGCGGTTCTTAAGTTGTTGTAAATAACATGTAGCCATAAAAACGTTTTTATACCTTCCACTCTAGTGATAGAGGGTATATATAAGTTTGTTATCCGTGTGACACCTCGAAATATTGGTCTAAGACCCCATAAAGTATATATATTCATGATCCTCGTTCGATTCTAAGACGATCTAGCGATGTCCGTCCGTCCGTCTCTCCGTCTGTCCGTCTGTCGGTTGAAAACACGCTAACTTTTGAAAGGCTTTACGGAGGCTCCTGAAGTTTGGCATATATGTTGGGCATTTACCTGGTCAGGTTGGTATTGCAATCCAGCGAAATCGGTCAGGTGGTTCAAAAGTTATGAGCAAAAGAGTGAATTTCGGCAAGGGTTTTTCACGAATTTACGAGATAAAAAACACGATAACTTGCTAAAGGCAATTCTGAGGATGCTGAAGCTTTTCATATATATTTGTCGTTTTTTTTAGTTTCGTGTTGAATTTCAGTCAAATCGGTTCAGTGGTTCAAAAGTTATTAGCAAAACCGTAAATTTCAGATTCGCATCACCTTAAATTCACGTGTTGAAAACCCGTTAAACATGTTTTAAAAACATTGATAAGTCACAAAAATATTTTACAACTCATTTTTGTCACTCAAAAATATTTTTACACTAAAGAAAAAATACAATCGATAAAAATATTACACTCAAAAAAAATTTTACACTCAAAAAAAAATTTAGTAAATTATTATTATTTTTTTTTTTTTTTAAATTAGTTAAAAACAAAAAGTTTTTTTACACAAAAAAAATATTTCTAATCAAAAATGTTATTTTTTCGCTCTAAAAAATTTACTACATATAACTTAAAAAGGGCATTGTGGAGGGTATTCATAGATTCGGCCGAGTCGAATTTTTTTATTTTATTTTTTTTTTTATTTTATTAAGAATTACCATATAATTACAAATTATATACTAATTTTACCTAACCGAGAACTGGTAACAATGACCTTCGTCTCGTTGTAGCGAATCAGACCAAGGCCTCTGGTGGGAATCGAACCCACGACCCCCAGACTCATAGGCTAGCACGCTACCAACTAGCCTACTGGGGCGCCTGATTCGGCCAAGTCGAATTTAACTTTTCTACTTGTTATATATTAAGAAGATAAAAAAAATCATATGGGCCATTCCAGAAAATTTAGCTCAAATTTTAGTCATTTTTGGAAATGGTGTCTCAGATTAATTTGAGCCTTGACACACAGATAGCCCTCATATATATGATATATGTACCATATATCTTTTTTTTACATTTGGTGTATTTAACGAATTATGGCGGGTCAAAGATTGACTTTTTAAGCAAAAGTAAGAAAAATACATCACGTTTAAAGAGCTGTTACTTCTTAACCAATGACCCGATTTTCACAAATTTAGGCTCATGTGAAAGCTAGGGTTCTTCTTTTAGAAAATATTTTTAAAATAACACAGTTTTTTTTACAGAACTGATGCAAAAATGCAAAAACATTTTTTCTTTTCGAATATTTAAAAAAACACATCTTCGATTTTTTTTAAAAAAATTCTGGTGAAAAATAACAATGTTTTGTATAACATATTCAAAATTCAGAGTGGGATCTCCATGGGATCAAGAACTATTCTGTTTTAAGTACGAGGTTCTCATATTTTTCCCTTAGAAAATTTAAATTTCTAATGTTTTGAATGTTTTTCAAAATTTTAATAGTGTAATTTTCTTTGAAAATTTAAATTTTTATATTGAAGAAACATAAAATTTTAATTTTCTAAGGTAAAATTTAAGAACTTCGTACTAAAACCAGAATATTTTTTGATCCCATTGGGATCCCACTCTGAATTTTGGATATGTTGTACAAAACAGTATTGTTTATCACCAAACTTTTTTTTAAAAAAATCGAAGATGTGTTTTTTTAAATATTCGCAAAAAAAAATGTTTTTGAATTTTTGCAACACTTCTGAAAAAAAACCGTATGCTTTTGAAAATATTTCCTAAAAGATGAAGAATTAAGCTTTCATATGAGCCATTACTTGCGATAATCGGATTACTAGTTAAAAAGTTAGAGCACGTTAAACATCATGTATTTTTCTGACTTTTGCTAAAAAAGTCGAACTTTGACCCGCGATAATTTGAAAACTACAGCAAATTTTGAAAATCCAAAAATGCAACATATCTCATATAAACGTGGATATCTATGAGCCAAATTCTCAGTGGCGTCCAAAGGCATGTTTCCGAACAGTGGGGCGAAAATTTTTGGAATTACCCATATATATATTTTTTTTTGATATGCCATATATGAGGCATATGGAAAATTTTCTGGGTCTTTCTGAATTTTTCATTATTAAAAAGTCAATTTAATAGAAATCCGGACACTTTTTTTATTTTTTTTAAGTTTATATGTATCTACACAAAAAAATTTAGACATGTGTTTTTCTTTTTTTCGAGAAAATCATATTTGAGTTTCATAAAAATTTAGTAATTTGCTTGTATTTTCTTGTTTCAACATAGCGTATGAGTAACATTTATGCAAATATTTAATACTCATTCGCCATATTAAAACAGGAAAATACATACAAGCAAATTACGAAATTGTTATAAAATTTAACATTCAAATGTTTTTTTGTGTTGATAGGCAAACATCTAAACTTTATAAAATTTAAAAAAAAAAGTGGCCGGATTTTTGATAAATTGACTTTTTTTAAAAAATTGGAATTTTCAGAAAAGGTTCTAAAAATATAAAAAAAAAAAAAATTTAGTCGATAGCTTATACAAAACTATGATAAATATTTAAACAAGGCAACTCGACATAAATTTGACCATTTTTCCAATATTTGACCACGCCTCCAAAGCCCAGTTTTTGAAAAATTGAAAAACCAAAAACGTAATTTTCTTAATTACATGCGGGGCTATTCATACAACTTATTCAGAACTTCACGGGACACATGTTTTTCTGTATATCTTTAGCGATTTAGTAACAAAGATTACAAGGAGAATTGAAGTCATATTTTGATGACATGATGAAAAGTGTCGTCACTTGTTATATCAATTTCGATGCCATATTTCTTTAATATGATGAAGTATATCATCAAAATTAATATGAAGAAATATTTTTATTTTATTGCAAAAACCCATAACTCATCTGCTAACACCATATGATTTTTCATTCCTCCCCTAACATGTTCTTGACAAAACAGTGAACAAAATTTTAATTTAATTTCATTATTTCTTAAATACAATTATTATTTTTATACAAATAATAATAAAAAAGAGAATCAATAAAATCACATACATAAATGTAATACCAATCTCTTTATACGAATCTATTATATAAATTAGTATTTCTGGTTTATTCAACTCAAAGTCACATTTACATTTTGCATTTAGTTTGTTGGTTTTTATTTTGTAATTATTGTTTACCTTATCTGGTTGTTTGGTTGGTTAGAATGTTTTATTGTAGCTTTTTTCCCTTTTGATACACATAATTAATTTTTGTTTACTTGTTTATGTTAAATATATACATATTTACCCCTAACAATTGCCATTTAAATGTTTTAACCAGAGGTTCACAAACTTTAATGAGATTTTTTTTATAAATAATTGTAAAGGATACATGTTTAATAAAATTTCTAACCATAGAACCTAGAATTTATTAATTTAACAAGAAGACGAAGGTGTTCAATAAACCGTTATATGCAAAAAATAACATGGTGAAATGCTCAGCCCGATCAAACTTTTTTTGAAATTTCTTCATCCATTTACCTTATGGCATAAATTGTGCTGCCAGCCTTTCCCTGCATGTTATAAGCTTTTTAGTCAAAACAATTTGAGAACTACTATTTTAATATTATATTGTATTTAAGTTGTTATTTTTCACTAATTAAGCACAACGTTTTTCCATTAATCAAATTAGTTTTTTTTCTTCATCATCGTCCATTTTTATTGTTACGTTTCATATAGTTCTGGTTGTTTTTTATTAATTTTTATTATATTTTGCGTTTAAAAAAGAAAGGTGGCAAAAGTATAAAGTATCCGAGTAAAAATTCTCTGAGATAATCATATATTATTTAAAACAATCTTATATGGTTTCGTAAGAATTTTCTATGTAATTATATATATCACTTGGTATATCACTTTATATATTTAGATTTTGCTTCATATGTATATAACTACTTTTCGACTTTAAATATTTAGATATGTCTAAATACCGGATCAAGTTGTATAAATTTTTATATTTTTTTTTATCTAAAATAAAGCGGTTAAAAAATTACCAACATAAATAAATTTAAAACAGAAAAATAATTTTGTTGAAAAATATTCTATAAGAATATCATAGCTTTAATTAGTCAAGGAAATAAAGACCTCGAGCTAGAATAATATTTAACGGTCGTATAAAACAATTGTTATCTTTTAATAAAAATTAATCAGAATTTGAACAAAATGGTTAGCATGCCATGGTGAATACCCCTTATGAGGCATTCCACACCAAATGTCCCGCTGCAGAAAACATGTGTCCCGTAAATTTCTAAATAGGTTGTTTGGAAAGCCCTATATGTAGGGTGACCATTTTTTTCTGAGCTTAAATCATTACGCCCAAGTTTTAATGTTTTTTTTTTCTGGAAATAACTAAAGTGACGTTCGGCCACTGTTCGGTGTTCGGTAAAATTTTGACCGAACTTTACCGAACACCGTTTTTGTATGTATTGCTTTTTATCGTCTTAAAACTAAGCCATATTACCAATGCAACTTAACACCTCAAATCGGGCTATTTTTAAAAAGAAATATTTTTTTCCAAAAAAAAATCAGCTTGAGCTATATTTTTCCACTTTTTTTAAGTATACAAAAGTACAAAGTATTTTTTTTTAACTATTAAATAGTACAACTAATAAAAAAACACTTTTTAAGTTGTTTTTTCGTAATAATTCTCAAAAACAATTTTTTTTTTAAATAAAAAAAGTTCGGGTTCGGCCGAACTTAAGAAAATGGACCGAAGTTCGAGTTCGGATTCGGTCTGAAAAAGTGCGTTCGGTCGAACACAAGAAATAACTATCTAATTTTTTTTTATGAGAAAACACTGATGTGTTTTTAACACTCAAAAAATGTGGGTTAAACTAACATGATCCCAAGTATTTTGAAAAAAAAACTGCAAAAAACCAACTGCTAAAAAACAACTGTTGTCGTTATTTTGCAGAAAATTTAGTTGACTGGAAACGACTTCATTTGAATGTTTTGATCGTTTCAGTGCAAAAAATATTTCATAAAATTCCACAGGTTTTGAGACTAAGAAAATCCCTCAGATTTTGAAGACTTTTTCCGTAAGTTTTAACAACTTTCCTATAAGAAAATTTCACAGCTATTAAGCAGGTGTTTGTGTTAAAGGCCCTGATTTTCTTAACGCTTTTTCGAATAAGCTCTGATGACATTACCGCATCTAAGATCTCAGAATCATTTGGATTAATGCAATTTACATCATCTTTCTAAAAATTTTAAAAATCCATCGGCCCATTGAATTTTTTGTTATAGAAAACCTCAAAGATTCTGTGCGCATTTTCATATAAATTTAGGAAGATCAAAATAACCTCATGCTCAGATTCATTTTTGCGTTTTTATAAATTATCTCATTTTAAGACTTAAGTTATAAAAAACAACTCTGACGACTTATATATATTATGGAAATTTAAGTTTTTGTACAGAATTTTCAAATAAAATTATTTTTTATGTTGAAATGTTGAAAAATCAGTACAATCAGTACATATTTTAAAAAATGAGTACAAATCAGTGCAACGTTTTTTGATCAGTTCACGTGATCAAAAATCAGTACATGTACTGATCAAATCAATTCGAATGGTCAGCCTACCTATATGGAACTACGAAAATTGTGTTTTTGGTTTTTCTAATTTTCAAAAACTGGGCTTAGGAGGCGTGGTCAAATATTGGAAAAACGGTAAAATTTGTTGCGAGTTGCCTTGATTAAATATTTATCACATTAAAACGGAATGTACCACAATCTCAAAAATTTACATTCTTATATAGTTTTGTATGGGCTATCCATTATTTTTTTTTTTATTTTTAAATTTTCAGAACCCGTTCTGAAATTTTTAATTTTATAAAAAAGTTAATTTAGCAAAAATCCGGCCACTTTTTTTTTGAAAGTTTAGATTTTTGTCCATCCACACAAAAAAATTTAGACACTCGTTTTTCATTTTTTTCGAGAAAATCGCGTTTGAATTTTAAATTTCATAACAATTTTGTAATTTGCTAGTATATTCTTGTTTTAACGTTGCGAATGAGTATTATTAATTGCATAAATACGATCTGTTGAATTAAGAAAATACAAGCAAATTACTAAATTGTTATGAATTTTAAAATTCAAATGCAATTTTCTAAAAAAAAAAACAAAAACGCGTGTCTGAATTTTTTTGTGTGGATGGACAAACATCTAAACTTTAAAAAAAAGTGGCCGGATTTTTGATAAATTGACTTTTTTAAAAAATGGAAAACGGGATCTGAAAATTTTACAAAAAAAAAAAAAAATTAATCAATAGCCCATAAAAACTATATAAGAGTGTAAATTTTTAAGATTGTGGTGCATTCCGTTTTAATGTGATGAATATTTAATCACACTCAGAAAATTATGTTAGTTACCACATGTTAGTTGTTTGTATATTTTACAGTAGTTAGTTGTTTTCAACTACAAAGTCATGAAAAATATCAAACAACTATTTCTGTTAGTTCACTCAAAAAATTATGTTAGTAAAATCAACTGAAAATGTCAGTTAAAATAACTACTTTGTAAGTTGTTTTGGGGTCAACTACTTTTTCAGTTAAATCTACTAACAATGTTAGTTATTTTAACTAACAAAAAAACAACTGACTTATGTAGTAAAAACTACTTACATTTGTAGTCAAAACTTCTAAAATGTAGTAAAAATGAAATAACCAATATGTAATTTTTGTTTTTCAAAAAAATTCAAGACGAAGTTTTTTTGTTTTTTTTTTAAAGTTGTGAAAAATAAAAAAAAAATAACAAAAATTTATTTTTATTTTTTGGAAAAATCTTTGAAAATTTTTCAGAGATAAAAAAAAAATAAAATTAACTACTTTAAATAACTGTTACTACATTACAGTACTTTTTTGTTAGTTATTCAAAAAAACGACTTAAAATAACTAACAGAAATAGTTGTTTGATATTTTTCATACAAAAACAACTGACTTTGTAGTTGAAAACAACTAACTACTGTAAAATATGCAAACAACTAACATGTAGTAACTTACATAATTTTCTGAGTGTTATTTTAAGTCGTTTTTTTGAATAACTAACAAAAAAGTACTGTGATGTAGTAACAGTTATTTAAAGTAGTTAATTTTATTTTTTTTATCTCTGAAAAATTTTTAAAGTTTTTTTCCAAAAATAAAAATTAATTTTCGTTTTTTGTATTTTTCTCAACTTTTTTTTTAAAGAAAAAAAAAAAAAAAACTTTGAAAAAATTTGGTCTTCAATTTTTTTTCTGAAAAATTAAAAAAAAAAAAATATTTATTGATTATTTTATTTTTACTACATTTTAGTTGTTTTGACTACAAATGTAAGTAGTTTTTACTACATAAGTCAGTTGTTTTTTGTCAGTTAAAATAACTAACATTGTTAGTTAATTTAACTGAAAAAGTAGTTGACCCCAAAACAACTTACAAAGTAGTTATTTTAACTGACATTTTCAGTTGATTTTACTAACATAATTTTTTGAGTGCAAGGCAACTCACCAAAAATTTGACCATTTTGCCAATATTTGACCACGCCTCAGTTTTTGAAAAAATTGAAAAACCAAAAACGCAATTTTCTAAGTTCCATATAGGGCTATCCATACAAGCTATTCATAAGTTTACGTGTTTTTTTTCGCTGGAATTTGGTGTGGAATGGCTCATATATTAGCTGTAGCAGCTCTTGCATTATCAGAAATGCTTTCTCTTCTTGTACGGAAACAAGTAATTACAGTCAATTATTTTTTTTTAAATTTGGAAAAATTTAACATTTTTTTGGTAATTGTTTTTTTTTTTGTGTAATTAAGTTTTCGCTGGGACTGAAATAGGTCTATTTTGTTTTATTTCCTGTTGCTGTATGCTGTCGTTCATAGAAAATAATTAATAAATTTTTGTCTACAAATATTTAACCTATTTTCTTGTATTAACTTTTATTTTTGTGGTAAAATAAAGTCAACATATTTTTAGGCTTTAAAGCATAATGTTGGTATTTAAGGTATATACACTATTAATATGTCTGGTCAGTTACTAATGTTGTTAAGGTTAATTAGCAAAGACTTAATTTTTTTTTTTTTACTTTTTTGTTAAACTAAATGTTTTGGTTTCTATTAAGGATTTACTTTTTGTGACAACTAACAAAGAAAACTCATTTATTTGTTTTTTTGGGAGGGCATTAGCAAAGATGTAATAGCCTTAATGGAAATTAGTAGTTTACCAAATAAACTATTGTATGAGTCGGAGTGTGGAAATACGTTTAATTAATGTCTATTAGTATACATTATTTATGGAATATTTAGAAAAGATGAAAAATTTAATTAGATTTTATTATAAATTTAATTTATTTTCTAAAATTTAATTATGACTCTGTTCTTATTTATTACTACACACAAAAAAAAACCTTGTCAAATTACTAGAAAATTTTACCAATATTTGACAGTTTTTTTATCGACATTAACATTTTTTTTTGAAATTTTGAAATTTTTTTGTAATTTTACAAATTTCAATGTTTTTTTTTTTTTTTAAATCTGGTAAATTCATGAGAATTCCTTGTAAGTTTCTTTCGCCAAAAAAGTTGTACATTTACAATTTTATTGGTAAAAAGCTTATAAAATTACAAAAAATTTTAAAAAATTCTCGTAAAATAAGATGTAGCAAAAAATCTCCTTGCAAGATTTATCGCACCAAATAAAATTGTAATTTTACAATTTTATTGAAAAAATCTTGTAATATTACAAAATTATTGGTAAAAAGCTTGTAAAATTACAAGAAATTCTTATCAAATAGGAGGTAGCAAAAAAACTTACAAACTTTTCTTGTCATTTTACAAGGTCTTTTTTTTGAGTGTAATGTTATAGAAAATTTTTAAACGGGCTTTTTATTATTTTCTTTTTCTACTTTCAGGTACGATATTTCCAATTATGTTTGAGCAAAATGTGTAAGTAAGTCTTAAATCTTGTGTTAGTCAAATTGGTTTAACCATATTCTAGCTACCATTCCAGCAAGGACCAGTAATTTTTTTTGTAAAAAATTTGGCCATTTATATCACCGGTAAAACAAAATGACAGAGAGACCACACATACACTCAAAAAAATACGTTAGTAGATTTACTAATTTTTTTTGCTAACGCTAGTTAGCTAACTTTTAGCAAGATTTTAGTTGAGATTAGCTGTTAGCAAAAAATTCTTGTAAACTTCATTTAGCACATTAGCAATTTTAAACAAACTTTGAACTAACTTCTTTTGCTAAATTTGAAATTGAGTTGACAACATTTTTACAAGATTTTTTGCTAATATTAGCAAAGATATATGGTAAATTTTTTTTTATTTTCAGGAAACTTAAAATGGCGCTATCTCGGAAACAAAGCCAGATAGAGCAAAATGGAGGCCATTTTTGGTTCTCGGGTATCGCCGGTCCTCTTCACATGTGTGGACCCTAATGGGTCCTAACTTTGGATCCAAAAAAGTTAGCATTCCCGAAAATTTTAAAATGCTCATATCTCGGTAAATATTGCCGTCACAACAAAAAGTCCAAAAGCATTTTTGTAGCTCTCAACACGTAGAACAAGACCGCAAAATAATCATTTTATTTTTATTTATTTTTAAAGTTATCGAGTTTTGTAAATCTCAAAACCCCGGTGGTCCCCTAAAATCACGTATCTCAAAAACTAAGCAAGGTAGAGCGAAACGGACACTAATTTTGGATCAAAAACTATGACGA
Organism: Pegoplata infirma; assembly: GCA_963921195.1. Classification (NCBI taxonomy): domain Eukaryota; kingdom Metazoa; phylum Arthropoda; class Insecta; order Diptera; family Anthomyiidae; genus Pegoplata; species Pegoplata infirma. Next base: position 228,278,741 of record OY992536.1, on the reverse strand, counting down.
TTTTTAAGGAACCCAAGTAGGTCTAGGCCCATCGGGGTCTGGACCTATCGGGTCCGAACCCAATGGGGTCCTCAAATGTGTATGAACTAAGTTGAAATAAAAAACAATTCAGTTAACTAATTTTTAGCAACACGTTTCTGCTAATTTTACCAAAAAAAATGTGGGTTCAAAATCAGCAAATTTTCTTGTTTGTTTACATGCTTTTTTTGCTAACTTTACAGTTTTTTTTTTTGAGTGTATTAAATAAATACACGTTAAACTTTTTACATTTTTTGGCACAGACGTGACAATGGAAAAAATTTCTACGAAGTTTGTACTCTAAAAATAAAATATTGATGAAAAAAAAATATTGATGAAAAAAAATATTGATGAAAAAAAAAAATATTGGTGAAAAAAAATATTGATGAAAAAATATTAATAAAAAAATTGATGAAAATATTGATGCAAAAAATATTGATTAAAAAAAATTCATTAAAAACAAATATAGATTAATAAAAAAATAGTGATGAAAAAAAATTTTATTAAAAATAATTATGTTACGTTTTATTCGCCAGCTGGTGAATATTTTCATACCCTCCACTCTAGTGATAGAGGGTATATATAAGTTTGTCATTCCATGTGTAACACCTCGAAATATTGGTCTAGGACCCCATAAAGTATATATATTCATGATCCTCGATCGAATAATAAGTCGAACTAACGATGTCCGTCCTTCCGTCTGTCCATCTGTCTGTCAGTCTGTAGAAAACACGCTAACTTTTGAAAGACTGTACGTGGATCCTGACATATACGTTGGGCATTTACCTGGTCAGGTTGGTATTGCAACCCAGCAAAATCGGTCCAGTGTTTCAAAAGTTATGAGCAAAAGACTGAATTTCGGCAAGGGTTTTTCGTGAATTTATGAGATAAAAAACACGGTAACTTTCAAAAAGGCATCTGAGGATGCTGACGCTAGGCATATATATTTGTTCCCTAGACTGGTTCGTATTGAATTTTAGCCATATCGGTCGAGTGGTTCAAAAGTTATTTGTAAAGCCGTGAATTTCAGATTAGTTTCACCTTAAATTCACGTGTTGAAAAGCTGTTAAACATGTTTTAAAAACATTGGTAAGTCACAAAAATATTTTACGACGTATTTTTTGTCACTCAAAAATATTTTGACACTAAAAAAGAATACACCCGAAAAAAATTTACACTCAAAAATATTTTTCATAAAAAAAAAAAAAAGTAGAAAATTATTTTTTTTATTCAAAAATTACTTTAAAAAGTAGTTTTACACAAAATAAAATATTTCTAATCAAAAATTTTATTTTTTTTTACGTTAGAAAATTTAACATCACTTAAAAGGGGCATTGTGGAGGGTATTCATTGATTCGGCCAAGTCGAATTTAAATTTTCAACTTGTTTTTTATGATTTGATGTCCAAGTTACTAAAATTTTTGGTTTTAAGAAAATGAAAACAAAAGTTTTTTTTTCTTTTTTTTTTAATCGTTAGCTTATATAGTCAAACTGAGTAGGCGTCCTGCAACTATTTTAAATTTAGACACCAGCCTAAAACATTATCATGTTAAAAATACAACGGAAGAAATAAATTCTGGAAAAAACTCAGAAAAACGTCTCAGAAACTGAGACATTTTATTTTAAAAAAATTTCTTACAAACTTTTTCTTATAGAAAAATGTTTCAGAAACTTTTTTCGTATATAAAATGCCCCAGAAACTGAGACATATTTTTATTAAAATAAGGTCTTTAAAACTTAAACTTTTTCTAATTAAAACTGACAAGGGAAGTATTTCAACCCTTATAACTCGATTTGCATGACACTTAAAATATATGTAAAAGAGACAATTCTAAGGTTGGGGTGTTTTGGCTTATTTGGCCATATCGGGGATTAAGGTCTAAAAAAATGGTTAAAAAAATGGCGAAAAAATTGTTGAATTTTTTATCTATTTCTTCCTAAGAAATGATGTTTCCATATGGAAAGAAAGGTTTTTTTAAAAACCTATCAATCGGTGGCATGATCTTGTAAAAATTCGGCTTCGTTAAATATTTTTTTTCATGAAAGTGTGGTAATTTATGGGATATTTGTTTGAAGACATATACCTACTATACCCACATGAAAACGAAATAATCTTGATTAAATTAAAGTCGACAAAAATTTTGGAGTAAGACGATATTCCTGTTAGTTCGGAAATAATCGGAGTTTTAATTAAGGTCCACATTGTTTCATAAGGGAGCAACTAAATTTTTAAACACTGATATGGGCGATTACCCGAGACACTCCAACATTAAAATCGTTTTTTATATATATTTTAAGTTTCAGGCAATCGGTTGAGATACTTCCCTTGTGTGACTTTTTCTTATAAACAAATGTCTCAGAAAATTAGACTTTTGCTTATGGAAAAATTTCTCAGAAATTTAAAATTTTTCTTATGGAAAAATGTCTCAGAAACTGAGAATTTTTCTTATGGAAAAATATCTCAGAAACTGAGACTTCTTCTTATAAAAAACTTTCTGAGAGACCGAGACAGTTTCTTTCAGAAAAATGTATCGCAAACTTTGACTTTTTCTTATAGAAAAATTTCGCGCAAACTTTGACTTTTTCTTATAGAAAACCATCTCAAAAACTGAGACTTTTTCTCATAGAAAAATGCTGAAACTTTTTCTTAAAGATAAATGGCTCAGAAATTGAGACTTCTTCTTTTTGAAAAATGTTTCAGAAACTGATACTTTATCTTGTAGAAAACTGTCTCAAAAACTAAGACTTTTTCTTTTAGAAAAGTGTCTTAGAAACTGAGACTTTTTTTTAGAAAAATGTATCAGAAGCTGAGACTTTTTCTTATAAGAAAAAATTTCCTAGAAACTGAGACATTTTCGTATAGAAAAATATCTCAGAAACTGCGACTTTTTCTTATAGAAAAACGTCTCTGACCTCTTTTTATTAAAAAAATGTTTTAAAAACTGAGACTTTTTCTTAACGAAAATGTCTCAAAAGTGAGAAGATTAATTTAAAAATCTGAAACGTTTTTATAAGATCAATGTCTCAGATTCTGAAACTTTTTCTATAAGAAAAATATCTCAAAATAGGAACAATGTCTCAAGATCTTATATTTTTTCGTTCAGAAATACGTCTGCATATCTAAAATTTTTTCTGTCGGATATATTTCTCCGGATCTGAAATTTTTTCTATCGGAATAATGTATGAAAATCTGAGAGTTATTCTAAGAAAAATGTTTTAGAGAATGGGATTTACTAAAAATTATTAGTATAGTATAAAAGTATATATTTTCAAAAATAAAATCTTTAATTTTTAAAATATATAAGATTGAAAATATGTTATAATTCAATTTCTTACATTCTGAAACTTTAAACATATAAAAATGAAGACGCACAAACCACTAATGCCAGTTACTGTGTTGCAATATTATAATTAAATATTGATATAATTTTTGAGTTTGTCTTTAATTTAATATTCATGTTTAATGTTTTATGTTTGTCTACAACAAACTATTGTTCAATGTAATAAAAATATTTTTCTTAATACGAATCCTTGATAGAGTAAACATAACATTTACGAAACACTGGGAAAATATTGAGAAGATGCATTTTTAATTACATAAAGAACTTAAGGCCGTATTTACGAAAATAGAAACAAAAATAATAAACAATTACTTACAATGGCCAAAAAACAAAAATATAGAAAAATTATTATGATTTTTTTTGTAATTAAAAAAAAAAAAAATTCTAGGACTCTATTTTAAAAAACACATTTCCTATCGAAAAATTCATAGAATCTTCCAACAAAATATATTCATTTATGAGAGATTTTTCATGCAAAAAAAAAAAAAGGAGCTTCTGTTTTTTTTTTTCTTATAAACAAAAAAAAAGAATTTTATAAACTTTTCCGATAGAAAATTTCCCAGATTCTAAAAGTTTTATTAGGGAGAAAATTTAACACTTTCTTAAAAATGATTCCATATCAAAAATTGCACGATTGGGAAATATATTTCCTATAGCAAATCTCTGATTCCGAAAAGTTTTTATTGAAGAACAGCTTCTCTGTTCTTAGTAATTTCTTTTGCAGAAAAATTATTGACAGATTTTCTTTTCTATTCTTGAGCGCAACACAATCCATAAAAAAAAATCTATTACCAAATTTTTTAGTTAAAACTTTCTCTAAAAAAATCTCAATTAATCCTATTAAAACACATTTTCATATTATAATTTAATAAAACTCAATTACAAAGTTGCCACTAGTGGTTAATTTCCGATTAGTCTAATAGAAATTTCCTCTTGAAGTTAAAAAAAAAAAAAAAACTCCTGAGTAGGTACAAAATACCAAAGTTATACTTTGAGTTAAAAATTTTTTAATAGATTTATTAACATGAAATTAAACTTGATTAGCATTATTAATGCTACTTTATAAAATGTCTAGTTAAAACATAAAAATTCATCAAAAAACATTAACCCTTTTTATAACATCATGCATACAATATTTTAATGGGAGGTAAATAATTCTATACAAAAAATTTTTGCTTTTAAAAAACAAAAAGAAAAACTTTTATAATTGTGTGTATTTAAACAGTTTTTCTTTTTTTTACATAAACTCAAATTAGAAAAAAATTATGTAGAAAAACTTTTTTTTTTTCTACAAAAAAATTATGTTCAAGGAAAATGTTACACAGCCTTTACAAAATGTAACATAAAAGCTTTTATATAAATAATGTTAACTTGTGTCACTGTATTGGAAAAAAAGTGTAAATGTATGGGTGTGTGAGAGTTTTACAGTTTAACCTGGATGGAGGGAAATAAAGACTAAAATTTTTAATTGGTACTTTTTTATAAAGGAAAAATGTCTCGAAATCTGAGACTTTTTCTATAAGAAAAATATCTCAGAATCTGAGACTTTTTCTATAAGAAAAACGTCTCAGAATCTGAGACTTTTTCTATATGAAAAATGTTTCAGAATCTGAGACTTTTTCTATAAGAAAATGTCCCAGAACCTGAAACTTTTTATTTAATCTGAGAAATTTTTCTATAAGAAAAATGTCTCAGAATCTGAGACTTTTTCTATAAGAAAAAATTAGAAAAATGTCTCAGAATCTGAGACTTTTTCTATAAGAAAAATGTCTCAGAATCTGAGACTTTTTCTATAAGAAAAATGTCTCAGAATCTGAGACTTTTTCTATAAGAAAAATGTCTCAGAATCTGAGACTTTTTCTATAAGAAAAATGTCTCAGAATCTGAGACTTTTTCTATAAGAAAAATGTCTCAGAATCTGAGACTTTTTCTATAAGAAAAATGTCTCAGAATCTGAGACTTTTTCTATAAGAAAAATGTCTCAGAATCTGAGACTTTTTCTATAAGAAAAATGTCTCAGAATCTGAGACTTTTTCTATAAGAAAAATGTCTCAGAATCTGAGACTTTTTCTATAAGAAAAATGTCTCAGAATCTGAGACTTTTTCTATAAGAAAAATGTCTCAGAATCTGAGACTTTTTCTATAAGAAAAATGTCTCAGAATCTGAGACTTTTTCTATAAGAAAAATGTCTCAGAATCTGAGACTTTTTCTATAAGAAAAATGTCTCAGAATCTGAGACTTTTTCTATAAGAAAAATGTCTCAGAATCTGAGACTTTTTCTATAAGAAAAATGTCTCAGAATCTGAGACTTTTTCTATAAGAAAAATGTCTCAGAATCTGAGACTTTTTCTATAAGAAAAATGTCTCAGAATCTGAGACTTTTTCTATAAGAAAAATGTCTCAGAATCTGAGACTTTTTCTATAAGAAAAATGTCTCAGAATCTGAGACTTTTTCTATAAGAAAAATGTCTCAGAATCTGAGACTTTTTCTATAAGAAAAATGTCTCAGAATCTGAGACTTTTTCTATAAGAAAAATGTCTCAGAATCTGAGACTTTTTCTATAAGAAAAATGTCTCAGAATCTGAGACTTTTTCTGTAAGAAAAATGTCTCAGAATCTGAGGCTTTTTCTATAAGAAAAATGTCTCAGAATCTGAGACTTTTTCAGAATCTGAAAATAGTGTTTCAGAATCTAAGACATTTTGTATTACAACAAGTAGAAAAGTTAAATTCGACTTTGCCGAATCTATGAATACCCTCCACAATGCATTTTTTCTTAAAGGATAGTACATTTTTTTACGTGAAAAAAATTAACAATTTTGATAAGAAATATTTTATTTTGAGTAAAAAACTCTTTTTTTGTAATTAAAAAAAAAAAATACTAATGTTTTTTTTTGAGTGTAACATTTTTTTCGAGTGTAATGTTTTTTTACTGTAAAAATATTTCTGAGTGAATGCACGTACGTATGAACACAAAATATTGTCATTTTTGTAAAAAAAAAAAATTTTTTTTTGAATGTAAAATTTTTTTGAGTGTAAAATTTTTTTTGAGTGTAAAATTTTGTTCGGATGTAATTTTTAAGTTACCAATGCTTTTAAAACTAAACAAGTTTAAAAAGCATTGCTTTAAAACTAATCAAGTTTGAAAAGCATTATTAAGTTACCACCAATGCTTATAAAACTTGTTAATAACGTTGCATTTAAGATGAAACTAATCTGAAATTCAGGGTTTTGCTTATAACTTTTGAACCACTAGACCGATTGAGTTGAAATTTAATACTAAACAGAACTGGGGAACGGCAAAGATATATGTCAAACTTCAGTAGTCTCATTATTGTCTTTCGAAAGTTATCGTGTTTTTTATCTCGTAAATTCGCGAAACATCCTTGCCGAAATTTACACTTTTGCTCATAACTTTTGAACCACTGGACCGATTTGGCTGGATTGCAATACCAACCTGACCGGGTAAATGACCAACATATATGGCAAACTTAAGTAGCCTCTGTAAAGTCTTTCAAAAGTTAGCGTATTTTCTACGGACAGACAGACGGACGGACGGACATCGCTAGATCGACTTAAAATCGATCGAGGATCATGAATATATATACTTTATGGGGTCCTAGACAATTATTGCGATGTGTTACAAACGGAATGACAAACTTATATATACCCTCTATCACTAGAGTGGAGGGTATAAAAATGTTTCTGAATTTAAGTTTTTTTTTTCTAAACAAAAAATGTCTCAGAATTTGAGACATTTCTAAAAGAAAAACTACACTCAAAATATTTTGTAGGCAAAAAACAAAAGAAAAACACACTTAAAACCAGTGAATAAACAAATGAAAACCATCCCAGTAATTATTCATTTGTTTTAACAAACATCAACATTCATTTTTTACTGTTGACAAAATTTTCTAAAATAAATAACATTTAACATTAAAAAATTACGGTTTTTTCATTATTTTTTACCAACAAATTCGAAAAAAAATAACCAACGAAAACATTTAAAATTAATGATAGTTCTGTTATTTTTACCAACAAATTTCAAAAAAATAACCTACGAAAACAATAAAAATTAATGATTTCGTAGGTAATTTTTTAAAATTTTTTATTGAAATATTTTTTTAAAAATTTTTAATAAAATTTTTGGGGAATCGATCCCACAATCAACTACATTCTGGCCAGACACTCTACCCATCGTGCCAAAGTCACTTTATACAAACATGTTTTTATATTTCTATAAATAATTTTTTGATTTTTTTTTTCTACATGTAAAAAGTAATGATATTTCATTAAAAAATACCAACAATTAAAAAAAAAATTACTTACACAAATCATTAAAACTCAAAAGAATAATCAGTAGTTTTTACTTACAGAACAAAAATAAATGACTTTAAAAATTAAATGTAAATGAAAGTCTTTATTTTTTAGTGTGTTATTTTTGAAACAAAGGACTGAAGTAGTCATTAATAAAAACTGAACATCAAACAAATGTTTTTTCTTTTAAAAACGACTAAACCGAAAACTTTTTAAATAAACTACAAACAGTTAATGACATATTTTTTTGAGTGTATAAACAAAAACGACTCAGAATCTAAAAGTTTTTCTATATTGAAATTGTCTCAGAATCTGAACTTTTGGCAAAAATATAAGTCATTCATAATGGTCCGATTTGGGTGAAGAAATTTCTCTCTTTAAAGGTTTACCTGTTTTTTTTGTGCTCTTAAATGTAAGTAGAGCAAATGTGTTAAATAGACTTTGGTTTTAAGTTATACGAAAAAGTCAAATATTAAAAGCAACAAAAATCCACCATACAGTCAAAGGTTTAAAAGCCATATATGGAAGGAATAAGTTTCCAGTTTTGTGTTTTTTTTTTTTTATAGAAAAGTTTATAATTTATGTAAATTAAGTTTAAAATGCATATGTCTTGTTTTATACAAAAATATGTAAAAAGCTAAGTAAATTTCAAAAAAAATAGAAATATATTTGCATACATAATTTATTTAAGAGTCTGAGAGTGTTTCTACTCAATATTTATACAAATATGTTTTTTTAAATATAATTCAATAGAACTTCAAACGGTAGAGGATTAAAAAAAGTACTTTTTTGACTTTGTGATAAAGTGTTTAACGAGCTTGTACTTTCGTTTATTTGATGATCAATTTACAATTATTTTTTAAGGCAATTAAAATATTTTTATTATCCTTTTTTACGCGCATATAAGAACAGCATTGTGTAATCAATTTGGGGTCACCGAAAGTATCTCACATAAAAAGAAAAACTTTGTCAAATTACTAGGAAAAGTCTCGTTATCCCATTTTACCAATATTTGACAGTTTTCCTTGTTTTTTAACAAATCGAATCCATTTTTTTTTTGTAATTTTACAAATTTTCAAGATAATTTTACAAAAAAAAAATCTAGTAATGCGCCAAAGAAATGTAAATTTACAATTTTATTTGTAAAAAGCTTGTAAAATTACAAAACTATTGGCAAAAAGCTTGTAAAATTACTAGGAATTCTAGTAAAATAGAAGGTAGCAAAAAATCTAGTAAAATTACGAGACCTCTTTGTAAATTTTATCGTGTCAAAAAATTTGTAAATTTACAATTTTATTGGTAAAACCCTTGTAAAATTACAAAGTTATTGGTAAAATTATTGTAAAATTACTAGGAATTTTGTCAAATAGGAGGTAGCAAACAAAAAAAAAGTTTTTCTTTTAATTTGACAAGGTTTTTTTTTGAGTGCTTAAGTGGAACAAAAACAAATTAATGTATAATATTAATACACCAGAACCCCCTTAGAGTTTTAAAAACTTCCCAGCAAAAAAAATCGAGATTGTGGAAGCAGTTCGTAATCTTTCTGGCATACACAAGCGCTTCGTCTTCAGCATACAGATATATAAATTTTTCGATAAATTACGAATATAAACAGACATTTTTAGATACATTCGCTTACAGTAGTGCATCTCGTATGCACTACCGTAAGGCAGAGAGAAAAAACTTTAAATTATACAACGACTTACGAGCATCAAACAGCAAAACGAAAATTTGGATAACGCAATAAAAAAATATATTTTAAATTCAGTTGATGTTCTGTTTTTTTTTTTTTTTGGAATCGGACGTGCACGCATGTGCAAAAGTGAAAACCAATGTTTCGACTACACACTATTTAGACATTAAATCTGCAGTATTATTTGTGTGCTTACGAGGAGCACTTCCTTCATACAAACTTTTCAGGCATAATGACTTTAGTGATGGTAATACATTATTTTTGTGCTTTATTGGAGAAATGATTTCTAAGCATCCAATATGCTTACAAAAATGCATCTAGTAAGCTTCTAAGAAGCTATGACTTCATCACATTTTTATTCCGCTGATATAAGCGCTCGGATGAAATGCTCTAAAGTGGGACATTGCGACCAAATATCATGCCATACGTAAGCAGGTTTGTAAGGGAATGTCATCTCAACATTCTCTTACAAACCTGCTTACGGCGAAGCAGTAGTTTTTGGTGGGTTAGCAAGAGTTTGTTTTTTATGACCCACTGTTGTGTTTAACGTTTTTTCAAACGTATGAATTGACGGGAAAAGAATGTGTGTAGGATTTGTTGCAAAGTTGATAACATTTTACTTGGTTTTATTGGCGAATAGATCGGAGGTACATTAGACAAGAAATTAGAAAAATAACAAAAATACCTCCAAAAATGCTTAACATTTATTAAAAAAAGGAAACCGTGAAATATTTTTTAGATGGTGATCACGCCAAAGTATTAAACATATATGACTAAGACTTAACATATTTACTTGTTGTTGTCCTAATTGCATTTGAGCAAAATCGGTTCAGCGGTTCAGAAGTTATGAACGAAAATGTAAGAACACCTAGAGAATTTTAGTACATTCTACATAACCTAAAAATACAAAATGCTTTAAATTGGCTGCTGGTTGGCATATGTAAACAGAATTGGACAAAGAGCGGTATTTTTACAAGAACAAACCTATTTTAAACAAAAAAAAAATTGCGGAATTTTTTTTTTCGCCAAAATTTTTTTCCGCGAATTTTTTTTTTCAAAAGAATTTGTTTTTGCAAAAAACCTTTTTTTGATTGTGGAGGGTATCTATACATAAGGCAAGGCCGAATTTAACTTTTTACCTGTTTTTTTTTTATTTTCAAAAATCCAAAATTTTGATCCAAAATTTTAATCCGAGTAACCTTACATGTTTACCACCATATAAGTTTTAGGCCTCGAAGAATATAAATTTATCCGAACGTTCAAAAGCAGAAGAAAAACTTTTTTGTCATACAAAAAATTTCAGTCTAATGTGCCGCCCTAGTGTGGCACACTAGGTTTTAGTTAGAGTTGTGTCGTTCACGAACGAACTAGTTCAATTGAACTATTCACTTAAATGAGCGGTTTATCTAGTTCGTTCATTTCAGCTCTTTTCGTTCATTCAGCTCAATTGGTATTGCTTCATTTTGATCTTTCAGTTCGGTCGTTCAATTTTTTTTTGTTAATTTTGTCATTAGGCGTTAGTTTTTTCTCCTCTTTTGGCACGCTTTCTCATGTTTTTAATACAAAATTTTTATACCCTCCAACCACAGTATGGGGGTATACTCACTTTGTCATTCCGTGTGTAACGCATCGAAATATCGGTCTAGGACCCCATAAAGTATATATATTATTGATCAGTGATCCATTCTAAGACATTCTAGCGATGTCCGTCCGTCCGTCCGTCCGTCCGTCCGTCTGTGGAAGACACGATACAGTCCAAAGTAAAAGAGCTAGACTCCTGCAATTTGGCACGAATATGTCTTATAGTATTGGGCTGGTTAAGTTCGAACATGGGCAAAATCGGTTCAGGGGGAAAAAAGTTCCCCTCTTAAGAACTAAAAAAACTCTAAAAAAAGCCATTTTTTATTAGTTTTTTGTACTTTTGCTTAGCAAACGAAACATTGTTATGTCAAAAGAAGTTGCAGTTGGATCCAGGAATGTTGTCTCCAACCGACTTTACCCCCCCCCCCCCCCCCCAAAAAAAAAAAAAAAAAAAGACGCCCTTTTTTTTTTTTTTTTTTTTTTAAGTGTTGGAGGGTATTAAAGATTCGGCACAGCCGAATTTAACACTCTCACTTGTTTATATTTATTTTTGTTTTTTTTATTAATGTTTTTATTCAACATTTTTGTATTTTTTGAACGAAAGCCAAAACAACAGACATGATCGAAATGATATGATCACGAACTGTTGAACGAAAACCAAAATTGACCAATTTGAACTAAATGAACTAGATGAACGACCAACAGACATGATCAAAATGATTCGTTCACGAACTGTTGAACGAAAATGCCAAAAGAGCGATTGAACTAGATGAACGAACTAGGTCTTTTATCTGAAATGAACGAGAATGAGCGCTCACTCAATTGAACGATGAAGCACAAGTCTAGTTTTAGTAGCACAATTTTTATTTGTACACCCAGGCGTATGAATGTTATTACCGATATTAAGTTTTTGTTACTCATACGCACCTTTGACCCAATAAACATATAAGTCAGTTAATTTTGTCTCAAAATTGTTGAGGTAGTTTGTTTAAATTAATTCATGTTTGTGTATCCCTTATAATATCACACCCTGCTACAATACTACAACGAATGTTTTCAGCTCTTTTTAATATTTCAAAAAACAACCTAGTAAGTCATGGGCTAAATTTATAAAAAAAAAAATATTTCTCTAATTGTGAGCTACATTAATCAATATTCCAATAAGAACTCTATTTTATATACATTTCAAATATTTTATTTTGTTGTGGTTTAAAAAATTATTATCAATCATTCTTTTTTTTATGCATCATGAACAAAATTTATTTATAGTGAAATTTTTTATATTTCTATAAATGACAATTTAACAAATGTTTTTCAATAGTTTAGTTTGGTTTCTCTGCATGCATGTACAATAGAGGTACAACTTTTTTTTTTTACTTTTTTCAAAAATCAAAAAAAGTTTCCCGAAAATCACTTTAGCGTTTAACCCAGGTATCAATCTCATTTTCTAGTAAAACAAATTATAGTTGTAGATAGCCCAAAAAGCTAAGACTACAGGAAAACTCTTAAATTTTAAGTTTTTTTATATTTTGATTGGTGTGGATGATTTATATCTCTCTGATAGGACGTTTATCACTTTTATAATACCTTTAAGGGATTGGTTGATGTTTCCAAATGCCCCTAGAAGATCTTGTATTGCTGATCATGTAAAAAATTAATTATTTTATGATATTCTATATAAAAGAAATTCCAACAACAAAAAAAATAAAAAATACTTTTTGGTCAATCTAATTTTACTGTACGATCCCAGCAAAAATAAATCGAGGTTTTGGCGACACAGCATCTTTTTATAGCATACCGAAGCGCATCCAAAGAGCGCTCTTGAGGATGCAGTAAAAGTAAGGGGAAACAAATTAAAATTTTTCTTGAGATTTCGTATATAAAACTTATAATATAATTTAATTTTCGATAAAAATTTACACTTGCTTTCCTTTTTAATATATTCAACACTTTTTGAATAAAAAACCATGAGTTTTAGACAAAGAGATGACTGCACCATTATTGCGCAATTATTGGCGCAATAATGGTGCATAACACCTTTAACATATTTTGAATGATGATAATAAAATAATAAGATAAATTTCCAATTATATTTCATAAATTCCTATCAGTTTGTTCCAAAGAAATGTTAAGACGCAAAAACTAATGGGGGTCGGTCTTATAAAGAACCCCTCTATGACGCACCATTGGAGCACTAGAAATGATTTTAAGATTGGAAAATTACAATAAAATTTTTTCAAAAAATTTTAAAAATTGTAATATGTAATCGTTATCCCACGATCTTCCTGGGCAAAAAATTTTTAGAATTGATGGAAGTTTTACACAAAAAAATTAAAAAAGAAATCGAAGAGTACAAACATTTTCAAAAATGAGATTTAAATTTTAAAAATTTATTTTTTTATTTTTTTTATTTATTTATAATTAATTACATAAATACAATTTTTGTAACTAATTTGGGAAAAATGGAGTACTAGCTACATAGGCTTTCGACTCCGAGATTTAAAAAAATGAATTTAGATAAGATTTAGTAAACTATTTTCTAATATGAATTTATATATTGATTTTATATTTGTATCACAGATATTTTTGAGTAAGTCAGTAGGAACATTTGATCCAAAGATGTTGATTCGGGACGTGTTGTATTTTGAGCACTCATCTAGGATGTGAGTCACATTAAGTTGTGTATTGCAGGTAGTACATCGGGGGGCAGGTTTTTTTTCCAATAGGTGTTTGTGGGAGAATTTGCAGTGTCCGATCCTGAGTCGTACAACAGTTGTAGTTTCATTTCTGGAACAGGTTAGAGGATAAATAGTTTTTTTCCCAACAGAATTAAAATTTTTGTATGCGTGTTGATAGTTTGCCCATTTTTGATCATATATGGTCTTAAAATGGGAGAATATAACGTTTACTATATCAAGGTTTTCCCAAGTTGTGAATTTTAGTAGAGGTCTGCATTTAGCTTCTGTAGCAGCTGAGTCGGCGTGCTCGTTGCCGGGAATACCAACGTGCGATGGAACCCACATTAGTTTAATTCTATTTGAGTGTTTGATGAGAATATTTCTGATCTCATTTATTAATGGAGAGTCGTATAATGAATTTTGTGTGGCGTAGACAGAAGAAAGACTATCTGTACATATGACGTATTTTGCTTGGTTTTGAGTAGCAAATTCCGCAGCGGTAAATATCGCCAAAGCTTCAGCGGTAAAGTTTGAACAGTAGCTATTAATGTAACCGGAGTTGATAAGCTGACCATCTTGTTGAACTATTGCAAAAGTTGTGGAGTCATGTGATTTGGAGCCGTCAGTAAATAAGAGCTTCCAATTGTCTTTTATAAATTCATCAGATATGTTATAAAATGTTTGTTTATAGACTGTAGGCGGAGTAGTGGATTTTGGAAAATCAATCATACTCACGACAAATGACGAATTTTCGAGGGACCAGGGTGGTTCCGATGTTTGTTTAAAATGAATGGGACTAATTTGTATATTTAGTTTACGCGATAAGGTTATGCACCTACTTATTACGGACTCGAGCCTTGGTACTCGTTTGTGTTTAATCGCTTTTGACACTTCTTCAAATAATAATTTATTGCGACAGATGAAGAGTTTTGGTATAAGCTTGTGTGTTAAAAGTGATGTTCGGTCCTCAATTGAGGGTAATCCAGCTTCAGCTAATATATTTGTGATTGGGCTTGTGCGGAAGGCTCCTATACTACGACGAATTGCAGCATGGTATGGTCCTTTGATTAATTTGATGTGAGTGGCTGCGCACCAACCGTAGATTGGAAGAGCGTAATCGATTTTTGAGAGCACAATTGAGCGTGTTATGTTAACCATTGTCGTAATATGTATTCTGAAGTTTTTGGATGTAAGATATTTTATAATGTTTAGTCGTGAGTTTAAATTTTTCCTGAGCTGTAAGCAATGTTCTCTGAAAGTGAAACTTTTGTCAAAAATAACACCCAGAATACGAAGATGATTTACTTGTTTTATTTTTATGTTTTTATATTCAACGTCAAAAGTGTTACAGTTTTTCTTATTGCAAATGTGTAGTAGACTGCATTTTTCTATAGAAAGTTTGGCACCTGATATCAAGCTCCAATTTTCAATATCTTCAATAATTTTTGAGAAAATTTCTTTGACCTTGTTGTTATCTTTTATTTTTGTAAATATTACGGCGTCATCAGCGTAAATAGCATGTTCGATGTGCTTATGTGAGGAAATGATTTTGCTAAACTGATTAAAGGCGATAATAAATAGAACCACGGATAATGGTGATCCTTGCGGGATACCATTACACAGAGGGAACGTTTTGGATTGTTGGAAGTTAACTCTTACTTTGAATTTGCGGTTGCTAAGGAAGCTTTTAATGATTGCATAAATTTTTTTACCAATTTTCCATTCCGTAAGTTGTTGAAGAATTATATGAATTCCAATCCGGTCAAAGGCTCTTTCAAAATCGGTAGATAAAATGTTTATGTGGTTTTTGCTCGATAACGCTCTTGAAAAGAAGTGCTGAAGGTATATAAGGACGTCGTCGGTGCCTTGCTTTTTCATAAAAGCTACTTGATTTGTAGAAATGAAGTTATTAGCTTTTAAAAACCACATTAGTCTTCTCGAGATAATTTTTTCGAGTGTTTTGCTGATACACGGTAGTAGGGATATTGGTCTGTATCCGGAGACGGAAGAATGATCTTTATTTGGTTTAGGGATCGGAACAATAGTTGCTATTTTCCAAGCTTGGGGATAAACGTTGGATGAAAAAATGTTGTTGTAAATATTAAGAATGTGTTGTTTTGTAGATAATGGAAGATTTTTAAGCATCGGATACGATATACGATCGTCCCCTGGAGTTTTGCCCTTAGCTGAATGTAAAGCGTCTTCAAGTTCTATCATAGTTATAGGAGTTTCAACTTTTTTGGCATGAGTATTATAGGATCGCGGATTGTAGATCTGATCTATGGTGTTCGATTTATTTTGCTGGAAACTGGGAGAAAAATTTGTATCGTCTGATAAATTAGACCAGTATTTAGCTAGGCAATTGGCGATATCAACTGAAGATGACAGCATATTCGATTCAGATTTAAGGTATTTAATTGTTGTAGAACATTTCCCACCAGTTAGAAGTTTTATATCATTCCATATACGTTTTGATGAGGAGGCAGGGTTAATGTTAGACGTAAATTTTTGCATACATGTAGCTTTACTTACTTTGACGGCCCTTCTAAACATAGCATTGTGTTTTTTGTATAAAACCAGGTTTGTATCGGATCTTGTTCTCTTAAAATTGTGCCAAAAATTTTGTTTTTGCTTCCTTAAAAGTTCCAGATTATTGTTCCACCACACACAATTGGTTCTGTATGACACACTCCTTGTTTCAGGAATGCTTAAATTTGCTGCTGACCTTATACATTTTGTAATTGATGCAGCTTGTTGGTTAACGTTAGTAGATGTTTTAATTTTAGATAGATTATCATCGCATTGTTTTTGATATAGTATCCAGTTGGCAGCTTCGGTTTTATATTTTGGTTTTCGTTTTGTTGTAGAAGTGTTAACGTTTTTTTCTATATTTATTAAAATAGGGTAATGGTCGCTACCATGTAGGTCATTAAGGGTATTCCATGAACAGAAAGGTGCGATCTGTGATGAGCACAAGGATACATCAATATGTGTAAATGTGTTGTGTGTAGAGAAGTGTGTGGGTTAAAAATTTAAAAATCGCATACTAAAGCGTTTTTAAGAATCTTTTGGGATTTTTTTTTTAAAAAAAACAAAAATTTTGAAAAAAAAAATTTGAAATTTGGACCATTATTGAAGAAGTTATGATTAAAAGAAGTTTGAGTAAAGGAACAAACTACCAATTTTTAAAAATTCGATATCTTTTGAACGGGTCATCAAAAAAATCTGAAAATTTACCACGAAGGAGTTTTCGAAGGGTACTAAAAACTGTAAACAAATTGGGAAAATCTAAAAAAAAAGTTTTTCAAAGTATACATTCTTGATCAGTAGGGCAAGTACTTTCGTGCATCTAAAAATCGAAAATATGTGCCTATAATATGCTTCTAAAAATCAAAAATATGCACTTAAAATTCAATAAATGTGCACTTAAAATTAAAAAATACGTATCAAAAATGAATTGCTTTTACTAAAAATTAGCTTTGTTAACAAAAAATAGTTTTTTCAAATACTTTAATGTTCTCGTCAATATTAAACAATTTTTTTTTTTTTTTTTTGAGTGGACACAGCTTTTAATTAGAAAATATTTTTTTATTGACTCATTTTGTTATAAAAAATATTAATTGAAAAAATTTTCTTAAGAAAGTTTTTTCTTTGAGTCAAAAAATATTTCTGGAATAAAATTTATACCAGAAATATTTTTTGAGTTTAAAAACTATTGAGTTTAAAAACTATTTGAGTCACAAAAATACTTTGTAAAATATATTTTTTTGGCTACCAATCTCTTTTAAAATGTTTTAAACGTTTTGCCTAACATGTGAATTCTGGATAAAACCAATCTTTGTATCACAATGGACATCAGAGTCTACGTGTGTTGACGTAAAACGTCAGCAGCCACTTACAACCTAACCTAATATCACGGTTTAGTTCATAACTTCTTAACTACTTAGCCAATTTCGCTAAAACTCAATACCAACCTGACCTGGAGAATGGCATTTCTAAGTCAATTTTTAGACATTTCTGAGTCAATTTTCCTGTAAGAAATTGTTAAATTTAAAACTTTTTTTTAAGAATCTAAAAATTTTATTTTCAGAGACAAATTTCTATAAAAACTGTCTCAGAATATCACTTCTATAAGAAAATAATATTTTTACAAAAAATGTATCGTTTTTGGATTATGGTAAGTTTTTTTAAAATGATTTTTTGAAAAAATGGTGGGAAAATGAAAAAAAAAAAACAGCAATTTATATGAAAATATGCAAAAATATGCATTTATACCAAAATATGCAAAAAAATGCAACTGCAAATCGATGTCATTTTATTGCAAATTTATTAATTCGGATAGATAGATATTTTATTTATGTCATATTTAGAGTGCCGAGTAAAAACATGCATTTTCATGAAAGTACTTGCCCTTTTGATCAGTAATCGATTTTTAAACATCGATTAGCACGATGAGAGAGAGCACGATGCAGTCCAAAATAAAAGAGCTATACTCCAGCAGTTTGGCACGATTACGTCTTATGGTCAAAGGCTGGTTAAATTCGGAGGCGAAATCAGACGAGGGGAAAAATGTTCACCCTTAAAGAACTAAAACACCACCAGAAAAACACAATTTTCTATTTTTTTTTTTTTTTTTTGTTGTCCAGTACCTTTTTAATGGCGTGGTTATAAAAAATAATACAAAATAATGATAAAATTATTTTTTTATACGTAAATATTGTAAAAATTAATTTGTAAACATTTAGGAAGAGAGGAAAGATGTCCACCAACGTCCCACGCCGACTCCCAACAACTTAAAATTATTCAAGTTTTAAGTTTGTTATGCAGTTTTTACATAAAAATTAAATTATGTTATTTCATTTATAAGTTTTTCACTAATTTTTGTTAATAAAATATTAAATATTGTATATTTAAGTTTTTTGTATGAATTGTTTATTTTGTTGTTAATAAAAATATTTTTCAATAACCACTTTTTTATTCGTTATTCTCATCGATTAAACGAATAATTTTTAAGATTTAACCGTTTGATCGAACGAACAAAAACAATTATTTGAATTATTCCAACAAAATTGTTAGGCGAATAATTGACAACTCTAGTGGGCATACCCACAAAATGGCAAACATTGGGCATCTCAAATGGCACAACATTAGGCACCCTAAATTTGGTTATGCCCCTAATGTACAGCCATATGTATAACGACAACATGTTGTCGTACATTTAGTTTATACTACATAGATAATATTTGTTTACGTCTATTTGTTAACAAAAAATAAATATCATTTATTACAAATACACTGAGATTTGTAAGTAATTTGAAAGTGACATCGGGACACTTTTTTCCAGGCAACAAATGTTAACAAGCCTTTGCATTTTTTTTTTTTTTATTTAAATTTTATTTTTATTTAAATTCATTTAAATCAGTTAAATTTTAATTGTTTCTAAATTTGCATTGGTGTGTATCCATTTTATACCTTTGGAAGGACGTGGCATAAAATTTGTTTTTGAACTTTTAACAGGAGCCGTCACTAGCATCTTCTATTTCTGGTCGAAAAAAATGTATATTCCGTTTGAAAATAAATTTTATTGATAAAAGTAAAATTTCCTAGAAAACCGGTAACTTACCCCGCAATTTTCGAATAGTGGCCAGAAGAATACCCGCCATATTTTTATTTTTTTTTCTCCAAGGTATTCTTAATGAATGCAGAAAAAAATAAGTCCAATAAAAAAATTTATAAAAATACTTTTTTATTATAGTGTGCTAATATTTTGGTATTTATTTATATTCAATAAATAAATTGATAAATACATACATAGTATATGTAGTCGTATTTAGCAAAATATGTTTAACAATCATCGAGATTTAGAGAGAAAAAATCTTAATACTTATAATTCAATGCAGCGTTAATCTTTTAAAGTCTACAATGGGTTTTAAGATATAGAATTTTTAAAAATCCCAATAATTTTTCTATTTAATTTAAATCCACTGCTGTTCTTGAGTGCACGTTTCACAAAATGGTCCCGTTCAAATTAGAATTTATTTCCATGCTTCGTTTTAAAATTGTTACAGATTTTGTAATCTTAATTAACGTCAATCAGTGGTTTTTATAGCGGAAGCTTCTTGCAGTTTTAGAAAATAAAGAAGCAATATTGTTTTGAGATGTGCTTGGCAACTCAAATGATTGCAAAATGAATTTGCATCAATATTAAATTACTAACGATAAGTTAAAAATGTTTAGATATTCAAGGCAAACGAAAAATTAATGAGTAAAAAATTAAAATTGGATTATACACTTTACAATGTATATTTTCTACAAAAAATTTCTGAGATTCCAAAAAAAAAAAAAAAAAAAATTTCTTCCTACCCAAAAATTATCAGATTTTTGGGCCGACTTATGGAAAATAGTCATAACTCAATCATATATCAATTTTGTCCATATGGCTGTTGTAAACAATCATAAAAAACTAAAATTTTGTTTGAAAATTTAAAAAAATTAAAGACCTGCTAAACAGACGGTCTTTAAATTAAAAATAAATTTTGAATTTTGATACTTTTATGATTGTGTTTACAGAAAACCTGGAATGAGAAGTATTAAAAATAAAACAAAATTGTTCATAACCAGTCATAGCTGTGAATATACCTGTTAATTTTTTTTCATTGAAAGTACCTAAAATTAGAAAAAAAATTGACTTAAATTCTTTTTTAT
This sequence comes from Pegoplata infirma, assembly GCA_963921195.1. Classification (NCBI taxonomy): domain Eukaryota; kingdom Metazoa; phylum Arthropoda; class Insecta; order Diptera; family Anthomyiidae; genus Pegoplata; species Pegoplata infirma. Next base: position 228,258,408 of record OY992536.1, on the reverse strand, counting down.
ATTTTTGAGGAATTATTTTAGATTCGTAGACATTCATTTATCCTTTTCTTAGAAAATGTAACATTTTTTGAAAATGTTACAGATTGAGATATTTTCTGATACTTTTTTTCCAGTTTCTGAGACATTTTTCTTAAAAAATACCTAGATCTTTAGAAAATTTTATATAAAAAAAAGTCTCATCTTCCGAGAAGTTTTTCCAATAGAAAATGACATAGCATCTGAGACAAATTTCCTGTAAAAAAAGTCTCAGCTTCAAAGAATTTTTCTATAAAAAAATTCTTAGAACCTCAGATATTTTTTTCTAATAGAAAAAGTCACAGGTTCTGAGACATTTTTGAATAGAAAAATTTTTTAAAGAAAAAACAAAATCATGGAAAAAGTCTCAAATTTTAAGACGTTTTTCGTAACGAAAAAATCTCAGATTTTAAGACATTTTTTATATTGCAAAAAGGAAAGTCTCAGTTTCTGAAACGGTTTTCCTATATAAAAAAATTTTTAGATTCTAGAACATATTTTCTATGTACATATATAAAATCTCTTATTGTTACACTGAAAAAAATAGCTTCGTGAAATTAATGAAAATTGACTTAACCTTAATGAAAAATGACTCACGTTTTCAACCGAAGACAGGTTTCATTTGATTAATGAAACTGGTGTCATTAAAGTTCCTTTCAATGAAAACTTGCATATAAATAATGAAAACATTCGTAGAACTTGTTTGAAACGTTTTATGAAGTTTTTCATAAAATGTATGAAAATATCCAGTGATTAAATGTGGAATAGTAGTTGGTAATGAGCGTATGATAATTGCTTTTAACTACTTGCTAACTTTATTAAGGTTTTGATATAGGAATTACGATAAATTCATGTTGGTTAAAGTTATCAAAATTTCCATAGAAAGCCCCTAATCAAGTTAGGAACAAGTTACCTAAAAACAGCACGTATCATACACCCATAAGTGAAAGTTTGCATTAATAACAATTTTGGTAAGTCACATGTAACCATCACTGTAACCGTCACTGAAATTTTATTTAGGGGCATGTCACAGACTCAATTCCGATCGGATTTGAAAAAAAGTTGTTACTCGTAAAACGCAAAACAATTTTTTTTTTCGGAATGAAATCACTTTCAAAAATCAAAGTGGAATTGAATTGCTAAAAGTGGTTTCATTCCGAAAAAAAAGTATTTGCTTTGCGTTGTACGAGTGAACCACTTATTCCACTTCCCAACGGAATTGAGTCTATGACATGACCCTTAATTGCACACTATTTATGGTTTTCACCTAGTTTTTACACACAACAAAATTTTACTCCAAACTTAAATTGGTCTGAATTGCCATATAAGGTAAACTATAAAAGACAAAAACGCGATGACTTTAAAAACACGTCCTGCCAAAACGTAGCAACAACGTAGCAATGGAACAACACAAATTACCCTACATGTCATCACAAAATTTGGCTAAACTGCAGTTTACGGGGCACACAAAAATTACAAAAAAAAATATGCCACCCCCTTTAGAATAAAAAGAGAAAAAAACCAAAATTAAAATTTAAGGGGGCTGAGCACATGAAATTTTACCCATTTTAACACTTAAAAAATAAAACGCGGAAGTCCTGCTACCCAAAAAAAGCTTTATTTAGCGAAGCCGCTAAACTAATTTATGGAGTTTGTAATCCCTAAGCCCGGCCGAAGGCCGGCTACGCAGAAAAACTTTTTATTTGCGTAATTATCTTTAAATTATCTTTAAATTAAATGCCCACACATACCAGAAACACCTGGACTCAGTGGGGCCTAGGAGCACCAGCCCCCTTAAATTTTAATTTCGGTTTTTTTCTTTTTTTATTCTAAAGGGGGTGGCATATATTTTTTTTGTAATTTTTGTGTGCCCCGTAAACTGCAGTTTTGCCCAAAATTTTAATGACTTAAAAAACTATTTTTCTGTTGCAAATTATATTATATTTTATAAGAAACAGTCAAAAGAAAAATTTCAATTAGATATAACCAGCATAACACACACACAAGTTTCAATAACAAAGCAAAAAAATATAAAATTATTTTATTTTATTAGAAAAAAGTTAACACACATGTAAAAATTACAATTAGACTAAACACGCGTGGTGTAATAAATAAAACGTCGTATGTTTTTGTTCTGTTTTATTTCTCTTATTCGCAACGCAGAGTTGTATTTAGTTCTAAAAAATCTAATGATATTTTTTAATGAAATTATGAAATCTAATGAAACAAGTTTCATAAAATTTGTTCATAACATGCATGAAATTTCAATCAGCTTATGAATGAAAACAAAATAATGAATCCGTTTCATTAATATCAGGAAGGTTATTTTTTTCAGTGTAGATGTTAAGTTATTCTGGGTCATTTTAAAGAAACTAGTTTAGATATTGAGACATTTGTTCAATAGATGAAGTCTCAGATTCTGAGACATTTTGTTTGATATAAAAAGTCTATGATTCCCAGCAATTTTTCTATAAAAAATTTCTAAGATACTGAAGCAGTTTTTACTATGGAAGAGACTCAGATTCTGAAACATATTTTATACATTCTGCATACCACTCTCCAAAAAGGTTTAGGTTTTGAAAAAAAAAATGGTGACAAAATAGGGTAATGGCATTATTTCTCTTTATTAAGAACTTTTAAAATCGTTAAAACGAAAATCCCAGCTGATCCTGTTTTCGACTTATTGCTAAAAAATTACAATGTTCGACAAGAAAAAAATTCCTGTGATATAATCAACTGAATCATATACATTTTGCTCTCCTGATTCCAAATCAGCCATCCAAATTTTACTACACACAAAAAAAAACCTTGTCAAATTACTAGAAAAAGTGTCGTCATTCCATTTTACCAATATTTGACAGTTTTTCTGTGTTTTTTAACAAAAAGTTTTCGATCGAAATTTAAATTTTTTTATTGTAATTTTACAATTTTTTTTTTTGTAATGTTACAAATTTTCAAAATTTTTTTACAAAAAAAATCTAGTAAATTCACGAGATTTCCTTGTTAGTTTTATTGCGCTAAAAAAGTTGTAAATTTACAATTTATTGGTAAAACTCTTGTAAAATTACGAAAAAGTTCGTAATTTTTACTAGGAATTCTCGTAAAACAGGTGGTGGCAAAAAATCTAGTTAAAACACAAAACCTCCTTATAAATTTAATCGCGTCAAAAAATTTGTAAAATTACAATTTAATTGGTAAAAAGCTTGTAAAATTACAAAATAATTCGTAAAAAGCTTGTAAAATTACAAGGAAGTACTCTCAAAAAATTACAAACTTTTCTTGTCGTTTTACAAGTTTTTTTTTTTTAGTGTAGCACGTACCATTTTGGTAATATTCGCTATTAAAAAGTAAAAATAATAATGTAGCCCTTTTTAGGGTCAAATGTTACAGATTATTCAAAAAATAGGACTTGATTTCAAATAAAATGGACCTCCTGGTTCCAAGACTGTAATGTGAGTTTTTCTAGCATGTTCCGCTTTCGAGATATTCGCCTTTGAAAGTGTTTTCACGCTAATATCATGAATACGAAAAGTGCTAGAAAAATTTGAATTGCATATTTAGAATAGTTTAAACAATAATTTTTTTTGTATATTTCTCAGAATCTGAGACTTATTCTACAGGAAAAATGTCTCAAAGTCAGAGACTTTATCTATAGAAAAATTGCTCAGAATCTGAGATTTTTTCTATTAAAAAATTTATCACAAATTGTGATTCACAATCTTAGACTTTTTCAACAGAAAAAAGGTCGTAGCAATTGACTAAAGGTCTCTATAAATAAAATGTCCCAGAATCTGATGCTTTTTCTTTAGAAAAAATATATCAGAAACTCAGACTTTTTTATAGAAAAAATATCTTAGGATCTGAGAAATTTCCAAAGAAAAATATCTCAGAATCTGAGACTTTTTCCATGGAAAAAATGTTATAGATTTCAGATTTTTTTTAGAGAAAAAATATGTTAGAATCGAAATTTTTCTAAGTTTTTTTTATCAGAATCTAAGACTTTTTCTATAAATAAATTTTCAGAATCTGAGACTTTTTCTATAGAAAAAATTTCTTAGAGTCTATGACATTTTTTTATAGTAAAAGCCACAGATTTTGAGAAATTTTTTCTATAGAAAAATTCTCAGATGCTGAGATAGTTTTTCTGTAGAAAAAGTCAAAGATTTTCTGACATTTTTTCTGAAGAAAAAGTCTCAGATTCTGAAACATTTTTTAGAGAATTTTTTTTTTCTATAGAGAAAGTCTCAGATTCAGAGATATTTTTTCTATTAAAAAAGTATCAGATTCTGATAGAGTCTCAAACTCTGAGAAATTTTTTCTACAAAAACTCTCTCACTATGAGATATTTTTGATGTAGAAAAAGTCTAACAAGGGAAGTATCTCAACCCTTATGAACCGATTTGCCTGAAACTTAAAATATATATAAAAGAGACGATTTTAAGGTTGGGGTGTCTCGGCTTATCGGCCATATCAGAGTTTTAAAATTTCGTTGTTCCCTTATGAAACAAAGTGGACCTTCGGGAAAATTTCGATAACTCCCGAACTAATAGAAGTATCCTCTAGGGCAAAAATACGTGTCGACTTAAATTTAATAAAGATTATTTCGTATTCATATGGACATCGTAGGTCTATGTCTTCATATAAATACCCCCCAAAATTTACACATTTTCGTAAAAAAAGTATTTAAGAAAGCCGAACTTTTACAAGGCTATGCCAGCGTTGGATAGGCATTAAAAAAACCTTTCTTCTTATATGTAAACATCATATAGTTTCTTCGAAAAAAATGGCTTAAAAATCCAAAAAACTTTTTTTCGACATTTTTTGACCCATGTTTTGAACCCTTAAATTCCCGATATGGCCGATAAGCCGAGACACCCCAACTTTAGAATTGTCCATTTTATATATATTTTACGTTTCATGCAAATTGGTTCATATGGGTTGAGATACTTCCCTTGTAAGATTTAAAAAAGGATTAGCTAGAGGTAGGATAAAAATAATGCATATTTTTGAATTTTTTTGTTGGCGATGCATTACATCGCAATGCATTACATGGCTATGCATTACATCGTAATGCATTGCATGGTTATGCGTTACATGGTAATGCATTACATAACCGTGACCATTTTAAAAGTTTTTCGGGGTATCCAAGATAATTGTGTTCTAACGATGCGTATGAGTAACGAAGAATAAACAAGATTTATACGCCTGAGTTTACAAATAAAAATCGAATACACTCGTATTCATTTCACTAACAATAAGTGTTAAGACCTATAAAAAGTCGTGTGTTATTAGATTTCGTGGACAGTCTTAAAATATTTTTGATTTTATAAATATTTAAAAAAATCGCAAACAGCTGTTTTTTACACTTCACTCTAGTGATAGAGGGTATATAAATACTTATAAGTTTGTCATTCCGTTTGTAATACCTCGAAATATTGGTCTAAGACCCCATAAAATACATATATAAATTCACTAGCTTACCATCCCGGTACTTCGTTACCGGTTGTATTGAATACCGGATAATAGAAGGATCATAATTACTCTACCAATTTCAAGAAAATTCCCCTACGTAGTCTTTGTTTTATTTACTTGTGCATGTTTAAGTCTTTCATAAAATAATATTTCAATGAAAAATTAAACAATAAAATTTGATTATTTTCGAGCCGTTTTATCGGGATTTTGAGTGAATATATATCTCAGTGAATAAAGAAATTGGAATAAAAATAAGTTGGAATGAAAAAACATGTAGAGAGAAAAAATATGGAGTTAAAAAAGTTAAATACGAACAATTTAAGTAAAAAGAATCATTCCATATTGTTCCCTGCTCTATTTCATTTCGTTCCCCGTTCTAAAATTTTAAATTTTAAAATATGTCCTTCTCTTGGGGGTTATTTCTAGGGCTTTTAGTTTAATAGTTAGGTAGGTAAAAATAACCATTTGCCCCCTTTCCTCTTAAATTTAAATTTTCCAAAAACTGTTTTTTTTTGTGCTAGGTGATCCTTTATTTAAAATATCAAGTTTCTGAACCATTATATAAGAATAACCAAAATTAAAATATAAGAATAACCAAAATTTACACTTTTTCATTATTATAGGAACAAAAAAAAAGTACCAAAAGTACACTTTCTTACCCCCCGTTGAGGACAAACGCGTTCTATCAGCGTCGCTGAGGAATTATTGTGGTTTCGCTATGGACCATCCGGTCTATGTGAGGAGTCTTTGACTCCGCCACCTCTAACCTAACCTAACCTACCCCCCGTTAGAAACGGAATTTCCAAAAAGAACCTCTTCCAGAATGTTTTTTTCTTCACCGAAGGATCCTTTTTTCCATATTTCAATTTTCTAGGAACATTGTTTTAGCAAATATTAAAAGTACAAAAAGGATTTTACATTCCTACTTAATTTAAAGTTTCTAGAACCATTACGTCAAAAAATATCAAAGTTACCGAAAATACACTTGTTTAGCCATTTTACGCTACTAAACTACTAACTAAACTACTTACTACTTTTTTTTACCGAATTCTCCTACATTACAATTTTAAGGTCCTAGGAAATATAAAAAGTTTCTATAAATATTATTTCAGGAAATAAAAAAGTTCAAAAAAGTGTACTTGCGGTACTTTTTATAAAAGGTACTTTTTATAAAAGGTACTTTTTATAAAAGGTACTTTTTATAAAAGGTACTTTTTATAAAAGGTACTTTTCATAAAAGGTACTTTTCATAAAAGGTACTTTTCATAAAAGGTACTTTTCATAAAAGGTACTTTTCATAAAAGGCACTTTTTATAAAAGGTACTTTTATAAAAGCTACTTTTATAAAAGGTACTTTTATAAAAGATACTTTTATAAAAGGTACTTTTTATAAAAGGTTCTTTTTATAAAAGATACTTTTTATAAAAGGTACTTTTTATAAAAGGTACTTTTTATAAAAGGCACTTTTTATAAAAGGTGCTTTTTATAAAAGGTACTTTTTATAAAAAGGTACTTTTTATGAAAGGTACTTTTTATAAAAGGTACTTTTTATAAAAGGTACTTTTTATAAAAGGTACTTTTTATAAAAGGTACTTTTTATAAAAGGTACTTCTTATAAAAGGTACTTTTTATAAAAGGTACTTTTTATAAAAGGTACTTTTTATAAAAGGTACTTTTTATAAAAGGTACTTTTTATAAAAGGCACTTTTTATAAAAGGTACTTTTTATAAAAGGTACTTTTTATAAAAGGTACTTTTTATAAAAGGTACTTTTTATAAAATGTACTTTTTATGAAAGGTACATTTTATAAAAGGTACTTTTTATAAAAGGTACTTTTTATAAAAGGTACTTTTTATAAAAGGTACTTTTTATAAAAGGTACTTTTTATAAAAGGTACTTTTTATAAAAGGTACTTTTTATAAAAGGTACTTTTTATAAAAGGTACTTTTTATAAAAGGTACATTTTATAAAAGGTACTTTTTATAAAAGGTACTTTTTATAAAAGGTACTTTTTATAAAAGGTACTTTTTATAAAAGGTACTTTTTATAAAAGGTACTTTTTATAAAAGGTACTTTTTATAAAAGGTACTTTTTATAAAAGGTACTTTTTATAAAAGGTACTTTTTATAAAAGGTACTTTTTATAAAAGGTACTTTTTATAAAAGGAACTTTTTATAAAAGGTACTTTTTATAAAATGTACTTTTTATAAAAGGTACTTTTTATAAAAGGTACTTTTTATAAAAGGTACTTTTTATAAAAGGTACTTTTTATAAAAGGTACTTTTTATAAAAGGTACTTTTTATAAAAGGTACTTTTTATAAAAGGTACTTTTTATAAAAGGTACTTTTTATAAAAGGTTCTTTTTATAAAAGGTACTTTTTATAAAAGGTTCTTTTTATAAAAGGTACTTTTTATAAACTATACAGAATTTTCGGAAAGTACTTGTTCCAGAATGTTTCATTTCACTAAGGGCAATTTTTCCAAATTTCAAGTTTGAATCACCATTATTTCAGTAAGTAAAAAAAAGTACCAAAAGTTCACTTTTTTACCCATTTTACCCCCGTAGAATCATCATTGGCAAAAACCCAGCCTTGGAGAATCTTTTTTCCGGGAATTAAACCGACATTGCAAATTTCAAGTTTCTGGTACCATTATTTAAGGAAATATAAAAAGTACCAGAAGTACTGATTTTTACCCTTTTTACCCCCTTAGAATCATCATTGGCAAAAATCCAGCCTTAGGGGATCTATATTCTGGGAGGTGAACATACAGTCCACATTTCAAGTGTCTGTGACAATTTTTCAAGGAAATAGAAAAGGTACCAAAAGTACAGATTTTTACTCTTTTTACCCCCTTAGAATCAACATTGGCAAAAATCCAGCCTTACTGGATCTTTATTCCAGGATGTGAACATACAGTCCATATTTCAAGTCTTTATGACCATTATTTTAGGAGATATAAAAAGTACCAAAAGTACAGTTTTTTACCCTTTTGACCCCCTTATAATCAACACTGGCAAAAATCCAGCCTTACTTGATCTATATTCCGGGAGGTGAACATACAGTCCAAATTTCAAGTCTCTGTGACCATTATTTCAGGAGATATAAAAAGTACCAAAAGTACAGTTTTTTACCCTTTTTACCCCCTTAGAATCAACATTGGCAAAAATCCAGCCTTAGTGGATCTATATTCCGGGAGGTGAACCTACAGTCCAAATTTCAAGTCTCTAGCTCCAGCGGTTTGGGCTGGGCGATGATGAATCAGTCAATAAGTCAGTCAGTCAGTCAGTCAGTCAGTCACATTACTCTTTTATATATATAGATGATCCTCGATCGATTTTACGACGACCTAACGATGCCCGTCCGTCCATCTGTCTGTTGAAAACACGCTAACTTTTGAAAGATTTTACGGAAGCTCCTGACGTTTGGCATATTGGTTTCACCTCAAATTCACGTGTTGAAAAAACTGGATTAAAAAAAAGCTTTTAAAACATTGGTAAGCCACAAAATTACTTTACAAAGTATATTTGTCACTCAAAAATATTTTTACACTAAAAAAAAAAAAAAATACACTCGAAAAAAATTTTACACCCAAACAAAAAATTTAATTTTTCGGGTCAATTTTTTTTTGTCAAAAATCGTAAAGCAAAACATAATCTACATGAAATTCTAAGAACATTTCCCAAAGAAACCATGTTTCTAAAATCAAACCCTATACCGGGCCTAACGACATGAAAATTTGTCCGTCCGTCCTTTTTTTCATAAGCAAAACATAGAACTTGATTCTTTTTTGGTGTTTGTGTAAATTTTTGGGCTTTGGTGTGCTCTGAGGTATATCACAAAATCCACCAGAAAACACATAAAAAATGCTATTTTCTGACCTTAGGTCTTTCGATTTTCTTTATATTAACGGTATGCATTCTCCATAAAGCTAATAAAACATATCCATTTTCAGTTTTTTTAATTTTAAAAAAATCGCGATTTTTTCGCGAATTTAATTTTCTTCAAAAATTTTAAAAATCAAAAAAAGTATGTTAATTTGAAGAGCCATATCTGCTAAAGTATCTATCAGATTTCTACGATTCAAAAAGCATTTGATTCAAACGTTCGTCCTTTTTTATACCAATGTAATAAAAAAAAAGTTTTTCCAAAAAAAGTGCATTTTTGATGCAAATGCAATTTTTTGATGCATTTTTCAAAACTTTCTCCCCCTTCAATTTTTTTGAAACCTGCATAATTCGAAAATATGGCATTTTTTACACAAAATTGAGTACCGTTTTTTTTGTGACGGCGTTTCAAAAAATTTTCGTGATTTTTTTAAAACTACTTATTTGATTTTTTCCATACAAAAATCAATTTAATATTTATTTTGCAATTTTATCAAAAAAGCATGTAACTTTAAAAAGCCATTTCTTCGAAAGTATCTATCGGATTTCTACGCCTCAAAAAGCATTCGATTCAACTGATTATCCGTTTTTATAACAATGCACTAACAAAAAATATTTTTTTGAAAAAATGCATTTTTGATGCAAATGCAATTTTTGGATGCATTTTTTAAAACTTTCTCCCCGTTCAATTTGTCTCAAACCTGCATAAATCGAAAATATAGAATTTTTTACATAAAATTGGGTACATTTTTTTTGTGACGGCGTTTCACAAAATCTTAGTGATTTTTTTAAAAAATGCTTATGTAGTTTTTCCTTAGACTAAATTTTTTTTTTTGTTATTTTATGAATTTTATGAAAAAAATTGTATGGAAAAACCAATAAGGTATTTTTAAAAACATTACAAAATTTTTAAGAAACTCCGTCACAAAAAAAGCTGTACGCCATTTTGTGTAAAAAATGCTATATTTTCGATTTATGTAGGTTTAAAAAAAATTGAAGAGGGAGAAAGTTTTTTTTTAAATATATTTTTTTTTTATTACATTAATATAAGGTAAGACTATCGTCTGAATCGAATGCTTTTTGAATTGAAGAAATTCGATAGATACTTCCGAAGATATGGCTATTCAAAGTAGCATACTTTTTGATTTTTTCAATTTTTAAAGAAAATTAAATTCGCGAAAAAATCGCGATTTTTTTTAAATATAAAAAACTGAAAATGGATATGTTTAATTGGCTCTATAGAGCACATGTGTACAAAAAATTAGATAAATTTGAAGACCCTCGGTCAGATTTTATAAAATCTTTGCTGGATTTCATGATATAGTAAAATTTTATTAGCAACATTTTTGTATAACATTTCATCCCCACCCTCCCCCTCTTTCGGGGTGTTTTTTTGCGATTTGTTAGAATAGAGCCAAAAAATACCGTTATGAGAGGGAGTTAGAGGGTTAATATATTTCACAAAAATATTTGCCATAATATTTTCTACAAAATTTCCGAACATACCCTATACCTTAGATGTAAAGAAAACATAGTTTTATATATGCTGCAAGAACATATCCAGCGGCAATGTTTTACTAATTGCCGCTGGATATAATTCGAACAATTTTTGGGATTATGACCTGCAAGTATATTAGACATAATCCCTAAATGGAGAAATAAATAATTAGATTGATTTGTAACAGACGAAAAATTACTTATAATAAGAAATTTTAACAATAAATCGCTGCTTTTATCGGTAATCCATGAAAATTTTACTCAATTATTTATTTTACATTGGGCTGCAGTATATTAACATGTAGCGTGATACTCTGATGAAATTGGAGAGTTGCATATTGGAGAGGAAAAAACCTGTGTTCGATAAAAATTTTTGATAACTAAATAATTTTTTTTTACATCAGTATTTAATTTATTTTGAGTAAAATTTTTTTTTTACAAAAATTAAAAAAAATTTTCGAGTTTAAATTTTTTTTTAGTGTAATTTTTTATTTGGCTTACCATTCCTTTTCAAAGCGTGTTTAACGTTTTTTTTTTAACACGGGAGTTCGTGTTAAAACCTATCTTAAATTCCCCATTTTGCTAATAACTTATGAACCACTTAACAGATTTCGCTGAAATTTAGTACTAATTTGACCGGAAGTATGACAAATATATACGCCACGCTTCAGCAGCTTACCGTATATATTTTTCATTCTTCCTCTAACATTTGAAAGTAAGCGTGTTTCACACAGACAGAAAGACAGACGGATGGACGGATTTTCATGTCGTTAGGCGCTGTATAGGGTTTGATTTTAGACCAATGGTTTTTTGGAAAAGTTTCTTAGAATTTCTTGTAGATTTTGTTTTTGCTATACGATTTTTCAGTTTTTTTCGATCCATACAAATCGACCCGCCCGAGTATTCATATATTCGGCCAAGCCGAATTTAACTTGTTGAAAATGTCTGTTTTATTTTTGTTATTAATTTTTTACAGTAATATTTTTCTAGCTTTTAAGCCAAATACTCGGTAGGATGATGTAGAGACCTTCATAAATATTATACGATCTTGTTATACAAAATATTTCTTTGGCCACTATTTATTTTAGTGGTTCTAAAAAACTGAAACAGTTTTCTGTATCGACCAAAGTCAAAATAAACCGGCAAATAATTTATTTTTGTTTTTGAAAAAAAAAAATATTTAATGCTCAATTTCTTGAAATAAAATCAAAATTTAAATTTTTCAATAATTTTAAATTTTCTGTTTACAATTGTCTGTGTGTGTGTAATAAAACGAAAACACGTAATGCATTCCAATACACACAAAAAAACAACAAAAAAAAGTTTAACATCAGCACTGATACATAGTTCCACAGCGTATCTTTCTCATACAAATGCATTCAACATGCAGCAAATCATGCTTTTCACATTATGTATATTGATAAGAATTTTGCATGTACACTTTGCATACTTAAAGGTCGTAATATGAAACCCAAAACTAATATACAACTGATACAAAGTATCGGGCCAGAGAAGGGGATAAACAAAAAAATGCAAAAAAAATAAATGTGCAGCATAAAAACAAAATGAAATGCTATAAATCTCAACCTAAAAACAAACAAAAAATAAAAGACACTGAAGCACTGACTCCAATGATAAGTACGTGATGCTTATGTTTAAGCATAACAATGTATGCAAAATGCAAATGTGTACAGAGGCAATGATAATGACGATGTTGGAAATGATGATGATGATGATCATCATCATCAAACGTACATATGATTGGGTGATGCATACAAAAACAACCACTAATATGATTTGTTTCACAAATGAGTGCTATTTTTTTTTTTTTTTCGTTTGTTATTTTTGTGCTATCAAAAGATTTGTTAAAAGTATTAGACTCGATTGCAATATTGTTCGTATGTTGCAAACGTTCGCTAATCATTCAAAACAAAATTGCAAATTTTTGTGATAATTTTCAAACAAAACGTGGCAAAGTTGAAATAGATGTATCCTATATAATTTTAGTAAAACAGATTTTCCATAACCCAGCAAAATTTTTCAGTACCACTACCCGATTACTGTAACTATGACAGAAGTTTTCGCATCGAAAAAGAAAAATGTTGTAGTCCAAGTTTCCAATTGTAATTTGAAAAACATCAATTGTAATTTTTAGATTCCAATTCTTATTCCAAAGATATTAACTTAATTTCACTTGATCTATTTTGAATTACAATTGAATCTAAAACTTTTTGCTTAAGAATCTAAGACTTTTTCTTTAAAAATTCTGAGAAAAAGTCTCAGATTCTAAAATATTTTTTCTATACAAAAAGTCTCAGATTCTGAGACATTTCCTTTATAGAATAAGTTTCAGATTCTGAAACATTTTCTTTATAGAAAAAGTCTCAGATACTGTGACTTCTTTTCTACACAAAAAGTCTCATATTCTGTGACATTTTTTTTATAGTAAAAGTCTCCGATTCTGATAGACTTTTTCTAAAGAAAATGTTTCAAATTCTATAGAAAAATTCTGTGAAATTTTTTCTATATAAAAAATCTCATATGATTCTGAGACATTTTTTCTATAGAAAAAATTCTCAGAATCTGAGACTTTTTCTCCAAAAAAAAAATCTCCGAATATGATATTTTTTCCACACTCAAAATAATACATTAGTAGATTTACTAATTTTTTTTTGCTAATACTGGTTAGCTAGCTTTTAGCAAATTTTTAGTTGAGATTAGCATGTTAGCAAAAATATCTTGTAAACTCTTTTTAGCGCATTAGCAATTTTAAACAAAATTTGAATTTTTTTTTTTTCTAAATTTAAAATTGAGTTGACCAAATTTTTACAAGCTTTTTTTCTAATATTAGGAAAAATAAGTGGTAAATTTTTTTTTATTTTCAGAAAACTTAAAATGGCGCTATCTCGGAAACTAAGCCAGATAGAGCAAAATGTAGGCTCTCCATAGTATCGCCGGTAATCGTCACATGTGTGGACCCTAATGGATCCTAATTTTGGATTCAAAAAAGTTAACATTCCCGAAAATTTTAAAATGCTCATATCTCGGTTAATATTGCCGACACAACAAAAAGTCCAAAAGCATTTTTGTATCTCAAGTATCGAGTTTTGTAATTCTCAAAACCCCGGTGGTCCCATAAAATCACGAATCTCAAAAACTAAGCAAGGTAGAGCGAAACGGACACAAATTTTGGATCAAAAACTATGACGATTTTTAAGGAACCCAACTAGGTCTAGGCCCATCGGGGTCTGGACCTATCGGGTACGAACCCAATGGGATCCTCAAATGTGTATTAACTAAGTTAAAATAAAAAAAATTTCAGTTAACTAATTTTTAGCAAAACGTTTTTGCTAACTTTACCAACAAATTGTGGGTTCAAAATCAGCAAATTTTCTTGTAGGCTTACAAGTTTTTTTTTGCTAACTTTACAGTTTTTTTTTTGATTGTATAGAAAAAATTTCACAGAATCTGAGACTTTTTTTCCAAAAAAAAAAAATCTCAGAATCTAAAACATTTTCTATAGAAAAAATGTCTCAGAATATGAAACATTTCTGTGGAAAAAAATGTTTCAGAATCAGAAACATTTTCTATAGAAAAAGTCTCTCAGAATCTGAGAGACTTTTTCTATAGAAAAAGTCTCTCAGAATCTTAGAATTTTTCCATAGAAAATGTCTCAGAATCTAAGAATTTTTTTATAGAGAAATGCCTCAGAATCTGAGAATGTTTCTCAGATTCGAAGAGTTTTTCTATAGAAAAAAAGGTTTAAAAATTTGAGAACTTTTCTATAGAAAAAATTTCTTATGTAAGCTGATTAACCATCCAATTTTTTTTTTCGTGGTCGCTTTTGGAACTGAAATACTTGTCCCACCAAAATTAAACTTTTTGCCGTTAATAAGCTAATCAAAATAAATTAAAAAAAAAAAAAATATATTTTTTTGATTGTGTGAAAAAAAATTTTTAAGTCCTTAAGGTTAGGGTCCTTTAGCGACCCCAAAACCTATATGAAAAAATCTGAAAAAAATCACGAGTTTTTTTTTCATGGTGCTTAATATATATTTGGGGTGGTCCATAGAAAAGCCCCAAAAAAAAAAAGTGCAATATATGAACCAGCCTAGTAAACTTACAGTGTAATGTTTTTGCCGCCGCACTGTGGGTTGAAACATATGTAAACTTTGGATTAATTCAGAAAAGCCGTTTATTATTAATATTTATATTTTTTTCGACTAAATATACATTATTTAGTGTAAAAAAATGTTTAAAAAAAAAAATTATAGAAAATATTTTTTATTAAAAAAGAAGATATAACCTTTTTTATAAAAATTGGATCCTAGCGCTCTAACTGCTCCAAGGATGCCCCAAGAGATGTCAAATCTGTGACCGACCCCAAATATTTATTCAATCCCAACATTTTCTTAGAATATACCTACCCTCTATCCCTTAATGTGGTCCCCATACAATTGTTTTTTTTTTTATTTTATGAAATCAGCTCACACCGATCCCATGGTGCGTCTTAGAGTATTAATCAATAAGACCGATCCCCATTAATTTTTACCCCCCAGCATTTTTTTGGAACATACTTATCAGTATCTCCACTCGATTATGGGGCTCCATACAAAATGTCATTTTTAAAAAATCTGCTCATACAAATCTAACTGCCCCAAGGGTGCCCCTAGAGATGTCGAATGTGTGACAGGCCCCCAATATTTTTTCAACCCAAACATTTTCTTAGAATATACCAACCCTGTATCTTTAACCCTTAAGGTTTTTCCCATACAAATTTTATTTTTTTTATGGAATCAGTTGACGTAGAATTTAATTACCTTTCAACCAGTACCAAACACGATATTGTAGGATAAAGTTCAGCTTTTGAATTAATCCTCACTTTTGGTACTTTTCAACCCTCTGTGAGCCGGTGGATCACATTCCATGTTTTAAGTTTCTAGAACTTATAATTAAAGAAATATAAAAAGTACAAAAAGTCCACTTTTTACATCTTTTTTCCCAGTAATAATTTGAATTTGAAGGTATATAGAAGATAAAAAATTTCCCAGCAAACAATTGTACAGATTCATTCTAACAATGTTATTCTTTTTTGTCATCCATGTTTCCAACTTAAATTCATATCAAGTTTTCATTATAGAAAATTATAAAAGTTTAACAAGAGGAAATTTAAATATATTTCTCTTATAAACTTTTGCTGGGACAAAAATATGTATACATTAGACCACCCAAATTTGCAAAAGTATTTTTTTGTTCGCTCCACCGGCAGTTTCTGATAGATTGGCCATAAAAAATAATATCTGTGCAAGAACTGGATCTCTCGGTTGCATACAGGCCAGTCGATTTGAACTTTTGACCCTAAAAGTGACCTAAAATCACTACAAAGCTTTTAAGTGTCATAACTTTTAAAATATGCGTTTTTATAAAAAAATGCTATATAAGTTTTATTTTGAAGAATAAGAAAGCAAACATTTCCTTCATACAAATTTTTAGCCTAAGTCTAAGACATCGTGGTGATTTTGACGGTTAAAGTAAAAATTTATGTGAAGACTTCATTTAAAACGACCCTCGTTAAAATTTGGACGGAGCTTGAAATAGTCGGTTGCCATTATTTTGTAGAGTAAGATATGTAGTTTTCATAAACCAATTACATTTGGAATTTATATGGGTAATTTCATTACAGAAGAGCCCAAAGCTGACTTTGAAGTTTCGATTTTCCAAATGCTGTATACAAATTTGTAAAATTACTTTGTTTTAAACGACCCTTGTTAAAATTTGAATGAAGACAATCGGTTTCCATGATTTTGAAGAATTAGATGTGTTCTTTTTGGAAAATATTTGCGGAATTTCAGGCCAAATCACTCACTTTTAGACCCGACCCCCTTCGATTAATTTTTTTGTTGGATATGTTTTAGTACCCCGAGTAAAAAAGATTATATATAATTTTACTTATTTTTATATAAACATATATTATTTGATAAATTTATACGTAAATTGTTTTGCTATCATATAAGATTATATATATTTACACTTCGTATCTTTTTCTTATATAAAATTATATAAAAGAAAATGTTAAGTTATACATAATAACATATGATTACAGTGAGTTTATATAATTACATATGAAATATAAAAATTTGTCTGTTTGTTTTATATAATTTAATATAACAAAATATTTGAAGACATTTTATATAAAACTATGCAACTTTTTTCTGAATCATATGTAATCTTATATGAGTAAAATTAAAAAAAAAATCTAAGTCCTTTATATATATGTAATTTGATATAACTTTTGAAAATTTTTCTAAGTCCAGAATTTTTTTTTTTTTTTAAGTTCCAAACCTAAACCTTAAACATTTGTTTTAAAAATTTTATATGTTATTATATATAATGCAAAATTTATGAAAAAAAATCTAAGTTCTTTATATATAATTTAATATAATTTTTTTTGGGTTTTTTTTTGGATTTTTTTTATTTAATTATATATAATTGCATAAATTTTTCTAAAAAAGCGGCCAATTTTCGCATCAAATCATATAAAATTATATTAAAATCACATCAAATTATATCAAATTTAATGCAACTTTATATGGTTTTATCGACTCATTTTTCGCATCAAATTCTATATGAATATATATGATGTCTTTATATAATTAAATATAAACATATATAATCTTTTTTACTCGGGACGTATTAAATGCAACTTGCACTCAAATTTTCAGCCTTTTTTGCCAAGTTGGGGTTAAGTAATAATTTTTTTTAAATGGCGTTTTTTTTCAAAAAATTTTAAAAATGGAAATTTTCAATTAATTTTGACCAGTAAAAAATATGGATATCTTAAAATAAGTTGGACGACGTTTTGTTGGTATTTAAATGTAGTTTTAGAAAAAAAAAATATGAAAAAATTATTTTTTAAAGTTTAAAAATTAAAATCGAATTTTTGAAAAGTCCAAAACCTTTGATTTTTTTTTAAATCTAAAAATTCTACTCTAAATTACGCAATTTTTAAGTCATAATTCGAGATGTGAGCACAATTCGTTCTATTTTTTTTTTTAAATTTTAAAATTTGCAGTTTTTTTAGACTCTGGCATATTTTATATGGTGCTCCATAATAATTAAATTGGTAGATATTGACCCAAACTTACCCTAGATACATTCATTTGTCTCATAAAAATTTAGGTTGATCGGACATGGGCAAGGCTTGCCGCATCGGCCTTGAATTTTAAAAAACGGATTAGAACGAAAAATATGATCTTTTCTGTTTTCTCAATTTTTTTGGTATTTTAAATTAAATTTGAATTCAGGTGGTTAAAGGATTTTGATTTGGAGTAAAATGCATCTCTAATGAGGTACTAAAAACTAAAATCGGTTGAAAATAATCGAAGTTATTAAAACTTTCCCAGGCATCTACCGTGTGGCAGACCACTTGAATAAGATTCATTTAATTCATTGAAATTTTCTACTGTAATAACTTTTTTTTTATTCTTCAAGTTCAAATGAAATTAGCTGACAAGTATTTTTCATATTTATTTTGTTAACATGTTTTAAATTAATGCTAAAAATGCCTGTGCCTTTTAACACTCGTTTGAAATCTCCATTTTTAACTCTTCAAAATCTTGGAAACCGATTGTAGCCATTAAAATTTTAACGATGGTCGTTTAAAATAAAGTACTTTCACAAATTTGTATGCAGCATTTGGAAAATCGAAACTTCAAAGTCAGCTTTGGGCTCTTCTGTAATGTAATTACCCATATAAATTCCAAATGTAATTGGTTTATGAAAACTACATATCTTACTCTACAAAATAATGGCGAGCGACTATTTCAATCTCCGTCCAAATTTTAACGAGGGTCATTTTAAATGAAGTCTTCGCATAAATTTTTACTTTAACCGTCAAAAACACCAAGATGTCTTTAACTTAGGCTAATAATTTGTATGAAGGAAATGTTTGCTTTCTTATTCTACAAAATAAAACTTATATAGCATATTTTTGAAAAACGCATATTTTAAGAGTTATGGCACTTAAAAGCTTTGTAGTGTTTTTAGGTCACTTTTAGGGTCAAAAGTTCAAATCGACTGGCCTGTATGCAACCGAGAGATCCAGTTCTTGCACAGATATTATTTTTTATGGCCAATCTATCAGAAACTGCCGGTGGAGCGAACAAAAAAATACTTTTGCAAATCCCATACATTTTGTGGGTGGTCTAGTATACATATAACGTACATATATTTTCTAAACTGCATGCAAATTGCGCCAACAACAGTTAATAAATAATATATGATTTTGCAATTGTCTGATACGGCTACTAACTATTTTGCTGTTGATATTTTACACAAAATTTCATAAATATAATGGATTTGCATATCACCAAAATGCGGATGCTTGCATCATGAAATGTCTACTTTATGGGCATCAGTCAATCATTTTGTTGGAACATAGAATGTTCATATGTTTTTTTCGGATATGATTATATCAATGGCAATACAGTTGACTCACATTACTCAATTTCACGAATTTTAGAAAATAAAATTGAGTGGATAAATTAGCTGTTTTGCAGTAGGATAATTTCATTATTTAAATTTGTAGTTATAAATTTAATTAGAAAGAGAACTTATGCGGACAATTTTTAATGCAGAATTTTATTTTTTGTGAAAATATTTATATTTAAAGATATTTTTCTTGTAATATATTTGTCTACCTGAGTAAAAGTTTAACCTGTATTGCACAATATAATGAAATTTTATTCCAAAAATGGTGGATAGAATTGCATTAAGAGGGGTTTAAAGGAAAAAAAAAACTGTCGTAATGTGAGCAATTTTTAAAAAGTCATAAGCAAATAAATGAGAAATATGTATTTTTAATTATTTTTTTATTATTTTCATATTTAAAAAATTTTTTACCATCAATTGAAGAATTATTTTTGTTTTAAGGACTAAATAAGCTGCAGTTGTACAGAAAAAACTACTGAACCAATTTTGATGATTTTTTTTAATTTGTAGACTACATATTAAATTTTCTAGTACTTACCGTGGCCATTTTTTGCAAAATATTCAGTTTTGTTGAAATTTTCCTTATGTAAACTTAAAAATTGAAAATTTTACTTTTCTTCTTTTAATAAAAACATAATTGGGTCGAAATTTAAAAAAAGGCCACTGTAAGTACTAGAGAATTTAAAAATCTACAAAGAAACCAGATTCTGTTAAATTTTTTCTAAAAATTCAAAAATTTTAGTAAGTTTTCCTATTAGAAATCTGTCAATTATAGCAAAAGAAATCCAAAACTTTTTTAATTTAAAAAAAAAATGTTGAAATAATAAAGGCAGTATTTTAAATATTAATTGAATCAAACGGCAATACGTATTAGCAAAGAAATGTTTTGGATTCTAAACACTCAATATAATAACTTTGTAAAATACTCTGTAAAATGACTGTAATCTCAATTCAACAGATATTTGACAGTTTTCTGTCAAAATACAAATTTAAAGAAAATACTTTGTATTTTGTTGTGACAAAAAACAAAGTTTCATCTGTTTATTACTTTTAACTTTGTAATCTTTATTTTACAGACAATTAACAGAGTTTTCTGCTGAAATATAGATGTAAGCGAAATACTTTGTAATTTTTATAACCAAAAAACTAAGTTTTATCTGTATTTTTACTAATTTCTATGTAATCTTAATTTCATAGTTAATCTTTTCACGAACAGAAATTTTCTGCCGAAGCGATTTTGATTTTCTATTCACTGTGATCCTTGACCAAATAAAAGTTATGAAACAAAAAATTGGGGCCCTAACCCCTCTCCTTCCCCCCTTATTTTTCTTGGTGAAAAAATTTACCATTTGACGATTACGCATTTTTGGGCAAATGTATTTGCTATTCGCTGTGATTTTTAAAATCTGCAACTCAATAATAATTTTTCTACAAGACTTTGGACCTCTAAACCCGCTACTTGGACCTTATTTCGCTTGACAAGCAACGATCCTTTTGTCCCTAAAATAGAGATTTTAATTTCGCAAACTTTGAAGACTTACAGTGAGTAAGATAATCAATTTAGAGACTTACTGAAAACTAAATTTTTGTAGCCCTAACACTCCTCTACAATTCATCTATTAGCACATTTAAAATCGGTTACAAATGTGGAAAATATAACAAAAATAAAATGGAACATATATAAACCATTGGTCGTTAAAGGGTTAAAAACAAAGTTTTCTGTATAAACACCAAAATTTTATCTGTATTTGTTTTTTTGAGAAAATGTTAAAAAAGTACCATAAAAATTATTTTCAAAAATCTTATAAAAATTTTACAACATAACATGTTTTTTACTAAGCTCTGTAAACTTACAGAGTTTTTTCTGTAAAATTTTGGTTGCATAAAATTTATTTTACAAATATATGTAAATTTACAGAGGTTTTCTTTGCTACATGGTGTTTTATTTTACCAATATTTTACTAGAAACTCTGCAAATTATTTTTTTTTTTTGTCAAAATCATTTTACAGAGTTTTATAGTAAAATTACCAAAAAATGTTGCTAGCTGGAATTGAATGGTGTAATCTGTTAAATTAACATAGTTTTTCTGTAATTTAACAGAGTTATTATTTTGAGTGAACTTTTGATGCAAGGATAAGTCTCAGATTCTAAGAAATTGCTCCTTAGTTAAAAGTCTCAGATTATGAGACATTTTTCTTTTAGATACAAAAGTCACAGATTCTGAAAGGTGGGATATATTTTGAGATATTTTTCCTTTGGTAAAAGTATCACATGCTGTGTCATTTTTTTGTTGCAGAAAAAGTCATAAGATCTTAAAAATATTTCCAAAAAATGTAAATAATTGGTCAAGCTCAAAGTCAGCTGCTTAGACATTTTTCCTATAGAAAAATTCTCAGAGTCTGTTACATTTTTCCTATAGAAAAATTTCAAAATTCAACGAAAGTCTCCAATTCTGAGATATTTTTCCTATAGAAAAATTCTTAGATTTTAAGACATTTATTCTGTAGAAAAATCTTAGTTTCTTAGACATCTTGCCTATAGAAAAAGTCTCAGATTCTGGGACATTTTCATATACACTCAAAAAAAAAAAACTGTAATGTTAGCAAAAAAAGGTTGTGAACCTACAAGAAAATTTGCTGATTTTGAAGCCACAATTTTTTTGCTAAAGTTAGCAAAAACGTTTTGCCAATAATTAGTTAACTATTTTTTTATACCCTCCACTCTAGTGATAGAGGGTATATATAAGTTTGGCATTCCGTTTGTAACACCTCGAAATATTGGTCTAGGACCCCATAAAGTATATATATTCATGATCCTCGATCGATTTTAAGACGATCTAGCGATGTCCGTCCGTCCGTCCGTCCGTCCGTCTGTCCGTCTGTCTGTCTGTCTGTCTGTCTGTTGAAAACACGCTAACTTTTGAAAGACTTTACGGAGGCTCCTTAAGTTTGGCATATATGTTGGGCATTTACCTGGTCAGGTTGGTATTGCAATCCAGCGAAATCGGTCCAGTGGTTCAAAAGTTATAAGCAAATGAGTGAATTTCGGCAAGGGTTTTTCTGGAATTTACGTGATAAAACATACGGTAACTTTCGAACGGAAATTCTGGGGGTGCTGAAGTGTGGCATATATATTTGCCGTTCCCCTGGACCGATCCATTTTAAATTTCAGCCAAATCGGTCTAGTGGTTCAAAAGTTATTAGCAAAACCGTAAATTTCAGATTCGCCTCACCTTAAATTCACGTATTGAAACCCCGTTAAACAGGTTTTAAATACATTGGTAAGTCACAAAAATATTTTACAACGCATTTTTGTGACTCAAAAATATTTTTACACTAAAAGAAAAAAAAAAAAATACACTCGAAAAAAATTTTACACCCAAAAAAAATTTTACACTCAAAAAGAAAATTTAGTAAATTATTTTTTTTTTTGTCAAAAATTAGTTAAAAGAAAAGTTTTTTTAAACAAATAAAATATTTCTAATCAAATATTTTATTTTTTCACTCTAGAAAATTTACTATAACTTAAAAAGGGCATTGTGGAGGGTATTCATAGATTCGGCCAAGTCGAATTTAACTTTTCTACTTGTTTTTTTTAACTTAGTTCATACACATCTGAGGACCCCATTGGGTTCGGACCCGATAGGTCCAGACCCCGATGGGCCTAGACCTAGTTGGATTCTTTTAAAATCGTCATAGTTTTTGATCCAAAATTTGTGTCCGTTTCGCTCTACCTTGCATAGTTTTTGAGATACGTGATTATAGGGGACCACTGGGGTCTTGAGAATTAAAAAACTCGATAACATTCGATTAGAGTTTTATTCTAGTTCGAGGCCCAAAAATATTTCTATTTATGATATTGTCATAATAGAGTATTTTTAATTTATTGCTTTAAAAAAGTTACTATCTCATAGTATGTCTGTACTGATCAGTTTCATCCCCACTAAAGGAATCTTCAGCAGACTTTAGAGAATCATCGTTGGTCAATCAAACATCAAACCAGACATAATATTTGATATATTTCCCAAGTTATATGAGAAGTACTATTATGAAGGTCCGAAATCTGTTTTCCAACAAAAATAACTCTTTTAAAGCAAAAATTGTATATATTAAATCACCGTCGGTAACTATTAATATATGTGTTGCTGTTATTTTACAATAACAACAGTGCCTAACCAAACAATAGTGTTGGTAGGATAAGTCGTACTAAACTTTTAGTTAAATGTTGTTTTTTAATTTTAGTACCAAAAGGTACATAAAAATAAAATGTATTTATTCGGCCTTTATATATGTATATTAGACCACCCAAATTTGCAAAAGTATTTTTTTGTTCGCTCCACCGGCAGTTTCTGATAGATTGGCCATAAAAAATAATATCTGTGCAAGAACTGGATCTCTCGGTTGCATACAGGCCAGTCGATTTGAACTTTTGACCCCAAAAGTGACCTAAAAGCACTACAAAGCTTTTAAGAGCCATAACTCTTAAAATATACGTTTTTCCAAAAAATACTATATAAGTTTTATTTTGCAGAATAAGAAAGCAAACATTTCCTTCATACAAATTTTTGGCCTAAGTCTAAGACATCGTGGTGTTTTTGGCGGTTAAAATAAAAATTTATGTGAAGACTTCATTTAAAACGACCCTCGTTAAAATTTGGACGGAGACTCAAATAGTCGGTATCCATTATTTTGTAGAGTAAGATATGTTGTTTTCATAAACCAATTACATTTGGAATTTATATGGGCAATTTCATTACAGAAGAGCCCAAAGCTGACTTTGAAGTTTTGATTATCCAAATGCTGTATACAAATTTGTAAAATTACTTTATTTTAAACGACCCTCGTTAAAATTTTCATGGATTACAATCGGTTTCCATGATTTTGAAGAGTTAAAAATGCAGATTTCAAACAAGTGTTGAAGAGTACAGGCATTTTTAGCATTAATTGAAAACATGTTAGCAAAATACTATATGAAAAATACTTGGCATCTTATTACTTTTGAACTTGAAGAATAAAAAAATGTTATTACAGTAGAAAATTTCAATGAATTTCATGATTCGGATTGTATTCAAGTGGTCTGCCACACGTTAGATGCCTGGGGAAGTTTTAATAACTTGGCTGATTTTCAACCGATTTAAGGCCGATGCGGGACGCCTTACCCATGTCCAAAAAACCTAAATTTTGATGAGACATATTTTTACCAACAAATGAATGTATCTAGGGTAAGTTATGGTTAATGTCACCATATAAAATACACCAGTCTAAAAAAAACTGCAATTTTCAAAATTTGAAAAAAAAATAGAACTAATTGTGCTCACATCTCGAATTATGGATTAAAAATTGTGTAATTTAGAGTAGAATTTTTAGACTTAAAAAAAAAAATCGAAGGTTTCGGACTTTTTCAAAAATTCGATTTTGATTTTATACGTTAAAAAATAAGTGATAATTAATTCGAATAATTTTAAAATATTTTTTTTCTAAAACTACATTTAAATACCAACAAAACGTCGTCCAACTTATTGTAAGATATCTATATTTTTTACTGGTCAAAATTAATGGAAAATTTCAATTTTTTATTTAAAAAAAAAAAAAAACGCCATTTTAAAAAATTGATTACTCAACACCAACTTGGTATAAAAGTCTGAAAATTTGAGTGAAAGTTGCATTTAATACGTACTAAAATATATCCAAAAAAATTAATCGAAGGGGATCGGGTCTAAAAGTGAGTGATTTGGCCTGGAATTCCCCAAATATTATCTAAAAAATACACATCTAAGTCTTCAAAATCATGGAAACCGATTGTATCCACTAAAATTTTAACGAGGGTCGTTTAAAATAAAGTAATTTCACAAATTTGTATACAGCATTTGAAAATTCTGAACTTCAAAGTCAGCTTTGGCCTCTTCTGTAATGAAATTACCCATATAAATTCCAAAAGTAATTGGTTTATGAAAACTACATATCTTACTCTACAAGATAATGGATACCGACTATTTGAGTCTCCGTCCAAATTTTAACGAGGGTCGTTTTAAATGAAGTCTTCACATAAATTTTTATTTTAACCGCCAAAAACACCACGATGTCTTAGACTTAGGCCAAAAATTTGTATGAAGGAAATGTTTGCTTTCTTATTCTGCAAAATATAACTTATATAGTATTTTTTAGAAAAACGCATATTTTAAGAGTTATGGCACTTAAAAGCTTTGTAGTGCTTTTAGGTCACTTTTGGGGTCAAAAGTTCAAATCGACTGGCCTGTATGCAACCGAGAGATCCAGTTCTTGCACAGATATTATTTTTTATAGCCAATCTATCAGAAACTGCCGGTGGAGCGAACATAAAAATACTTTTGCAAATCCCATACATTTTTTGGGTGGTCTAATGTATATATATTCGATTAGAGTTTTATTCTAGTTCGAGGCCCAAAAATATTTCTATTTATGATATTGTCATAATAGAGTATTTTTAATTTATTGCTTTAAAAAAGTTACTATCTCATAGTATGTCTGTACTGATCAGTTTCATCCCCACTAAAGGAATCTTCAGCAGACTTTAGAGAACCAAGTCTATTGTTTGGTTAGGCACTGTTGTTATTGTAAAATAACAGCAACACATATATTAATAGTTACCGACGGTGATTTAATATATACAATTTTTGCTTTAAAAGAGTTATTTTTGTTGGAAAACAGATTTCGGACCTTCATAATAGTACTTCTCATATAACTTGGGAAATATATCAAATATTATGTCTGGTTTGATGTTTGATTGACCAACGATGATTCTCTAAAGTCTGCTGAAGATTCCTTTAGTGGGGATGAAACTGATCAGTACAGACATACTATGAGATAGTAACTTTTTTAAAGCAATAAATTAAAAATACTCTATTATGACAATATCATAAATAGAAATATTTTTGGGCCTCGAACTAGAATAAAACTCTAATCGAATATATATACATATATAAAGGCCGAATAAATACATTTTATTTTTATGTACCTTTTGGTACTAAAATTAAAATACAACAAAACTCGATAACTTTAAAAATATTACTCGGAGAGCTTTTGACTATTTTGCAGTCTTGTTCTACGTGCTGAGAGCTACAAAAATGGTTTTGGACTTTTTGTTGTGTCGGCAATATTTACCGAGATATGAGCATTTTAAAATTTTCGGGAATGCTAACTTTTTTGGATCCAAAGTAAGGGCTCGTTAGGGTCCACACATGTGAAGAGGGCCGGCGATACTATGGAGAGCTCGAGAACCAAAAATGGCCTCCATTTTGCTCTATCTGGCTTAGTTTCCAAGATAGCGCCATTTTAAGTTTTCTGAAAATAAAAAAAAATGTACCATTTATTTTGCAAAGAATTTTTTGCTAACATGCTAATCTCAACTAAAAATTTGCTAAAAGTTAGCTAACTAGCATTAGCAAAAAAAATTAGTAAATCCACTAATGTATTATTTTGAGTGTAGAAAAGTCTCAGATTCTAAGACTATCTTTCTAAAATATTTTGTAAAATATTTAAAAATATTTACACCTGTCCTAAGATGCCACTTGTGAAGACAAATGGAAGATAATGATCTCCGCTAATTTTTTCATTTTATTTTTTTGATATATGAGGAGTTCCGTCTAATCGCGCATGGAGGTCAAAAGTTATGGCGGTTTTAAAAATCTTAAAAATATTTTAAAGATTTTTTTTCTACACATTTGTTGTTGCGTTATTAAAACATGCCAGAATATATCATTTCTTCTAAAATATATGATATAAATTTAACCCTTTAATGACCAAACGATTTAAAAAAAATATATCTAAGTACCTAAAATCGCGATTAATTCGCGGTAAAAGATAAGTTTCACAATTTTTTATAACATATTTAGGCAATGCGCGTTGGTATTACTGAAAAAAGTCACGGAAAATCGTATCATTGTACCAGTAGCTTAAAAAAAATCGGTGATGCTTTTTTATAACAAGAAAATTTAATATGGTCCAAAAAATCTATAATCATCAACAGTTTTTAACCCGCCTATGATTTTATGATGACACATCAAGTGGGCTTTAATTTAAAAAAAATTTCATCCGATTTCGTGTAAATCCTTGGATGTGCCAGATCAAAACAGGTTTAGATAAAATCATCGCGCTTTCCGCTAAGAATGGCTTAAAGTAAAAAGTCAAAAAGCAAATCAGTTCTACTCGTTAAGGCACGCCTTTTGGTGTATTAAAATGAATATGATGCATTAATTGCTACTAAAAAAAATAAAACAGATTTGCAAATTTCGCACAATTTTCAAAAATGCCATAAAACTTTTGCAATTTATTTTTTATAAACCCGCTAGTGATTTTTTTATGTAATCTCACAAAAACCTCGGTTTACGCAAGAGTCCACCAAATTTTGAATGAAACGGTGAATGTGCCTCGCGAAAAACTGTTATTTTAAAAAAAATACGTTTTTTCTTTCGAACTTTGATCTACTGAAACTTCTTAACTATTCGTGGGATTAATTCCAAAATGTTGAGAATTACAACAGCTACCAACTCTAATTCAACTTTTATCATTTTATAGAGGAGGCCGAAATCCCTGATCAAAAAACCTCGAAAATTTAAAAACTCTTAATTTTTGGTTTCAAAATATAACCGTCTTATAACTTCTTACCAAGTGATGAAGCATCTATCAAGTCAACATTAAAATAATCTCTTATATGTACACTGAAAAAAATAACCTTCCTGATATTAATGAAACGGATTCATTATTTTGTTTTCATTACTTAAATGAAGGAATTCATAAGCTGATTTAAATTTCATGCATGTTATGAACAAATTTTATGAAACTTATTTCATTAGGTTTCATAATTTCATTAAAAAATATCATAAGATTTTTTAGAACTAAATACAACTCTGCGTTGCGAATAAGAGAAAGAAAACAGAAAAAAACATACGACGTTTTATTACACCACGCGTGTTTAGTCTAATTGTAATTTTTACAGGTGTGTTAACTTTTTTCTAATAAAATAATTTTATATTTTTTGTTTGGTTATTGAAACTTTTCTGTGTGTTATGCTGGTTATATCTAATTGAAATTACAAGTGAAAAGTTCCGTATAAGTGTTTCTTTAGACTTTTTCTTATTAAATATAATATAATTTGCAACAGAAAAATAGTTTTTTAAGTCATTAAAATTTTTTGATGAAATGTAGGGTAATTTGTGTTGTTCCATTGCTTCGTTGTTGCTACGTTTTGGCAGCACGTGTTTTTAAAGTCATCGCGTTTTTGTCTTTTATAGTTTACCTTATATGGCAATTCAGACCAATTTAAGTTTGGAGTAAAATTTTGTTGTGTGTAAAAACTAGGTGAAAACCATAAAAAGTGTGCAATTAAGGGTCATCTCACTGACTCAATTCCGTTCGGAAGTGGAATAAGTGGTTCACTCGTAAAGCTAAGTACTCTGTTTCTTACAATGAAAATTTCACTTAAACTTTAAACGCCTCAAATTGCAATAAAACATTTAAAAATCAAAAACTTTTGACAATGATAAGAAAGAAACGATCATAACAAAACTGAAATGTCACTTTTTCACGGCAATTTAAATTGTCTTGTATAATAAAAATGAGTGAAAACTTTTTTAACAATTTCCCCTTAATTCCTCGCGTTGCCAATTTTTTTTTTTTTATATGGAGTTTGACAGATTTTTCCCGTGAAACCGAACAGAGTACTTAGCTTAAAACGCAAAGCCAAAACTTTTTTTTCGGAATGAAACCACTTTTAGCAATTCAATTCCACTTTGATTTTTGAAAGTGATTTCATTCCGAAAAAAAAATTGTTTTGCGTTTTACGAGTAACAACTTTTTTTCAAATCCGATCGGAATTGAGTCTGTGACATGCCCCTAAATAAAATTTCAGTGACGGTTACAGTGATGGTTACATGTGACTTACCAAAATTGTTATTAATGCAAATTTTCACTTATGGGTGCATGATAAGTGCTGTTTTTAGGTAACTTGTTCCTAACTTGATTAGTGGCTTTCTATGGAAATTTTGATAACTTTAACCAACATGAATTTATCGTAATTCCCATATCAAACCCTTAATAAAGTTAGCAACTAGTTACTTGTAAAAAGCAATTATCATACGCTCATTACCAACTACTATTCCACATTTAATCAATGGATATTTTCATACATTTAATGAAAAACTTCATAAAACGTTTCAAACAAGTTCTACGAATATTTTCATTATTTATATGCAAGTTTTCATTGAAAGGAACTTTAATGACACCAGTTTCATTAATCGGTTGAAAACGTGAGTCATTTTTCATTAAGGTTAAGTCAATTTTCATTAATTTCACGAAGCTATTTTTTTCAGTGTACCGACCTTGGAAAGAACTTAAAAAAAAAAAAAAGCGAAAAAAGGTAAAAACTATGGTTTATTTCAAGCCATTGTTATCGATTTTTCAACTTTAACCCTCTGTAACTTTTACGGATAAAGTGGGGTAATCCTTAAACATTTCTCAGTGATGGTTCAAGGTCTTGTTTACACAACTGCATTTACAGTTTTTCTTAATTCCAAACACTGCCGGTTTTTTTAAACATTTATTTCAGTTGAGTTGAAATTTAAAAAAGATTTTGTGATATTAAAAAACAAAGGAGGTAAGTAATGCCCATTCAAAACATTAGTGTTTGTTCACAATACAGCAGCAAGCTGCAGACAGCAATATTTTTACATGTATTTTGTTGTTGCCGCAACAACACTTATGCTTCAATATCATTTACAATTTTTAACAAAATGTTTTGATAAAGTTTTGAGGGATATTATACACGTTTATTTTCCAGATATGGTAAAAAAAATTGAAAAAATTAGCGATCATTTTTCTCTTTCATTTGCCATCAATAGTGACATTATAAGAAAAGTATAAATAGTTCAGAAATATTTTACAAAATGTTATCCTTTAATACTTTGAATACCTTTTAAAAGGAAAATAGATTGCGAAATTAAAACTGTAAATGCATTTTTTCCCGTTCATGTTTGATATTGGCTGTCGGACAATATTTTTCATACTGATATTATTTTTCGCAATAAAATAAATTTTTGTGGCCATAAAATATTTCAATTGAATCTATAAAAAAATATATGAAAACCGTTTAACCCTAAATATTTTTATGTTTCTTCTGATTTCGTGCTATAAATAATGCACTTTATTCAAATTTACAAATGATTCCAAAATGTATTAATTTTGTTTAGTGTAACTGAAATAAAACTTAAAATTCTCATAAAATCTGACAGTTGAATAGCAAGTAGTTAGAAGTATTTTAACTTTGTATGTCGTAGTATATTTCAAGTTTACTAAGTACTCATGTAGTATTTGTTGCTTTAAGCCTTTTTTTTGTATTGCATAGCAATACAAAGAAATGAAAATTCTCATTTTCATTTCAAAATAACAAAAAAAAAAAAAGAAAAAACGAAACTCATGTTAAAGTGTTGACAGGAATTATCTGTTGTTGTGTTGATGTTGTTGCTGTTACAGATGACATACCAGTTTAATTGTCACTTGTCTCAACAGCAAGCAGCAACATCAGCAACACAAGTAAGAAGCATACATATAATAATGAAAGTGTGCAGTAAGTAAAGTAGTAGACTTCAGAAGAAGTACTGTTTACACAAAAACAACAAAACAAACAAATAATTGTTATTATACCACATACATACATACAACACGAAATATAGTCTCAATACGCTCACTTGCATACTACTACACTAAAAACTTCACAACAACATGTGTAAGCAAATAAACCTATACATACTTACATACAACTTAACACCAAATCCTTAATTTACGCATGGGATTTCTTTAATATTAATTATAAAATTAGTGGAGTATAATAATGTTATATGTGTGTTACACTCAAAGAAATAGTTTCTTCATATTGATGAATTGTTACATCAATATAAAGAAAAGTTATAAAATTGATCGCTCAATGATAGCTTATTTGTTTTGATCATCATATGATGACAAATTCATATTGATGTTACTTTTCATCAATATGATAAAATTTATTCATGGTACATATTTTATAATAATAATAATAGGGTGTCCAATCGATTAATCAATCTATTTTCGGCTAATAATTGTTAGATTAATTAAAAACTGCTGATTTCGATAAACATATGATTTTTCTATTAAATCAAAAAAAAAAATTTTTTTGAACCTTAATCTATTCTTTGGACGAAATTATTTGCAGAAGCATATCAAGGGATGGAATGTCCGTTAGAAATTTCAGAAAACCAAAAGCATGTAAATATGTATATTGTCACTTTTAAATCTAAAATGGAAATTTACAAAGATTTTGATTGACGAAATTTTGCATTATTTTCTTTATAATTTATGCTTTATCAATTGTTTATACAATATTTTTCAATCTAGCGCCTTAAAATGTATTCATCGATATATCAACAATTGGGATATAACCATTTGCATTTTTTCGCAAATATCAAAAAGGACCCATCATAGTGAGAAAGTAGAGTTTGCAAATAATCGAGATATTTCATAATCGCGATTACGATTAAAAAAATTGCCGTTAATCGCGATTACGATTAATCGATTTTTTTAAATAATTTGAGTTGCAATATCTTTAAAAAAATCTTTTGAAATTTATATTTTTAAGAACAAAACCTATTATTTTTAAGAAATAAAATTAAAAGCTTTCGAACTTTTCCAGAAAAAAATATTCGAGATTTTGGCACCAGAGTCTCTTTTTTTTAGTATATTATTGCGCTCGAGCGCCCTTGAAAATTTTTTGTTAAGATTTTTTTAAAACTTATAATTAAAATTCTTTGTTGATAAAATTTCACACATACTTTAATTTTTGACATCTTCAACACTTTTTAAATGATCAAAAAAATTTTCGGAGAAAAATACTAGATTTACTAACATCTTTATTGCGCTTAAATAAATTCTATAGAGAGTGCTTTATAGTGCATTTACACTCTAAGCTAGCTTAAAGTAGATTGTGGCTCCAATTCAGTTTCAATCTATTAGATTGCCCATACAAATTTATTTTTTTCAATCTAGTAGTTTAGACTCTAATCGGCAAACGCAATCTGGTAAAGTTAAATACAATTCTGTATTTCTATTATTTGCATTTTCCAACACTGAAAAACACCGACACAAAGCCTGACGTTTTGATGACGCCGCCAAGTATGTTTATGCCACCGTCATTGTTATTTTATAATCATACGACGACTAATTACCGTCGCTGTCTTTTGACGCAGTCACACACATATATTACCAACTTGTTGTTAAAAATGTCAATCTTAATCTTCTCAAATGTAAAAAATGCCAATGTAAACGGTACAGATTGCAAAGTAGATTGAAATCGCAATTTACTTGATTAGAAATCCAATGTAAACGCACTATTAATCAGCGCTGAAAAGATACATGATTTTACTGGGTCTTATATCTTTTTATATTTGCTACTAAAGAGTACTCTAAACTGTGACTGATTTGGATTCGCTCTTTGGATCATGATTCCTTTCCAAAAGCTGCTTCCTGTTTACAAAAATTTCTGCGGGGTCGTGTCAGAATACCTGCCGATGGCCAGTTATCTGTTGTGAGGAAATTTATTTAAAAAATTTACAAGGCATCATTAGTCAACCAGCGGTCAAAGTATGAAAAAATTAAGTTTTTTGACAACATTTCATGTCCAAATTTTTTGACCAAAGCCTTTTGTGTGTATTTTA
This sequence comes from Pegoplata infirma, assembly GCA_963921195.1. Classification (NCBI taxonomy): domain Eukaryota; kingdom Metazoa; phylum Arthropoda; class Insecta; order Diptera; family Anthomyiidae; genus Pegoplata; species Pegoplata infirma. Next base: position 228,225,329 of record OY992536.1, on the reverse strand, counting down.
AAAACCAAATTCTTTAAAATTTACTCAGATCAGAATTTAAATTTTACTTTAAATTTGAATGACTTGTACGAGAAAAGGAAAGAAAAATCGCAATTGAATCATAGGCCAACCCATAAAAACTTTCCAGTCTAGTTAACATTCCAGAATCAATGATTTTGTTTGAAATTGTCCCGAAAGTAATCGTTTTTAACACTAATGTAGTTTTTTTTGACAAATAATTTTAGTTTCTATTCAAAATGGGTTTCAAAAAATTTTGGAACCGATTTAAATTCGTTATAAAAACAGTGTATTTCATAGAAAATTTTTAATCGTAATCGCATGATTTTTTTGACGATTACGGTTACGATTAATGGGCGCGATTAATCGCGATTACGATTACGATTTTAATCGTTTTGCAAACTCTAGTGAGAAAGTACATGAAAAATCAATAAAAAGTGTGTGTTCCCTTTTTTGCAAATGTTAAAAAAGGTTCGGCACTGATCGCGATGCAGTTTTCGCTACTAAACTGTTATTTTGTTCTTGTTTTATTTTTGGTTGTAAAACGACAAAAGCCTAAAAATCGGTGGAAGGGAAGGATTCCTACCATTAAACTTAAAAAAAAAAATAATTTGAGGTGTTTTAGAAATTGCAATCGGTGCAGAAGGTTTTTGGACCAAAATTACCCCGGATAACGTTTTTTGTTATCAGCAGGGCAAGGGGGTTCATGTAAATACATGTTTGTTGTCGTTAGCCTGAGCACAACTTAAAGTATTTATCTTCGCGAATCATCGAATTTGCTTAAAAATGGCATTGATTTGTTAGTGCACATTTTTGCATATTTTGATGAAAATTCATGTTTTTGCATATTTTGCTTAAACGACATATTTTCTTGCATATTTTTTAATATTTATTAAAAATTTTTTTTTTTTATTATTTTTGTAAAATTTTCTATTTTTCATGAAAAATGTGCAAATCGGTTCATTAATTTTGATAAAAAAGAAATAAAAAAATATTTTTTTTTCTAAAAATTTTAGCAAAAATTGCGCCATATAGTGGGAAAAATATAAATACAATTTTCATGGAGTAATTTCGGTCAAGGGCTGCATCAAAAAGACGGAAATGAGTGTTCCTAGTTTTTTTTTTATTAAACTGCACTGACAATGAGATAAAAAAAAACTGAATTTATGTAATTTTTTCTATTTTTCCCGTAAAAGGGTCCTAATTGCCAATAGTTGTGGTGCAAGCGTTTTCAAATTAGAAAGAATCTGAATTTGGGACGCGATTACACTATGGTGGACCAAATTTAGCTTTTTTTATTTCGAAACGTCGGGGTCGGAAAAGTTGCATTTTCGGGTCGATATTAACACAAAAATATTGGACCTGTAGGACCATGGGTTTTAAAGAAAGCAAAAAAATAATAACTTTTTTGTTAAAATATTAGTTTATATTCGGACATAACTAAAAAAGTGTTTTTATGGGAAAAACAATTTTTTGTCAGTAAAATTTTTTTATTTTACCCTACACCTTTCTGTGCTACAGGGTATAATGAGTTTGTGCTGATGTTTGTAACTACCCGAAATATTGGTCCTAGACCTACCTTCATGTATACCGATCGACTCAGAATTACTTTTTGAGTCGATTAATCGATGTCCGTCCGTCTGTCCATCTATCGGCTTAAGCACAATGCAGGTCGCAATTTTCAATCAATTGACTTGAAATTTTAAACTTAAGCATCTTTTGGCCCAAGGACGAAGCCTATTGAAATTGGAGATTGGTCCATGCTAAGACCTAGCCCCCATACAAATGCCCCCTTTGGATTCAGCTTAAATGACTCTAATGACCTTATTATAACAGATATCGCTTTGAAATATAGCAGGTAAACAAATATTATATGCACAAATCTCCATTCCAAATTTCAAAGGAATCGGGTCATTCCTTCTGGTAGTCCCAATACAAACCACCCTCCCGATATTCACATAATTCCCTCAAAATTCATAACAATGGAAATATTTGATAAAAATTTATTTTTAGGTGGTAAACGTGCACTTTAGTAACCTAATCAAATAGGAATATATTTGGACCATTGTTGGACTTAGTCCCATATAAAAATTTCGACCGATATTCAGTTAAATCGGTCTATTGACAAAAAAATAAACCAATTCCATTAAAATTTGATTTGTGTGTGTTTTATACACCAAATAAAGATCTAACAAAAGACAGATCCAATGGGACCATGTTTGGACTTGGGACACATTTTCCGGAAAATACTAGTGTAATGTATCATATGGACTACAACTTTCTTACTTGTTTTTTGTTTCTTGCTTTACAAAAAATATTTTTAAATAGCTTTTGCTGAAAATATAACGTAACATTGACTCAGTGCACACTCAAAAAAAAAACTGTAATGTTAGCACAAAAAGCTTGTAAACCTACTAGAAAATTTGCTGATTTTGAACCCACAATTTTTTTGCTAAAGTTAGCAAAAATGTTTTGCCAATAATTATTTAACTAAATTTTTTTTTTTTAACTTAGTTCATACACATCTGAGGACCCATTGGGTTCGGACCCGATAGGTCCAGACCCCGATGGGCCTAGACCTAGTTGGGTTCCTTAAAAATCGTCATAGGTTTTGATCCAAAATTTGTGTCCGTTTCGCTCTACCTTGCTTAGTTTTTGAGATACGTGATTATAGGGGAGCACTGGGGTCTTGAGAATTAAAAAACTCGATAACTTCAAAAATATTACTCGGAGAGCTTTTGACTATTTTGCGGTCTTGTTCTACGTGTTGAGAGCTACAAAAATGCTTTTGGGCTTTTTTTTGTGTCGGCAATATTTACCGAGATATGAGCATTTAAAAATTTTCGGGAATTTATCTTTTTTGGATCCAAAGTTAGAGCCCATCAGGGTCTACAGATGTGAAGAGAGCTCGAGAACCAAAAATGGCCTCCATTTTGCTCTATCTGGCTTAGTTTCCGAGATAGCGCCATTTTAAGTTTTCTGAAAATGAAAAAAAATTTACCATTTATTTTGCTAATATTAGCAAAAAAGCTTGTAAAAATTTGGTCAACTCAATTTTAAATCTAGCAAAAAAAAAATAGTTCAAATTTTGTTTAAAATTGCTAATGCGCTAAATGAAGTTTACAAGATATTTTTGCTAACATGCTAATCTCAACTTAAAATTTGCTAAAAGTTAGCTAACCAGCATTAGCAAAAAAAAAAATAGTAAATCTACTAATGTATTATTTTGAGTGCAGAGAAGATATATATTTTTTAATATCGTATTATTTAATTTGGCCTTTAATTTTTAAATTAATAAGAAAAAAAAAATTTTTTAAATTTTTGTTCACTTTGTTCGGAACTTTCCGATTTTCAAGTCAAAAAAGGAACCCAAATCCATTGTCCTACAGGTCCAATATTTTTGTGTGTTAATATCGACCGTAAAAGGCAACTTTCTCGAAATTCGAAAAAAAGCTAAATATGCTCAATGATAGGTTCTTATGTTCCCAGCAAAAATAAGGTTTTGGCGACACAGCATCTCTTATAGCATACCGAAGCGCGTCCAAAGAGCACTCTTGAGGATGCAGTAAAAGTAAGGGGAAAAAAATTTAATTTTTTGTTAAGATTTTTCCTATAAAACTTGTAACATAAAGTAATTTTTTTTATAAAATTTCACACTTGCTTTCCTTTTTAATATTTTTAACACTTTTTGAATGAAAAAGCATGAGTTTTTGACAAAGACACATGATTTGACTGCATCATTATTACTCAATTATCGGCGCTGCAAAGAGTGCTACAATCATAACATTTGTAACATATTTTGAATGATGGTAAATCAAAAAAACAGAAAATGCTTGTTATTTCAAAAAATACATAAATATCCATTTATATTTCAGAAATTTCTATTTATGTGTCAGAAATTTCCATTTGTATTACAGAAATTTTTATTAATTTTTTAAAAATTTCCAATTGTATTTAAGTAATTTAAATGATTTCAAAAGGTTTCTAAATGCTTTTAAGAAAATATCATTTGTATTTAAAAAATTTCCATTTGGATTTAAAAATTTTATAATTGCTATGAACGATTCGCTACCTCGGTCGAAGTGATTGACTACAAAATTTGTACGTAAAACAAAAACAAAAAACTCAAATTTGTTTTTTGTTTTGCGTACAAAATTTCTCATACTGAATAAAGGCATAAGAAAATTTTATTTTAATTTAAAAAAAAATCCAATTGTATTTCAAAAATTTACAATTCAAAATTTTCTAAATTTTTTTCTAAAAATTCATTTATATTTTCATCATTTATAAAATTTTGAAATACAAATTGGAAATTTCTTAAATACAAATGGAAATTTCTTAAATACAGTAAAAAATTTCTGAAATGTAAATGGAAATTTCTGATATAAAAATAGAAATTTCTGAAATATAAATGGCAATTTCTGAAATAAAATTTGTATTTTCTGAAATAAAAGTAAAAATGGTGTCAGGACTTTAAACGGCTTTTGATATAAAAATGTTTAGTTTTTTAAACATTTGTACAAAATAAACGAAAAAAAAAGTTTTCAGAGGTTGGTTTACATCATTTTCAATTGTATTTTAAAAATATTCATTTAAGTTTCATAAATAGTCAATTGTATTTAAGATATTCCAATTTTTTTTTTTCAAAAATACTCAATTTTATTTTCGATTTTCCAATTGTATTTTAGAAATAGTTTTATTTTTATTCTTCTTGAATCAGCTCTAGAAATAAACATGAATTCACTGCATCTTGAAAGCGCTTAATCAGCGCTATATAAACGAATGCTTTAATTAGCGCTCTTAAGATAAGTCATTTTAAAGTGTGACATCGCCTTAGAGAATCATGTACGAATTCAGCATGGTGGATGCGCTCCTAGACTCGAGTTTCCTTTCCAAAAGCTGCCGTTTCAGAAAAATTTCTGCTGGGTTGGTTATACCCCTAACAATGAAAAAATAAACTTGTCAAATTACTAGAAAAAGTCTCGTAATCCTATTTTAACAATATTTGACAGTTTTCCTTCTTTTTTAACAAAAAATTTTCGCTCGAAATTTACATTTTTGTTTACTTTTACAAATTTCTAAAGTTTTTTTACCCAAAAAATATTGCAAATTTACGAAAATTCGTTGTAAGTTTTATTGCTCCAAAAAAGTTGTAAAAAGCTTTTAAAATTACAAAGAAGCTCGTAATTTTTACTAGGAATTCTCGTAAAATAGGAGGTAGCATAAAAAATTAGTAAAGTCACGAAACCTTGTTGTAAATTTTATCGCGTCAAAAAAATGTAAATTTACAATTTTATTTATAAAAAAGCTTGTAAAATTTTAAAATTATTGGTAAAAAGCTTGTAAAATTATTAAATTATTGGTAAAAAGCTTGAAAAATTACAAGGAATTCTTGTAAAATAGGAGGTAGCAAAAAATAAAAATAATAAGTTTCTATTTGTCATTTTACAATGTTTTTTGTGTGTATGCTAAAATTTTTAAATTTTTTTTTCCGTATTTAAAGTTCAAGCTTTAAAACGAACTAGGAGGTGTTTTAATAAAATCCGTCAAAAAATGTAAAATTTTCAGGCAGTTGAACAAAATGCATTAATTCAATTTCATACAAAAAAATAATGGATTTGTTTGTTTCGGGTGTACTAAATGTATTTGTATGGAAATTGAATTTCTGCATCTTTAATCAAATGCACGTAACTTTTACAATTTCCAAAGAATTAAAAAAGAAAACCCTTTTTTTATAGATCAGACTGCAAATGTCAAAATAGAAATGAATTTTAATTTTTTTTTTTTTTTTAATTTACAATGGAATTTATTTTAACTGATAATGTTTTTAGACTGGTATCTAATTTTAAAAAAGTTGCATGACGCCACCTCAGTTTGACTATATAAGCTAACAATTAACGAAAAAGAAAACAGGAATTACTATTTTCATTTTCATAAAACCAAAAATTTTAATGACTTGCGCTTGTAACTTGGATAATAATTCACATCGTGGTGAATAAAACCGTTTTTCACCAACTGGTAAATAAAAAGTAAAATATTTATTTTTCAACAAAAAAAAAAAAAAAAAAAATTTTTCTTCAAATTTTTTTTTTCATCAATTTTTTTTTTCATCAAATTTTTTGTTTCCATTAACTTTTTTTTTTTTTCATCAAATTTTTTTTTTCATCAATTTTTTTTCATCAAATTTTTTTTTCATCAAATTTTTTTTTTGATCAAATTTTTTCTTCATCAATTTTTTTTTCATTAATTTTTATACCCTCCACTCTAGTGATAGAGGGTATATATAAGTTTGTCATTCCGTTTGTAACACCTAGAAATATTGGTCTAGGACCCCATAAAGTATATATATTTATGATCCTCGATCGATTTTAAGACGATCTAGCGATGTCCGTCCGTCCGTCCGTCTGTCTGTCTGTTGAAAACACGCTAACTTTTGAAAGGCTTAACGGAGGCTCCTGAAGTTTGGCATATATGTTGGGCATTTACCTGGCCAGGTTGGTATTGTAATCCAGCGAAATCGGTCCAGTGGTTTAAAAGTTATGAGCAAAAGACTGAATTTCGGCAAGGGTTTTTCGTGAATTTTTGAGAAAAAAAGCACTATAACTTTCGAAAACCAATTCTGAGGATGCTGAAGCTTGGCATATATTTTTTGCGTTCCTCAACCCTCGTTCGTCTTGAATTTCAGCCAAAGCGGTCAAGTGGTTCAAAAGTTTTTAGCAAAACCGTGAATTTCAGATTAGCTTCACCTAAAATAATAATGAAATAAAATAATTTTGTCACTCAAAAATATTTTTATACCAAAACAAAAAAAAAATACACTCGAAAAAAATTTTACACTCAAAAAAAATTTTACACTCAAAAAAAAAAAATAGTAAATTATTTTTATTTTTTTTTTTTTTCAAAAATTACTAAAAAAAAATTTTTTAAACAAAATAAAATATTTCTAATCAAAACTGTTATTTTTTTCACGTTAGAAAATTTATTATCACTTAAAATGGGCATTGTGGAGGGTATTCATAGATTCGGCCAAGTCGAATTTAACTTTTCTACTTGTTTTTTTTTTTTCATTAAATTTTTTTTTCATAATTTTTTTTTTTTTAATCATATTCTTTTTCATAAAATTTTTTATTAACAATTTTTTTCTCACCAAAAAAATTTTTTTTTCATAAATTTTTTTTTACATCAAAAAATTTTTCATTTCATCAAAAACTTTTTTTTTCAAATTTGTTTTCACCAAAAATTTTGGGTTCATTAAATTTTTTTAACATAATTTTGTTTTTCGTGAAAAAAAAATCATTTTATTTACCAAAACTGCTTTTTCACCAAGCCTAAGCTTTTCGCATAAAAATTATCTATTTGTTTATCAAATGTACATAAAACAAGTGAGAGTGTTATATTCTTTGGTGCCGAATCTTTTATACTCTCCAAAATGTGAAAACATTTTTTTGCACTAATTTTTGCACTCACTTACCAAATGTACAGCTCTTTTGGTTTTTTAATGGGGTCCTCGACTGATATTTCGATTTGTTGTGCATGGAATAGCAAAGTAATAAAACATTATTTTTTCTAAAAAAACTTTGCTTTGGCAAGTACACCCAAATCTTCCGCAAAACATTATCATGATTTAATGTTTTGGGCAAGAGTGCAAAAATCGCAGGCATTTTTTCCCAAATTTCGGTCAAATTAAAACCAAATTGCAGATTTATCAATTAGACGAAAATCATATTGAAAAATGTCGTACGCGAAATTAAAAGCATTAAACTACCAATAACACAGGTTCACAAAATTTGAACTTTTTCAATTTGCCTGACCTTTGACACCTGATTTATATGGATTTTATTATGCTGATTCCGAATCTGTTATCCAATTTTTTCCATCAGATCGCGTTCGCGAGCAAATCGCTGTTAAAGAGTCGAAAAAGTGAGTTTTTTACCAAATTTGCTTGGTTATAATTTCCAAAAAAAAAAATTAGTTCATCGGTTTTAAACACGAACTTAACTATATTGAATGCCAGGATTCCAAAACTGGTATTAGGTTTTTTTCTGACAGCTTTAGTTTTCGAGTTATTAAAAAGGGCATAAATATTCAGGCAAAATTACAGAGGTCATAAATTTAAAAAAAATTGTTTTAGCGATATCTCAAAAACTAAAGACGACTCAACAAAAGTAAGAGCATTTTTGGAATCAGCATACCCAACATACCTAAAATCGCCATTCACTTTTTGGATGTAAGACTAGTGTTGGTAAATATAGACTCACAAACATGCCAAAAATAGCCTATTTTCAAAGTTTCCTTAGGCTATATCTCGAAAACTAGAGCTGACCCAAAAAAACGGTAGCCAGATTTGAAATCAGCGAACCCCTATTGCCCAAAATTACACTGTGCTACAGTGAAAAAATACTTTTGATGTGACATAGTATATGTTGTTGGTCTTGTCGAGTAGATCACAAAAATCCCCATTAAACTTGCCAGACACTCTCAAATTTTAGAGTTATTGTCAAAAAACTTTTTTTTGGGACTTTTCCCACTAAACCTTGTGTAATTCAGAAAATTTTCAACCGATTTTAGATTTTTTAACTGTTTTTGATAGAAGAAGGATTGGGCTTTCCATGTGTGTGAATTGGTCTATACATATAAGAAAGATATTTATTGATTTTTTCAATAAAATCTGATTTTTTGTTATTTTTTGAAAAATTTTCGAGTTTATCAATTTTTTCTGCTATAGTTCGTTTAACAACCATTATATTTATAAACGTATTTTTAAAGAAAATTTAATTCTGAATTCGATAAGCTTTATCCTGAAGAAATCGGATAACAATTGGCAGAGTTGTGATAATTTTACTAAAAAATAAAATTAAGATTTTGCAGGAAATCGCCGTTCAGATATCCCAGGAAAAAAAAAAATTATCATAAGAGGTCGTGTACAATATTTTTAAAGGTTTTTGGCGTGCTGAATCCGAATCTGGCCTTTAAATTGCTCTATCTAGTCAGGTTTTTGAGATATTTAACGTAAATTGATATATCAAAAACTTAATAAAATAGCGCAATTTCAAGGTCAAATTTGAATTCAGGAGGCCAAAAACCTTTAAACTAATGATACGCGACCTCTTAGTATGTTCATTTATTTTTTTATTTTTTTTTACCTGGGTTATCCGAACGGCAATTTCAAGCAAAATCTTAATTTTCTTTTTTAGAAAAATTATCACAACTCTGTCAATTGTTATCCGATTTTTTCGTCATAAAGCTCATCGTATTCACAACTAAATTTTCTTTAAGAATGTGTTTATAAATATAAATGTTGTTGAACAACTTATAGCAGAGAAAAATCGATAAACTCAAAAAATTTTCAAAAAGTAACAAAAAATTATATATATTGTTGAAAAATCAATACATATCTTTTTTATATGTATGGACTAATTCACACACATGAAAAGCCCTATCCTTCTTCTATCCAAAACAGTTGAAAAATTGAAAATCGGTTAAAAAATGTTTACGTTACACGTGGTTTAGTTAGAAAAGTCCTAAAAAATCGTTTTTTGACAATAACTTAAAAATTTGAGGGTGTCTGGCAAGTTTGATGGGCATTTTTGTGATCTTTTCGACGAGACCTACAACTTTAACTACCTCATTTTAAAAGTATTTTCGATTTTGTGTTTTTTGTAGCACAGTGTTAGTTATCAGAACCCGGGAAAAAAAAAAGTGTTGCCCTGTGTAATTTAAAACCAAAAAAATAAAATAAGTTCTATCGATATGGCCTAAAGATATTTTTATGTAAGTAAAACCACTTTTTTAAAAAGTTAAAAATTTGAAGTTGAAAAAAGACAAAACTTGTTATAAGGGGTGGTCCAATAACAAGTATCTTTTTAAAAATGCAATAAATTGATCAATACACAACTTTTTTTGGAATGTTATGGTAGTATTTGAAAGAGCAAACATTCCCGTTTTATATGGCTAACGACTTCATTGATGCGTTCTCGGCTTGCTCCGCTATATCGCGTTGTAGCGCAGTAGATAGATGATAGATAGATAGATATTTGTTCTTTATTTAAAAAATATAATTTTTTACAAAAATTTACTTCGCTATATATAATGTAATTTAAATATTTGAACATACGACAATGACAAAAGTCGTCTGTCGGAGGTTTGATTGACGTTTCCTTACTGATTTATTTATTTTTTTAAATAAACGTTTAAAATAAAAATTTCAAAATAAAATTTTAGAATTATAAAAGTGAGTTAATAAAATTTGTTTATAATACATACATACATATGAGAGGAAAAGTGAGTGCTAATTAAATTCGTTTATAATAAGCGACCTATATGACAAGGCATTAATAATGTAATTTACTAGATTATCCCAGGTTACATCATTTACACCATTTAATACATTTATTACTTCCTCTTCATTTAAAAAAGCTTTTCCAAAACAACTTCTTCTGTATGTTCGAAAAATTGGACATTTTCCTATAAAGTGTTGAATATTTTCAACTTCATTCGTATTACATACTGTGCATATATATATATATATGTTCCCGAAGCTCCTATAAGGAGCATAGGGCCCCACATACTGTGCATGCACTTTGGTTATTGTAAGATGCGTTGAGATGAATCATCCCACATCTTGCCTTAAAAATCCACATGATTTTGGATCTGCTAAAACTTTCTTTGAAGTACGTTGCGCCACAATTATAGTTCAACCATTTGTATATTCGGCTGCTGCTGTTTAAAGCTAGTTCACACATCTTATGATAGTTGTTGTTTTTTATCTGTTCCACAAGGCTTATAAACATGGAATTCCAATTTTCTTTACTTAAGTTTGATGTATTCCATTGCAGACCATATTCTTCACCAAGATTATTTAAACATTTTGTCCAAAACAAGTTCTTCTGCAGAATTTTTTGTGACAATTGAAATGGAAGTCGGGTGCATTCATACTCAAAAAACGTTTTCATTACATAGCCAAGATGTAATTTCAATGTATATATGTGGCCATTTTCCATTCCGGTTTCCAACATTATTCCATAAGTTGGTGAATTATCTGGTAACTTAAGTATTTTCTTTATGAAATACAATTGGAGCTTATCCACTTCCCTAAACAACGTATATCCCCAAACTTGTGCCGCATAACTCTGTATTGACCTACAGACGGCTTGAAACAGCTTCCACTTAACTGACAGGGCTATGTTATCTTTGCTATAGAATGTCTTCCACGTTGCCATAATACTGTTCTTTCCTGATAGGTTTCTTTTCTCTAAGTGCTTGCTGAAACTAAATGTTGGTGTGAGAATGACTCCAAGATAAGAATATTGAGCTACGATACTTATTTCAGATCCTTTAAATAACCATTTTTCCTTCTTTGATAATTATCCACCTCGTCTAAAGACCATAATGGCGGATTTGCTTAAGTTTACCTCCATGTTCCATGTATTGCAGTACGCTTCCAGTTTGTCAATCATTTTCTGAAGGATATCAACGTTATCGGCTAAGATGACAATGTCATCTGCATACAACAGCAAACGAATATTTATTTCATCTACGTTTAACCCTCCTTGCAGATATTCGTGTAAATCGTTCAAGTACAATGTAAAAAGCAAAGGTAATAGTAAGCAACAGTGCTTTACGCCTGTAAAAGTTCTAAATTCTTCTGAGAACTCATCACCTGTCCATACTACTGAATTAGTTGTGGAATATACAGATTCAATAAAATCTAGCATTTTGGAAGAGATACCCATACATCGTAATTTGTAAAGCAACAATTTTCGAGGCACTTTATCGAATGCGGCTTTAAAGTCCACGAAAAATGCGTAAACTTTCTTTTTTTCCTCAAATTTTATGTGAACGATCGCTCCAAGATTGTATAAATTATCCGAAGTAGAATACTTCTTTCTGAAACCTGCCTGATATTCCGTAAGAATGTTATTAGTTTCAACCCAATTCGACAGCCGCTCAGTTATCATTCCCATCATAATTTTTGTTACACAATTCATAAAAGATATACCCCTGTAATTTGCTGGATTATTTTTATCACCTTTCTTGAGAATTGGTAGTATTATACTTGTGACAAATGTTTTTCCACTTTACCGTTATCATACAATTTGGTATATACGCTAGCCAGTTCCTTTAAAAATTTACCATTTCCGGTTTTAAAAAATTCGTATGGGATTCCATCTAGTGTAGCGCAGTACTGCGCTGCCAAACTGCACGTTTTTCGAAAAAAAGTTTTTAACCGAAATAAGGCACTCAAATGAGGTTATGTTAACAAACAAATTGCTACATCTTGGGGTCGTAAAACTCGCACGGTATTGTAAAGAATCCAATTCATCTATAGGAAGCAACAGATTTGAGTATCAGCATCATTACACAATATTTTCAAAAATACAGCTGAAAACCCCATTTTCGTCAAAGATGAGCGTTACAGAGCCATGATTACCGACTTTTTGTTGGCCGTAATAGAATATATCAACTTGGATGACATTTCTTTTCAGAAGGATGTCGCAATATGTCCCACAGTCCATCAAACAATCGATATTTTGCGCACTTAGTTCGGAAATCGTGTTATTAGCCATATTCGCGGTGACAATTGATCACTTCAGAGCTGCCGATTAAAACCTTCAGACATTTTTTTGAGGGGTCTCTTGAAAGATTCATGCAACATGGGAAATCCAGAAATGTTCTAGGCCCTTTCGACGAATATCGTTCAAGCCATTCGTGAGATAGAACCAGAAACATTAGAAAAATGGGTGCCGAGAATGAGCTACTGCGGAGCTAACCCAGGCAGCCGCATGAATGAAGTCGTTTGCCATAAATAATGGGAATATTTGCTCTTTCCAATAAAGCCATAAGGTTCCAAAACAATTGAGTATTGTTCATTTCATTGCATGTTATAAAAAGATACTTGTTATTGGACCACCCTGTAGTAGGGTGGAGCGAGCAATGGAAAAGTGTTTTTAAGATAAACAAAATTTTTATCCTAAAAACACTTTTTGAGTAATGTTCGAATATTAGCTAATATTTTTAGCTAAAAAAAATCCAAAAAATTTTTTTTTTTCACTTTATTCGGAACTTTTCGTTTTTCGAGTCAAAAAAGAACCCATAGGCATTGCCCTACAGGTCCAATATTTTTAGTGTTAGTATTGACCCTAAAAGGCCACTTTTCCGACCCCAACGATTTTGAAATTCGGAAAAAGAAAAATTGGCTCCACCATAGTGTACAATTTGCTCCACCCTAGTATATAATAGGGTGGAGCAACTTTTCCTTTATTTCGAATTCCAAAATAGTTGGGGTCGGAAAAGTTGCCCTTTAGGGTCAATATTAGCACAAAAAAAATAATTTTAAATTTAAAATTAATTATTTATTTATTATTTAAATTTAAAAATTATCGCGTAAAAAAATCCTATTTCATCTAAATCGGGAAAGATCCACTCATTCTCTATCTTATCCGTTCATCTAGGTACTGGTGGCAAAAAAAATCATTTTTATTCTTGCTAAATAGAAATTCTCAAGATGCAACAAATTAATGTGATTTTTTTTTTTTTGTAAATTTTCATTTTTTCATTTATTTCATACTGAGCTCATGTCATATGTATTCTTAGAGCTCTTGTTATGAAGTATGAAATATTTACATTTATGATTTTTATTGTTACTCATACGTATGAATGCTCTGTGGGAGTGAGTAGTTTACAAATATTCAGACGAATATGTGTAATTTTGTTATTGTTGTTAAATGCAAAATATCTTAATATCCTTAAAATGGAATTTGTATTACTTTGGGTATCAAGGGTTTACTTAATAAACAACATGAGTAAATAATTGCTAACATTTTATAAAGAAAATTATTTGTGTATATTTAGGAGTTTTTTTATGTAAAAATAATTTTTTTAATATATTTATAAATAAAACTTATCTGCCTATAAAATCTTATCAATTTTGCTTTTTATTTTTTTTTTTTAGGTAAGCTTTTGAGCTGCTGAAAGAATTTACAGGTATTTTTATTTTTAATTTAGGATATTCAACACCATTTTCAATTTTATTACAGAAAATGAAAATAACATTTCAAAAATGTTCAATAATAAAATTATGTTTTAATTTTTAAATAAATTAATAAAAATTATTTATTATTCGACCTTTAAAATTCTAATTTGAGAAAGATTATTTTAGCTCAAAGTGATATTTCTTTTTTTAATCATTACGATGATATTGTCAAAGTAACAATTTTCAAGAAACTATTTATAAAGTTGTTTGTTTTAAATTGATTGGTTTGGTCATTTTGCAAGACTTACTCGACACGTGTTTCGGAATTCGTCAAATTCCAGTGTCAAGAGTATTTAGCAAATTGGCAATCGTTAGTGGCAAAACATAAAGTCTTACAGTCGCTTGTAAGTAGACACAATGAGAATTTATATACTAAATACACAACATAATACAGCTGTGAATTTCAAACGAAATGTCCGACTGAACCATCTCCATTTAATTCAAACATATGAAGGTATCTTTGGAATTATGGAAAAATTGGAAGAAATTCTGCTCTTTCATGTTCCATCATCAGTGGCATCCTAGGAAAAGTAAAAATATTTCAGAAATACTGATTAATTTTTATTAAACAATAATAATTGATTTATTCGACCTTTAAGATATTATATTTTGAGGATGTTTATTCCGGCTCGAGGTCATTATTTTCTTTACTAATTAAAACCATGATATTCTCATAGGGTAAATCCATCTATAACCATCCAATAAAATAAGCATTTTGGACATGACCCCTTTCAAACTTGATGAAACTTGGTAAAACTATTGTATTTAAGAAGGAAAAGAAAAACTAAAATTTTTGGGCCACTGGACCAAATAGTTCCGGAGATACCAGGGTTTGAAAAATCAAAAAATCATAAATATCTTACTGAAGTCGTCATACGTTTTTTAACATATCTCTGTCAATCTTAATGATACGAATCTCAGTGATATCTTATTTTAAAGGTAATGGGGTCCACATTAAAATAAAATTTAGCAAGATTTTTTTTTGTTGATGCTAAAATGTCATATTTAGGAAATCCGTGGTTTAAGATGAAATATCTCAAAAAAAGGTATTTTTAAATTTTTAAAAAAAATATATGTTAATCCTATATCCCTTCTTTATACTTATGTTCAAACCGTGGAGTGGTGTCTCAACTGGTTCTCGAGTTATGCAAAAAATTGTTACGTCGATCTCCAAGTTGCAAAATTAGCAATTGCTCTATAGTTTTTTTGCAAAAAAATCGCATTTATTAAAGTTGATACATTTGTCATGCCACACTTTGTTTCTGATATATTTTGGGGTAAAGATAACGAATATGATCTCAAAACTTCAAAATATGCAATTCTTCTGGAGTTTTTTTGCGAAAAAAACGTAGTTTTTAAATTTAATTGCTACACTCAAAAAAATACGTTAGTAGATTTACTAATTTTTTTTTTGCTAATGCTAGTTAGCTAACTTTTAGCAAATTTTTAGTTGAGATTAGCATGTTAGCAAAAAATTCTTGTAAACTTCATTTAGCACATTAGCAATTTTAAACAAATGTTGAACTAATTTCTTTTACTAAGATTTGAAATTGAGTTGACAACATTTTTACAAGATTTTTTGTTAACATTAGCAAAAATAAATGGTAAATTTTTTTTTATTTTCAGAAAACTTAAAATGGCTCTATCTCGGAAACTAAGCCAGATAGAGCAAATTGGAGGGCATTTTTTGTTCTTAGAATCTAAATACTTTCGCGGGTCCTCTTCACATGTGTGGACCCTAATGGGCCCTAACTTTGGATCCAAAAAAGTTAGCATTCCGGAAAATTTTAAAATGCTCATATCTCGGTAAATATTGCCGACACAACAAAAATTCAAAAAGCATTTTTGTAGCCCTCAATACGTAGAACAAGACCGCAAAATAGCTCTCCGAGTAATATTTTTTAAGTTATCGAGTTTTTTAATTCTCAAGACCCCAGTGGTCCCCTATAATCACGTATCTCAAAAACTAAGCAAGGTAGAGCGAAACGGACACAAATTTTGGACCAAAAACTATGACGATTTTTAAGGAACCCAACTAAGTCTAGGCCCATCGGGGTCTGGTCCTATCGGGTCCGAACCCGATGGGGTCCTCAAATGTGTCAAAAAAAAAAATTCTGTTAACTAATTATTGGCAAAACATTTTTGCTAACTTTAGCAAAAAAATTGTGGGTTCAAAATCAGCAAATTTTCTTGCAGGTTTACAAGCTTTTTTTGCTTACATTACAGTTTTTTTTTTTTGAGTGTATGTGTACTTTGTTTCTAATAGATTTTGGGGCGAAAATCACAATATGTTTCAGAAGTTTTAAAATGAGCTCTGGTTCTTGAGTTTTTTGCAAAAAAATTGCAAACTTTTTTTGCAAATATTTTAAAAAACATAGCTAATTTTGCAATTAAAATATCAAATTCGTCTTCTGCATCAAAAAATCCATTGGAATCGAAGTGCAGCATCACAAACTCGTCAACTTTAAAAATTTTTGTAAATTTAACCCTGAAAATAACAACTATTTTCTAATGTGGCGTTACAATTTTTTGCATAGCTCGAGAACCAGTTGAGACACCACTCTACGGTTAGAACATGAGTATAAAGAAAGGATAAAGGATTAACATATATTTTTTAAAAGATTTAAAAATACCCTTTTTTGAGATATTTCATCTTAAACCACGGATTTCCTAAATATGACATTTAAGCATCAACAAAAAAAATCTTGCTAAATTTTATTTTAATGTGGACCCCATTACCTTTAAAACGAGATATCACTGAGATTCGTACCATTAGGCACGGTGAGCCTCAGCGATATTCAGGTTGAACTTTAGTGTCGACGAAAAGTGTAAGCGTAGTTCGATTTCTACATGAATAAATGTCACAAAACTGTTAACAGCGAAATCGTAGCTGATCGCATTCGCGAGATATCGCGAAATTAGAGTTTTTGTATTTTCTAAAATTTTGACAATGAAGTTTTTTAAATATCTTCAAAAACTGGGTATGCAGTTTTAATTGTATTTATTTACATGTCACAACACAGTTAACAGCGAAATCATATCTTCTCAATTTCGCGAGAAATCGCGAAATTACTTTTTTGCTGTTTTTATTTTTGTTTTTATCATCATATATGATTTTTTAAAATTTCATAAAAACATGGTATGCAGTTTTACTTGTGGTTGATCAAAGGTCACACAGCTGTTGACATCAAAATTGTAGGTGCTAAATTTCGCGAGATATCGCGTAATTATATATATATATTTTTTTTTTTTATTATATTTTAAGCCCGGTTCTTTAGAAATGATAAAAAAAAAGTGGTAAGCAGTTTGATTTGAACATGCTGGAAGAAATTAAAACTGCCCCCAAAAAAATTATAGCTGCTCACTTTCGCGAGAAATAGCGAAAAACAGCTTTTTGGGGGTATTTCTTGTTTTGATTAATAAAAGAAGTTTCTTTGACATTGTTGAAAAACACGAAATGCAGTTTGACTTGCTATTGATCAAAGGTCATAAGGCTGTTAACATTTAAATTCTAGCTGCTTAATTCTTCGAGATATCGCAAAAAAACTCGCTTATCTACTATTTATTCATTAATTTCTGTTATTTGTGGTCTGTAAAAACATATACTTCAATTAACGACAAAAATGTGGTATGCAGTTTGAATTCGAGGTTATTAGAGGTGACAAAACTGCAAGCATATAAATTATAGACGATCAATTTCCCGAGAAATCGCAAAATTACTGTACGAGCTTTTATAATAAATTACTTTTTTTTCTTTGGTATCAAAAAAAAAAAATTTAAGTAACGACAAGTATATGGTATGCAGTTTAAATTGCCCGTAACTGAAGGTGGTAAAACTGCTGAAATCTATATATTGACGCTAATTTTCGCGAAAAATCGCGAAAATTTTTTCAATTTTTTTTTTCATTTATTTTGTATTGTAATATTATTATTAATAGATTTATAAATAATAGATTTAATATTAACTTTGCGATTCCTTTAAGAATTGACCACATAGGACTTTTGTGTTAGCAGTTTAATGTCTTTTTATCATGTACAAATAAAAATGCATACCACGTTTTTACACCATTTCAAAAGAAATGCAAAATTGAAAAATAAAAAAAAAAAAAATAAAAAATATATAAAAAATTCCGCGATATCTTGCGACAGTGTACACCTACAACTTTGATGTCAACACCCTTATGACCTTCGATCACGTACACATTAAAGTGCATATCAGCTTTCCACAACATTTGAAAAAAACCTAGAAAAAGTTGAAAAACAAAAATTGACAAAAAAGTTATTTCGCGATTTCTCGCGAACTAAAGAAGATAGGATTTCGATGTTTACTGTTTTGTGACCTTAAAATAAGTACAATGAAAACTGTATACTCAGTTTTTGAAAATATTTAAAAAAATTCAATATCAAAATTTTTTAAAATATAAAATCACTAATTTCGCGATATCTCGCGAATGCGATCAGCTACGATTTCGCTGAAAACAGTTTTGTAACAACTAATCATGTAGAAATCGAACTGCATTTACACTTTTCGTCGACACTAAAGTTCAACCTGAACATCGCTGAGGCTCACCGCGTAGGATTGACAGAGATATGTTAAAAAACGTATGACCACTTCAGTAAGATATTTATGATTTTTTCATTTTTCAAACCCTGGTATCTCCGGAACTATTTGGTCCAGTGGCCCAAAAATTTTAGTTTTTCTTTTCCTACTTGAATACAATATTTTTACCAAGTTTCACCAAGTTTGAAAGGGGTCATTTCCAAAATGCTTATTTTATTGGATGGTTATAGATGGATTTACCCTATGAGAATATCATGGTTTTAATTAGTAAAGAAAATAATGACCTCGAGCCAGAATAAACATAAACATCCTTAAAATATAATATCTTAAAGGTCGAATAAAACAATTATTTTTGTTTAAAAAATACCTTTAAAATGAGATATCACTTAGATTCCTATCATTAAGATTGACAGAGATATGGTCAAAAACGTGTGACCACTTCAGTAAGATATTTATAATTTTTTCATTTTTCAAACCGTGGTATCTCCGGAACTATTTGGTCCAGCCGCCCAAAAATTGGAACTTTTCTTTTCCTACTTGAATACAATATTTCCACAAATTGTTATCCAGTTCTGAAAGGGTGATGCAGATCGGTCAGATGGTTATATATATATTTACCCCATAGCATAATTTTCAAGAAAATTATTTTTTTGTTTTATTACTTAGCAAAAATAGAAACGATTTACTACAAAGCAAACCAGTCTAATGACAAATCGTTTGCGCACAAACTTAAATATTAATACATACTGCATTTACAATTTTTCATTTTGTGATCCTGTTTCCTTTTGAAAGGACTTCAAAGTTATAAAGGATACATTTTGTTAAATATTTCTGAAATATTTGTACTTGTCTTAGGATGCCACAGGTGATGGCAAATGAAAGAGGAGGTTATCCTCTAATTTTTCCATATTTTTTTTTTGCCAATCAGGATAAAAGGATGTGAGTAAAGTCATTTGAAAACTCTATCAAAATATTTTGTTGAAAATTTTGAATGATATTGAAGGATAAAGCTTTAAAAGGACGTAACTTACCTCTCCTGAGATGAAAAAATATTAAAATATGAAAATTAGGGGAGATCCTACTCTTTCATTTGCTATCACTAGCGGCATCCTAGGACAAGTACAAATATTAAAAAAATTTTATAAAATGTAATCCTCTAAAATTTTGAAGTCCTTGCAAAAGAAGACAGGATCACGAAATGAAAAACTGTAAAAGCAGTTTTACAACATTTAGTCTCTAGTTTCAAACGTATATTATTTAATTCGTGTTCAAATACCTTTTTCCGTTTTGTCGGATGGTGTAATAATATGTATTGCTATATATATTAATACGCAATTTGCTCCGAAGAATGATGGATGTTTTTGCATTAAAAAAGATCAACGTTTATAAAATATGGTTCGATTTCATCCGAGTTTTGACCAGACATTCCCAAATTTCAATGGATCCAATTTGATTGAATTAATTGCATAAAAAAATATAAAATGCTGGTGTTTTTTGGTTTGGATGAGCTACACTGCAGGTAAACGATACATTCACAAAAGCTGTAGGCAAAATCGCCCAAAGAAAAATCGCCCAAAAATGAAAATTAAATTTCGCCCAAAAATTGTTCATACAAATTTGGGTCATATTTCATATGAAAAGTTACCCAACATTTTTGGGCACATTTTCATAGTTTTTTGGAAAAGTTTCGAAATAAAAATTGGCGCCATGAAATAACTCCCAATGAAATAAGTCCCAAGAAAAATAATGCAATAAGTCCCAAAAATTTCCATACGATTTGGGAGTTATTTCATAATGAAATAACTCCCAAATCTGCGGGGATTATTTCATTTTTTTGGAAGTTATTTCATTTTTAAGTTTGGGAGTTATTTCATTATGTAATAACTCCCAAACTATTTTAATGAAATAACTCCCAACAGTTTGAGATTAAATTTTAAAAATAAAAATTTAACTTATTGAATTTTCAAGTTTCTTTAATTTTTATTAAAAATAATAAAAATTAGATATTTTCGTTAGTTATTTTCAGGAAAAGTTAATTTATTACGGGGAAAGAAAATGACCTCGAGCTAGAATAAACTCTTTTTCAATGCTTTTTGAATTATCTTGTAAATAAATTCAGAAAACCATTCACTCAGAAGTACATCAATGTCAATCAAAATCCAAAAAAAAAAAAAAAATACGTTTGCTTTAAGGCGAAATCCATGCTGCGAGTAATTGTGAAAAATTTCGAGTTCTTCTAACATTGGTTTTAATTTATGAAAATTAAGAGGTATTGTATGACAAACTGAAGATCCGCAACCGGTGTAATAAGAAGTTTTAGGATCCTGTTGGTTTGGCGGGCACATTAGATTATTTAAAGAGTAGGCGAAATGGACTTTCGGTCTTTTACAACCCACTCACTCTTTTCTTTATTTTGAAATCTATGTTGTTAGAATTCGATTATATGTTTGAAAAGATTTGAATGCATATGGATGTGAAGAAAGCGCCGCAGGCTAAAAATTTTTACAAGAGATTTTAACAAAAAATTTAAAAAAAATAGCGCGATTTTTTTTAATTTTTTGTTAAAATCTCTTGTAAAAATTTTTCGCCTGCGGCGCTTTCTTCACATCCATATCCATTGAAATCTTTTCAAACAAATAATCGTTTTGTTACCACATTTATTATACAGAATCCTGGAAGCTCTAAAAGGCTTCCAGGAATCTGCTTTCAAGTTTTATGCGTGGCTTGTTAACTGTTTTAACCAAGATGATTTATATTTTTTTTTTTAATTTGAGTTCATATTTTATGGAGTTTATTTTCTGTTCTTCTCGCGGCCGCCAGAGGGACCTGCGATAAGTTAGCTATTGCATGAAATATTATACTGATATAATTCAAACATTTAAAGAAATTTAATCAATGTGTCAGTAAGCTGCACCCCAAAAAAGTTGAGAAGGGATTGTAGGCACTTCAGAGATTTGTTTTTTAAAGAGATACAATTAAAGTGTTTTTGGGATTTAAACAGTTAAAAATTTAATATTAAAAAAAAAATGGGATTTATTTCATTTCTATTGGGAGTTATTTCGTTGGGACTTCTTTCATTTTTTGTTAGGGACTTATTTCATTTTTCTTGGGACTTATTTCATTTTTTTGGTTTGGGAGATAATTCATTTTATTTGGGATTTATTTTATTGGGAGTTATTTCATTGGGACTTATTTCATTGGGAGCTATTTCATGGCGCCTAAAAATTGGGTAATTTTTCATTACGAAAAATTGCCCAAAAATAATATATGAAAAATTGCCCATTTTCAGTTTGGTTTGAATTTTTGTCAAAACCTTAAAATTTTAAAACCGAAATAAGTTGCAAGGAAACAGCCAATATAAAAATTAAATACCCTACATCAATGGTTCCCAACCTTTGATTCTCGCCACACTGGGGGGCAATTTGAATGCTTCAGGGGGGCAGCGAGCAAATTTTTAAGATTTTTTTATGTTAAAAAACTAAAAAATATTTATTTTAGTGAAATTATGTTGAAAACATTTGCTTAAGGCATTGTTTAAAAGATGATTTTAACAAAAAGTTTGCTTAACTACAAGTAAATTTTGAATTTTTAAACTAATTTAAAAAATTTACACATTTTTCTTGAGTGTAGGGGGGACATTTTAGCTTTTTTAACTTAAAAGTGGGGCATGGCCCAAAAAAGGTTGGGAAACATTGCCCTACATAGTGGAACAACCTAAAACAAATAGTTTATTAATTTTTTAGAAACAATACAGCAAATTGTTTTGTTGTTTTTATAAATTGTAGAGTAAATGAAAAATGGTCTGGTGGGAATCGAACTGACAACCCCTGCACTTACTTCCAGATTATCACACTTCATGCTAATCTACCGCTGTCAGTAGAAATTCAAAAGTAATGTAATAAAAAACAGCGATGAAAGCGAAGCAGGCGAAAAATTTAAACAAAAAATCGCGCAATTTGTTGTTTAAATTTTTCGCCTGCGGCGCTATCACCGCACCTCCATGAAATTTTTCAATTTCTTCATAATTTATGTTACACACGTAATATTTTTTATATCAATTACCTACCTGCTAGCTTTTCCAGACCATATTATCGAGAAGACGATATGCCAAAAGTATTAATAAGGATACGTAACAAAAAGTTTTGTCTTAATTTTTTTTCTTTTTTTAAAAAGTGTTTCTGCATAGCCGGCCTTCGGCCGGGCTTAGGGATTACAAACTCCATGCCTTAGACCCACCCTCTCCGCAAAATAAAACTTTTTGGGTAATATCTGTTTTGGGGAAAACTTGTTTTCGGAACTTTTTATTTTTGGGTCATTTTTAATTTTTTTCTTGGGCTTTTTTTTCGTTAATAGGTGATATACATAACCCTAACAAGGAAATGTTTACGAACATTTTAAAAAGTCTTATACATTGCCTAAAAAAATTATGTTAGAGAACATTTTTGGCTAATTGAAAATATATATGGTTAATTGAAAATTATATATGGAACAGAATAAGATATATATTGGTATATATGTTTATTTTTACTCGGGTAACCAAATATATATCTAATCGGTCTATATTTGGAATTTGGACCCTTTTTCACGAAATCTCTTGTGTAGCTCCGTTTATGGTCCGCTTTGACCGGCTAAAATTTTGTTATTTATTTTTTTGTTTCATTCAAAATAAATTTTCGTTTTGAACAGTGTTATATCACCTTACAAAGATTGAATCTTGCATCAGTCAATATTTATTAACAACATCATACACATTCAATTTCTCTATAAGTATAGAAAAATAGATAAATAAATATCATTATCATAAAACTCGATTATATTTTCATTTCAAATAAAAATAATAAACTTGTGCCATTTTTAGATAATCTAAAGGCAAAATTGTAAATCATATTCTTTACAAAAAACGAAAGCTAATGTTAGCATGTGTACATCAAATTCTAAATCCAAAATTAACTAACAAATCAAAATAAAAGGCAAAAAATACTAAAAGGCACAAAGGAACAAAAAAAAAACTGGAATAACTTTATGGTTTCATTAACTACAAACATAGTAGTATAAGAAAACACATACACGCACAAACTCTTAAACATGTAAACAATTCTTTAACCAACAATGTAAAGCACTTTAGATGCTTATCAGACAATCTAAAAATATTATATTATATTTGTTAATGATTATGCATAAATAATACACACACAAACACATATTTACAAAGCACTTAAACATATACATTAACACACATATACTTAGAACTTAATAGAAAAAATACAACTTTTTTTCATTATACCAGTGGCGGGTACAGCTTTTGGGTTTGGGGGGGAAATTTTTTTTTCTTACTTCGAAAAAAAAAAATCATAAATTCACCTTTGTTGGACGAGCAAAACCAGGGATTCGTTTTTTTTTTTGCAAAAAAAAGGTGATGGAAACCTATAAAATCATCAAATTTATTAGTTTTGAAGGAGGTTTGCTTTTCATGATCATAAGTATTTCGTTTAAATATTTTTTTTAATTTGTCTAAAAAGAAAATTGTACATTTTCGTATACATAGAAAAAGTCTCAGATTCTAACACATTTGACGTATAAAATGTCTACATCTAAGACTTCTTCTTTACAAAAAATGTCTCAAAATCTTTTTTCGTATACAACATTTTTTAGATTCTAAGTACTTTTTTCCACAAACATGTCTAAGATTCTGAAACCTTTTACTATAGAAAGTGTCTCATATTTTAAAGCATTTTTAATACATTTTTCTTGTCAAAAAGGTCTCAGATTAGTAGATGTCTTTCGCGCTGAAAAACATTTAGATTCTGAGACTTTTTTCTATAGGAAAAGTCTCAGATTCTGAGACCTTTTTCCTAAAGAAAAAGTTTTAAATTCTCAGACCGTTTTCCTATAAAAAAAAGTCTCGGATTCTTAGATCTTTTTTTTTTTTTTGTGAAAAAAGTCTCTGATTCTCAGACCTTTGTCCTATAGAAAAAGTTTAAGATTCTTAGACCTTTTTCTTTTTAGAAAAAGTCACAGATTCTGAGACATTATTCCTAAAAAAAAAGTCTCAGATTCTCAGACCTTTTTCCCATAGAAAAAGTCTTAGATTTTGAAAGCTTTTTCTTATATAGAAAAAGTCTAAAATTCTGGCACTTTTATCCCTTAAGAAAAAGTGATAGATTTTTTCATAATAAAAAGTCTCAGATTGTCAGACCTTTTTTCTTCAAAAAAAAGTATCGATTCTGAAACATTTTCCTATAGAAAAGACCCTTTTCCTATAGAAAAAGTCTGAGATTGCAAGACTTTCAAAAAGAAAAGGTCCCAGACTCTGAGACGGGTTTCCTTTAGAAAAAGTCTTAGATTCTGAGAACTTTTCTTAGGTATATAAAAAAGACAAAGATTCTGGCACTTTTTTTCTAAAAAAAAATCTCGCAGATTTTGAGACCTTTTCCTATACAAAAAGTCATAAATTCTGAGACCTGTTTCCTAAAGAAAAAGTCTCAGATTCTAAAACATTTTCCCTATAGAAGAAGTCAAAAATTCTGAGATTCTGAGACCTTATTCCTATAGAAAAATTCTTAGATTCTAAGACCTTTTCCCCATAGAAAAAGTCTCAGATTCTGTAACCTTCTTTCAATTGAGAAAGTTTAAACTTCTAAGACTTTTTTTCAACAATAAAAAGTCTCAGACCTTGAGACATTTTTCTTTTTAAAAGAGACTAAGATTCTGAGACCTTTTTCCTTAAAATAAGTTTGAAATTAAGAGATTCTGAGACTTTTTCCCATAGAAAGGTATCAGATTCTTTTACCTTTTTCCTTTCGAAAAAGTCTCAGATTCTGCGACCCTTTTCCTATAAATATGTCTCAAATTTTGAAACCCATAGAAAAAGACTCAGATTCTGAGACAGTTTTCCTTTAGAAAATGTCTCCGATTCTGAGACTTTTAGAATTTGGGAATTCTTCTACAAAAAATCCGAAAAAGAAAATTTTTGAGAATGTAAAAAATTGTAGAGTTTTCTCTGCACCTTTTCTATAAAAAAGTCTCAGACTTTGAGAACTTTTTAATATAGAAAAAGTCTCAGATTCTAAGACCTTTTTCTTCCGACACATTTTTCCTATAGAAAAAGTGTCAGATTTTTCACAAAGAAAAATTTTTCAATCCTTAAACATTTTCTTTAACGGATTTTTGTAGAAAAATTGTTAAAAAATAAGTACTATTAAAAGATACCAAAATTCATAATAAGATTGACAGATATTTTTTCACAGAAAATGTTCAGATTGAGTCACATTTTTTCCTTTAAAAATTTAAAAATTTTCCCTATAAAAACTTTCAGATTTTTTCTATGAAAAAATTTCGGATTTCGAAACAATTTTCATTCGGAAATTTTTTTAGAAAATTTCCTTCTTCTTTCTTTCTTTTTTTCTTCTTTTTCTTCCTTTTTCTTTCTCTTTTTCTTTTTTCTTTTCTTTTCTTTTTTTTTTTCTTTTTTCTTTTCTTTTTTTTTTCTTTTTTTCCTTTTGAAATTTGGTCTGGGGGGGGAAATTTCCCCTTTTTCCCCCCCCCCCTTGTACCCGCGCATGATTATACACAAACCTTTTGCCCGGAAATATAAATAAAGAAATTTAAATAGTCATTAACAGACACTTATGATTCCGTATATTAATGATTTGAGCAAATGTAACCACTTGACTTTCGAATTTCATTTTCCGATGAATAACGTCATTTTGTTCGAAAAATTTTTAAAAATAAATATCATAACTACCAAGCAAAACTTTGGTAATGGGTGGTGATTATGTAACACATTACCAGGTAATGTGTTTTATTTGTAGGATTATTTTAGGATATCTTACCAAACATTTGTTCAACAGCATATTATTTCAAGGTGAAAAATAATGTTTTACTTATAACTTGTTACGTAACGCATGATTATTGCAAAAAATTATTTCAACAACTAAAATTTTTTAAAAAATTGATTTAGAAAATTTTGTGGTGCTTATGAAGCAAAATGTTAGAAAACATTTTTTTTTTCATGCTTTTTGAAAATATTTTGATTCATAAGCACCACAACATTTTTCTAAATCAATTTTTAAAAAATTTTAATTATTGGACGGGTCTCTAGCAATAATTTGGCTTTTACAGATTGAAAAAATATCAATTAGTCGACAAGTTATAGCCAAAAAACCATATAAACAATACGCTTTCGAGATTTGACTGCAAAGTTCGAAGGTCGATTAAAAAAATGCCTGCTAATTTTGTACTCTTTCCCAAAACATTAAATCATGATAATGTTTTGCGGAAGATTTGGGTGTACTTGCCAAACCAAAGTTTTTTTTAGAAAAAATAATGTTATATTACTTTGCTATTCCATGCAAAACAAATTGAAATATCAGTCGAGAACCCCATTAAAAAACCAAAAGAGCATTACATTTCGTAAGTGAGTGCAAAAATAAGTGCAAAGAAAGTGTTTTTACATTTTGGAGAGTAGAAAAGATTCGGCACCAAAGAATATAACACTCTCACTTGTTTTATGTACACTTGATAAACAAATGGAAAATTTTAATGCGAAAAGCTTAGACTTGGTGAAAAATTAGTTTTGGTAAAAAAATTATTTTTTTTCACGAAAAACAAAATTATGTTAAAAAAAAATTTAATGAACCCAAAATTTTTGGCGAAAAAAAATTTTGATGAAAAAAAGTTTTTGATTAAGTTTTTTGATAAAAACAAAAATTTTTCGATGTAAAAAAAATTGATGAAAAACAAAAATTTTTGGTGAGAAAAAAATTGATAATAAAAAATTTGATAAAAAAAAATTTATGAAAAAAAATTGATGAAAAAAAAAATTGATAAAAAAAATGATGAAACAAACAAACAAAAATTTATGAAAAAAAAAAATATGAAGAAAGAAATTTTATGAAAAAAAAAGTTGATGAAAAAAAAAAATTTAATGGAAAAAAAAGTTTGATGCAAAACAAAAATGGTGAAAAAAAAAATTATTGATAAAAAAAAAAATTTTTTGTTGAAAAATAATTATGTTACTTATTATTCACCAGCTGGTGAAAAACATTTTTATTCACCACGAGGTGAATTATTATCCAAGTTACAAATCCAAGTTATTGAAAGTTTTTGTTTTAAGAAAATGAAAATAGTAATTCTTGCTTTCTTTTTCGTTAATTGTTAGCTTATATAGTCAAACTGAGGTGGCGTCCTGCAACTTTTTTTAAAATTAGACACCAGCCTAAAAACATTATCATGTTAAAAAATCGAACTATCATAAACAAACGCCGCTATAAGGGTCTTCCAATTTAGTTTCTGTGTTCACCCCTTCCTCTCAGAATCGACCTAAATTTTGCTAACCTAAATTTGTTCCACAGTGTTATTTGATTTATTCGAACAAAGTTGAAAGGTGAATAATTGACAACTCTACTAATCATTTAAAACAGCGGTTACCAACCTATGGTACGCGTACCACTAGGGGGTACGCGAAACTGTCCGCGGGGGTACGCATAATTTTAGTAATTTGGACATTCGTTATAGGTTAACCTTTCAATGCTGGTTACGCGTCTGGCTTCCAAAGTTTTATATAACGTCAGGTTTTTAAGAAATTTGAGGTCTAAGTTCTCAAAAAACCTATTATTGTGCAATTTAGAGAGCTTTTTTGTGATATTTTTGGATGATATTTTGAGATCTGACCACTTGTTTTCGATTAACCTTTCGAAGCTGATTTCGAAAATGGTTCCCAAATTTTTCTATGATGTCAGGTTTTTGAGAAAATTTATGTCAAAGTTCTCAAAAACGTGTTTTTGGACATTTTTGAGACCGGTTGTGAAAGAGTTGAAATTTTGGTACTATTTTGTTAAGCTCAAAATGCACTTTTGTTGTATATACGAGGGTGTTTCATTCGAAAAGTCACGGAATTATTGATCTCGTATAAAAAAAATAAAAACATTATATTTCCGCCCTCTGTGATGAGTTTTTGGAATTTTTTTTAGAGTTCAAAAAACGTCCGTTGTTTTAATTTTTGGTGAAGAATCGCCTGGTGAAATCAGATTTGCAATATTTTCAGCCGTTTTTGCTCTCCAGAAAAATCAGCTAAAAATCCGTGTTTTCAGATGCATTGAACCACCCCAAGTAGCGAACATTTTTCCAAAAAATATCACCATTGTTTTGATCTCCCCTAAACCCTACAAAAAAGGTATAATACCCGCAGATCAAAAATTTTAAAATTAACTCTAATATTTATATGTGAAGTTTCTTACGAAATCAAAAAACTCGTAAGGGGATATGCGGCCAATACAATTTAAAATTAGGGGTACGCAAACCAAAAAGGTTGGTAACCGCTGATGTAAAACAATAATAAAAAATAAAAAATCAAAAAAAAAAATGTATTGGTTTGTATTAAAAAAATGTTTAGGGCAAAACTTTAACCCCCCGAGCGGCACGGTTTAATATTGTCCGATTTGGCTAAAAATTCAAATATTAAGTTTTTAGACCAAAACGAACCATAATTTGCCAAGCGTTCGGCAAAATTAAAAAAAAAAAAGATATTATTCGTGCCACCGTAATGTATATATTGTCACCTTAAATACAAAAGGCCCTAACTAACATTTGTATTAATTTTACAGGAGAAGCAAAAAACAGTATTGAATGATATTTTAAATTTTGTTAATAACTTTGTTATTTTTTAATGAATTTGGATAAAACTTTGTGAGGACGTTCGTTTAATAAATATGAATCAAAATAAATAAAAAAATATTAAAAAAGTTTTTTGTTTAGTTACGTCCATTGGCGATTTCTCAAATCACATTTTTTTTATTTTTGGCTATAAAATCGCTAAAATTCATAATGCAGCTCTAATTTTTTGTGGAGACGTGTATGTTGATAAAATAATCCAGAACCAATCAAAAAACTGATTTTGAATTTTTTGTTAGTTTTGGGCCTTTTGCATTTTAGGTGACGATATGTATAAAACACAAACACAACTACAGAATGACAAATGAGGGTTTAACTATATAAATTCTATAACATTACTTTAAGTAAATAAGAAATTTATGATACACACAGAGAAGTGTTTAGTTGGAATTCCATTATGAAACCGGAATTTTGATAAATCTTATACATTTTTAGTTGTTATTGTAATTTTTTTATCACCATACCAAATAAATAACAGCAGTAATAAATTATTTTTAATCGTGACCGAATGGATGTATCAACAACTAATAATTTGGTTAATATACCCAAACTAAAAACTAATAAAGTTTTTGAAAAAAATTTAGTAAGTACAACCGTTTCTTTTAGTCTTTATTTTCCCCCTCGACCAATAATCATTTGTTTAAATTAATAAATTCCAAAAACTTTAGGTAATAGTATTCACAACTGAAAATGTTGGTTAACTTAACCAAATTTTCAATAATTATTTATTTTTGAAAAATTTTACTAAATTATAAATTTGTATTGGTATTCTTAACTAATAATTGATCGTTAGGATTTCATTTCAATTACAAAACGTTTTACGTTAAAAAAATGTTATTGTGTTCAGACGTTTTTTAAATTTTTAAATAAAATTTATGTAAAATTTCGTAAAAATGTTACAAATGCTGACGGTAAGTTGATACCACTGCCGAAATACAATCAATTTAAATCAATAAATCCTATTTTAGGAATTTGCACACGCAACATTAATGCAGATGCTAAAGATGATATTTTACCCTGAAGTTGAAAATAAAATCGTTTTTTGAGCCAACTATAAAAAACTTTGGTGCAGTTTCCAAGAAATCCTTTGAGTCCAAAGTGTCCAGAGAGTGGTAACAAATTTAAGGTTTGTAAATGCCAGAATATTGAAATTAAGAAAGGTTCATCCAAAATTATTCTCAGAATCGGAGATATTTTCTACAGGAAAAATTATTAAAAATCTGAGACTTTTTCTGTATCAAAAATTTTTCAGATCCTTGTATAGGAAAATTTCTGAATTTGAGACTTTTCCTTTTTTTCTATTAAAAAAATCCTAGGATTCTGATATATGTTTCCATAAAAAATTCTAGAAGTCTGAGATATATTTCTGATTTTTTCATTGACATGTTTTCTTAAGAGATATATGTATTTTGACTTCGAGTTTTTTTTGCTCTAGAAAGTCTCGCAGATTCTGAGACATTTTTTTTTTAGAAAAATTTCTTAGATATTAAATTTTTTCTATCAGAATTATCAGTTTTAATTTATTTGTTTCTATTGTATGTATTTATTTCACTTTTTAAATTGTAAATTTTTTACAATAAAATAAATTAGTAAAATTGCTTGAAAAAAATATTAAAAATTTTTATTTCAAAAGAACAGTTTAAAAAAATATTGATTGTTACAACTATATAACGCTTTTTAAAATTCGATCACTCTAACCAATGTCAATTTTAACATAAAAATATTCGGTTCTTATGATAGATATTTACCGGTAGAGACAACTGAATTGGCAGTAGAGGCAACTGAATATTGTGATAGTTGGTGCAACCGCAAAAATTCAGTTGGCAAACAATTCAGTTGCAACAACTGAATCTATTTTCTGTGTGTAGAAATCATATATTTTTTAGGATAATTTTTAAAATTAAGTGGCAAGTTGATACCATTTATTATTATCTTAGCACATAAATTGAAGAAAGGGTTATGGGTATTTCTATTGGGGTAATTTCTTTATTCTCATATTAAACTAATATATCGTCGAACTATATTCAATAAATGCCAACTCGAAAAAGCTTACTGTTCAGGAGAGCTAAAAAACTAGTTATTTCGCGTATTATTGCAAAAATAAACAATGTACCTTCCACAAGATGGTTTAAATATTCTAAACAATTTTTACCTATGCAAAAATTTTCATATTTTGCACTTGTTTGCATATTTTTCAGAGATGGCATTTATTACTATATCAAAAAACAAATATTTTTTTAGAGTTGGCATATTTTGTCGGAAAATAAAAATACATTTTTTTTTGAAAAATTTTTAAAATTTATTTTTTTTTGGTTTTTGTTATCCTTAGTACGGTAATTGCAAAAACTGAACAAAAAATTAAAAATCTTTGCATATTTTTAAAAGTTACTAGCTCCGAAAGCCTTTTAATCTCAGGGTGGTCAACTTTGGCACTCTGTAACTCACGCTGTATTGCAATAGGGTCACTCCAAACCAGCTATTTTGAAAGCTTATATCATTGACTTTATTTGCCCCATTCATAATATTTCAATCTGATAAATAGTTTGAAAATTACATAAATATAAGCATTTTTTTTTTTTTGCAAACACTATTTACCGATATTTTTAAAATGGCAATATCTCGAGAACCAGTCATTAGATATCAAAATCTTTACCAGATTCGTATTTAGCATGGCAAATGCAATAAGATATGTGGTCTATTTTTTTTTAAAAAAATTTTTGAAAAATTTTTGTAAATTTTCAATGGGAGTTGGCATTTATTTCCACCAAAAAAATATGTACTTTGAGTTAGCAGAATAACAAAAATGGATGTAAAACGACAACAAATTATTTTTTTGCTCTGAAATTTTTATGGCAGATAGGTATTACATAGGGGAGCTATTTGCCATCGGAAACTCATTTCCGTCAAATTTGAGTTGGCATATTTTGAATATAGGTTCACGATATGAATTATTAGGGGAAAATTCGATTTTCTTATGACAATTTAATAGTATTCTTATTAAAAAAAAGGGATTACGATAAATTTTATTTTAGTTTCTTAGTTTACAATTTATAAGGGTTGATTTCTCTATAGAAATTTAAAATGTTCTAAGAACATGAAAAAAGTTTATTCTAGCTTGAGGTCATTTTATTTTACCCATTATGAAGCTACATAATAAGTTCGCAGCTACTCGTACCTGTACCTGTGAATTCATAATTGTGAACACGAAATGACCTCGAACTAGAATAAACTCTTTTTCATTGCACAATTAAGAGGTTAAATAAAACACTTATTTTAATAATTTTAAATAAAAATTAAACAAACTTGATAAAATTTCTCTTACAAGTAGTACGAGAGAATTTGTCTTATATTCTCAAAGAAAAAACAAAAAACAAACTGAATTTAATATATGCCGACGACAAACATACAGGAATGAACCAAACTGCTTTCATATGATGTAAAGCTGGTCAAATTTCGTAATCATAGAAATTTTTTTATATTTGTATCTTACTACTTAGGTTAAAAAATTTTCTGATGATAGGAAAATTGTAAAATCCCCGAAACGATCGTCAATTCATTCCTAAAAATAAGCACATTTTTTGAAAGCAGAAACTCTATGATTTTTTTGTTGGGAGAATATCCTAATCAAACATCAGAAAACGGCTGGGCCGAATTGTCTATTATTTTTTTAAATGTTCTTTATAGCTCACCTTAGGTTTTAACGAAATGAAAATTTGTATGCCGACTTTTACTCCCAGTTGTTTCTTAAAACCAAAAATTTTAATAACTTGGGTTTGTAACTTGGATAATAATTCACCTCGTGGTGAATAAAACAGTTTTTCACCAGCTGGTGAATAAAAAGTAACATAATTATTTTTCAACAAAAAATTTTTTTTTTCGTCAAATTTTTTTTTTTCATCAATTTTTTTTTTTTCATCAAAAAATTTTTTTTTTTTTCATAATTTTTCTTTTTTTTCATAAATTTTTTTCCATAAATTTTTTTTTTTTTTATAATTTTTTTTATCATATTTTTTTCTCTCTCTTTTATCATTTTTTTATCAAGTTTTTTCATCAAATTTTTTTATCAAATTTTTTATTATCAATTTTTTTCTCACCAAAAATTTATTTTTTATATTTGTTTTTCATATTTTTTTTTTTTGACATCAAAAAAATTTTTCATTTCAGCGAAAAAATTCATCAAAAACTTTTTTTCAACAAAATTTTTTTTCACCAAAAATTTTGAGTTCATAAAATTTTTTTTAAGATAATTTTGGTTTTCGTGAAAAAAAAAAATATTTTTTTTTACCAAAACTACTTTTTCACCAAATCTAAGCTTTTCGCATTAAAATCTTCCATTTGTTTATCAAATGTACATAAAACAAGTGAGAGTGTTATATTCTTTGGTGCCGCATCTTTTATACTCTCCAAAATGTAAAAACACTTTTTTCACTTATTTTTGCACACAATTACGAAATGTACAGCTCTTTTGGTTTTTTAATGGGGTCCTCGACTGATATTTAAATTCGTTTTGCATGGAATAGCAAAGTAATATAACATTATTTTTTCTAAAAAAAACTTTGCTTTGGCAAGTACAACCAAATCTTCCGCAAAACATTATCATGATAATGTTTTCGCAGGCATTTTTTTTATGCTCGTAAAAGTCCACATAATTTTTTCCCCATTTCTATGCCAAATGCAGAAGAAAAATTGAATTTCTAAAAAATATAGACATTTCTACAATATTTTTTTTAATTTTGCACTATTGGGGATTTTAGAGGATAGATAGAGGGTTTTGTTTCTCAAAAATATTAAGTACATGAATGAAAATAATCAGATAGAGGGTTTTGCATTTTAATAACAATAAATTATTATGATTTCATTTACTACATCGGTAAATTTTAACGTAATTTATTAATAATAACGGCTCATAAATAATTCCGAAATCGCAGTTTTGGTCCACAGGTGCGGATTTTTAAGACAAAATTTTTTTTTGTAAAATTCGTCTCAAAAGTTGACAAATTGTTGAGTATGCTATGTAAAAAATACAGCATCCGGATTTTTAAGATTAAAATTTTTGTTTCATAATGTTCACACGCCATCCATATTTTGAGCCATATTTTTCAAAAAAGTCAAACAAGAATTTCAGAAAAAATTTTGTTGACAAATTCATGTGCAACATGCAAAAATTAGTATAAAAAAAACGTAATGCATGATGAAATTATTAAAAAAAAAAAAATATTTATAAATTAATTACTTGAAATCATAGAGGGTTTTGCATGTAGAAAAATTAATTGTGTAAGAGATAGAGATAACCAAAAATGCAAATAAAATAGCAAACAAAAATATTTTTGTTCTGAATTTTACACCATAGATGAGGGCCGTTTTACTGAATATTTTGCCATCAAAAAAGTAATTTTCGTGAAAATGGAAGATAGAGGGTTTTGAATGTAGGCCCTCAATATGTTAATATTTATAGTTTCTACTAGTGCCCCCCATTTCCCGGTTCTCGGTATTCCCGGGAATACCGGTATTCCCGGTTCTGATCCTGGTACCGGTTCTCAAAAAACAAAAAAAATACTAAACCATAAATTATTTAAATTACACCATTTAATCTGTGTTTCAGAAATATTTAGTTGTGTTTGTAAAATTATTTAAAAACCATGTAACTATTTTTTCTTAAATTCATAAAAAAATGGAAATGGTGTTTTTCACATGTTTTGTATGTTTTTTGGTAAAAGCAAAGATAAAATTTTAATTGTACAAAATTTTACAAAATATACTTACCGGTAGTCCCGGGAATACCGGTAATACCGTCAGAACCGGAACCGGGAATACCGGCATTCCCGGAAATTATTCAAGAACCGGGAAACCGGTACCATTTCCCGGTAATACCGAGAACCGGGAATACCGGTATTCCCGGTTCTACGGTACTGACCGTAGGCACTAGTTTCTACAGAATAAATTTAAACAGATTCCAACACTACAATTCTATTTCTAGCAATCTCAACCTTACCTCATACTTTCTTTCAACTTTTTTGTCTTTTACATTATTTCGCAAGAGTTACCAACATGATATGGAATTGCAGACACAAATGAAGGAATTTTCATTTTCTGTTTTGGAGACGTGCATAATGGTGGCATTTTTTGTCAGTAATTTTATTTGTTTTTTTCTGTAAGTACTGATCGCTCCGGGGTCTAATTATTAAATTTCTATTTAGCCTAATTCGCTCTGTATAAGAAGTATATAGTAGTTTAATAGATTCCGCTAAAACCCGGTATAAATAATTTCAAATCCGTGGTTAATGTTATGTACAGGGCAATGTTATGACCACACATCGTCGCCGATTAACTGCTGGCAATGTAAGTCCAACTATTCTGACATTGAAAAGAAAAATAATTGCTGGATTGTTTTGTATTCGCCTTAATCTCAAAGATTCTTGCTCTCCAAAAAAAAATAATTAAATTCATTGTGAATTCAAATAAAGTCCAAACACAAATTCACATAACAATCACAAGCAAATTTATTGAAATTTGGATTGAATTTTTTTTGTCAGGTCCGCTTAATTTTAATAAAAATTAACCAAACTCGATTTTCTAACAAATGTTGACACAACCCAGCAGAAATTTTGCTGAACTGGCAGCAGCTTTTGGAAAGGAATCCTGAGTCAAGTAGCGCTTCCAAACGTGCTGAATTCATGCATGATTCTCTAAGGCGATGTCCCACTTTAGAGCGCTAGTTGGATAGCCAGAAAAAGTGCTCTTAAGATGCTTAAGATGAATTCATGTACCTTTTTATATCTAATTTAAGCAGAATAAAGATGAAACTCCCATCATATTCAAAAAAAAAAATCCAATTATATTTCGAATATTTCAATTTATATTTCAGAAATTTCCATTTATATTTCAGAAATTACCATTTATAACTAAAAAATGTTCAATTACATTTCAAAAATTTTCAACTATATTGGAAATTTTTGAAATATAATTGGAAATTTTTAAATATAATTGGAGATTTTAAAATATGATTGAACATTTTTTGTAATATAATTTGCATTTTCTGAAATTAAAGGTGTACTCAATTTTTTTTTTTCATTCAAAATGTGTTAAAGGTGTTATGATTGAAGCACTCTTTTCAGCGTTGATTAATGCGCAAAAATTATGCAGTCAAATCATGTGTCTTTGTCCAAAACTCATGGTTTTTCATTCAAAAAGTATTAAATATATTAAATGGGAAAGCATGTGCGAAATTGTATCGAAATGTAATTTTATATTTTAAGTTTTATATAAAAAATCTTAACAAAAAACTAAAATTTTTCCCCTTAATTTTACTGCATCCTCAAGAGCGCTCTTTGGATGCGCTTCGGTATGCTATAAAAAGATGCTGTGTCGCCAAAATCTCGATATATTTTTGCTGGGAAGTCTTCTTATAATGAATAATTTTATATATTGTTAACAAAAAAGTAGAAGTTTTTTTGGCTAAAATGTAAAAAAATATACTACTAATAGCTTTAAGTACACCATTTTTCATTAAATAATTATAAGAGTTTTTTTTTTTAATTTTTGCTGGAAAAAAATAAATCCCGCCAACGACAACCTCAAGTACATACGAGTATTTTTTTATTACGCAGTTAATTTAAAAGTAAAATCTAATAAAAATTAACAGTATTTTTTTTTTTCAACTTTTTCATACTTTTTGTCTTTTGCCATTAAAAAAAGTTTAAAGCAACTCAAATGAATACTAAATTTATGAAATTCTTAATATTTTTTTTTTGTGTTTTTTGATATAAAACAAAAACGAAGCAACCATAATAAGATGTAAAAAAAAATAAATATAAAAACAAAAAAAAATAAAATAAAGGAAAATATGTGGAAGTAATAAATACTCTAAAAAAGCATAATAAATAAAGTAATAATAACATTTTTATTACAAACCTGAAAAGTAGACATCATAACAATAAGCGAATAGATTTTAAACCTTAAACTGGATAAATGCGTAATAAAAATTATTTGAAAAAAATTTGAATTTCAAATACAGCTGTGTTCAGAATAATAGGAGTAAAATTTAGCAGATTTCAAGGAAATGTTGGTTTTATCAATAATTTGGCTCAATAAAATCTTACCCTAAAAAAAAAACCTTGTTGTAAATGTGTCGTAATCCCATTTTACCAATAGTTGGCAGTTTTCCTTGTTTTTTAACAATTTTAAAATGTTGTCTAATTTTAAAAATGTTGCAGGACGCAACCTCAGTTTGACTATAAAGCTACCGACTAACAAAAGAGAAAATAAGAATTACTGTTTTAATTTTCTTAAAACCAAAATGGTTTGTAACTTCGATTTGTAACTTGGATAAAAATGCAACTGCTGGGAATAAAATCGTTTTTACCAGCTGGTGAATAAAATGTAACATAATTATTTTCATCAAACATTTTTTCTTAATCTTTTTTTCTTTAAATTTTTTTTTCATTAATTATTTTTTTCATCAAATTTGTTTTTTTTTATCAATTTTTTTTTTTTTTTAATTTTTTTTTTCATCAAATTTTTTTTTCTTCAATTTTTTTGCATAAATTTTTTTTTATCAAACTTTTTTTTAAATTTTTTTTCATAATTTTTTTTTCATACATTTTTTTTATCAAACTTTTTTTTCATCAATTTTTTTTACGTCAATTATTTTTTTTAGCAATTTTTTTTTTTCATTAACTTTTTTTTTCATAATTTTTTTTTGTTTCATCAAACTTTTTTTCCATCATTTTTTTTTTTGTGTCTTAGAAATGGATAAATCTATATATATAAAAATGGATGTATGTATGTAAGTATGTGGGTATGTATGTATGTATGTATGTATGTATGTATGTATGTATGTATGTATGTATGTTCCGTATGGACTCGAAAACGGCTGGACCGATCTTGATGAAATTTTCAGGGAATATTCAGAATAGCCTGGGGAGTAACACTGTCAAGTCGGATTTTTGATTTTCCGTCTGTGGGCGGAGGGGCGTGGCAAAATCCAATTTTGTATTCCACCACTAATGACATCTATATATAAAAAACGGATAGACCGATTTTGATGAAATTTATATCAAATAGTACTAACTGAGTACTCACTATGTGCCAAATTTGAGCGTTATCGGACAAAGTAGCGTAAAATGGCATTCAGATTTTTAGTTTTTTGAGTGTGGGCGGAGGGGCGTGGCAAAATCCAATTTTTACATTGCACCACTAATGATATCTATATATAAAAAACGGATGGACCGATTTTAATGAAATTTACACCAAATATAGTACTAACCAGGTACTAACTATGTGCCAAATTTGACCGTGATCGGACAAATGGGCGTAAAATGCAATGCTTTTTTGCCAGTGGGCGGAGGGGTTGGCAAAATCTAAATTTTACATTGCACCACTATTGACATCTATATATAAAAACGGATGGAGCGATTTTAATGAAATTTAAACAAACTATAGTACTAACCAATTACTAACTATGTGCTAAATTAGAGCGTGATCAAACCAATGGGCGTAAAATGCCATGCCCCTTTGTATTGAATTGAATGTTATTTCTGCATGCTCCACAATAACGCAAAAACTGTTGATTTGATTTTAATTAAATTTTCAGCACTGATAGTATTAACCGAGTGCGGAACTATAGGCCATGTTATACTACGATTGGAAAAGGGGCGTACAATGCCACGCACCTTTGTACTATACTGGACATTGTCTGCCTGTTTCGCAATCACACAAAAACAGCTGAACCGATTCTCTTGACATTTTCACTACATACAGTGCTACCCAAATGCATATGTAGGCCATATAAGATCGTTATTGGAAAAAGGGATCAAAATTGCAACGCCCTTAGTACTATACTGACCACGATTGAAAAAAGAGTCCAAAATTTACAAGCCCCTTTGTTTTATACTGAACGTTATATCTGCCTGTTTTGAAATCACGCAAAAACGGATAAGCCGAATCTGTCACTACTGATAGAACTAACCGAGCGGGAACTGTAGGTCATATGTATAGCGCGATTCGGCAAAAGGGTTTACAATATCACTCCGGTTTTTCATAAATAAAAAGTTATTTCCTCCTCTTTCGCAATCACACAAAAACGACAAAACGGATGTCAATGAAATTTGCAGCACAGATAGTACTAATCGAGGATTCAGCATGGAACTATCACGATTCGATAAAAATGCTTTAAATTACACACCCCTTTGTACTATACTTAACGTTATGTCTGTCTGTTTCGAAATCACGCAAAAACGGCTGAACCGATTTTGTTGAGATTTCTCTATAGATAGTGCTAACTGAGGGTGGAACCAAAGGTTACTAGCTGGGCCCGGACCCGTGCTTTAATTTTGTCCGACACTATATTTAAATTAAGTTGCAATATAAGACAGTTTTTTTGTTAGGGCCAGCAACGCGGACCGGGTATAGCTAGTAATATATAAACTTAGGGGGTCCTCGACCGATATTTCAATTCGTTTTGCATGGAATGGCAAAAAATTCGCAGGCTCTTTTTTCTTGTAATTTTACAAATTTCCAAAATTTTTTACAAAAAAACTAGTAAATTTAGGAGAATTTCTTGAAAGTCTTATTGCGCGGAGGTAGTAAAAAATTTAGTAAAGTCACGAAAACTCCTTCGCGTCAAAAAAATTGTAAATTTAAAATTTTTTTGGTAAAAAGCTTGTAAAATTACCAAAATAATGCTAAAAAGCGTAAAATAATAAGGAATTCTTGTCAAAACGGAGGTAACAAAAAAAAAGTTAAAAATTTTTCTTGTCATTTTACAGAGTTTTTTTTTTTTTTGAGTGTATAAATTACATTTTTGGGCAAATAACGGATTTTTTGGTGTCGTGGCATCCTTTAAGATAACTATTAGTCTGTTATGAAACCTTACCGATCTAGGACGTCTTTAACCCACATTGACTGAGGGTCAAAAATAACCGCTGCACAGAGGGCCAGCCAGATCGATTTCCGGCCAAAAGTCCTTATATTCAATTCTTAAAAAATAACTATACCAATTTGTTGGACATATATAGGAGCTGGTTTCCTGAACTTATCTTTATGATCCAACTACACCATTTCCTTCGACAGGTCTTCAAAGTTAAAAAAGTTGAAAAAAAAAATTTGTAACTGGTGGTACTTTTTTATTTTTTTTTACACATTTCTATTGCTAATGACCAACTTTTGATTTGCAGGGTTCACCCTTATATATTAACCTTTTTGACGAAAATAATATGGAAAAATATAACTTATTTTATTGACAGCAATTCGCGTTTTTGTGAAAATAACTATGATTTTTTAATTATTGACTTCGCGCCGAAAAAATCCTCAGCGATCCTCAGTTCGATACAATCAGTCTATATTTTTTCTTATATAGAATAGATCCATATGTTTCGAAAAAAGTTGCCCAAACTTGCTCGAAATGATAAATGGCGAAATTACAGCTATATATGCAGTGGTCCGAGATTTGTTTTTAAAAAAATAATTTAACCCAAAATAATGTTTTACGGCTTGATTATTTTTTTTGTCGTCAGAGAGTGCCTTAAGTGTAGGAAAAAAAAATTATCTACATTTCTATTTTTTTGTAGAATTATGGAAAATTTCAGTTACACCATTTCCAATTAAATTTAAAGATTTTTTTATTGAATTTCCAAAATAAAGAAAAAAAAGTGAATAATTTGTCGTCACCATTTCCAAAAGCTTTTCTGAAACTAAGTAAGTCATTTACACCATTTCCATATTTATATCAAATATAAAAAAAATATATATAAAAATTATGTGCGTAGATTTAACTTCAGACATTCTTAATACTCTTAAAAATAATTTTTTGTTATATCAGACAAAGTTAAAAATTCTAGCCACCATATTGTTTCCGTCATATTGAATTTTATCAGTTCGATTTTAAGATAACAGACCCGGAAATTTACTAGGCCACACTTTCAGCTAGCTTCAACAAAGAAAAGGAATATAACTGTTTTTTAATTACTTGTAACAAAGTTTACTAAGCATATCTAGTCCGCCATTTTGTTTTTCAAAATTCACGTCAGTAATTCTTATTCAGTAACTCCAAGACCCCCTTAAAACAAAATTTGAGTTAAATCGGCCAATTATTAAAAAAAATTGTACGCCATATTGGACTTTTTTAGTTTTTAAGTTAAATTTTGAAATCAACGTCCCGAAATACTCTAGAAGCACTTTTTCAGCCGAATCCAACAACGATAAAGACTTTTGGCCGGAGATGGATCATTCTTTAAACTTTAAGAGGCATATTTAGTCCGCCATTTTTTTTGTCAAAATTCGGAGTAACAATTCTTTTTCAGTAACTCCAAGACCCGCATAAAACAAAATTTGAGTCCAATCCGACAATTTAAAAAAAAAATTGTCCGCCATATTGGATCCGCCATTTTGATTTTTTTTAGTTTTTATCTAAATTTTGAAATCAGCGACCTCGAATGCCCCTAGAAGCAAATTTTCAGGCGGATCCAACAACGATAAAGACTTTTGGCCGGAATTGGATCATTCTGGCCCTCTGTGCGCTGCAGAAAATTTTAATTTGAGAACTTAAACTTTATGCTATAAACAAGTACAACATGGCTTCTGTTTTTGACCCCAACTATAATTTAGTATTTATATATTATCTTTAAAAAACATTAACCCTCTTTGGTAGGGGGTAAAAAATTACCGATTCAATATATATTTTGTTGAAATCATAAAATGGACTTCTTTGCAAAAAATGCCAATTTTGAAGCTCAAAGTGTGGCTCAAACTCCGATCGGGGTTACATTTAGCATGTGAGTTACCCTTAGAGGACGGACACTTTTGGCAGGTATTAGAATTTGATCAGAGAAAAATCCCAATACTCACTCTTATTTTACTCCTATTATTCTGAACGCAACTGTATACATTTACTGTATGTCAGGTGCGACAAAAAAAATAAATTTAGTGCCAAGCTTTAACCCCCTAGTTGCACGGGTCCAAATTGTTCCATTTGGCTAAAAATATTTTAAAACTTTTCAAGGTTAAAATATAAATCCCACCAAAAAGTATTTTAGTTTATTATGCTTTATTTATATTTATACCCTACACCTCTCTGTGGCTTATAATGAGATTGTGCTGATATTTGTAACTACCACAAATATATCACCTAAAAGTATATTAATCGACTCATAATCCGTCTGAAATAAGAAGCTTTTGAAGTTTGGCATATATATATGGGAAATTCCACGCCAAATCGGACACTTTGAAAAAGTTTTTTTTTAGATTTTCCCAATTTGCTAACAGTTTTTAGTACCCTTCGAAAACTCCTTCGTAGTAAATTTTCAGATTTTTTTGATGACCCGTTCAAAAGATATCGAATTTTTAAAAATTGGAAGTTGTTCCTTTACTCAAACTTCTTTTACTCATAACTTCTTCAATAATAGCTCAAAATTCAATTTTGTTTTTCAAAATTTTTTTTTTTTTTCGTACCAAATACCAAAATATTCTTAAAAGCGCTCTAGTAGTATGCGATTTTTAAGTTTTAAAATTTAAATCTCATTTTTAAAAATGTTTGTACTCTTCGATTTTTTTTTTGAATTTTTTTTTTTGTAAAACTTCAATCGATTCTACAAATTTTTTGCCCAGGAGGATCTTGGGATAACGATTATTACTATTTTTTAAAATTTTTTGAAAAAATTTTATTGTAATTTTCCAATCTTAAAACCATTTCTACTGCTCCAATGGTGCGTTATAGAGGGGTCATATATAAGACTGACGCCCATTAATTTTTACGTCTTAACATTTCTTTGGAACAAACTAATACCCTATCTACAATAAGGGGGCTACCACACAAAATTAAATTTTTTAAAATTTGCTCCAACCGCTCTAACTGCCTTAATAGTGCCCTTAGAGCAATCAAATGTATGACTGACCCACAATATTTTTTTGGTCCAAACATTTTTTCTGAACACACCTACTCTCTATCTTTAACTGTTAAGGCGGTCCCCATACATTTTTATTTTTATTTTTTAAATTTGTTTTATTTAATCAGCTTCTACCGGTCCAATGGTGCATCCGAGAGTGGTCATTAGTGAGACCGACCCCCATTTATTTTTACCCTACAACATTTTTTTAAAACACACATACTCCCTATCTCCACTCCCTAAGTAGGCTCCCATACAAATAACAGTTGGAACAAATTTTATAAACATGTAATTTTGAATGAAAGCCTACTTAGGGAGTGGAGATAGGTCGTAGGTATGTTTTAAATATTTTACACTAACTTAAGATTTTTCCAACAACACTGTTGTAGGGTATTTTAGGATAGATCTTAGCTCACTTAAATTTTCCGATTTTTTTGTTGGATT
Organism: Pegoplata infirma; assembly: GCA_963921195.1. NCBI lineage: Eukaryota > Metazoa > Arthropoda > Insecta > Diptera > Anthomyiidae > Pegoplata > Pegoplata infirma. Next base: position 228,181,744 of record OY992536.1, on the reverse strand, counting down.
TTGTTTAATATTACTTTCATATTGTTGCTTATTGCTCACCTACTAACAATGAGTCAGTGTTGCCAGTTGTTTATTTTTTAAACGAAATTCCCAGAATTTATTTACGCTAAAATCCCCAAAAATTGTTTTTGTTTAAAATTATTGAAAACCTTTATAAAAAATTTAAAAGGACAATAGTTTAAAAAAATACGATTTTTTTTTATTTATAAATTGATTAAACATTTTTGGTAAAAAAAAAATTGAGATGGTTTTCATTTTTTGTAAAAATGATACATAACAATGATGCTGAATACGAAAAGGTAATTAAAAACTTTAAAAGTTGAACAGTTTTTGAGGTATTGCTAATTTTTCAAGTGAATTTCATTGGTTTAAGTTTTTAATTAAAGGTACCCAGGCAGAAACTGCCAACCGTTCCAAAGAAAAAGGCTCGGCAAAGCACTTAATTTTTTGTGTAGAAGGTAGTATGAATTCGAAAAAGTGCTTTCCAAGCGCTTTGCCAATGTTTTTCTATTTAAATCCGTTCAAAATATAAATTTTTTATTAAAATTTATTAATTTTCATAACAATTGGAATGTTTTTTATTTCCCTGCAGGATTAGTGGCCGGTCCTTGATAGTTCTCATGATATGTCACTTATACATAATGACCCACATATTACAAACTTGACACCTTTTAAATAAAAATACCTGTTTCTTTCGTGAGGAAGTGTCTTAAACTTCGGATATGAAATGTCACTGGACCTATCCCTTTGGAAAACAACCCGTTTCGGTTCAATACACCACTTTTTTTCGGGACTTTTTAAAAATTTTTCCTAAAAGCATTTTTAATAAATTTTTTATTCCAAATCGCAAAGAAAACGGAAAACAAAATTTTCCAGGAAAATATTTCAAAGTTTGTCGAAATTTTTTTTATCCTAATAAATTAATCAATTTTTTATCCTAATTTAATAAATTTCTTTATTCAAATAAACACACAAAAAATTTGTGTCTTATGGACTTATACAATTTAGATACGTCCCATTTTTTTGTTCTAAAAGTGCTATAATAGTACCATATTTTTAGTTTTTAAAGCGCTTTCAAAGCGCTTTAAAATAGCAACGGCATATTGTTTACCGTGGTTATCATTTTGGACGCTGGGAGAGTACTAAACTGTGATGCTTTCCCAGCACTCAAGCGACCATAAGAAGTACTTTGCCAGCGCTCCCCCGTTCGTATTTTTCTGCCTGGGTATTCAAATGCTTTATTAATTCTGTCTACAATATTTTAACATGATAATGTTTTTAGGCTGGTGTCTAATTTTAAAAATGATGCAGGATGCCACCCCAATTTGCCTTTTATTTGCATTTTCTCCCAAAATTATGTTTTTGTGTTCTCTTCTAAAAAAACTGTCAAACCTTGTGAAGGGTATCGTGTTTTGTTTTTTCTTAAAAGAACTGCCATATAAAGTGAAAAAAGTCACACTTTTTGCCCTGTATAAAATCACGAGGTTGAAATTTCCTTGTAAAACAGCTGACTTTTTCTGACTTTTTTTGTTAGAACAGCTGTTAAAAACAGGGCTGTATGTTGTGTTCTATTCTACACCATTTCAATTGTATTTCAGAAATAATCGATTGTATTTCAGAAATTATCAATTGTGTTTCAGAAGTTACCAATTGTATTTCAATTGTATTTCAGAAATTATTAATTGTATTTCAGAATTTATCAATTGTATTTTAGAAATTATCAGTTGCATTTCAGAATTTATCAATTGTATTTCAGAAATTATCAAATGTATTTTAGAAACTAACCTTTGTAAAACAATTGAAAATTTCTGAAATACAATTGATTGATAAATTCTGAAATTCAATTTACAAATTCTGAAATACAATTGCACTCAAAAAAAAAGTGAACTAAAATCTGGGAAAATTAACAAAATTTTTGAGAAAAAGAGGGAATGATTTGGCTCCAAAGATTTTCTTTCTTGGTTTTAGTTCATAATTTTTCCAAAAATAAGGTGTTGAAGCGACTTCAACTATTTTTATTTTTATTTTATTTTATTCAATTTTTATTACTTTCATTTAATTTGTTCCATATATATTTTTCTTTTTTTTCACATAATTTTTGCTCAGTGTATGGGAAAACTACTGTAGAGCTTTTTTGTTTCTCTCTTTTTTTTTAATAACTTGTAACTCTTTACAAGTTAGTTAGTTTTTAGTTACTTTTAACCCACAGCAAGAAGCTGATCTATTTGTAAAAATTAAAAGTACAAACAGCAAGAAGCTGAAAAATAAATTGTTTAGTTCTAAGAAGAACTCCCGGCCTTTTTATTTAAATAGAAAAAGGATAAATCCCACCTGGGTTCATAAACGAACCCACATTTTGGTCCTTCGAAAAAATTCTAGGAAGGCCTAGAATAGGAAAACCAGCGACATCATCAAAGGTTAATCAAAACCTAACGAGTCATTGAGTTACGTAAGTGGCAGTGTGTCTGCACAACGGCATAGACAGGAGAATTTGTCTACCAGTCGGCGATTGTTCTACCGTAACAACGATTCCAGCATTAAAAGGATTTGCTCCACCGTAGCAACTATATATCATCAAAAGCCTGGAGGCTGCTTCCGTGGCCAACAACAAAAAACGTCATTACCGGCGTGGAAGGTGCAACCGGCACGAGATAACCAACAACAATACTTTTCTGCATCATTGAAGTGTACAACAAGGGCATCCAACAAAGAAAGGAAATAACTGGGTATGTACAGAGATTTAATTTATTTAGTGCAATTGGTAGGGTTTATTTAAAAAGTGTGAAATTGTATTTAAAACATGGTTAAGAGTGCATAAATAACGATTTTAAACATAATTATCGTGAAAGTGTAACATAACCTAACAGTTTTGCAAAGTACCACAATCGGTAAAATCGTACCCCAAGTACCAACACTGATAATAACTAAAAGAAAAAAAAAACACACACACTCTTACAAACAAGTAAAATAACTACAGGTTATAAAATTGGCGCGTTAATTATCAACAATAGCGCAACCGCTTTGACAAATAAGACCACATTATAAACATAAATGAAAGAAGAGGATAGAATGTACGTATGTATAAATCCAATTGAAAAATAAATGGGTTCCACATATTTGTATGTATTGTATTGCTGACTACTGTCTACTGTTGTAAAACAGAAACAACGAGTAGAAAAGAAAAAATTAAAACATACAACTGTCTTTTTCACACAATTATTTCTTATAGTAATAATATCCACACAAAGCTCACTTGTCTTTATCCAGCATTGTAGGGGTTGAAAATTCCTACTGGAAAAAACAAGACAACAAGTGATGCAATTAAATTAGCACACAAGATCAAAGAAGAACAAGAAAATAAACAGAAAGTTAAGGAAAAAAAGTGCGGAATTAATTTTTTGTAATTAAAAAGAAATTAAACACCGAAATAAATAAATAAAAAGTAAAAAAAAAAAAACTTAAGAATATGCCGTGGAAAAAAGAGTATAAATTTGGACCACAATATACGGTGAGTGTGCTTAAATATTAAGAAAAAATAAAAGAAATAAAGAAGGGAAATTTGTTGTGTGGCGTCTTATAAATAAACGCATTAAGGTGGCTCGCTTTCGGTGGTCTGAAAATTAAAAACAAAAAATTAATGACCAAACATATTTTCGATTTGGAAAATAAAAAAATTCCAAAATTTTGTGAAAAAGGAAAGCAAAAGTGGTGAAAAAATTTAATAGAGTGGTGCGGAAAAATTAAAGTGGACTGAAAATTTAAAAAACAATTAGAACGAAATTTTTTGAATTTGAAAATTTTTTTTTATTGGAATTTTTTTTTTTTTGTGAAAAAAAAAATAGAGTGGTGTGAAAAAACTCATTAAGGTAGCCCGAAAATTTGAAAATAAATAAAGACGAAATTTTTGGAGTTTAAAATTTTTTTTTATTGAAATTTTTTTTTGTGGAAAAAAAATTGAGTGGTCCGAAAAAGAAAATTTTTTATTAAGGTGGCCCGAAAAGTTAAAAATAGATAAAAACAAAAATCTTTTTTTTGGTTTGGAAAACTTTAAATACCAAAATTTAAGAATTTTTTTTTGGAAATTATCAAAATAGAGTGGTCCGAAAATTGAAAAAAAGGTGTCCCAGTAAATATAAGGTGATTAAAAAAAAAAAAATATTTTTTTTTTTGTTCTATGTTTGGTTTGGAAAATTAAATTTAAAAATCATAAAATTAGAGTGGCGCAAAAATTGAAGTTTGTAATTCTGAAAAATTTACGAAAATTAAGTGAAAAGTGGCCTACCGTTGCCATTCAAAGCTAAATATAATTTATCAACTTAGAAAGAATTTCGAGTATTAATCGGCCTACCGTTGCCATTGGAAGCTTGAAAAAGAAAAACATTTTTTTTTGATCAGATTAAAAATATTTGGTGTATTTTGCAGCCTGCCGTTGCCATTACTTTAACAGCTGTCTGGTTTATTATTTAAAAAATTTTCGTTGGGTTTTAAACAAAAGGAAAAATGGTCACAAAAAAGAAGTGCAAGACTGACATTCAGCAAGTGGTGAGCTTTTGCACAGCGTTTGATAAACTTTCTCCGGAGAATTTAACAAACGAGCTTTTAGAGGTGAAGCAAACGGAGTTAGAGCGTAGATGGCTCAATATGTTAACGACGTTTGACAAGTTCAGTGCGGGGGAAGAGAAGGTGAAAGATGAAGACGAAATCTTAGAGGAGATGACAACCAGGTACGAAGAGGCTTGCGAGCAATACCAGCTGGTCAAGGCAAAAATTGTGTCCAGTTTAAAAGAAAAGGCTCCCGAAGCAAAATCAACAGTTGATCGGCGGTCAGCACTCAAACTCCCTGCGGTCGAAATAAAAACGTTTGAAGGAGGTTTCGATAAATGGCCAGCATTTAGGGATATGTTTATGGCGGTAGTAGGAAATGAGCCTACAGTTGCTCCAGCCCATAAATTATATTATTTGCACAGCAAAACAAGGGGGGAGGCCTACCAGCTCATTAAAGAATATGAGTTGGTAGATCATAATTTTGAGTTAGCTTGGCAGGCGTTGACAGCACGATACGAAAACAAACGTATTCTAATCAACAATCAAATCAAGAGAATTTATGGGGTACAAGGCCCTCAAAATGAAACATTGAAATTTTTACGATTGCTTCAAAATACAGTGAACGATGGGTTAGCAATTATAAAATCGTTTAAAGTAGAAGTTGCAAACAACGACCCCTTCCTTATGCATATCTGCACTTCAAAGCTCCCTGAAGAAACTTCGCGTGAATGGGAAACCTCGCTTACAAACCACAAGGAGTTACCTACTTGGGAACAATTAAACAAATTTTTATCTGACCGAATAGAAACGTTAGAAACATGTAGTAGCTTGCGAAAGCAGTCCGGCCGCGACAATAATTCTAAATCGCAAGTATTTTATTCTTCTACGGAACCAGAAAATAAAAAAATTATTTGCAAGAAATGCCAGCAAAGCCATCCCTTGCGCTTTTGTAAACATTTCAAAAGCTTAGCCGTAAACGATCGCATTAAATACGTATATGCAAATAAAATTTGCGCAAATTGTTTTTCACCAAATCATTTTAAAACAAAATGCCCCAGTTCCAGTAGTTGCATCAAATGTAATAAACGACATCACACGATGTTACATCTTGAAGAGGAGCAGCCGAAGAAAAATCCAGTTAGACGGGCGTCGTCACAACAGAATCGTAGAGATGATGAAAAACCAAGCGGGTCTGGAACCCAACGCAACGCCACGTCTTCCAACCATAATTTGACGAGGGATGCCACTACCGGTGCAAATGAAGTCGACGCAGTGCAGGTCAACTTGACCCAACATAGCGGTACAACAATTCTGCCTACGGCTTTGGTACACGTAGAGCATTTAGGTGAAAGATTTACAGCGCGAGCGTTAATCGACACTGGGTCGACAAGAAGTTTTCTACTGAAACGAGTTCAACAAAATTTGGCGATTCCTTTAGAGCCTTATCGAAGCGAAATTTCCGGATTTGGCGACACCGTGGTGGGCAGTTCCAAGGGAAGATGCTACATAACAGTGAAATCCAGAATTTCAAATTTCAAAATAAAAATGCAAGCGATTGTTGTGCCAACGTTGGCACATTTTATGCCTTCCCGACCTATTTCGGTACACAGTTTGGGAAAATTGAAAAATCTCAAGCTCGCCGATCCCTTTTACTACAAACCAGCAGCAATTGAGATGATTATTGGGAGTGACTACTTGCCCTTTATAAATCTTGGTGGTGTAAAAATGAACATTGAGAACAATCTCGAAGCGCGGGAATCCCACTTCGGCTGGTACTTGATGGGACCTGAACCCTCTACAGAGGTCCAGTCTTTTCATACCATCGTACAACCTTCTCGCGATATAGCTCTACATGAGCAATTAAAACAATTTTGGGAGATTGAGGAAACCGAAAAAGGGAAGTTCCAGTCCGACAGCGACCTTTTTTGTGAAGAATTTTTTAAGCGTACAACTATTAAGCAATCTGATGGGCGATATGTTGTACGGCTCCCGTTTAAAGAACAGTACCCCCAGGATATATTTTTGGGTCCATCGCGGAACATGGCACTCGCCCAATACCACCGCATGGAGAAAACTTTGGACAAAGCACCAGAATTCAAGGCCCAATATACTGAGGTGCTACAATAGGGGTGGGATAGTGCACGAGTTTTCGATTTCGACACGCTAGAACCGCTTATTTTGTGAGGTTCGTAAAAAAAATGCATGCGCCAAAAAATGGGGCAGATCGGATAGGATCTAGGGGTCGCTCATCGGGGTCAAAGTTGGGCGTAGAGGGGAAAAAATCCACAAAAAGGCCCAAAACTCCCCTGGTTTTGCTCCTAGAGGGGTCAAATGTGAGACCGGCCCCCATTATTTTTTCCCCCTGAACACTTTTGCCAAACATACCTAAGCCCTATCACCAATCCCTAAGGGGGGTCCCATACAAAGGTTCAATTTTTAAAAAATCTTGCTCCTACCGCTCTAGCTGTCCTAGAAGTCACCCTAGAGGAATCAAATGTATGACCGACCCCCAATATTTTTTCAACCCCAACATTTTTTTAGAACATACCTACCCCCTATCTTCAATCCTTAGGGTGGTCCCCATACATTTTTTTTTTATTTTTTCTTAAATTGTCATATTAAATCAGCTCCTACCGGTCCAATGGTGCCTCCTAGAGGGGTCATTATCAAGACCAACCCCCATTAATTTTTAGCCCCCAACACTTCTTCTGAACATACCAATTCCATATCTCCAATTCCTAAGGGGTCTCCCACACAAAACGACATTTTTGTAAAACTTGCTCTCACCGCTCTAACTATCGCAGGGGTGACCCTAGAGAAGTTAAATATGTGACCGACCCCCAATATTTTTTCAGCCCCAACATTTTTCCCAAACAAACCTACCCTCTATTTTAAATCCTTAAGGGTGTCCCCACACATTTTTTTTATTTTTTAATTTTTTTTATAAAATCTGCGCCTACCGCTCCCATTCTGCCTTTTATGAACGGTAAATGCAGACTGACCGCCATTAATTTTTGCCCCCTACATTTTTTCTGAACATACCTACGCCGTATTTCCACTTTGTAGGGGTGCTCCCCTGGGGAAAACTAAATTAGTAATGTATGTAGAGAAGTCAAACGTATGACCTGCCCATATATTTTTTTAAGCCAAAACATTTTCTTCAAACATACCTACCCTCTATCTTCAAGGTGTTACCCCACAATTTTTTTATTTATTTTATCGAGAAATCCGAGGTCTTTAATTTGTAATTTAATACTAACTTTTGTTAAGCGTAAAAAAATATTTTTTTTAACTTGAAAATAATAAAAAATGATAAATAATATAACTATAAATCAAATTAATTTATTTTTATCGTGTGATGGATATTGTTTCCGATTTTCGGCCACGACCTGAAGCAAAACTATTTTTTCCTCCTCGTTACGGCACAACACATTGTTATAGTCTTCTATTAATTTTACGCCTCTTTCGGCAGCGTCGTTGACAACATGTAATTTACGTAATATTTGCAGCGCTCGCTGGTAGTCCTGACGATTTTCCCAAGTATTTGGATCGGAAGCAATGAAATTTGTTGTTATTCCGAAGCGTGCAAAAAACTTTGGAGCCTCAGGCGTGACGTAGTGGCTTAAATCAGTTTTCATGAGTTCTTGATTCACTTGTTTCGATGCCATGTTAATTCTTTTCACACCTTCGAATCCAACAACATGTACTGGAGGATTACAATCCTTGTTGCCACTGTCGCCGCTATCCTCTGAGGCATCTTCTTCCCCGATATCATCGTTTTCTTCTTCCTCGCTGTCTTCGTTAGACGATTCGTCCATCTCATCGTCAGATAACTCTTCCTCCAATTCCTCTTTCTCTTCTTCAAATATACGAATTGCATTCGACATTTTTCGTTTTATTTCACAAGAGATATTCGGATCAAATAGTGCGAGAGCAACAGCTTTGCCACTGAGATACCAGAGATGTCCACAGAATCTCTTGACCAATCGTTGCGACAGAATCTTATCAATTGAAGAATAATTGGCAATCGCTTTCAAAAAATTCAAATCATTATTTGGAGCTTCTATTGCTTTGGTAGCGCTAAACCAAGCTTTTACGTAAGTTGTTATGATGAAAACGGTCACATCAAGAAGTGCATTTAATTCTTTTGTGGCCAAACCGATATATTTTCGGAACAAAAACATTTTTAGGCAATATATGCCTTTTGCCATCCATCGAGCATGACTGATGGGTTCTGGTGGGCTAAAATGCTTATTAGGAATATTTTCGCCAAGGTATAATAAAACAATTTCAAGAAACTCCTTGTAGTCGTCTCTGGGTTGCTTTTCTTTTATTTCAGCCCAACAAAACAACTTGATGTCAGTTTGGACTTGAGCTGGTATGTTGCCTGCCACTTCCTCATCTTATATGCCAAGACTGTACGGTTTGTCTTTTATATTTTCCCACTGCTCTTTAAAACGAGCAAACATTAGCACTCCTGGTCCAGACGTTTTGCCGAATTTGGTTTCAAACACTTAGTTTTCCCCAGGGGAGCACCCCTACAAAGTGGAAATACGGCGTAGGTATGTTCAGAAAAAATGTAGGGGACAAAAATTAATGGGGGTCAGTCTGCATTTCCCGTCCTTAAAAGGCACAGTGGGAGCGGTAGGCGCAAATTTTATAAAAAAAATTTTAAAATAAAAAAAATGTGTGGGGACACCCTTAAGGCTTAAAAATAGAGGGTAGGTTTGTTTGGGGAAAATGTTGGGGCTGAAAAAATATTGGGGGTCGGTCACATATTTAACTTCTCTAGGGTCACCCCTGCGATAGTTAGAGCGGTGAGAGCAAGTTTTACAAAAATGTCGTTTTGTGTGGGAGACCCCTTAGGAATTGGAGATATGGAATTGGTATGTTCAGAAGAAGTGTTGGGGGCTAAAAATTAATGGGGGTTGGTCTTGATAATGACCCCTCTAGGAGGCACCATTGGACCGGTAGGAGCTGATTTAATATGACAATTTCAGAAAAAATAAAAAAAAATGTATGGGGACCACCCTAAGGATTGAAGATAGGGGGTTGGTATGTTCTAAGAAAATGTTGGGGTTGAAAAAATATTGGGGGCCGGTCATACATTTGATTCCTCTAGGGTGACTTCTAGGACAGCTAGAGCGGTAGGAGCAAGATTTTTTAAAAATTTAACCTTTGTATGGGACCCCCCTTAGGGATTGGAGATAGGGCTTAGGTATGTTTGGCAAAAGTGTTCAGGGGGAAAAAATAATGGGGGCCGGTCTCACATTTGACCCCTCTAGGAGCAAAACCAGGGGAGTTTTGGGACTTTTTGTGGATTTTTTCCCCTCTACGCCCAACTTTGACCCCGATGAGCGACCCCTAGATCCTATCCGACCTCCCCCATTTTTCGGCTCATACACTTTTTTTACCAACCTCACAAAATAAGCGGTTCTAGCGCTTCCAAATATTGCTGCTTAAAATCTCACACAACACTATCCCACCCTTAGTGCTACAAGAATATTTGGACCTTAATCATATGGAGCCAGTAGCCTATTTTGAACCCAAATCTGAAAAGGTTTCTGCATTTTTCTTGCCTCATCACGCGGTTATCAAGCCCGAAAGTAAATCCACTAAGGTCAGAGTGGTATTCAACGCATCGAAAAAGACAGCCAGCGGTTTTTCGTTGAACGATGTCCTTTACCAAGGGCCAACGCTACAAACTGACTTGGTGCAGCTCGTGCTCAGATGGCGAAATTACCAGTACGTGTTTACCGGCGATATACAAAAGATGTATCGACAAATTTTAGTAGACAAGGTCGACCGACCGTATCAACAAATCTTGTTCCGAAGTGAAGCGGAAAGCCCGGTGAATACATTTCAGTTAAAGACTGTAACGTTTGGAGTCAATTGCGCCCCATTTTTGGCGATAAGGACTCTACTCGAGTTGGGCGAAGACTGCAGGCACTCGTACCCGAAGGCATCCACCATTTTAAAAAATGAGGTGTACGTCGACGACATCCTATCAGGTGGTTACACAATGGAAGACGCAAAACTGAAACAAGGTGAGCTTGTCAAGGCTTTAAAATCTGCCGGATTTCCCCTAAAAAAAATGACAGCAAACCATCAGATGCTACTCAATAATCTGCCCCGGGAGGATCTTCTAGATGAAGAATTTCTGAAATTCAACGATTCCAGTACCGTAAAAACCTTGGGAATACGCTGGAACGCGTTAGAAGACAATTTCTACTATGCTGTAGAACCAATTGAGGTTACCCCATCCGCGACAAAAAGGAGAATCTTGTCCGTAATTGCAAGACTTTTTGACCCACTTGGTTGGTTAGGCCCAATAGTAATAGTGGCTAAAACCCTCATGCAGGAACTGTGGGAGGAAAAGTCTGACTGGGACGAAGGGGTATCTCCACTTTTGCTTATAAAATGGAACTCTTTTTTGAAGAACTTGCCATTTATTGCACAAATCAAAATCCCTAGGTGGGTCAACTTCTCCCCAGCGTATCGCATCCAGATACACGGATTTTGCGACGCCTCAGAGAAGGCATATTGTGGCGCCATCTATATTAGAACCGAAAGTTCCGAAACCGAAATAAATAGTCACTTGCTAGTGGCTAAAACGAAGGTGGCTCCAATTAAGCGGACTACAGTTCCTAAGCTAGAATTGTGCGGAGCGCTGTTAGTTACAAAACTCATCCAAAGGGTAATCACGAATTGCCAATTCTCCTATGAATTACATTTGTGGACAGATTCGTCTATTGTCCTAGGGTGGTTACAGAAGCCCCCCCACACACTTAAAACTTTTGTCGCACATCGCGTGGCGCAGATAATTAACATTGCCAGTACCAACCACTGGAAACATATTAAAACCGAAGAAAATCCGGCAGATCTGGGCACACGCGGCTGCACCCCTCAGGAACTAGCAAATAATGAGCTATGGTGGCATGGGCCTACCTGGCTTCAACTCTCTACGTCTCTTTGGCCAACTCCAAGGACCTTTGATCCAACAGATTTGGAGTCAAAGACACCAACAAATTTTCATCTGGACGTAAATCGTATGGATGTACTCGAAGAATTTTCATCCTTTTCAAGAGCTCTACGTGTTCTGTGTTATCGAATGCGTTTCATAAACCGCGTATTGAAAAGGCCCTTTTCCACCGAAAAATTCATCACTGCGCAAGAAATAAGCGCTATGAAAGTTCGACTTTTTTCGATAGCTCAAAAAACATATTTCTACCGCGAATATGAATGCTTGAGTCAGAAAAAACCAATTCATCACAAAAGCAGACTACTCAACCTGAGTCCTTTCATCGATAAAGATGACCTTCTACGAGTGGGTGGCAGACTAGCCAATTCAGGGTTAAGCTACGAAGAAAGGCACCCGATAATAATTCCCGAAGGGTCTCATCTTGCGAAACTTCTAGTAGATTTTACCCATTTGATTCTCCTACACTCTGAACACCACATCATGTTGCGAGCTATCCGACAAGGATTCTACATTCCTCGACTAAAAAACCTTGTGCGAAAATGTATACGTGAATGTAAGGCGTGCACTATTTACAAGCATCGGTTCCAGCACCAAATCATGGCCGCTCTCCCCCCTGAACGCGTAACTTTCTCTTTACCCTTCACATATACGGGAGTCGACTTCGCTGGTCCCTTCAACATAAAAGCCTCGCCTCTAAGAAATGCCAAAATCTTAAAGGGATATGCAGCAGTGTTCGTCTGTTTTTCAACACGGGCTGTTCATTTGGAGTCGTGCTCGGATCTCTCCACCGACGCGTTTCTTGCCTGTTTCGACCGGTTCACAGGGCGAAGAGGTCTTCCTAAGACCATGTATTCAGATAATGGCCGAAATTTCCTAGGCGCAAGTTATGCACTTCTAAAGAGCCACAACGAGTTTTTAAAATCTGCTGAGAAGGCTCTAGTTGACAAGTACAGCACACTGGGTTTCCACTGGTCTTTCATACCACCGTATGCACCCCACATGGGCGGCCTCTGGGAGGCTGCAGTTCGAAGCATGAAGTCCCATTTGAAAAAAGTCACCTCACACTTGTCATTTACGTTTGAGGAGTTTACTACACTTCTCGTGCGCATCGAGGCTGTACTCAATTCCAGACCTCTCTCACCCATTACTGAAAACCCAAACGAACTTTTACCTCTGACTCCTGGCCATCTTTTGCGAGGAGCCCCTCTAACTGCATTACCAGAAGCTCCTGTCGACCCTCCACCTGAGGAAATCCAGTATTTAAAACGTTGGGAGCGATTAAAGGCGTTACAACACGTTTTTGCACGCCGCTGGAAAGCAGAATATATAACCGAACTTCAGCGTCGATTTAAGTGGCGAACCGAACGCGAAAATCTCAAAAAAAAACGATATTGTTGTAATTAAAGATGACTCATTACCTCCAACAGAATGGCTTCTCGGTAGAGTCACTAATGTCATCTGTGGACGTGACAGCAAAGTACGGGTCGCCGAATTACAAACTCAAAAAGGTACAATTGTACGACCAGTGGTAAAGTTATGTTTATTGCCTACCGGTAACCAACCACCACCTGAAACTACAAGTAAAACCATAGATAAGACACTTTAAAAAATTAACCAATAAATTTCCCTACACTTAAAACAATTTATATATTCCAATTGCACTATATATTTTTATTTCTGTATGTATTTCTTTTCGTCTTTTCAAATTTCACATAGCCCTCTGGAAAACCAAAATGTCATTTCTGCCGCATCAACCACCCATTAAAATACTGCAAAGTCTTCAAGTCATTCGGTGTGAACGCCAAGAGATCGAGCATCATGAATAAGGGCTGGTGCCTAAATTGCTTGTCCAACGAGCACACTAGAGAGTGGTGCTATTCAGAGAATCGCTGCGAGGTGGAAATCGCACCAAACAAGCGGTGCAATGCCCGACACCATTCGATTCTCCATCGGTATCCTATAGATCCCCATTCGTCGAGTTTCGAGCAAGAGATCCCTCCATGGGACGTTTTCGATGATGTGGAACCCGACGACCAACAATCCGACTTGGAAGACAAAATTGTCGCAGAATCATCAACTGCGAGCCGCCCTCTACCTGAGGCCCCAATCGCAGAATTTTCCACTGCGAGCCGCCCTCTACCTGAGGCACCAATCGCAGAAATTTCCACTGCGAGCCGCCCTCTACCTGAGGCCCCAATCGCAGAACAATCAACTGCGAGCTGCCGTCTACCTGAGGCCCATAACGTAGAAGCACTAGCTGCTAACAGCCCTCCACATGAAGCTCTTGCAGCACTTCAACTCACGATGCCTGCGCAGCAAACCAGACTAATGCGAGGAATTCGGTCCACTTGGCCAACTCAGCCACCGATAGCACGTGTGAATCTTAATTACAGAGGTCAAAAAATGTATACAACCTTCTTGGTTGACCCGAACGCTCAAAAATCATATTTATTACGAGAAATTGCTAGCTGGCTACCCGAGTTCAAAGTGGATAAGACCCGGGCGCAGTTCATCCTTGAGCCAACATACCCACACCAACGTAGTGAGGAGTTATTGGTCACCTTGGCCATTAGAGATAAGTTGGATGTAAAAATTCCTGCTGCCATTCCGGACCCAGCTATAATGGCCCATTTTGAGCAGTTTCAACCACTAGCGCACCCATCCTTTCACGTTTGCCGACAAGTGGATGGGGTGCTTGGTAGTACCATTGCCCAACGCGTCCTAATGAATACGATGGAAGCCCCGCTAGGAGATGGACCTTATGCCATCCTATCACTGTTTGGGTGGATAATCTCGGGACCCTGGAAGGGTTGCTCCTGCCATCCTGGCCCGGGAGAATGTTGAAGCGACTTCAACTATTTTTATTTTTATTTTATTTTATTCAATTTTTATTACTTTCATTTAATTTGTTCCATATATATTTTTCTTTTTTTTTCACATAATTTTTGCTCAGTGTATGGGAAAACTACTGTAGAGCTTTTTTGTTTCTCTCTTTTTTTTTAATAACTTGTAACTCTTTACAAGTTAGTTAGTTTTTAGTTACTTTTAACCCACAGCAAGAAGCTGATCTATTTGTAAAAATTAAAAGTACAAACAGCAAGAAGCTGAAAAATAAATTGTTTAGTTCTAAGAAGAACTCCCGGCCTTTTTATTTAAATAGAAAAAGGATAAATCCCACCTGGGTTCATAAACGAATCCACATAAGGAAAATTAAGTTATTTAATTTAAAGCCAATTTTAACTAGAAAATGGAAAAAAAATTATATTACAGTTTAGTTCATTCACATTTTAGAACTATATTGGATCTAGACCCTGGACCCATGGGTTCGGACCCCATGAGTCCAGCCCCTGTTAACTCGAGATCCAGTTGTGTCCCCCGTTGTGTCCTTTTAGGGTCCCCATAGATTTTGACCCAAAACTTGTGTCCGTTTCGCTCTACCTTGCTTAGTTTTTGAGATACGGTAATAAGGGATAGGGTCTTGAGAATCTTAAAAACTGGATAACTCAAAAACTATTAATCGAAGGGCTTTCGGGTATTTTGCGGAAGCTACGAGTCAAGAGCTACAAAAACGCATATATATGAGGCATTTCACACCAACTGTTCCACTACAGAAAAACCATAGTGGTTTCAATGGGATATCATTTGCAAAGTATTCGCTCTTAGGGTACTATTAAATAACAAATATAAAATTTAAGTTTTTTCAAAAAGTGGGCCTTGTAGGTGCGGTCAAATATTGAAAATATCAAACTTTTTTGCCTGAGTACCTTTACTTCAATATTTATGCAAATTAAATGAAACACAGTAAAGTCTTTAAGACAAAAGTTTTTTATAGATTTTTGTATTGGCTATCGATTAAAAAAATAAAAATTGGAAAATTTTCAGAAGAAGTTCTGAATTTTTCAAATTTAAACTTAAACTTTATTTATCAAAAAACATGCCGCAATTTTATTTTTTTTTTAATTTTTTTTAAAAAAAGTTAAAGTGCTTTTCTATCTTTTTTGAAATATTCAGAGACGTGTTTTGCCTTGTTTTCGAGAAATCAAATGTCAAAGATTGCTATACGCTAATTTTATACAATAATGGTGTATAAAACGTGTGCGTATGAGTAATATCAATACTTAAAAAATATTTTAAGAGGCGAAGGGAGCGTGGGTGAGTTTTTATTTGGTTAGCTTATTCACGACAAAAAAATTGATTTCGGTGGGATAAGGCTTTCAGCTCTAAAAAATTAAAAAAAAAAAAATTAGAGCCGTTGGGGTCCTACAGTAAAAATTAAAAAAAAAATGTTAGTTTTGACAAGCAACGCTTTTAGTTGTAATGTTGCTTTTAATGATATATATTCATAAAAAATATTATTCATATCTGTGACATCTTTATCGTGTATCAAAAAAGATCAGAAATGCCTTTTTTACCCTTTTTTAGAACACAATAAAGATGTCACAGATAGGAATAATATTTTTTTATGAATATATATTATTAAAAGCAACATTACACCAAAAACCGTTGCTTGTCAAAACTACAAAAAAAATATTTTTTTAAAAATTTTTACTGTAGCACCCCAACGGCTCTATTTTTTTTTTTTTTAATTTTTTAGAGCTGAAAGCCTTATCCACCAAAATCAAATTTTTTTGTCGTGAATAAGCTAACCAAGTTATGTTATAATTAATAACAAAAAAATAAAAATCAAAAAAATTTTTTTTTGGTTTGTATGGAAAAATGATTTTTAAGGCCCCGCTTTTTAAGGCCCCGTCGGGTAGGTAAGGCGTGGTCGTAGGGGCGTAAAATTTTTCCTGAGTTATGTTTTGTTCAAATGGAAAAAAATGAGGGGGTACCGTTTCAACATTTCCAACATTTCGAAAATAAGGGACACTCTAATGTATATATAAAATCTCGGGAATTTCAATTTTAGATCTTAAATTAGGGTCTTGAGACCCCGACAGATATGCAGAGCTAGGTTATTCCATATTTTTCTTTGTAGTCTTTCTTTTGAAAATTTCATCCGTTTCGCTCTATCTCGCTTAGTTTTCGAGATATCGCCATTTTGAATTTTTAACTAAATTCTAAGAAGTTATTTACTTAATTCTCAGAAGTTATTAACTAAATTCTAAGAAGTACACTTCTTCAATTCAAAGAAGAGAAATACGACGATTCTTTTAACATGATAATGTTTTAAGGCTGATGTCTAATTTTAAAAAAGTTGCAGGACGCCACCTTAGTTTGACTATACACTTAAAAAATTATGTCATTAACTGTTTGTAGTTTATTTAAAAAATTTTACGTTTAGTCATTTTTAAAAGAAAAAACATTTGTTTGGGTTCAGTTTTTATTAATGACTACTTCTGTCCCTTGTTTCAAAAATAACACACTAAAAAATAAAGACTTTCATTAACATTTAATTTTTAAAGTCATTTATTTTTGTTCTGTAAGTAAAAACTACTGATTATTCTTTAAATTTTTAATGATTTGTGTAAGCAACTTTTTTTTAAATTGTTGGTATTTTTTAATGATATATCATTAGTTTTTGCCTACACAAGTAGGTTATTTTTTTTGTAGAAAAAAATTCAAAAAACTAGTTATAGAAATATAAAAACATGTTTGTATCAAGTGACTTTGGTACGATGGGTAGAAAATTGTGAAAAATAACCTACGAAATCATTAATTTTTAATGTTTTCGTAGGTTATTTTTTTGGAATTTTTTGGTAAAAATAACAGAACTATCATTTGTTTTTAATGTTTTCGTAGGTTATTTTTTTCGAATTTGTTGGTAAAAAAGAATGATAAAAACGTAATTTTTTAATGTTTAATGTTATTTATTTTAGAAAATTTTGTCAACAGTAAAAAATAAATGTTGATGTTTGTTAAAACAAATGAATAATTACTGGGATGGTTTTCAATTGTTTATTCACTGGTTTTAAATGTGTTTTCATTTGTTTTTGCCTACAAAATATTTTGAGTGTATAAGCTAACAATTAACGAAAAAGAAAACAAGAATTACTACAGGGTGGGTTGTCGTACAGTGTTATCCAAATTACAAACCCAAGTTATTAAAATTTTTGGTTTTAAGAAAATGAAAATAAGGGGTGGTCCAATAACTGGTATCTTTTTAAAACATGCAATGAAATGAACAATACTCAATAGTTTTGAAACCTAATGGCTTTATTTGAAAGAGCAAATATTCCCATTATTTATGGCAAACGACTTCTTTCATGCGGTTGCCTGGGTTAGCTCCGCAGTAGCTCATTCTCGGCACCCATTTTTCTAATGTTTCTGGTTCTATCTCACGAATGGCTTGAACGATATTCGTCGAATGGGCCTAGAACATTTCTGGATTTCCCATGTTGCATGAATCTTTAACGAGACCCCTCAAAAAAATTTTTAAAGTTTTTAATCGGCAGCTCTGAAGTGATTAATTGTCACCGCGAATATGGCGAAGAACACGATTTCCGAACTAAGTGCGCAAAATATCGATTGTTTGATGGACTGTGGGACATATTGCGACATTCTTCTGAAAATAAATGTCATCCAAGTTGGTATATTCTATTACGGCCAACAAAAAGTCGGTAATCATGGCTATGTAGCGCTCATCTTTGACGAAAATGGGAGTTCAGCTGTATTTTTGAAAATATTGTGTAATGATGCTGATACTCAAATCTATTGCTTTCTATAGATGAATTGGATTCTTTACAATACCTAGCGAGTTTTACGATCCCAAGATGTACCAATTTGTTTGTTAACATAACCTCATTTGAGTGCCTTATTTCGGTTAAAAACTTTTTTTCGAAAAACATGCAGTTTGGCAGCGCAGTACTGCGCTACAACGCGACACAGCGGAGCAAGCCGAAGACGCATCAATGAAGTCGTTTGCCATAAAAAACGGGAATGTTTGCTCTTTCAAATAAAGCCATAAGGTTTCAAAACTATTGAGTATTATTCATTTCATTGCATGTTTTAAAAAGATACCAGTTATTGGACCACCCCTTATTTTCATTTTCTTAAAACCAAAAATTTTAATAACTTGGGTTTGTAATTTGGATAACACTGTACGACAAAATTCAACTTTTGATTGCACCCATGATTGGGACCAAAAAATTCTGAAAGTAGAGCTAAAATAAAGATACCCGTGTTTCCCAGTTTTTCTAGATCAATTCGTTTTCGCGTTTTATAAGCAAATTATTATTTTGTATATATTCGAATTTCAATCACTTGGGGAAGTGAGGATTACACCCGCAACAGGTAATCGTGATTGCATAAATTTTGCAGAAATACTTGTAAATAGTGTCAGATAAAATGTGCAAAACATGAGGAAGATCGGTACACGAAATTTCCTAAATTTGGATGTTTTTTACATGTTTTTATACCTTCTATTTAGTGATATGGGGTTTAAAATACTCTAACTTTTGAAAGGCAATTCGGATGCTCCTAAAGTTCAGTATCTATATTTGTTTTTTATCTGGCCAGGTTGGTATGGAGTTTCGAGGAAATCGATTAAGGGTTTCAAAAGTTATGATCAAAACAGCGAATTTCGGATTAATTTCACCTTGAATTTCCTTGTTCAAAAAAACCCTAAATGCTCTTGTAAATATTGGTTTGCTACAAATATAATTTAGAAAGTAATTTTATCGCTAAAAAAAATATTTACAATCGAAAAAAAAATTTACACCTAAAAAAAATTTGACACTCAAAAAAATATTACACTCACATTTTTTTTTACAAAAATTATAAAAAAGAGTTTTTTAATCCAAATAAAAAAATGTTGAATCAAAATTTTTAACAATTTTGTTTTCACATTAGAAAAATTATTCACTTAAAAGTGCTAATGGAGGGTATGCATTAGGGGTATAACCAAAATAAGAACCTATCATTACGGTATGGGCAATGTTATACAGATAACAAAAAACGATATCCGGGGTCATTTTGGTCCAAAAACCTTCGGCACCGATTGCAATTTCTTAAACACCAAAAATTTTATTTTTTTAGATTTTTTTGGTGGGAATCCTTCTCTTTCAACGTTTTTTTGATTTTTCACCGTTTTGCAACAAAAGAAAAAATTTGCGTATGATTTTTAACATTAGATATATGGGTTGCCTGAATAATTCAAAAATAATATTAGCGAAAACTTCATCGCGATCGGTGCCGAACCTTTTTTAACATTCGCGAAAAAAATAACATACATTTTATATTGATTTTTCATGTACTTTCTCACTATGATAGGTCCTTTTTGATATTTGCAAAAATATGCAAATGGTTATATCCCTAGTATGCATGGATTCGGCCAAGTCGTTTTTAAATTTTCTGGTTGTTTGTTAGTGGCAATTCTAAAGGATATTGTGGCAACTCTGGGAAAGTTTTAAACATCTTTTTGCAATGCACACATCTTATTTTTGTTGCCATCATAGACAATTTGGATGGCCAAAAATTTTTGAATGTAAAATTTTTTTGAGTGTACTTTTTTTTGGGTGTAAAATTTTTTTTGAGTGTAATTTTTTTTTCGAGCGATAAAATTACTTTGTAAAATATTTTTGTGGCATACCAATATTTTTTAAAGAGCATTTACAGTTTTTTTGAAAGAGGGAATTGAAGATGAAACCTATTCGAAATTCACGGTTTTGATCATAACTTCTGAAACACTGGATCGATTTTCTCGAAATTCAATACCAACCTTACCAGGGAAATAACAAATATATATGCCAAACTTTAGAAGCATCCAAATTGTCTTTCAAAAGTTAGAGTATTTTAAACCCTCAATCATTTAAAAGAAAGTATGGAAACATGTAAAAAAAAAACAGCCAAATTTGAGAATTTTTTTCATAACTTTAAAACTCGTGGACCGATTTTCCTCATGTTTTGCATATTTTATCTGATACTATTTGCAAGTATTTCAGCTTAATTTAAGCCATCACGATTAACTGTTGCTCGCGAAATCCTTACTTCCCCAAGCAATTAAAACTTATATATTTATACAAAATATTGATTTGCCAATAAAACGCGAAAACGAATTGATCTAGAAAAACTGGGAGACACGGGTATCTTTTTTTTACCTCTATTTTCAGAATTTTTTGGTCCCGATCATGGGTGCAAAATCGTGTCGTACAGTGTAATAGATCACCTCGTGGTGAATAAAACTGTTTTTCACCAGCTGGTGAATAAAAAGTAAAAAAAATTTTCATTTTCTTAAAACCAAAAATTTTAATAACTTTGGTTTGTAATTTGGATAATAGATCACCTCGTGGTGAATAAAACTGTTTTTCACCAGCTGGTGAATAAAAAGTAAAAAAAAATATTTTTCAAACAAAAAAAAATTTTTTGTTATAAAATGTTTTTTCATCAATTTTTTTTTACATCAAACATTTTTTCTTTTCATCAAAAAATTCATCAATATGTTTTTTCATCAAATTTTTTTTCACCAAAAATTTTGGGTTCATTAAATTTTTTTTAACATAATTCATTTTTTTAAAATTTTTTTTTTTACCAATCAGAATTGAAAATATAGGCGGTCTATATAAAAATATTTAAAAAAGAGATTTAAATGCTTAAAGCCCAAAATTCTCCAGAAGATTAATGAATTCTCGAGAAAATTCGCAAATTCTAAAAATAATTTAATTCAGGGGAGTAATTGTGTAATTCGATTCGAAAGAAACTGTTCGAATTCGGAAAATTTTTATCCTTTGTAAAATGTAACTCGCTATGAGAAAAATATTTTTTGTTTATTTTTAGAATAAAAGGATAAACATTAATATGCCAAAAGATTTTCGCTCGAATAAAAATTATTTTAGGTTCTTTAAATTGGAACCAAAAATGTCGTTCGAATAACTTCTTTTTTCGAATCGAAATACACAATTACCTCCCTGTTTAGAAAAATAAAAAAAATGCTCTAAGGGCTAAATCCTTTAAACTGGCAACTCTGTCCTAACTGCACACACAAACATAAATATACACTGACACATTAAAAAAAAAATCATTATTTGTGAAGCTATTTATGCTAGTCGATTTTTTATGCACGTAAGTATGTGTGTAAGTATGAATGTGGAATATAGCGAATGAACGTCATAAATGATTATATTGCTATTTTATTTTATTGTTTTCTACTCTCTATTGAGCATCCATACTCGTTTAAACCTAAATACATAAATATTAACTCAACCAAGCGTGATACACCTTTAGATAGGGGGGTAATAATTGTCCTAAGAGGGAGGGAAAAGCAGTGAAATCCACATAAGGGGAGTGAGCGAAAGTAGACGTTAGACATCATCTTAAACATGGTTGAGCATGGATTTTTTTTTTTTGGTTACAATTTATAGACAGTGCTTTGAGTTGTTGGTGGTACTAACTATGCACGTAGTACTACAAGTTTTTTATGTTTCAATTTTTTACGATTTCCTTTTCCGGTAAGTGGTTGAATTTAGTTGCCTCCGGTTTACGTATTTTGTATTTTCTTTTGGTTTGTTTTGTATTGTATTGTTTTTGCTGTTGTATAATTTTGGTTTAAGCATAAATATAATATGGCATTTCATTACCAATTATTTGGTTTATAACCATTTTTAATGAGGTAACAAAAATTACGTAAAAGAAAAAAAAAAACGAAATTATTTCTTGTTGTTATGATCTGAAATTCATACTTACATATCGTCGCTGCGCCTAAAAATGGAGTCATGTGTTTTGGGGCAAGTGTTCAGGAGAGCAAAAAAACTGTTTATTTTCGTCCCTTCGCAATATTTTTTAAAAGTTTGTTCTATAAAAAATTCTTGTACCGGTATGCTATCCACATACTAAAAAAAAATTATGAAACATTTAACGGTTTTCCAGTGGTGCAGAAATTTTCAAAAAACATACACATAACTCCTTTTTTAAGTACTTTTTGGAACAAAATTTAAATAAATGGAAATATTTTTTACACATAACTCCTTTTGCTTGTGAAACCATTCTCATTGTTAATTTCTTTTCGAGAGGGGAAAAGACTAAATAAAGTTTGTTGGTGGTTTAAAGCGACATTAGTTAGACAAGGTCCTTAAAATTTTGATATTTAAAAGCTCCACACTAAACAGCGAACAACAGATTTTTCGCAAAACTGGTGCTGATTTTTTGTTTTTTCTTGTAACTATTCAAGAGCTTCGACATACATTGACATCTGCGAAATATGCTGACTTTAGATACTAAAATTTTCCGCCGTCAAATAATTTAATTGCTTTCACAAGGCTTGATTACCCGCCATTTAGGATTTAGATAACAGGATGAAAATTTGCAAATATTTTCCAAAAAATCTTGACAAATTCATTCAAAATACTTGGATTCTATGTGTGAACCTCATATTACTAAAAAAAGTGGTCCATTTTGTCACGTTTTGTTCCTTTTTATTAAAAAAAAGTTATGTGTAGCTTAACACATAACTCCCTTTCAGACCATTTTTAGTATGACGAACACATAGCTACTTTTACTAACTTTTGAATCAATCAAGATATCAAAAAACGGTGTAGTGAGTAAACGCGTGACCAATAGGGGATCATAAAGATGTAATAAAAAAAAATTTAAAAAACTACACATGACTCCATTTTTAGGCGCAGCGACGATATATTTTGATATAGAAATTTATTTATATCATAATATGATATTTTTTTATACCCTCCACTTAGTGATAGAGGGTATATATAAGTTTGTCATTCCGTTTGTAACTCATCGAAATATCGGTCTGGGACCCCATAAAGTATATATATTCATGATGCCTGATCGATTTTAAGATATTCTAGCGATGTCCGTCTGTCCGTCTGTCCGTCTGTCTGTCTGTCTGTCTGTGGAAAATGCTCTCGCGGACAAAATATTACACAGAGATGACTGAAACTTAACATATATATTGGAAGTTCTCCCGAGAAGTTTGGTATTGCATTTGAGCGATATTGGTTCAGCGGTTCAAAAGTTGTGATCGAAAATGTAAGCACACCTCAAAAATTTCAGTACATTCAACATAACCTAAAAATACAAAATGCTTTAATTCGGCTTCTGGTTGACATATGTTAACATAATTGAACACCAAATGGTATTTAAATAAGTACGAACATATTTTTTGACAAAAAAAGAAAAAAATCGCGGATTTTTTTTTACCAAATTTTTTTTTTGCGGAATTTTTTTTCAATTTTTTTTTTTCAAAAGTAATTTCCTTTTAAATAAAGTTGTTTGCAATAATCTTTTTGAAATTGTGGAGGGTATCACTACATTCGGCAAGGCCGAATTTAACTTTTTTTACTTGTTAGACTTTATTTCAGAGTTTGTGAAGGTCAGTAAGGTTGAGAGAAAATATTTAATTTTTTTAATTAGGTACTCTTAATTAATAATTGCTGTGTTTTTCAAAAAGTGGATTTATTTTCAGATTTATCTTATTTTGTTTAAAATAAATATTTTAACATGGCAAAACAAATTTGGAATATTTTTTTCCGTAATCTATGATAAATTCCCGAGTAAAAATGTTTAGATATATATTTATATATCACGTCTTATTCGAGATTTAAAAGATCTTTCTCGGATCAGTACTGATCCGAAATTTGAAAGATCAATTCTGATCCGAAAAATGGATCGCTAAGATTAGATCAGTTTTAATCGGACGGATACAATGTTATCCGAAAAATGGGTTTATATAATTAGATAAACCCATTTTTCGGATGAAATTGTATCCGTCCGATTAAAACTGATCTAATCTTAGCGATCCATTTTTCGGATCAGTACTGATCCTTCACATTTTTACTTGGGTTAGCAATTATAATCCGAAAACATGATAAAAAAATTTGGAAAATTAAAAAAGTTATAAATAAATCATAATTAATGCAATTAAATTTTGGGATTTAATAAGTCCACTTAGGATTAATTTTGAGTTATTTATAACTTTTTTCATTTTCCAAATTTTGTTATCATTTTTTCGGATTATAATTGCTAATTTATAGTAGATTACGGAAAAAAATATTTCAAATTTGTTTTGGCATGTTAAAATATTTATTTTAAACTAAATAAGATTAATCCGAAAATAAATCCACTTATTGAAAGACACAGCCAGTGTTACCATATATTTTTTGGAAAAATCTTATTTTTTCTGAAAAAAAATCTTTTTTTTGTAAAAAAAAACTTTTTTTTTGAAAAAAAGTATTAAAATCATTTTAAAAAATCCCAAATTGTATTTTAAATTTAATTTTAAGATAAAAAACAAGTTAAAGTATAGCGTAGAATGAAAAAATAATGCTAAATTTATAAAAAATATATATTTCTGAGGTAATTTGAGCTTATTTAGAAATTAAATTTTTGATTTTACCTTTCCAAAAATCTTTTTTTCAGAAAAAAAATCTTTTTAGCACCTCAAAAAACTTGCAAAAAAAGATAAATCTTGATATATGGCAACACTGGACACAGCAATTATTAATTAAGAGTACCTAATTAAATATCTGTAAAATTACATAATGGGGTGCTGCATTATGTAGATATTATTGATCTATGATCGATTCTAAGACATTCTAGCCATGTTCGTCTTTCTGTTGAAATGGAAATCACGGCCAAAATATAACACGAATTTGACTGTAATATATTGTACTTCTTGTTGCTTCGAGAAGCTAAGTATTGCATTTGAGCGATATCGGTTCAGCGGTTCAAAAGTTATAAGCGATAATGTTAGGACACCTCGAAAATGTTGGTACATTTTAGATAAACTAAAAATACAAAACTCTTTAATTCGGCTTCCTATCGACACATGTGAACAGAAATGGATACTAGGGTAGCTCGTTTTTGGGATTATCTGATCAATTTCTTATACCCGCCAAGATGGAGTGGATTCCAAATAAAACGCGTTTTTCCACAATAATTTTGCAAAAATGGGAAAATTTGTTCTCTATTATTCGGAACGAAGTGTAAAACGTAAATTTTGTAACTTTTGAGAATTCGGATATGTTCCAAATTTGTCATTTCACCTTGACAAAAAGGGGTTAAAGATGCCCGAATTTTCAAAAAAATTACAGAATTTATGTTTTACACTACAGAAAAATTGTTCCGATATTTGCTAAATTATTATAGAAAAACACATTTTCTTTGAATCCGTGGAAATTGTATCACAACCCACGCCAAATCAAAAAAAAAAGCTAGACTACCATATAAGATTATAATGTAAATTTTTTTTTTTGCATTTTTGAATTTTGAAAATTTTCAAATTTTGGCTTAAAACTCATTCATGGTCTGGGGCAAGTATGCGTTAAATGCTAATTTTTCATCCGATTTGAATTTCTTTAAGCTTTTTTGAAAGGCAATTTATTACCATTTTCATACTATTTAACCAAAAAAAACATATACCAACATTTTTCAAAAAACTAGAATAAAGGGTTTTTAATCACATAAGAGTCTCCCAAAACTCAATCTATTTTCGGCACGAGTTATTTTTATCCGATTGTCCCCAAATTTTGGCTCACACATTTTTAGATACTAAACTACAATTTAGGACCCTACCAGGTATATATAAAAAAATGCCTGCGAATTTTGTACTCTTGCCCAAAACATTAATTCATGATAATGTTTTTTTAGAAAAAATAATGTTATACTACTTTGCCATTCCATGCAAAACGAATTGAAATATCAGTTGAGGACCCCATTAAAAAACCAAGAGAGCTGTACATTTCGTAAGTGAGTGCAAAAATAAGTGCAAAAAAGTGTTTTTACATTTTGGAGAATATAAAAGATTCGGCACCAAAGAATATAACACTGTCACTTGTATTATGTATACATTTGATAAACAAATAGAAAATTTTTATGCGAAAAGCTTAGACTTGGTGAAAAAGCAGTTTTGGTAAAAAAAATTTTTGGTGAATAAAATTTTGATGAAAAAAAATTTTGATGAAAAAAAGTTTTTGATGAATTTTTTGATGTAAAAAAAAGTTTATGAAAAAAAAATATGAAAAAAAAAATTTTTTGGTGGGAAAAAAATTGATAATAAAAAATTTGATAAAAAAAATCTGATGAAAAAAAAAAATTAATGAAAAAAAATTGATGAAACAAAAAAATTTATGAAAAAAAATTGATGAAAAAAAATTTGATGAAAAAAAAATTGATGAAAAAAGAAAATTTGATAAAAAAAAAAAAATTATGAAAAAAAAAGGTTTGATAAAAAAAAAATTTATAAAAAAAAAATTTGAAAAAAAAAGTTTGATGATAAAAAAAAAATTAATGAAAAAAAAAAATTATGGAAAAAAAAATTTTATGAAAAAAATTAATGAAAAAAAAATTGATGAAAAAAAAACTTGATGAAAAAAAAGTTTGATGAAAAAAAAATTTGATGGAAAAAAAAATTTGATAACAAAACAAAATGTTGATGAAAAAAAAAAATTTTTTGTTGAAAAATAATTATGCTACTTTTTATTCACCACCAAATTATTAAAAAAAAAAAAAAAAATTGATGAAAAAAAAAATTTGATGAAAAAAAAAAATTGATGAAAAAAATAATGAAAAAAAAATTGATGAAAAAAAAAAATTTGATGAAAACAAAATTTGATGAAAAAAAAAATTCATGAAAAAAAAACAATGATAAAAAAAAAAAAAATTGCAAAAAAGAAAAAATGATGAAAAAATTGATAAAAAAAAAAAAAAAAATTGATGAGAAAAAAATGTTCACCACCTGGTGAAAAACGGTTTTATTCACCATGAGGTTAATTATTATCCAAGTTACAAACCCAAGTTATTAAAATTTTTGCTTTTAAGAAAATGAAAATAGTAATTCTTGTTTTCTTTTTCGTTAATTGTTAGCTTATATAGTCAAACAATTTTTCCTGCAACTTTTTTTAAAATTTGACACCAGCCTAAAAGCATTATCATGTTAAAATATTTTTTTTAATGCGTTATTTGCATTTTTGATTTTCTCTTTATCTTACACAATAATTTTTCTGAATGCAAAGCCCTCTACTTTCCAAATACAGTCAAACTCGGTTATAACGAACTCGGTTATAACGAATTCTCGGTTATAACGAACTAATTCTAAAGTCCCGACGTTTTACTTAGCATCAATTTTCACACAAAATACTTCTTTTATAACGAACTCGGTTATAACGAATCCTCGGTTAAAACGAACTGCTTATTATGGTCCCACGAACACAAATTCATGAATATTACCCTTTTTATAACGAACTCCCATAAATATTTTTCAATATGTGGCAATAATGTTTCTCAAGACAGCAAAAGGTTGGAATTTTTTGGTTTATATTATATTTTGATAAAATTTATTTATATTTTTAATGATTTCTTCTCAATAAGTAGTTTATTTACGAAAAAAACATCAAATAAAACAAAATTGCATATATTTTTTTGGAAATAAAACTAGGTTGATAAAAAAATATACCCCGCTTATAGCGAACTTCGCTTATACGAACTAATTTTACTGGTCCCACGGAGTTCGTTATAACCGGGTTCGACTGTAGTACTTAGTATTTAACTTTTAAGTACTTTTTTTAACTTCTTTTATGTAATTTCATTTTGCAATACATGTTTTCTCACTAATTTTTGCATGCTGAACATGAATTTGGCAGCATTTTTATCGTATTTTTCATTAAAAAAAAAAACATTTTAA
Source organism: Pegoplata infirma (assembly GCA_963921195.1). Taxonomy (NCBI): domain Eukaryota; kingdom Metazoa; phylum Arthropoda; class Insecta; order Diptera; family Anthomyiidae; genus Pegoplata; species Pegoplata infirma. The sequence goes on along the minus strand of OY992536.1, from coordinate 228,153,644 downwards.
CGAAAAATGAAAATCCAAAAAATTTGAAAATTATTTCGTGAAATTTACCAATTTTCTGGAGAAAATATTATAGATAAATATTTCAGAAATTCCAAAAACCACAATTTTGATCTACTGATGCTGATTTTTGCTGAAACTACTTGTTTGACTTTTTTTCCAGAATATGGCTCAAAATTTTGAGATCTTGTGTTGATTATAGAAAAAAAATGTAAATCTTTAAAAAACGTTTTTTTGGTCCACAGCAGCTGATCAAAATTTTTGGACCAAAATCGAAATTTTAAATTGTTTACTGTTTCTTATATAACATACCCAACATTGCACAGTGGTTTATTATCGATTTTTTATTTGAAATAATTCGTTCATTTTTGCGATTTGGAATAAAGAATTGAATAAAAAATTACTTTTACTTAGGAAAAAAAATAAAAAAATTTCAACTCTCAAAAAGGTTTGTTATTTTTAATAGAAATTTCTAAAATTAAATAGGAGGTAGCTGAAAATCTCCCAAAGTCGCGAGAGTTCAATATAGGTTTGATCGCTTCAAAAAGTTGTAAATTTACAATTTGATAGGTGAAATGTTTGTTAGCAGCCGCAAAACTTTCAAGAAAAAATTGTAAATTTACAAGAAAAAGTAGTAAATTCACTTTAAAAAAAATTTAAATTTTGCAAACTTTTTTCTTCAATTTACCAATTATCTCAGCAATTACAACTTTTATTTTAAATTTACATATGGGGCAAAACGCGTCAAAGGTCTACACCAAAAAACAAATGTTGTCCAATTTAAGTATAATTTTGGTAAAATAGTAGGTTAATGATAGGTATTCTAAATTACAAATATAAAATTTTTTGATGAAATATTGGCAGAGTTACAGGGTTGGAAAATTTTGATGTTTTTGAAAAGAACATATTTTGGTGAATTTTAATTAACATTTTGATGAAACAAAAATTATAATTTTAAAAACGACTTTTAAAGTATTTTTAACGGCCTTTAAAATGGCATTTGTGTTTTTTTTTTAAAAATAAATTTGACCTTAAAATTCAAGGTCAAAATATTAAATTGTAATTATCTTATAAGGGTCGCACTTTCAGATTTTTTTCACTAAGCCCACTAGAAAGGTTGAAATTTTCTTTAATTTCGGTTTTTTTTAAAAAAATGGTATGTATGATACTTTATGAGAAATCAATTTTTTTACGAGTACATAACACCCAAACTGTACTGATTTCTTTATTTTTTATGCGTGCAACGTTTGTTGTGTTTGTTTACAACGCACACTTTATCTAAGCATTTATTTTTGTTGTTGTTATTACATGCAGATTAAAGCGATTTCAGTACAATTTGAGTGTCATATACTCCTAAAAAATTGATTTCTCATAAAGTTTCATACATACCATTTTTTTTAAAAAAACCGAAATTAAAAAAAATGTCAAGCTTTCTAATGGGCTTTGTGAAAAAAATTTAAAAGTGCGACCCTTATAAGATAATTACAACTTAATATTTTGACCTTGAATTTTAAGGTCAAATTTATTTTTTTCAAAAAAACCACAAATGCCATTTTAAAGGCCATCAAAAATACTTTAAAATTAGTTTTTTAAATTATAATTTTTGTTTCATCAAAGTGTTAATTAAAATTCACCAAAATATATTCTTTTCAAAAACATCAAATCTTCCCAACCCTGTAACTCTGCCAATATTTCATCAAAAAATTTTATATTTGTAATTTATACTACCTATCATTAACCTAATATTTTGCCAAAATTATACTTGAATCGGACAACATTTGTTTTTGGGTGTGGACCGTTGACGCGTTTTGCCCCATATATAGATGTGTGTACATCCACACAAAAAAATTCAGAAACATGTTTTTCGTTTTTTTTCGAGAAAATCGCATTTGAACTTTAAATTTCATAACAATTTTGTAATTTTCTTGTATTTTTTTGTTTTAACGTTGCGAATGAGTAATATTTATGCAATTAATAATACTCATTCGCAACGTTAAATCAAGAAAATACAAGCAAATTACTAAATTGTTATGAAATTTAAAGTTCAAAAGCGATTTTCTGGAAAAAAACGAAGACCGTTTTTCTGATTTTTTTGTGTGGATGGACAAACATCTAAACTTTAAAAAAAAAAAAATTAAAAAATAAAAAAAAAGTGGCATGTTTTTTAATAAATTGACATTTTTAAAAAATGGAAAAATTCAGAACGGGTTCTGAAAATTTAAAAAAAAAAAATTTTAATCGATAGCCCATAGAAAACTATATAAGAATGTAAATTTTTGAGATTGTGGTGCATTCCGTTTTAATGTGATAAATATTTAATCAAGGCAACTCGCCACAAATTTCACCATTTTTCCAATATTTGACCACGCCCTCTAAGCCCAGTTTTTGAATATTAGAAAACCAAAAACGCAACTTTCTTAGTTCCATATAGGGCTATCCAAACAACCTATTCAGAAATTTACGGGACACATGTGTGGAATGCTTCATAGGTATATTTTTTGGTGAATTTACAAATTTTTCTTGTAAATATAATATTTTTCCTGCAATTTGTGCGGCTGATAACAAACATTTTACCAAATAATTGTAAATTCACATCTTTTTGGTGTAAATGTAAATAAAGCTTACAAGGAATTTTTGTAACTTTACAAGATTTGTTGTTGGGTGCAGGGTGCTTTTTCTGTATGAAAGAGCTCATTAAAGTGTATCGAAATTATAATTTTTTTTAAGGTGGACCTCCATAAGGTGAACATATAATTTCAAAGTTAATTTTTTTTGCTTATGACTATTGTTTATTTTATAAACATTAAATTTTTGAGTTATATGAGTACTTGTATTTTGATGTTTTGGGTGACTATATTTTTGTATATCTGTTTGTAGCAAATCAAACATGTTTTAATCCTTATCATTTTACAAGTGTCATTTAGTCAGCTTGTCTGGCAGTCAAGCACCTGTTAGACTGATAATGTTTTCATTTGGTAAAAAAAAAAATTCCCTCGTTTTTTTTCCTGCCACGCAAACACATTAATTATGTTAAATCTTAGTCAATGCTGACAATGCGTGAAAAAATGTTGACATATAAATACTAAAAGTTCTGTGAAATTTTAATTAATTGTGGTTTCAGAATATTAATTAGGATATCAGAGTGTAAAAAAAACAGTTAAAGTTAAAAGAATAACGTTGCTATAAATTTGTTTACACTTATAGTTTTAATTAAAAAAAAAGATTGCTGACAATGGCAAGGTGAGGGTAGTTTAAATATCGCCCATTTACTACAATAGTGCCACAATTCAAAAAACGTGATTTTTGAGTTAATGAAGCAAAGAGATTCTAGGGGTAACATCTTTGACAATCTTAGAACTTTTTAATATGAAATAGATCTCAAAATCTGATACTTTTTCTATTGGAAAAAACCCTCAGAGTCTAAAATTTTTTCTATGAGGCATTCCACACAAAATGTCCCACTACAGAACAGCATGAGTCCCGTAAATTTCTGAATAGGTTGTTTGGATAGCCCTATATGGACCTAAGTAAATTGCGTTTTCGGCTTTTCAAATTTTCAAAAACTATGCTTAGGAGGCGTGGTCAATTATTGGAAAAATGGTCCAATTTGTGGCGAGTTGCCTTGAATTAATATTTATCACATTAAAATGGAATGCACCACAATCTCAAAAATGTACATTCTGATATAGTTTTGTATGGGCTATCAATTAAAAAATTTTTTTTTTGAAAATTTTCAGAACCCGTTCTGAAATTTTCCATTTTTTAAATAAGTCAATTTATCACAAATCCTGCCACTTTTTTTTAAATTTCTTTTTAAAAGTTTAGATGTTTGTCCATTCACACAAAAAAATTCAGAAACACGTTCTTCTTTTTTTTTCGAAAAAATCGCATTTGAATTTTAAATTTCATAACAATTTTGTAATTTGCTTGTTTTAACGTTGCGAATTGAGTAATATTTATGCAATTAATATTACTCATTCGCAACGTTAAAACAAGAAAATGCAAGCAAATTACAAAATTGTTATGAAATTTAAAATTAAAATGCGATTTTCTCGAAAAAAACGAAAAATGTTTTTCTGAATTTTTTTGTGTGGATGGACAAACATCTAAACTTTAAAAAAAGTTAAAAAAAAAAAAAAAGTGGCTGGATTTTTGATAAATTGACTTTTTTAAAAAATGGAAAATTTCAGAAAATTTTCCAAAGAAAAAAATTTTATTCGATAGCCCATACAAAACTATATAAGAATGTTAATTTTTGAGAATGTGGTGCATTCTGTTTTAAAGTGATAAATATTTAATCAAGGCAACTCGCCACAAATTTGACCATTTTTTCAATATTTGACCACGCCTTCTAAGCCCAGTTTTTGAAAATTAGAAAATCCAAAAACGCAATTTTCTTAGTTCCATATAGGGCTATCAAAACAACCTATTCAGAAATTTACGGGACACATGTTTTTCTGTAGCGGGACATTTGGTGTGGAATGCCTCATATGCCCTCTATCACTAGAGTGGAGGGTATAAAAAATGCCTGCGAATTTTTTACTCTTGCCCAAAACATTAAATCATGATAATGTTTTGCGAAAGATTTGGGTGTACTTGCCAAAGCAATGTTTTTTTTTGAAAAAATAATGTTATATTACTTTGCTATTCCATGCAAAACGAATTGAAATATCAGTCGAGGACCCCATTAAAAACCCAAAAGAGCTGTACATTTCGTAAGTGAGTGCAAAAATAAGTGCAAAAAAGTGTTTTTGAATTTTGGAGAGTATAAAAGATTCGGCACCAAAGAAAATAACACTCTCACTTGTTCTATGTACATTTGATTAACAAATGGAAAATTTTTATGCGAAAGGCTTAGACTTGGTGAAAAAGTAGTTTTGGTAAAAAAAATATTTTTTTTCACGAAAAACAAAATTATCTTAAAAAAATTTAATGAACCCAAAATTTTTGGAGAAAAAAATTTTGATGAAAAAATTTTTGATGAATTTTTTTGATGAAAAGAAAAATTTTTCGATGTAAAAAAATTGATGAAAAAAAATTTGAAAAAAAAATTTTTGGTGAGAAAAAAATTAATTATAAAAAATTTGATAAAAAAATTTGATGAAAAAAATATGATAAAAAAAAAAAATTATGAAAAAAAATTTTGATGAAAAAAAAAATGTTGATGACAAAAAAAAATTAATGAAAAAAAAAATTGATGAAAAAAACAAGAAGAAAAGTTAAATTCGACTTTGCAGAATCTATGAATACCCTCCACAATGCATTTTTTAAATGTTAGTACATTTTTTAACGTGAAAAAATTAACAATTTTGATTTGAAATATTTTAACGTGAAAAATTAACAATTTTGATTTGAAATATTTTATTTTAAGTAAACAACAATTTTTTTGTCATTTAAAAAAAAAAGAAAAATTAAATTTTTTTTTTTTGAGTGTAAAATTTTTTCAGAATGCAATGTTTTTTTTACTGTAAAAATATTTCTAAGTGAATGGACATACACATATTTTTGTAAAAAAAAACAAAAACTCTTTTTTGTCATTCCCGGGTGAAAATGACCATGTATGTTCATACATGATCATACATGCTCATTAGAGTGTCCCTTATTTTGGAAATGTTGGAAATCTTGAGACGGTACCCGCTCATTTTTTTCCTTTTGACTTAAAAATAACTCAGGAAAAATTTTACGCCCCTAGGACCACGCCTTCCCTACGCGACGGGCCCTTAAAGAGCGGGGCCTAAAAAATCATTTTTCCATACAAACCAAAAAATTTTTTTTTTGATTTTTAATTTTTTTGTTATTATTTATTATATTACTTGGTTTGCTTATTCACAACAAAAAATTTGATTTTGGTGGGATAAGTCTTTCAGCGCTAAAAAATTTTTCGCAAAAAAAAATTTTGAGCCGCCGGGGTCCTACAGTAAAAAAATTTTAAAAAATATTTTTTTTTAGTTTTGACCAGCAACGGTTTTAGCTGCTATGTTGCTTTAAATGATATATATTCATAAAAAAATATTTTTTGTATCTGTGACATCTTAATCGTGTTCTAAAAAAGGGTAAAAAATGCATTGATGATTTTTTTCGATACACGATAAAAATGTCACAAATATGAATAATATTTTTTTTGGAATATATATCATTAAAAACAACATAAAAACTAAAACCATTGCTTTTCAAAACTAAAAAAAAAATATTTTTTAAAAATTTTTTACCGTAGGATTCCTACGGCTCAAAATTTTTTTTTTCGAAAAAGATAAAGATGTCACAGATATGAATAATTTTTTTTTTGGAATATATATCATTTAAAGCAACATAGCAACTAAAACCGTTGCTGGTCAAAACTAAAAAAAAATATTTTTTAAAAATTTTTTACTGTAGGACCCCGGCCGCCCAAATTTTTTTTTTGCGAAAAATTTTTTAGCGCTGAAAGACTTATCCCTCCAAAATCAAATTTTTTGTCGTGAATAAGCAAACCAAGTAATATAATAATTAATAACAAAAAAATTAAAAATAAAAAAAAAATTTTTTTGGTTTGTATGGAAAAATGATTTTTTAGGCCCCGCTCTTTAAGGCCCCGTCGCGTAGGGAAGGCGTGGTCCTAGGGGCGTAAAATTTTTCCTGAGTTATTTTTAAGTCAAAAGGAAAAAAATGAGCGGGTACCGTCTCAAGATTTCCAACATTTCCAAAATAAGGGACACTCTAATGCTCATACATGATTACATGTATGATAGTATATGAACAATATATGGAAATAAATGTCATATATGGTACCATATATGAACATACACAAGTAATGTAATATTCCATATATGTAAATGTATGCAACTATTTGTGGATAAGTACATGTCACACACCTTCATATATGCAATGCATCTGCATAGCATACATGTCTTAAAAACATTTTTTTAAAGGTTGGGTTCGGCTGAACTTTGCAAAATTAGACGAAGTTTATGTATGGGTTCAGTCTGAAAAAGTCTTTCGGTCGGACAATATTGATCATACATCATCAAAATTGATTATAATTTTTGTATTCTATAGGCGAATATGAACGGCACTAACGTAACCAAATTTAGAAGAAAATGCGAAAACTCTGACGGTATTACTGTCAGAGCTGCGAAGGATTTCATTCCTTAATTAGATTTGGTGTTCTGAATTAAACTTTAATGATTGCGTTCCCCAATCACAATTTATCGAATGATTTTACATTTGATTTTAAAATATAGAATGCATTCGATTTCTTTTCCATTCGACTTTGAAATTGAATGCGTAAGTTTTTATAAATTCGATTTTTAAAAGTATGATGAATAATAAATGAATGCATTCAATTTTTAAAATTCTCATAAAAAAAAACAGTATCATTAATTAATACAAATTATTTATATTTGAAAAAATTTCAATTAATAGCTATTACAGTCAAACTCGGTTATAACGAACTCGGTTATAATGAATTATCAGTTATAACGAACTATTTCCAAAGTCCTGACGTTTTGGAAACAATTTTCACACAAAATACTTCTTTTATAACGAACTCGGTTATAGCGAATCCTCGGTTAAAACGAACTACTTATTATGGTCCCACGAACAAAATTTGATGTATATTTACTTTTTTATAACGAACTCCCATAAATATTTTGAAAAGTGCCGCAATTATATTTACCAAACTCACAAAAAGATAGACATTTTTGGTTAATATTATAATTTTGATACAACTTATTTATATTTTTAATGTTTTCTTCTCAATTAGTAGTTTACTTACAAGAAAACGTCAAATAAAAAAAAATTTGAACTTCGCTTAAAGCGAACTTCGCTTATAACGAACTATTTTTACTGGTCCCTTGGAGTTCGTTATAACCGGGTTCGCTGTATATAGGCGTTTTATGGAAAAAAATACAAAAAAAAATTTACATACAAATTCATGTATGACAATGTATGATCATTAATGTACATGTACCCTCAAATTACGGATATGCACTTGTATGGACATCCATATATGCATCATATATGAACATACATGGTCATTTTCACCCGGGTTTAAAAAAAAAAAAAAAAATTACTAATTTTTTTTTTGAGTGTAAAATTTTTTTCGAGTGCAATGTTTTTTTTACTGTAAAAATATTTCTGAGTGAATGGACGTACGGATGTACACAAAATATTGTAATTTTTGTAAAAAAAACATATTTTTTTTTTGAGTGTAAAATTTTTTTTTGAAAGTAAAATTTTTTTTGAGTGTAAAATTTTTTTCGAGTGTAATTTTTAAGTAACCAATGCTTTTAAAACTAAACAAGTTTAAAAAGCATTGCTGTAAAATCAAATAGTCATTTAAGATGAAACTAATCTGAAATTCAGGGTTTTGCTTCTAACTTTTGAACCACCCCAGCAAAAACTTGGTAATGACACATCATTACCATTCTAATTCCTTAGTAATGACAAAAAATTACCTTTAGCATTATTTTGAAATGTAAAATAAGGACTTATTAATAATGACTTACATAAGTCATTATAATAAAATAAAAAAATTTCAGAACTAGATTTTCACTTTTTGACTCACTGTACATTATTTTGAATAAAAACAAAATAAAATTAAATATTTTTTTATTTTTTAAAATTTTTTTTTAAAATAATTTTTTCATTACCTATAAGTATATATGTAATTAGTTATTAATATTGGTTTGATAATCATTACATTTGGCACATTTGCTTGTAAATGTAATGGGAAATGTAATTCGAATCAGAAGTAGTTATAACTTTTGAATTTCCCATTACACATTTCATTACTTGGTAATGCAAGTTTTTGCTGGGACTGGACTGATTGAGCTGAAATTTAGTACCAAACAGAACTGGGGAACGGCAAAGATACATGTCAAGCTTCAGGAGTCTCATTATTGTCTTTCGAAAGTTATCGTGTTTTTTATCTCGTAAATTCGCAAAACACCCTTACCGAAATTTACTCTTTTGCTCATAACTAGGGATGAGATTTCCATGCAAATGCATGTTTTTTGTCGATAGTCTAAAAACGATATCGACCAATTATCTTTCCGAATCAAGAAATTTGCGTTAAAATGGCATCGATTTGTTTTTGCATATTTTTGCATATTTTGGTGAAAATGCATATTTTTGCATATATTAGTTTTAAATGCATATTTTGTGCATATTTCCAACTTTTAAATGCATACTTTTGCATATTTTGGCATAAATTAGCAAAAACACAAATTGAAATTAATTTGTTTCAAAAACTATTTTAAATTTTAAAAATTTATTTTGGAAAAAATTATTTTTTTTTCTTTAAAATTTTTTTTTTACAGATTGTCTTAATTTCTAAAAAATCTTGCTTATATAAAGATTTAAATGTTACTATTTAAACCCGGCGTTTCCTTTTGCTTTTTAAAAAGTTTTTCCTATGAAAACAAAATTTTTATTGCACAAATTTTATTTTTTAGTGCATATTTTTAGGTTTTTTAGTGCATATTTTGAATTTTTTAGCGCATATTTTAAGCGCATATTTTCGGTTTTTTAGTGCATGAAAATCTCATCCCTACTCATAACTTTTGAACCAAAAGACCGATTTGGCTGGATTGCAATACCAACCAAATTTCAGTAGCAACTGTAAGGTCTTTCAAAAGTTAGCGTGTTTTCTACGGACGGACAGACAGACGGACGGGCGGAAGGACGGACGGACATCGCTAGATCGACTTAAAATCGATCGAGGATCATGAATATATATAAAAAAAAAATTATGACAAAAAAAAAAAAAAAATGATAAAGAAATTTTGATGAAAAAAAAAAAAATTTGATGAAAAAAAATTTGATGAAAAAAAAAATTTTTTTTGTTGAAAAATAATTATGTTACTTTTTATTCACCAGCTGGTGAAAAACAAGTTTATTCACCACGAGGTGAATTATTATCCAAGTTACAAACCCAAGTAATTAAAATTTTTGGTTTTAAGAAAATGAAAATAGCAATTCTTATTTTCTTTTTCGTTAATTGTTAGCTTATATAGTCAAACTGAGGTGGCGTCCTGCAACTTTTTTAAAATTAGACACCAGCCTAAAAACATTATCATGTTAAAAATTAAAAACTTCAGTGGACCATAAAAAAGAAATACGAACTGACTTTGCAAAACCCTTTGGTGATTTTATCTATTTGATGGTGTACTTTCATATGGCGTTGAAACCATTCAGGCTCATTTTTGTTGTTACACAGTGTTAAATTTAAAATTTACCGCAAATTTTTAAATATTATTTTTTTTATACATTTTTCAACCAATATTTTTAAATCAAAGTAAATACTTTGTTCAACCTTTACATTTAAAAAGTATTATTTTCATACAATATTATGGCAATATTTCATATTAATTTTTTTTTTTTAATTTTTAAACATCATGCTTAAAGCATCCTTTAATTCTGAAAATTGTAAATAATTCATGAACAATCAAAAGTTATCTAAAATTAACTTTTAAAGACCGTATCATATTACTATACATACATTATTCATGTATAAATGTCATATCATATCGCATCATATACAAGTAACATATATCGGTTGCAACATGCAACATACATACATATCATATGATAACACTCGGTGTAAAAACTTTTCCCTATCAAGACCAACAACAACAACAGCTGAAGCTGTAAAGAATTACATTCACAAAAAAAATGTTTTTTCAGTTATTTATATACAAACAAATAGTATTTTTACAGGGGTTTTTAATTATTTTTTTTATTAAATCAATTAAATAATAAAAAAATAAAAGTGAAAAAAAAAACGTAAAAATAAAATATGTATTTGTGTAAATATCAGCATAAATGAAATAAAATCCAATTACCATTTTTTTTTTTTTTTTTTTTTTGTACAGACTTACATTTTTACAAACTACAAACATGTTTGAGTCAAGGTAAACAGACGAAATGACAGAATGCTAGACATTTGGTGGGTCGATCAGACCACTTGAATAGCAACAGGAGTTTTTTTTTTTTACTGTTCATGCTTGTTAACCAAATGCCACAATAACAGAATCCGCTTCAGTCATTTTGAATATAGTTTACGTAATACGTAACAACAACAAGGCTTAAAACGAAAAAAAAAAACATTTTCCAAAAAATATTCAGACATTTGATTACGGCAGGTTTGTGTCAGAAGTTTAACTTTGACTAGAGTGTACCAAAATGACTGCGAAATTTGTACTCTTGCCCAAAAACATTAAGTCACGATAATGTTATGATGAAGATTTGGGTGTATTTGCCAAAGCAAAGTTTTTTTTAGAAAAATAATGTTAAATTCATTTGACATTCCATGCAAAACGAATTGAAACATCGGTCGAGGACTCCATTAAGGTTATATATAATTGATCCATTTCTAAGACACTCTAGGTATATGAGGAGTTCCGGCTAAGACTTAAATTTTGAGGCAAAAAATATGTGATTTTTGTTTTGATGGCACATCGATAAAAGTTGGCATAAATATTAGAAGCTATTTAAGAATAAGAAATTCGTTCGCGTCAATTAAATCGCGCAAGGGGGTCAAAAGTTATGGCGGTTTTTAGATTTAGCGGTTTTAAAAAATCTTAAAAATATTTTAAAGATTTTTTTTCTACACATTTGTTGCATGCTTTATTAAAACATGCCAGGATATATCATTTCTTCTAAAATATATGATATAAATTTAACCCTTTAATGACCAAACGATTTAAAACAAGTAAGAGTGTTAAATTCGACTGTGCCGAATCTTTTATACCCTCCAACAAGCAAATAAATAAAAAAAAATGCAGGGGCGTCTTCTTTTTTTTGGGGGGGGGTCGGTAGTGGTAATTGGAGGGCACAATTCCTCTCGAATAAGTGTTAAAACAAAAAAATTCTTATGCATTTTGCACTTAAGAAATACAAATTTAGCATTATATAAAAAAAAAATTATTCCACGCCCATAAAAGGGGGGAGGGGGGGCGGACCGTAAAACGATATCTTCTAATTCTGTGGGTCCAAATGGAGGACCTTGAACTTCTTGTAGCATAAAAATGTTGGATTTGTTAAACAAAAACACAAAAAATCATGTAAAAATATGGTATTTTTCAGAGGTTTGTTTAGTTCTTCAAGGGGGAACTTTTTCCCCCCTGGTCCGATTTTGCCCATCTCCGAACTTAACCAGCCTATGAACATAAGACATATATGTACCAAATTTCAGGAGTCTATCACTTTTATTTTGGACTGTATCGTGTCTTTCACAGACGGACGGACGGACAGACGGACATCGCTAGAATATCTTAGAATCGATCACTGATCAATAATATATATACTTTATGGGGTCCTAGAGCGATAATTTCGCGGTAAAAGAAAATTTTCACAATTTTTTATAACATATTTAGGCAATGCGCGTTGGTATTACTGAAAAAAAAAAAATCACGGAAAATCGTATCATTGTACCAGTGTTTAAAAAAATCGGTGATGCTTTTTTATAACAAGAAAATTTAATATGGTCCAAAAAATCTATAATCATACAAATTTTTTAACCCGCCTCTGATTTTATGATGACACATCAAGTGGGCTTTCATTTAAAAAAAAATTCATCCGATTTCGTGTAAAGCCTTGGATGTGCCAAGGCTTTCCGCTCAGAATGGCTTAAAGTAAAAAGTCAAAAAGCAAATCAGTTCTACTCGTTAAGGCACGTCTTTTGGTGTATTAAAATGAACATGATGCATTAATTGCTACTAAAAAAAATTGGAAACAGATTTGCAAATTTGGCACAATTTTCAAAAATGCCATAAAATTTTTGCAATTTATTTTTTATAAACCTGCCAGTGATTTATTTATGTAAACTCCTAAAAAACTCGGTTTACGCAAGAGTCCACCAAATTTCGAATGAAACCGCGAATGTGCCTCGCGAAAAACTGGTATTTTAAAAAAATTACGTTTTTTCTTTCGAACTTTGATCTGCTAAAACTCCTTAACTATTCGTGGCACATTAACGGGATTAATTCCAAAATGTTAAGAACTAAAACAGCTACCAACTATAGTTCAACTTTTTTCATTTTATAGTGGGGGCCGAAATCCCTGATCTAAAAACCTCGAAAATTTAAAAACTCTTAATTTTTGGTTTCAAAACTTAACCGTTTTATAACTTCTTACCAAGCGATGAAGCATCTATCAAGCCAACATTAAAATAATCTCTTATATGTACTGACTTTGTGTTATGCCGGAAAAGATTGAAATATAAGGAGAACTTAAAAAAAAGCGAAAGAATGTAAAAACTATCTATTATTTCAAGCCATTTTTATCGATTTTTCAACTTTAACCCTCTGTAACTTTTACGGATAAAGTGGAGTAATCCTTAAACATTGCTCAGTGATGGTTCAAGGTCTTGTTTACACAACTGCATTTGCAGTTTGTCTAAATTCCAAAAACTGCCGGTTTTTTTAAACATTTATTTCAGTTTCACTGAGTTGAAATTTAAAAAAGATTTTGTGATATAAGCTAACAATTAAAGAAAAAGAAAACAAGAATTACTATTTCCATTTTCTTAAAACCAAAAATTTTAATAACTTGGGTTTGTAACTTGGATAATAATTCACCTCGTGGTGAATAAAACCGTTTTCACCAGCTGGTTAATAAAAAGTAACATAATTATTTTTCAACAAAAAAAAATTTTTTTTTTCATAAATTGTTTTTTTTTTCATCAAATTTTTTTCATCATTTTTTTTTTCATTAATTTTATTTCTTATCAATTTTTTTTTATCAATTTTTTTTTTTTTTCATAAATTTTTTTTTTATCATATTTTTTTCATCAATTTTTTCATCAAATTTTTTTTTTATTATCAATTTTTTTCATAAAATTTTTTTTTTATCAATTTTTTTCTCACAAAAATTTTTTATGTTCATATTTTTTTCATCAATTTTTTTACATAAAAAAAATTTTCTTTTCATCAAAAACTTTTTTTCTTAAAAATTTTTTTTTAATCAAAATTTTTTTTCTCCAAAAATTTTGTGTTCATTAATTTTTTTAACATAATTTAGTTTTTCGTGAAAAAAAAAATATTTTTTTTACCAAAACTACTTTTTCACCAAGTCTAAGGTTTTCGCATAAAAATTTTCCATTTGTTTATCAAATGTACATAAAACAAGTGAGAGTGTTATATTCTTTGGTGCCGAATCTTTTATACTCTCCAAAATGTAAGAACACTTTTTTGCAATTATTTATGCACTCACTTACGAAATGTACAGGTCTTTTGGTTTTTTAATGGGGTCCTCGGCTGATATTTAAATTTGTTGTGCCTGGAATACTAGCAAAGTAATATAATATTATTTTTTTTTTAAAAAACTTTGCTTTGGCAAGTACACCCAAATCTTCCGCAATACATTATCATGATTTAATGTTTTGAGCAAGAGTACAAAATTCGTAGGCATTTTTAGCATGGAGCTCAAAACTTCTTTTTCACAATTTTAAAAATTTAATGAAACAAAATTTTAAAATATATTAGTTTATCCATTTGAATTCATTGAATACATCCCAAGGATTGTACAAAAAAAATTTTGGTTAGATTCCTTCATCCAGTTAGTCTGTGGTACAATTTGAATTTACCGGATTTCAAGAAAATGTGTTTTTATCAACATTTTTGTCTAATTTAGCTGTAGGCAATATTTTACTCAAAATTAACCAACATTCATTTCCAAATGGTTGTTTTGGACTACTCTGATATAAAATAATAGGACAACGTTAACCCTCGCCGACACGCGTTTAAAAGTATTCCCCAATGAAATTTCAGCGATAAGTTCCAAAATTTTTGAAAATTCCTCACTCTAAAATTGTGTATGTGTTTAAATAATGAACAATTATACATTTATGCAAAGATTTCTTGAAAGACACTTTAAATCCTTGTTGAACCAGGGCCCTAAAAATTTCAAACATCTGTTTTTTGCTCATAGTCAAATTTAACTTTTTTTGTTGACTTTTGATATAATATTTTTTTACTCTCAGTGAAATGTCTAATCCCATTTTTTTTTTATTATTTTAATCCTGTAGGTTAGTTGGTAGCGATCTAGCCTATGAATCAGGGGGTCGTGGGTTCAATTCCCACAAAAACCCTTGGTCGATTTCGCTACAACGAGACGACGGTCATTGTTACCAGTTCTCGTTTAGGTTTAAATTATTAACCCTGCTGTTAGGTTAAGCCCATTTGGTCCAATTTTTGGATTGTTTCCTTTGTAACTTTTAAACGGTGATATATACTGGCTTAGATTTTTTGCTCATGGGGTCTTTTTATAAAACAATGTTATTTACAAAAAATCTAGGTTTTGTCTTAAACCAGGACTGAGAAAAATAAAAAGTTACGTATCTTAGGTTAAGGGACCATTTGGTCCATAGTATATTTTCTCCAGCGATTTCGATAGCCGGAGCCCATGAAACGTCGATTTTAGAAAATAGGATGCACGCATTCAAAGCGGGTATTCCAGCAAAACTTTTAAAATGGTGACGGCCATGTAATGCATTACCATGTTATGCATATAAAAAAAAACAAAAATATGAATTTTTTTCCTATCGCTTACCATAGGCATAACTTTTTTGTATTTTTCACGCATTATGTAAAACTCATGCGCTACTTTGAGTCTTATCCCAAACAAAAATCATTAATCCTATCCCTATACTTGATTGATTCTTTTTGATTGGGATGTCACTCAAAGTAATGCATAAGTTTTACATAATGCATGAAAAATAAATATAGTGAATGCCTATGGTAAGCGGTAGGCGAAAATTAATGCACATTTTTTAATTTTTATTGGGCTATGCATTACACGGTAATGCATTACATAACCGTTACCATGTTTAAGGTTTTGCTGGGATATCAAGTATGTTTGCAAATACAACGTTAGGCCATCGATTTCTTGCGCGTTTCGTGCTGTAGGAACCAACCTTTTGATCATCAATATCCACGCCACCTAAATGAGATGAATCATTAGAAATTATAGGAAAAAACAAAACTAACATATGTACCTCTTGTTGAATTGTAATACAAAACAATCTCTAAAGTAAAGAATTTGAAAAAAGGGAATCCCTCAACAAATGTTTACATTAGCTGTGTTGAGTAGAGATGGGTGCTGGTCACAATTCACGTGATTTGTGACCAGCGTGATTCACGCGTGGTTCTCGTAAATCACGCTTGACTCACGCTCGAGCGAAAGTCTAGTTAATTACGCGAATCATGCTTTAGTGAGTGTGATTCCAAAACTTTTATGTATGAGTGTTTAGAAATCGAGCCTAATTTTTGCGTGAGTGCTCTTTTTCTTGCGTGATTCAATATTATTTTTTGCATTGTTTTCAGTTTTATTTATAGTTTTATTTTTATTTTTGTTTAGAAATCAGTTAAAATTCAAATTAACGGTCTGCTAATATATAATTTTTTTTTTTTAATTTCATTAAAATTGTGTATTTGTAAGTGAATGTTGCGTGAATTGGGGTGAGCGTAATTATGAATCACGTGAGTCACGCATTATCGTAACTTATTTTAGTTTCACTGACGTGAGTAGTAAGTGAGCGTGAGTAAAGAAAAAAATCAAGTGAGTGATTCATTAGCGATTATAATATTTCTTGCGTGACCCAAAATTCACTCACGCACCCGTCTCTAGCGTTGAGTTAAGCTTGAAATAATAAATAAAATATTTAGGTAAGATATGATCCAAAATATATACAAATATAATATTAAATTGTTATTTTGTTTGAATATTAACATCCGTAAGTTTTTTCTAACCTAACAGCAGGGTTAAAAATGATTTGTAATTAAATTGGAAAACTAAATAAAAACTGATCATTGGATCAAATTATTATTATTAAGCGGAAAATGCTTTTATGCGGGTGATTTCAATCGTGAACAACAACATTTCTGTATAATGAGGTAAGAAAAACACAAATTAATATAAAAAATCAATGTTAAAAAAAATTAAAAAAAAAACAAGTAGAAAAGTTAAATTCGGCTTTGCTGAATCTACGAATACCCTCCGCAATGTCTTTTTTTAAGGAGAGTACATTTTTTACTGTGAAAAAATTTACAATTTTGATTAGAAATATTTTATTTTGAGTAAAAAACTTTTTTTGTCATTTAAAAAAAAAAATTACAATTTTTTTTTTTTGAGTGTAAAACTTTTTTCGAGTGTAAAGTTTTATTTACTGTAAAAATATTTCTGAGTGAACGCACGTACGTTTGTATACAAAATATTGCCATTTTTGTAAAAAAAAAAAACAAAATTTTTTTTAAGTGTAAAATTTTTTTGTAGTGTAATTTTTAAGTTATCAATGCTTTTAAAACTAAACAAGTTTTAAAAGCATTGCTTTAAAATTAAACAAGTTTGAAAAGCATTTAAAACTTGTTTAACACGTGGCATTTAAGATGAAACCAATCTGAAATTAAGGTTTTGCTTATAACTTTTGAACCACTGGACCGATTGATCGGAAATTCAATTTCAAACAAAACTGGGGAACGGTAAAGATAATTGCCAGGCTTCAACAGTCGCGTTAATGTCTTTCGAAAGTTATCGTGTTTTTATCTCGTAAATTCCCGAAAACCCTTGCCGAAATTTACTCTTTTGCTCATAACTTTTGAACCACTGGACCGATTTGGCTGGACATATATTCCAAACTTCAGTAGCCTCTGTAAAGTCTTTCAAAAGTTAGCTTGTTTTCTACGGACAGATAGACAGACGGACGGATGGACGGACGGACATCGCTAGATCGACTTAAAATCGATCAAGGATCATAATTATATATACTTTATTGGGTCCTAGACCAATATTTCATTGTTTTACAAACGGAATGACAAACTTATATATACCTTCTATCACTAGAGTGGAGGGTATAAAAATAAAAAAATGGGATCAGACATTTCACCACGTCCTCGTGGTTGTTCCTGGGTTGAGCTGAGAGTGAAAAAAAAATATTATTTCAAAAGTAAAAAAAAAGTCAAATTTGACTATGAGCAAAAAAAACAGCTGTTTGAAATTTTTTGGCCCCTGGATCAACAAGGGTTAAAGATGTCTATCAAGAAAACTTTGCATAGATACACAACAGAAGATCAAAAAATATAAGGTTTAGTGGGTCTAGTTTTTCAAAGTCAAAAAAAAAATCAAATTTGACTATGAGCAAAAAAAAAACAGCTGTTTGAAATTTTTTGGCCCCTGGTTCAACAAGGGTTAAAGATGTCTTTCAAGAAAACTTTGCATAGATGCACAACAGAAGATCAAAAAATATAAGGATTAGTGGGTCTAGTTTTTCTTTCTTTTATGTTTTCTCCTCTTTCTCCTCGTTCTTCTCTTCATTATTTCTCTATTTCTTTCTTTTTCTTATTATTCTTTTCCGAATTTGCTTTGGTTGGGAAATTTGCCCTATTTTGTCATCCCTGGAGCCGCCCCTGGCATGGACTCAGTAAAATTACCGAAAAACATCAAAAACGAAACGAAAATATACATTCAATAATTAAAATCTTCTTAAAGTTTTCTAATTAAAATTGAAAGTATTTTTTAAGATATTTTACCAAAGTTTTTCTTTTGAGTGTAGTTATTTTAATGATCGGTTTAAACTGACAAAAATTAAATCTCTTGGTTTTTACGTTTTTCAAATTTATTGATGCTTCAGATTCGTGCACACAGTGGTGTGTATTACACCCATTTTCCTTATTGCGTTATTTCTGCTGTTGCTGTTAGTGACACAATAAACCAGGCTAAACTGTCTCTGAGACATATGTGTCAGTCACGTGATATATGTACTCTGTACGCAATCACGTGTACATATCATTGAAGATTTAAAACACAACGAGGAAACGTATATTCATCAACAGCACAAAAGCATCGAATTGCATTTGGTACTTTTGGGTGAAAAAAAAACTTTTGAACAAAAATACAAAAAAAAAAAAAATAAGAAAAAAAAAATAATTTTTATTTAACTTTTAAATTTTAACACCACTTCATGTGCTGCTTCCTTCTTTGTGCATTGCTGTTCGTAGTTTCCTTTGGAACTCAGCTGTTAATGTCCAAATGTACTTACTCAGTGTCATTTTATCTTATTTTTTGATGCTTCTTTCAGTTGTGTTTGTACAGTTGCAAAAAAAAAAATGATATTTATAAATCACGTTTTATTATTTACTTCTGCTTGATTTCTTCATGTTAAAATTATTGAGAAAAACTTGTCATCTCTTTGCTGTAGCATATGGAAGAAATTCTTTAAAAAATGCTATTTTCGTTGTGTTATTTGATAAGAAGGAAACTGGACATACCCTTCAATATATTAAAATGATATTCTGGCAATCAGTAAAATTATACATATAAGAAATAATAAATTAATATATTTAATTAAATTTTTGTCAGGATAATTTTTTGCGGGTGATTTAATTGATTTTGCGGGTGATTCAATTGATTTATTCAAATGCATATCAAGTAGAATATCCAAAAAACCAACGATTTTCAAAAACCAGTTTTCGGTTTATTCGAAAAACTAAAATTTGGAAAACCGGTTTCGGTTTCGGGTTTAATATAAAAAACCGGTCAATCGGGTTTTTCCGGTTTTTTTGATAATTTAAGATTTTTATTAAGAAAAAATAAAATTTGTTAATTAAATAGAAGAAAATAAGATGCAAAACTATTAAATGAACTTCACTTAACGTTAAATAGAGGAAGACCTTCGCATACCTGGAGACGCCAAATTGACAGTAAAATGTCTGAACTACATCTAAGCTGGAATCAAATACAACATCGTGCATCAAATCGAATATATTGGAAAAATCTTGTAACGGCCCTATGCTCCTTGTAGGAGTAAAAGGAACAAATATATGTATGGGGCATTCCATGTCAAACGAACGCTTTGAATATTTTTTTTTTTAGATTTTTCCAATTTTTTGACAGTTTTTAGTACCCTTCGAAAACTCCTTCGAGGTAAATTTTCAGATTTTTTTGATGACTCGTTCAAAAAATATCGAATTTTTAAAAATTGGTAGTTTGTTCCTTCCTTTCAAAATTTTTGTTTTTTTACGTACTTTAAAAAAAAAAATTAAAAAAAATTCTTTAACCCTGCTGTTAGGTTAAGCCCATTTGGTCCACTTTTTGGATTGTTTCCTTTGTATTTTTTGAACGGTGATATATACTGGCTTATGTTTTTAGCTCATGGGGTATTTTTATAAAACAATGTTTTTTACAAAAAATCTCGGTTCAGACTTAAACCGGGACTTAGAAAAATAAAAAATTACGTTTCTTAGGTTAAGGGACCATTTGGTCCATAGTATATTCTCATTGGTTTTCTTTGAAAAAACAAGTATTTTTTAGTTTGTTTTATAATAATTGTCATTGCATAAGGAGTAAACTGTTTTTCGGTTAGTTTTGCAAATAAAATTGCAGCAACTGGTGCATTTTAGGTTAGACTTAGACTTGCAGCAACTACAAACTCCACGCTTTCGAGCCCCTGAATTGGAAGTATGATCGTATTTCAGCCAAGAGCTGTGCTGAGCACTCTTGTTGAGGTTATCTCGTCCGTTACATTATTACGCCTTATTGTTAGAGTCCCCGCACAACAATGTCGGTGACGTTTTTTTCATACAAATTTGGCAAGAAAAAACGCTCGACCGAAAACCGCATGAATAAAATCAATTTTATTTTTGTGTCGGTTTCTCTCTCTCTTTGAATTTTTGATATGAAAATGTTACCACATTTTTATAAATATTTCGATTATTTTCGATAAAGTAAATAAAAAAATGTGATCTCTAAAAAAAAAAAATATTTAAAATTCTAAAAAAACACAAAAAACTATTGAATATAAGAAAATCAAATTTATATGAAAAAAAAACAATAAAATTAAATAAAAAAGTGCCGAAAAATTGAAAAATAGTGTACATATCAACGCCTGACTGAATTTCCCGCTGCCGCCTTTGTTTTGCGCCTATACTCTCTCATGACCGAAACCGTCAACCGCTCCGACATTGTTGTGCGGGGACTCTTAGCCAGAGAAAATGCTAGTTGCCGCAAAAACTCTGGTCTCTTGAGATTTCGATCAGCTGGAGCCCATTATGTCGATTTCAGATAGCGGATATTCCGGTTTGTTTGCAAATACAATGTTTGGCCAGCGATTTGTTTTGCGTTTTGTGCTGTAGCAACCAACCATTTGATCAGAAGTATCTACGCCACCTAAAAGCGAAGAAGCATTAGGAATTATAGGAGAACATGAAACGAACACAGTTTTCGTTGAATTGTAATATTTGAATTGTAATTGTATCTCCGGTTTGTTCTTCAATCCACTCTCATCAACAGCAGCTGTCTTGTGCACTAATGTCGCAATGCCATCGCATGCAAATGTAAAATGGTACCAAGGGAGATTTTTACCAGTCATCAATTTCGGAGGAACAAATGTTTTATTTTTTCTTTTTCGTACTGTTCGCACATATCTTAGTTTCATTTTCTTTTTTACCAACTCAAAAGTGGAAAAAAATTGTCGCCTGTTATATTTCGCCCTTTCAAGCCTTCTGTCAGGTTCAATACAACGCGTTGCCCTTGCTTGTTTTCAGGCTGTGCATTTCTAGGCTTACCAAGGTACGGTTGGTTTTTTCATACGTAGCATGACTAAGAGTCCACCGATAACGATTGATTGTATATTGATTAAAAGACAAAAAAATGGAAATCCCACAATTATGTTCTACATTAGCTATGCTGAGTAAAAAAATGCAAAGAGGGGAATCCCTAAACAAATTTATACATTAGCTGTGTTGAGTAGAGATGGGCGCTAGTCACGTGATTTGCGTGGTTCACTTGAATCACGCGTGACTCACGCGCGAGCAAAAGTCTTGTTTATCACGGGATTCATGAGTGAGCATGATTCCAATACTTTTATGCGTAAGTGATTTGTGAGTAAGTCCAATTTTTGCGTGAGAGCCATTTGCCTTGCGTGAATCAACTTTTTTTGTATTGCTTACAGTTTTATTTAGAGTTTTTAGTTTTATTTTTCGTTTCGCAATCAGTTAAGTGTCAAATTAACGGTATGCTAAATAATTAAAAAACTTTTTTTTTTTAATTTTCGTAAAAACGGTGTATTTGTAAGTGAAAATTGCGTGAGCGGTATCTTGAATCACGTGAGTCACGCGTGACTTTATTTAATTTTACTGACGTGAGTAGTAGGTGAGCGTGAGTAAAGAAAAAACTCGAGTTAGTGATTCATTAGTGATTATAATATTTCTTGTGTGAGTGAGCGTAAGCCAAAACCGAGTCACGTGCCCATTTCTAGAGTTAAGAAAAGAATATATAATTAATATTTAGGGAGAAGTGATCCAAAATTTATACAAATATAAGATTAAATTGTTATTTTGTGTGAATATTTAAGTATGGACCAAATGGTCCATTAACCTAACATACGTATGTTTTTTCTAACCAAACAGCAGGTTTAAAGTCGTCTAGTATGCGATTTTTAAGTTTTAAAATTTAAATCTGTTTAAAAATGTATGTACTCTTTGACTTTTTTGAACTTTTTTTATGTAAAACTTCTATCGATTCTATAAATTTTTTGCCCAGGAGTAAAATCATTTCTATTGCTCCAATGGTGCGTCATAGAGGGGTTATTTCCAAGACCGACCCCCATTAATTTTTACGTCTAAAAATTTCTTTGGAACAAACTAATACCCTATCTCCAATTTCTAAAGAGGCTCCCACACAAAATTTTATTTTTTTGCACCAACCGCTCTAACTGCCCTACGAGTGCCCTTAGAGCAATTAAATATATGACCGACCCACAATATTTTTTTATTCCAAAACTTTTCTCTGAACACACCTACCCTCTATCTTAAACTATTAAGGCGGTCCCCATAGATTTTTTTTTTATTTTTGTAAATTTGTTTTATTTAATCAGCTTCTACCGGCCCAATGGTGCGTCCAAGAGGGGTCATTAGTGAGACCGACCCCCATTTATTTTTGCCCCCCAAAATTTTTGTAAAACATACCTACGCCCTATCTCAACTCCCTAAGTGGGCTTCCATTCAAAATTACATTTTTATAAAATTTGCTACAACTGTTATTTGTATGGGAGCCTACTTAGGAAGTGGAGATGGGGCGTAGGTATGTTTTACAAAAATTTTGGGGGGCAAAAATAAATGGGGGTCGGTCTCACTAATGACCCCTCTTGGACGCACCATTGGGCCGGTAGAAGCTGATTAAATAAAACAAATTTACAAAAATAAAAAAAAAAATCTATGGGGACCGCCTTAATAGTTTAAGATAGAGGGTAGGTGTGTTCAGAGAAAAGTTTTGGAATAAAAAAATATTGTGGGTCGGTCATATATTTAATTGCTCTAAGGGCACTCGTAGGGCAGTAAGAGCGGTTGGAGCAAATTTTAAAAAATGTCGTTTTGTGTGGGAGTGGGAGCCCCCTTAGAAATTAGAGTACGGTATTAGTTTGTTCCAAAGAAATGTTAAGACGTAAAAATTAATGGGGTCGGTCTTATAAATAAACCCTCTATGACGCACCATTGGAGCAGTAGAAATGATTTTAAGATTGGAAAATTACAATAAAATTTTTTCAAAAAATTTAAAAAAATACTAATAATTAGGGATGAGATTTCCATTCAAATGCATGTTTTTTGTCGATAGTCTAAAAACAATATCGACCAATTATCTTTCCGGTTCATGAAATTTGCGTTAAATCGGCATTGACTTGTTTTTGCATATTTTGGTGAAAATGCATATTTTTGCATATTTTGATTTTAAATGCATATTTTTTTGCATATTTCCAACTTTTAAGTGCATATTTTTGCATATTTTGGCATAAATTAGCAAAAACACAAATTGAAATTTATTTTTTTCAAAAACTATTTTAAATTTTAAAAAATTTATTTAAAAAAAAGAAAAACTATTTTTTTTGTTTTTAATTTTTTTTTTTAAATTTTCTTAATTTCTAA
This sequence comes from Pegoplata infirma, assembly GCA_963921195.1. Taxonomy (NCBI): domain Eukaryota; kingdom Metazoa; phylum Arthropoda; class Insecta; order Diptera; family Anthomyiidae; genus Pegoplata; species Pegoplata infirma. The sequence goes on along the minus strand of OY992536.1, from coordinate 228,129,753 downwards.
AAAAATCTTGCTCACATAAAGTTTTAAATGTAACTATTTAAACCCGGAGTTATTTTTTACTTTTTAAGAAGTTTTTCATATGAAAACAAGATTTTTATTACACACATTTTATTTTTTAGTGCATATTTTAAGGTTTTTTAGTGCATATTTTAAATTTTTTAGTGTATATTTTAAGCGCATATTTTCGATTTTTTAGTGCATGAAAATCTCATCCCTAGTAATAATCGTTATCCCACGATCGTCCTGGGCAAAAAATTTTTAGAATCAATAAAAGTTTTACACAAAAAAATTTAAAAAAAAATCGAAGAGTACAAACATTTTCAAAAATAAGATTTAAATTTTAAAACTTAAAAATCGCATACTAAAGTGCTTTTAAGAATTTTTGGGATTTTTTTTTTTTTAAAGTAGTACGTAAAAAAACAAAAATTTAAAAAAAAAAATTGGATCATTATTGAAGAAGTTTTGAGCAAAAGAACACAAACGAGTTTTCGAAGGGTACTAAAAACTGTAAACAAATTGGGAAAATCTAACAAAAAAAATTTCAACGTGTCCGATTTGACATGGAATGCCCCATATATATTCATGATCCTCGATCGATTTTGAGACGATCTAGCAATGTCCGTCGGTCCGTCTATCTATCTGTTGACAACACGCTTACTTTTGAAAGATTTTACGGCGGCTCCTGAAGTTTGGCACATATGTTGGCCATTTACCTGGTCAGGTTGGTATTGCAATCCAGCCAAGTCGGTCCAGTGCACCACTGCAGTGGTTCAAAAGTTATGAGAAAAAGACTGAAATTCGGCAATGGGTTTTCGTGAATTTATGAGATAAAAAACACGGTAACGTTCGAAAGACAATTCTGAGGATGCTGAAGCTTGGCATATTTATTTTTTGTTCCACTGGCTTGGTTCGTATTGAATTTCAGCCAAATCGGTCTTGAGGTTTCAAAGTTATTAGCAAAATCGTAAATTTCAGATTAGTATTACCTTAAATTAACATGTTGAAACCCCGTTAAACATGTTTTTAAAACATTGGTAAGTCACAAAAATATTTTACAATGTATTTTTGTCACTCAAAAATATTTTTACACTTAAAAAAAAAAAATACACTCGAAAAAAATTTTAAACTCAAAAAAAAAATTACACTCAAAAACAAAATTTGTAAACTATTTTTTTTTTTTTCAAAAATTACTAAAAAAGGTTGTTTTACACAACATAAAATATTTCTAATCAAAAATTTTATTTTTTCACGTTAGAAAATTTACTTAAAAAGGCATTGTGGAGGGTATTCAAAGATTCGGCCAAGTCGAATTTAACTTTTATACTTGTTATTCTTAACACTGTAGGAAAAAACCGCAATTTTCAGCAATTTTCAAATAGCGATACTTCGAAAACTATTCGACCAATGTTAATGTTTTTTGATATTTGTGTTAATTTTGAACCGCAAGACACATTTTTATTATTTTTTGTTTTTTTTTTTTTAGTTTTTGAAATTAAGAAACTTGATTCACAGGACGCCACGATTTAATTAAATTTGTGTAACCTCAAATCTGTCATACTTGGGACCTGGCATTACTATTATATGAAAAAACAATGCCAATGCTGGCTTGATCATTGATATTTTACATGAAAAAACTAATGCCTCAATGCTCAGGTCACATGTATGAAATCTGTACTACATACAAAATTCAGCGTACACTTGGGAAAGTCAAAAGTGGAAAAAAGGCAACTGCTTTGTCAAAATAATGTTTCTGTTCTGCATATGTTTTGCAGAAAAAACCTGTTAACTTAAGGGGGTGGTACTAAAAAAAAAACGTTATTTTAACAATTTTTAAAAAGCTACAAAAAAATATAAATCGTAAACTTTTTTTTTTTAATTTTATAACACAAAATTTGGCTAACCAGAATTGCCAGGGTTGCTACTCAATTGTGGGATGCTATTTTTAACGGACGAAATCGGCTGTAATTGAACAGCTAAAACTACAGAACCAGTTTTCATGATTTTTTTATTTTGATTTTTAGATTACTAAGTTCTCTAGTACTTATCGTGAAAATTTTTTTAATTTTTTTTTTATTAACTTACAAACCGAAATTGTTTTATTAGAATCGGCTCTGTAGTTTTTGCTGTGCAACAGATTTGGCAACCCCGGCAATTCTGGTTGGCTAAATTTTAAATTATAAAATTTTAATAATATTACGATAGTTTATCTTTCAAATAAAAAACACGAGTAAAAAATAGAGCCGTTTTACAGTATCTATTTATAAATCGATTTATTTAAGGCTTATGTTTATTTTTTGGTTCCGTGAAAAAAAAAACAGAATAAATGAACGCCCTTTATCTGCACTACACTAAGAAAAAAAAATATTAAAATCAAACAGAAACAACTTTAAATTAAATATAAAACAGTGACGAAATAGAACAAAGTTTGTTTCTACTTATTTTAAATATTTTCATGTTTATTTTTAAAATGACCAAATAAAAACGCTCATGTTAAAATTAAAGTTGTTCCACTTTAATTTAAAATTGAAACCAATTTTGATTTAACGTTGACGTAATATTATTTTTATGATGTCATAAACCAATATTTTTTAATAAATAAAAATAAAATATTTCAATGTTTTTATTAACATTTTATTTAAAATTGAAACGAAAAAATTACACTTTTATATTGAAATTCTGATAAAACTATAATATTATGTAAAAACTCAGTCTATACAATCAGAAAAAACGGTCATCTTCGTAGCATGACTCAATAGACTGTATAAAAAATTAACATTACTTACAATTTCACTAATAACATCTTTTTGATTAACCTTCTTTTAAAAAATGGATGAGTTGGCTAAGGGTAGTAATCCAGGAACACCATTTCATCGTACATTGCCAAAAACTTCATTTCCCAAGACACGTACTAAAACATAAACAAATGCAAAACAATTTCGTTAACACATATCTGTGCAAAAAACACATTACAATTAATTTACTTACCTTTATTTTTTGGTATTTCCTTGCAATGTTACTTTTTAATTGATAAAATGTTAGGTTTTTTTATTTTTTTCACAAATTTTTCCTTTGACTGCCAAAATGCCTGTATTTGCGTCAATAAAATATCTTACTATGACATTATTTAAATTAAATATGTTTTCATATTAAAATTTGACACATGGTTTTGAATTGTCAGAAAATAAAATTGTTCAACTTAAAATTAAACATGAAACAATATTGATTTTCTAATAAAAATTCAAATTTGAATTTGTAACGAACGTTAATGACATCATATTAAATTTAAAGTTGGTAAAATTTAAAACAAAAAGGAGGCAATTTTAAAACAAAATTGTTATTTTAAAATCAATCATAAACAATATTAAAATTATAGATTTTTTCAAAAATATGTAGCATATTTAAAATAAAATTGGAAATTTTTGATTTAAATATGTTTTTTTCCCTCTGTGTATGGTTATTTTTATAAAAAAATAATATAAAAATCTTCTTTGGTAATATAAAAACATTAATATTTATTTTGTAAATGTTAAATGTGAAAGTGCGTTTTTTGTTGGTGTTACAAACTACGGCGAATATAATAAACATTTTTTTTTTATTTCATCAACAACAGTCTCATATAAAGTACCTGCATGCATTTATTGTTATTTTTTCAGCTGATATTGTTTTTGTGACAAAATTTTTCATGCGTAGCTGAAACAACATCAGCAGCTCTGGCAACATAAAAAATATTATGTATGAAAAATTATATTTAAAAAAAAGGTAAACATTATGGTCGAATGATATCGACTTAATAATACCGTATTCATTATAAGGGATCAATTTCAGTGATTAACAACAAAATTTATTACAAAATTTGTTTCTTAATAGAAAGTATCCATTATTAGTGATAACCCAAATATAAAGTTGACACTATTAATTCTATAAGGTTGTTATAAACATCAAAGAAAATTTCCTGGGATTTGAAATATTCATATTAAGTAAAATTTAAAATATCCCATTCAATTTAGGTACGGAGGTGTATGAGTTATATTTAATACCATTATATGGATTTATATTACTCATACGCATTGTTAACAAGTTCACATTTAAAACCATCTTCCTCTTATTGTCAGTGGCATTTTAAGTTCTGAGGCGAATGAGTGATATTTTATATAATTTTTTATTTTATTAATATTTAAAATAGGTTTCATTGAAACATTTTCGTTTTAACCCCAATGTTTGACTTAATCTGTGTTAAATTTTAAATGATTTATATCAAAATAATTAAATATCATTGATTTTATTACCTAGTAGTAAACCATTCATCACCCATTAATTAAAATGTATCTCAATCGAATATAGGGTATGATAAAAATGACAAACTGTAACAAATTGTATGAACAATATTTTTTTCACATGTTAACGATTTTTTTATAAACAAGAACTATATATCATATCCCAGCGAAAAACTGCAAAAAACAACACAAAAGTTTTCATTAAAAATTATTGACACAAAACTTTATTAACTTTTGCACATTTTTTGTGTGGCTTTTTTGTCTATCAGCTGGCGCGGATCCACAGGGGAGAAAGGAAATTCCTCGCACCCCCAAACCGAATTCAAAAGAAAGAAAAAACAGAAAAAAAGAAAGGAAATGAAAGGAAGCGAAAGTAAAGTAAAGAATAGAAAGGGAGAGCAATAAAAGAAAACTGAATAGGAAAAGGAAATAATCTGAGAACTTTTTTCTATGAATAATGTTCGAAAATCTTAAAATTTTTCTTAGAATTTCAAAAAAAAAATATATTAATTTTTGCTTGTTTTCTCAATTTTGTTTGTTATTTTAAGTTAAGTTTGAATTAAAGTGCTAACAAAATTATGATCTGGAGTCAAATGTGTATCTTTTATGGTACTAAAAACTAAAATCGGTTGAAAATAAGCCAAGTTATTAAGGAAAACGATTGAAATTTATAGAAATTTGAAATTTATAGAAATTTTCTACTGTAATAGAATTTTTTTATTCTTCAAGTTTAAATGGAATAAGATGACAAATATTTTTCATAATTTAAATTAATGCTAAAAATGTCTTAATTTTTTAACACTTTTATTAAATCTCCATTTTTAAATTTTTATTTTTTCTTAAATTTGGAAGAAATTAAAAAAAATATTTCACTGGAACATGAAGAAAAAAAAATATTATTATAGTAGATAATTTCAATAAATTTTAAAAATTGGACTCGTATTAATTAATCAGTTGGTATGACACAGGTTAGATGTCTGGGGAAGTTGTAATAACTTGGCTGATTTTCAACCGATCATAATCCAAATCATAATTCTGTAACCATTTAAATTCAAACTTAACTCAAAATATGGAAAAAATTAAGAAAATTAATAAAAAAACATATTTTCCTTGTGTAATTCGTTTTAAACTTCATGGCCGATGCGGCACACCTAAGCCATGTCCGATTATCCTCAAAATTTCGTGAGACATATTTCTGAATCCAAGTGAATATAGCTAACAAGGAACGTCTTTCACAGGGCACCCACCGATTGTCCTGAAACTTTAATATAGGAATGAGGGAGAAAAAAATAAGAGTTACCTGTTTCTTTTTAGCTGCCCAATCTGAAGTGTAAAAAAGAGTTGCCACATTATCAAAAATTAAGAGCTTTCGGGAAAATCCGTATAAAAGCCGAAATAGAAGGAATTTCGCCAAACGAAAAAATACGGGTCAGTTTGATAGAGATTATTTTATATGATTTTGGCGGTACCCAACGATAATACATTTTGAACAATAACGAACTTAACGAAGCCGACCTGTATAAAATGTTCATATAGTTTTTTTTGAAGAAATGGGGAAAATCCTCAAAAAACTAAAAAAAATCAGTTTTTCACCCTCCCCTTTGACCCGCTAGATGTGAGATTGGACAGCAATAATAAACACGTAACTCTTATTTTGCTCCCCTCTTTCCTATGTGCAAGTTTCAGGACAAACGGTTGGTGCCCTGTTAAAGACCCTCCTTGTAAGTGGATTTGCGGTCAATATCTAACAACTTAAGTTTTTTGGAGCACCATGTTAAATTAATCATAGTCAAAAAAAGGTACAATTTTCAAAATTTACAATTTTGCTCAAAATTAATTGAAAATTTAAATTTTTTATTTTAGTGTTTTTATCGGCGTATGCCATTTCTGTTTGTTATTAAGGGTTTGTGATTGAAGAAGAAAACATTGTATTTCTAAAGATTATTTTTAATGTGGATTTATTCCACATTTATTTTATTTTTTTTTTAAATCGCCATTTTGAATAATTATTACTCAACACCAACTTAGAATAGAAGACTGAAAATTGTTGTGCCAGTTGCATTTAATACGTACACAGAAAAAAATATGTAGGAAAGAAATTTGAGTAATCACTTGTTTAAATTTCAAAACAAAAATTTTGTAATTTTTAATTGACGCAATTAAAAATTTACTTAAAAATTTTAAAAACAATTTAAGTAAATAATTTAATAAAAATTTAAAAGTTTTTTTAATTTTTTTAAGCTCTCATAGTTTTTTAAATTCTCGTTTAGTTTATAGTTTTTTTTTTGTATATATCATCATAAATATCCACTTGTTTTTCTGCTTTTTTTACAAAAAACATAATATTTGAACTCAGTCTGGCATTGTAAGCTCAGATATACATATATGAGGCATTCCACACCAAATGTCCACCGAAAAAAAAAACATGTGTACTGCAAACTTCTGAATAGGTTGTATGGATAGCCCTATATGGAACTTAGAAAATGGCGTTTTTGGTTTTTTAATTTTTCAAAAACTGGGCTTAGGAGGCGTGGTCAAATATTCTAAAAATGGTCAAATTTGTGGCGAGTTGCCTTGATTAAGTATTTATCACATTAAAACGGAATGCACCACAATCTCAAAAATTTACATTCTTATATAGTTTTGTATGGGCTATCGTTTAAAATTTTTTTAAAAAAGTAAATTTATAAAAAATCCGGCCACTTTTTTTTTTATTTTTAAAATTTTTTGTTTTAAAGTTTAGATGTTTGTCCATCCACACAAAAAAATTCAGAACCACATTTTTCGTTTTTTTTTTTGAGAAAATCGCATTTGAATTTTAAATTTCATAACAATTTAGAAATTTGCTTATATTTTCTTGTTTCAACAGAGCGTATGAGGAATATTTATGCAATTAATATTACTCATTCGCAACGTTAAAACAAAGAAATACTAGCAAATTACAAAATTGTTATGAAATTTAAAGTTCAAATGCGATTTTCTCGAAAAAAACGAAGAACGTGTTTCTGAATTTTTTTGTGTGTATGGACAAGCTTTAAAAAAAATTTAAAAAAGAAAAAAAAGTGGCCGGATTTATGATAAATTTACTTTTTAAAAAAATGGAAATTTTCAGAACGGGTTCTGAAAATTTTCCAAAAAAAAATTTAATCGATAGCCCATACAAAACTATATAAGAATTTAAATTTATGACATTGTGGTGCATTCCGTTTTAATGTGATAAATATTTAATCAAGGCAACTCGCCACAAATTTGATAATTTTTCCAATATTTGACCACGCCTCCTATGCCTAGTTTTTGAAAATTTGAAAGACCAAAAACGCAATTTTCTTAGTTTCATATAGGGCTATCCAGACAACAATAACAAGTTTTTTGTTTTGTAAAAAATTTAAAACTTTTTTAAACTTTTTAAAAAATAAATAGATCAATTTTGAGTACATTTTTAATTGTGTCAACTAAAAATTTACTCAATTTTTTTTTCAAACATTTAATAAATTTTTTTTAAAAAAATTACTCAATACTATTAAATCATTTACTGGTGCAAAATTGAATAATTTTTTACTCAATAGTATTAAAAATTTACTTAAATATTTTTATTATTTTTTTCTGTGTACTACATCATATCCAAAAATAAAATGGATCGAAGGGGGTCGGGTCTGAAAGTGTGTGCGATTTGGCATGGAATGTCCCATATGTTAATAAGTACCGAAAACTACGCTTAACCTGCTATTTTTTATCGGCGATCCCGGTGGTTTAAAAAAGGGTTGCCACCTTATGAAAAATTATGGCATTTCGGGAAAATCTGAATAAAAGCCGAAATAACAGGAATTTCGCCAAAAGCAAAAACACATGTCGGCTAAACTTAATATATTATTACAAATATGAATTTGGGGGTACGAACATTCTTTTCCATATAAAGTAGCTCAACATTTACACATTTTTGACAAAGTCCGACACACCATTGGATAGGTTCTAAAAAAACCTTTCTATCCATATAGAATCTTCATAAAGTTTCTTTGGAAGAAATACGAATCACGATAGCCGATAAAAAAGCGTAGGACAATCGGAGTGTAAGGTGTGGAATACCTTCCTTATAAGATTGGACAAATTTGGAAATTTTTCCTAGAAAAAAATTCTCACAAAATTTACTTTTCTTTTTCTCTTTCCATTTTTTAGTCTTTTTTTTAGATTTTAAAAAAAGAAAAGAATTATAATTTTTTTTTAAAAAGTTCTCAAATTTTTTCCTATAGAAATATTGTAAGATGTTTCTTTTAAAACTGTCAGAATTTTCTCAGAGAAAAATCTAAGAAAAATTTAAAAATTTTTCGTCTAAAAAAATGTTTGTACTTTTTCTAAAGTAAAATTTTAATATTCAAGGGGCAGATCCAGCTCTTGAGTTTAGGGGGGAAATTTTTTTTAAATCAAGCTCCATTTTTTAGAACCACCCCAAACCTTAAAAATGGTTATGATTATGTAATGCATTACTAAGTAATGCTTAGCCTAGAAAAATCCCCCATTCCCCTTTTTTTAGATGAAAAGTTTCTAAAACTCCGGGACATTTCTTCATTGGAAAAATTTTAATATTTTTAGACATTTTGCATAAAGAATTTCTACAAAAATTTGTCCTATAGCAAATTTCTCAGATTTTATCTTTCGAAAAATTCTAAAGTTTTTTCTATAGAAAAATTTTTAAATTTTAAATCTTACATTTTTCCTTTATAAAAATTTTAAGACTCTTGAACATTTTTTGTAGATAAAAATGAGGACATTTTCCAGTTTTTGTTTCTGTTTAATATGCTTCTGCTGATAATGATGAAGACGACTTGTTGTTCAAAATAAAAGTGTTGAATTGAAACAAAAACTTAAAATTTCGTTGTATGAGAAGATTACGTTGTTGAAAAACAGTGACGTTTTAAACATTTCAGAAATATTATTTTATATAAAAACATTATTAACTCCCAGATATCGGTAATCGAACAATGTTTATTAATCAAAGATTTGGAACTTCTTATGTACGATGATTTTAAAAAACCCAATTTCATATAATTTTGACAATCTTTCAAATTCAAAACACGCCACTGTTAATAATCTTTTATTCTTTGTATTTCATTTGTGTTTGTATATGTATTCTAATAATGATAAACACGAGGATGAGTGCTACTACTTTCACTATTTCCTGCCAACACATACACAAAACAGTTGTAGTAGTATTGTATGTGTTGACTACATTGACTTTAATGGCTCGAGTAGATTTAACCTAATTAAGAATGTTCAACACAACAAGTCTTGAATACAAATGAATATTTTCCTGAATTTGGTTTTTTGTTGTGGGAATATTGAGTGGTGTTGGTGTTGGGGGGGGGGGGGTTGTACCATTGTATTTGTATCAAAATTCTATACAAAAAATACTAAGCTGAACATAAAGTTCAAATGAAATTGTCAGCATAGTGTAAGTACTACAAAAAAAAAAAAATAAACAGTGGAAACACAAAAACTTGATGGTAAAGGATTATGCATGAAAATGGAAGTCGGAAGAAGGTAATGTAAAGTATTAGACGGAGTCTAGGTGCCATTAATAAATACTGTTGCTATGTATATCTACTTCCTTTCTCTACATTAGCAAATACACAATCGTGCTTATACTCGTAAATTAGTCTCTTAAGATTCTAATATTCCTTAGAAAAGAAAAATTTCATTCATTTAAATTGGTGCAGAGGGAGTGAGTGAAATGTAGGAAACCTTTTTTGCTTAGATGGTTTAGTTTTTGAAGGAAGAAAAAAAAAAAACTTAATACAAACAAATGTTACCAAATTCTCTTTTACATCTGTATGTTTTGTTACTATTCATTAAGCCGGTATTTTAATGATAACCCTTAAATGAGCTTTAATTTTTTGAAAACATTTGAGGTTTTTGATAAAACGAGATATCTTTAAAACTCAATACTGTGAAAAAATTCTCCTGGAGGATCCTAAATAAACTCGGAGAAACGCATTTTTTATGTAAACATAATAATGGAAGGTGGAGATTCAATCACGCTCACGCGTGAGTCACGCAAAATCTACTCACGCAAAAAATTTTCTTACCAAAAAGAAAAAAATCCAAAAAAAAAAAATTTACAAAAAAATTAAAATTGCCTTCTGTTATAGAAAACAAATTCTCTCGTATCAAGAGGGTTACCAAGTGTGTTTTAATTTTTATTAAATAATAAAAATTAATTATTTATTCGACCTTTTAATTGTGCAATGAATTAAAAACGATCGTCAATTCATTCCTGAAAATTACCAACATTTTTGAAAGCAAGAAACTCTATGAGTATTTAATGGGAGAATATCCCAATAAAGAAAGTAGAGTTATCATAAGTACTTGTTATGTTATTTCATAATGGGGAACATGAAAAGGCCTCGAATCAGAATAAACTCTTTTTCATTGCACAATTAAAAGGTCGAATAAATAACTAATTTTTATTATTTAATTACAATTAAAACACACAAAATAAATTAATTTAATTTATTTTTTGCTACCCGGCTAAAAATGTTGTATATCATCATATATGATATCATATATGAGACCATATACAGTATCATATATAGTATCAAATATGGTCTCATATATGAACATATTCCAAAATTGGCGCTTATATAAGACACGATCATATATGATCCAATATATGTGATCATATATTAGATCATATATTGAATCATATATTGGATCATATATTGAATCATATATTGGATCATATATGATGTTGTTTTTAATTTCTTTTACATTATTTTTAATATTTTTTATTTATTTTTTCATCTTAAACTATATGTTATAGATTATTATGTATATATTCACCAGAATTTCAAACGATGTACGTAAGTATAATTAAAAATAAAAAAAAAAATTTTATTCATTACTGGTGTTTTTCATATATTTTAATGGACACTTTTAGTTTGATGATTTTGATTATTTAGTTACTATAGTTTGCATTTTTGGTGACTATATAAAAATATATAATTAAGCTTATAGATACGAGAATACATTTTGATATTTAAAAAAAATAAATTGAACATAAAATATCTAATATATCAAGTCTTTCGATTGATATCAATTACGAAAGATGTGAACAAAGGGCTTATTACAGGAACGATGATTTCCTTTGTGTTTTCTTGTTTTAGTGTTAATTTCGATTATCTTCAGACTTAGCGTTTTTGTTAAAAAAGTCAAAATCTAAAAAAATAGATATAAAATAATATTAGTATGTATATCAAGAAATCTTTTTTAAATTTCAACTCAGTGAAACTGAAATAAATGTTATAAAAAACCGGCAGTTTTTGGAATTAAGAAAAACTGTAAATGCAGTTGTGTTAACAAGACCTTGAACCATCACTGAGCAATGTTTAAGGATTACCCCACTTTATCCGTAAAACTTACAGAGGGTTAAAGTTGAAAAATCGATAAAAATGGCTTGAAATAATCCATAGTTTTTACATTCTTTCGCTTTTTTTTTTTAAGTTCTCCTTATATTTCAATCTTTTCCGGCATAACACAAAGTCAGTACATATAAGAGATTATTTTAATGCTGGTTTGATAGATGCTTCATCGCTTGGTAAGAAGTTATAAGACGGTTAAGTTTTGAAACCAAAAATTAAGAGTTTTTAAATTTTCGAGGTTTTTTGATCAGGGATTTCGGCCCCCTCTATAAAATGAAAAAAGTTGAACTAGAGTTGGTAGCTGTTGTAATTCTTAATATTTTGGAATTAATCCCGTTAATGTGCCACGAATACTTAAGGAGTTTCAGCAGATCAAAGTTTGCAAGAAAAAACGTAATTTTTTTAAAATACCAGTTTTTCGCGAGGCACATTCGCGGTTTCATTCGAAATTTGGTGGACTCTTGCGTAAACCGAGTTTTTTGTGAGTTTACATAAAAAAATCACTGGCGGGTTTGTAAAAAATAAATTGCAAAAATTTTATGGCATTTTTGAAAATTGTGCGAAATTTGCAAATCTGTTTCCTATTTTTTTTAGTAGCAATTAATGCATCATGTTCATTTTAATACACCAAAAGACGTGCCTTAACGAGTAGAACTGATTTGCTTTTTGACTTTTTACTTTAAGCCATTCTGAGCGAAAAGCGCGATGATTTTATATAAACCTGTTTTGATCTGGCACATCCAAGGCTTTACACGAAATCGGATGAAATTTTCTTTAAATGAAAGCCCACTTGATGTGTCATCATTAAATCAGAGGCGGGTTAAAAAATTTTGATGATTATAGACTTTTTAGACCATATTAAATTTTCTTGTTACAAAAAAGTATCACCGATTTTTTATAAACTACTGGTACAATGATTGGTACAGTGATTTTTTCAGTAATACCAACGCGTATTGCCTAAATATGTTATAAAAAATTGTGAAACTTTTCTTTTACCGCGAATTAATCGCGATTTTAGGTACTAAGATATTTTTTTTTTAAATCGTTTGGTCATTAAAGGGTGAAATTTATATCATATATATTAGAAGAAATGATATATTCTGGCATCCCAGCAAAACTTTGGTAATGGGTAGTGATTATATAACACATTACCAGGTAATGTATACAACTTATTTGTAGCATTATTTTAGAATGTCTTACCAAACATTTGTTCTACAACGTATTATTTTCAAGTGAAAAATAATGCATTACTAATAAGTTGCTACGTAATGCATGATTATTGGAAAAAATGTATTTCATATTTATTATTTCTAAACATTAAATCATGGATGACTTATATTTGGTTACAATATGTATTATTTGAAAGTTTGAAATAATGCATTATTTATAATTGGATGCATAATGCATTACAATAACATAAAAAATAATTATTGTATAAAAAAATGCATAAGTTTAAACTAGAGATGGGCTCACGACAGGAAATTTCTAACGACAAACACTCACGAGCATATTTTATCTACTTACACTCACTTACAATCACGTGAGTAAATTTAATACAAAATTACTTTTTCACTACTCGTAACACCTTATATATTATCTTCTGGTATGCTATATTATTTCATTTCTCGTAACCTATAAAATATCAAATATTTTACACCTTACTCGTATTCTTCGTTATAAATTTATGACTTATTTTATACCTTACTGGTATTCTATGTGATAATGTAGATGCATTACTTTGAGTCTCATCGCCTGTTAAAATCATCAATGCTGCAATGTATAAAATAAGAGATCCTTTACCTTATTTTATACCTTATTTGGTAATCTAAGTTTTGCTGGGATGTTTTAATAACGCATGCATCAAATGTGTAGAAAAAAAAATCATTAAAATATTTTAAAGATTATATTCGATTAGAGTTTTATTCTAGTTCGAGGCCCAAAAATATTTCTATTTATGATATTGTCATAATAGAGTATTTTTAATTTATTTTAAAGATTTTTAAGATTTTTAAAACCGCTAAATCTTAAAACCGCCATAGCTTTTGACCCCCTTGCGCGATTTAATTGACGCGAACGAATTTCTGATTCTTAAATAGCTTCTAATATTTATGCCAACTTTCGTCGATGTGCCATCAAAACAAAAATCACATTTTTTTTACCTCAAAATGTAAGTCTTTGACGGAACTCCTCATATATGATCATAAAATCAAAATTATTATTATTATATTATTATAGCCAAACTGAGGTGGCGTCCAGCAACTTTTTTAAAACTAGACACCAGCCTAAAAACATCATCATGTTAAAAAACAGATCTTTCAGTTGAAATGTCGAAAGAAATTAATGAGTTGAACCCAACGAGCCTTTTCATAGACAAATATTTTCTACACTCATTAAAAATCTAACAAAGGATAGATCCAATCGGTCTATGTTTTGCACTTGTGCCCCATTTTCCTGGAAATACTGGTTTTGGGTATAATAATTTTTATTAGTTTCTTAAAATTTCAAAATTTTTATTTTTTTTTTTTTTTTCGTAATATAAAGGCAGTATTCGTATATTTTACGAAAGAAAATTTGCGAATTAGTTTCTTAAAAACACTAATGGCGTTTTTTTTTCTGACAAAAAATGTCACATTTTACCGTCTCTTCAAAAACAAATGCACTTTTTTTGTTCTCTTCTAAAAAACTGGCAACACTTTAAAAATTTTATTACATTTTTTTCTATAAATGTTGCATTTATTAAGTTTAAAAATGTCACACTTTTCACACTTTCATAAAATGACGGGGTAGTAAAGTTGCCTTATAAAACCAGCTAATTGCCAATATTTTGTTTGAAAGAAACCACACGTAATATAGAAAATTTTTCTCAATTTTTTGTTTTTTTGTAATTACAAAGCTGGCAACATATTAAAAGGGTTGTGGCTACATTTTACAAATGATACTGTTTAAGGGTGCAACATTTTGATTCAGAAAAGAAAACGCAATAATTTCTTTTCGTTATATGTAGTAAAAATTCGTATGTATATTTTAGGAAAAAGTGAAGCATTTATATTCTTTTTTTGATAGATTCGTAAAACTACGAAATATTTTACATTTTTTTTTTTCAACATTCGTAAATATAACGAAAAAGTTTGTACTAATCATATTCGTTACTTTCGTAAGAATACAAAATTCAGTACTAAAGTTTTTCGTAATATTTTTTTCGTGTATTTTACGAAAAACAAATGTACGCAACTTTTTTTCAAAAAATGTTGCATGGATTTTTTTCGGTGACATTTTTTGTTAATACAAATTTCCAGATTCTCAGATCCTGAGATTGTTTTCATAATGGTAAGTTTTTCGTTTTACTTTTGTCTTACTTTCACATTTAAGGGCTAAATTCAGTCAAAACATTTCCTTTATAGCATATTTTAAATGCTTTAATAGTAGTCGTAAATAGCAACAACGAGAACAGTATTAAAGGCAACGACAACATTAAGGACCTGTGGGAACAGAAAACACATTTGGCGTTTTTATACCCTTACCCTGTCTTAATCAAGGCCACCTTTACCAACTCTACCAACGCTACTATAATCATTATTATCATCATCTTGGTTCTTAAACAATTTCGTTGTTTTTTGTTAAAGATTTTTTTGTTTTTTTGTTTAACAAAAGCAGTTTGTCCTTATTCTGTCGTCGTAACAAATTTACTGCTTTAACTAAATAATAAACTAAAACACATACAAAATATGTTGTGCATTTTATTTCATTTTTGGAAAATATTAATAGAGTCAAATTAAAATAATGAATAGAATATTAAAAAAAATCATCATCTTTAGTCATGGAAAAATTAATTTTTCTTTTTTAAATGTTTGTGAACTATAGGACTTTAAAGCGACAGTTATGTTTGAGAAGACAACACAAACAATATGGATCGCCTCACGATTTTTTTCGAATCTGCCACTCTCCTTTGAGGCATTCCATACCAAATGTCCCGCTACAAAAAAATATGTGTCCCATGAATTTTTGAATTGGTTGAATGGATAGCACTATATGAAACTAAGAAAATTGCGTTTTTGGTTTAAAATTTTTCAAAATATGGGCTTAGGAGACGTGGTTAAATATTGGAAAAATGGTAAAATTTTATTAAATATTTAATAAATCAAAACGGAATGCAGCACAATCTCAAAAATGTACACCCTTTTTTTATAAGACACCAATTAAAAATTTTTATTTTGGAAAATTTTCAGAACCTGTTAAATAATTCAATTTATCAAAAATCTGACCACTATTTTTATACCCTCCAACTACAGTATGGGGGTATACTCACTTTGTCATTTCGTTTGAAACGCTTCGAAATATCGGTCGGGGACCCCATAAAGTATATATATTATTGATCTATGATCGATTCTAAGACTTTTATAGAATGCCCGTATGTCCGTCCGTCTGTATAAGACATAATGCAGTCCAAAATCAAAGAGATAGACTCGTCAAGTTTGGCAGGAATATGTGTTTTGGTCCTAGGCAATTTAAGTTCGTAAATGGGCAAAATCGGACCGGAGGAAAAAAGTTCCCCCTTGAAGAACTTAACTAACCTCAGAAAAACGCCATCAATATTTAAACATTTACCGCATGGGTTTATGTGTCCCCCAATGACCCCTACTGACCCCTCCCAAAAAAAAAAAAAACCCCTGCGATTTTTTGTTTCATTTTTTTTATATGTTGGAGGGTATTAAAGATTCGGCACTGCCGAATTTAACACTCTCACTTGTTTTTAATATTTTTAATCAGTTTAGATGTCTATCTAACAAATTTATTTTTCCCCTCCAACGTTTTTTTTTTAATACTTATACCGTAGCTCCACGCAATAATGGATCTCCCATACAAAATTCAATTTTTATAAAATCTGCTTCTACCGCTCTAACTGTTCCAAAGTGGTTTCCAAAGAAATCATTTTTATCTTTTATAAATTTGTTTTATGAAATCTTCGATACAAAATGTAATTTTTATAAAATCTGCTTTTTTAACAACAGGAGTTCTTTCACAAAAATTTAAATAATTAAAAAAACGTGGTGTATCTGCAAAAGTTTTGTTTGAAATATAAAAGCTTAAATACTATATTAAAAGAGAATTTAATTAAATTTGGTTGATCGCGACCTGAAATTTTTTGAAACTCAAAGGTACTAAAACTTTATTCTCGGATTGTCCAGTTTGGTAACCAATTCCTATTTATGAGCCTCCAATGATTCAAAAAAGCAGTGGGCCCCCATTATATGGTGTCATCAGGTGCCATATATTGAGGGAACAAATGCTGAAGGGTACAAATTAATAGGGGCCGGGGTCACAACTGACCACTCAAGGAGGCACCATGGAAGCTGTAGGAGCTGATTTTATAAAATAAATTTATAAAAAATAAAAAAAAATGTATAGGGGCCGTATTAAGGGTAAAAGATAGAGCGTTGATATGTTCTAAAAAGTTAATAGGATGGACAAAATATTAAGGGTCAATCATATAATTGACTCCTCCAGGGGCACTTTTGAGGCAGTTGGAACTGCAGAAGCAGTTTTATAAAAATGTAATCCGTGCATGGAAGCGCCCTCAAGGAAAAAAAGAATTTTCAACAAAAGACAAAAATGGTATAACGAAAAAAGTAAAATACATCATTAAGTGTCATAAAAAAGAATATTGACTAACAAAATACTTTTGTTTAATTTCAATATTAATATTCTCTTACATTTATATCGATTAAAAATTTTTTTAATAAATTTTTAATTTTTTTTCCTATATAAAAAGTTTTATCATATCAATTAAATATTTTGTTGACCCAACAAAATATTTAATTAATTTAATTTGTCAATATATCTAATACTGTTAATTGATATCACAAATTCCTTTGTTGAATTTCTTTACCGTATCAACTAATGGCGTTTGTTTTTGTTGAATTTCTTTGTTGAAAACAATTTTTTTTTGTTTTTCGTTTGTTAGATCAACAAGTTACGTTTGTGTTTGTTGAATTTCTTTGTTGAAAAAAGATTTAAGATTTTGTACGTTTGTCAATACAAATAATAATTTAGGAGAACTATTACAAACTCATTTATCAATTGTTTTTCAACAATTAATATTTACAATCGTTAGTTGATATTACAAATATCCGTATAGGAGCACTTTCAGTGAAAAATTAAATTGTATTCACAAATATGGGGGTCAATATAACAATTCGTTTTTTTCTGTGTAATGACACTATATTTTGAGGATCGCACTGCTTTTCTGAATCTTTGGAGACCCATAAAATGGGTCTCCAAAATTTGTCACTCCGTTTATAACACATCGAAATATTGGTCTAGGACCCCATAAATTACAGTCAAACTCGGTTATAACGAACTCGGTTATAACGAATTCTCGGTTATAACGAACTAATCATGGTTGGTTACCGTTACCCTTATTATACCGTTACCGATTCAAAACCCTTTCAAATCGAATACCGTTACCGTTACCGATACCGCTAAAAATATTTTTAAAATACCGTTACCCTTACCGTTACCGTTATAATTATTAGAAGTTACCGGTATTGTACCGGTATTCAAAATGTTACCTGTTTTAAGGGATTTTAACGAACAAAAAATTAAATTAAATTTGCTAACATAATTTTAAATTTATAATTTGCAAATTATCATAAAATAAATGACAAAAATAATAATCATATCAAATCTATACTGGTTTTTGGGTCTATAAAATATTTTTAGCTTTCAGTTCTATCTTTTTTTTTAAATTTTTAACAAAATTAATAATACCGGTACGTACTGGTTTGGTTGGTTCGGTACCGGTACATACCGTTACCGAAACGATTTGAAAACACTTACCGTTACCTTTACCGAAATAAATAAAAATTAGATACCGTTACCGTTATCCTTACCGTTATTCGTTTCGGTAACCAACCTTGGAACTAATTCCAAAGTCCCGACGTTTTGGCAACCATCTTCACACAAAATACTTCTTTTATAACGAACTCGGTTATAACGAATCCTCGGTTAAAACGAACTGCTTACTATGGTCCCTCGAACACAATTTCATGTACATATATTTACCTTTTTATAACGAACTCAAATAAATATTTTGAAATGTGCGGCAATTATGTTTACCAAACTCACAAAAGGTTAGAAAGTTTTGGGTAATATTATAATTTTGATAAAATTTATTTATATTTTTAATGTTTCTTCATAATAAGAAGCTTACTAACAAAAAAACGTCCAATAAAATAAAATTGGAACTATTTTTTTTTGGAAATAAAACTGGGTTGATATAAAATATACCTTGCTTATAACGAACATCGCTTATAACGAACTATTTTTACTGGTCCCTTGGAAGTCGTTATAACCGGGTTTGACTGTATATATATTCATTATCCTCGGTCGATCCGTCCGTCCGTATGTCTGTCCGTCCGTAGAAAACACGCTAACTTTTGAAAGACTTTTGCAGAGGCTACTGAAGTTTGACATATATGTTGGTCATTTACCTGGTCAGGTTGGTATTGTAACCCAGCCAAATCGGTTTAGTGGCTCAAAAGTTATGATCAGGGAAACCAAAAATATGCTCTAAAAAACACGTTTTATGCGCTTAAAAAATGCTCTAAAAAAAGAAAAATATGCTCTAAAAACAATAAAAATATGCTCTTAAAAAAAATTATGTCCCCTTTTTTGCGGTGGTTTTTACAATTTGTTAGAGAATAGACCCTCCAAATACCGTTATATGCGATAGTTAGAGGGTTAAATATGTTCTACAAAAATATTTGCCTTAATATTTTCTACCAAGTTGCTGAATCTAAAGAAAACATAGTTTCATATACCGATATGATGCAAGAACAAGCCAAAGGGGAATCAATCGTCACAATTCCGTAATTGTTGACAAAAAACATCCTTGTTGGATAAAAAATTTAAAAATAAATGTGGTCATAAAAAATTGGAAAAGAATGCTCTAAAAATTGAAAAAAAAAATGCTCTAAAAATGTAAAAATATGCTCTAAAAAGTGAAAAAATGCTCTAAAAATTGAAAATATGCCCTAAAAATATGCTCTTATGCTAAAATATGCTCTTAAAACTAAAATATGCAAAAATATGCTCTTAAGGCTAAAATATGCAAAAATATGCTCTAACAAATCGATGCCAGATTTCTTAAAAACTTCTGAAACGGATAAATACCTTACCCATTTATCAATAAAATGCACAGGAAAAAACATGATACTGCATATTTTTGGTTTCCCTGGTTATGATCAAAAGAGTAAATTTCGGCAAGGGGTTTTCGCGAATTTACGAGATAAAAAACACGCTAACTTTCGAAGGACAATAATTAGACTGCTGAAGCTTGGCATATATCTTTGACGTTGCCCAGGCCTATGTGGTATTGAATTTCAACTCAATCGGTCCAGTGGTTCAACAGCTGTAAGCAAAACCCTGAATTTCAGATTGGTTTCATCTAAAATGCCACGTGTTAAACAAGTTTTAAAACCATTGGTAATAACTTAACAATGCTTTTCAAACTTGTTTAGTTTTAAAAGCATTGGTAGCTTAAAAATTGCACTAGAAAAAAAATTTTACACTCAAAAAAAATTTTACACTCAAAAAAAAATTTAGTTTTTTTTTTTTACTAAAATTACAATACTTTGTGAACATACTTACGTGCATTCACTCAGAAATATTTTTACAGTAAAAAAAAATTACACTCGAAAAAGTTTTACACTCCAAAAAAATTAGTAATTTTTTTTTTCTTTTTTTTTAATGACAAAAAAAAAAGAGTTTTTTACTCAAAATAAAATATTTCGAATCAAATTTGTTAATTTTTTTCCCGTTAAAAAATATACTATCCTTAAAAAAAGGCATTGTGGAGGTTGTCATAGATTAGCCAAAGTCGAATTTAACTTTTCTACTTGTTATGTACTTTGACCTCCTCAATTCGATTCCGCCATCAGAATTGAATTCTATCGTTGGATTTTCCAGAAATTTACAAGGAAAACCTCAAAGTGTATGTTTTTTGGTTCAAATGCATGTAACTTCCACAATTTTTGACTGATATTATTAAAAAACCCCTTATTTTCTTCTTAATAAATCAGAATTGAACTTTACATACAGAAATAAAATTTAAAATATTTTTTAACTTGGGAATATTTACAAATTATGTAGGTACACTTTGCGGACTTTCCTTGTAAAAATTAGTCGATATGGTTTCTGGGTCAGAACCTTTTTATGTGTTTGTGGGGCTGTGTAATCAATCAAGACAGCTTTACACAAATTATTTTTTTTTTTTTAATATTTAGCCACGCCTCCTAAGTCCAGGTTTTGAAAAAACAAAAAACGAAAATTTGTGTGTTTCATATAGAGCTATCAATACAAACTATTCACATTTGTTGTGGGTATGCCTTATGTGTATTATGAACCTTGCTGTATAGCGAACTATGTTGTCGATATTGTTGATCAAAAATTGGATTAAACGTATCCCTCGATAAAGTATGCTTACTTTTTTGATTTTATTTTAACTCATTTTATTTCAGTTTTTTGCTCGTAATCGAGTGATATAAACTGAACAAATTTTTTCAATTCCCAAAAAATTTTTTTTCATTTTAATTTTCTTTAAAAAAACTATCTATGTATCTCGTCAACCTGTGTTAAAGTTTACTTCTATGTCCCAAATTTATTTGTTTTTTTTTTTTTTCTCTCATTCATGTTGACTGTTGTGCTTGTTGAAATTTCGTGTTGATTGAAAAAGGCGGAATATGTAAAAAAATATTTTATATATTTTCTTTTTTAAATTTTTTTCCCCCTGAAATTCAGTAAAATGTTTAAAAAAAAAATCTCTTTTGCATAAATAAATGTATGTTTCTGTAGAGTTGAATAAAAAAAATGCTGTGTTCAATCAATGATGTGTAAACGTGGGTTGTTCAACGCAATAGTTGTTTTATATTTTTGGTCACGTTAATAAAAAATCATTGGAAGACTCATCAACCATTTGATGGACAGTTAAATTATTTATTTAACAAAAAAAAAAATTAAAATTTACGAAAACAAGTTTTTCATATAAATTTAAAAAGTTTTTTTTTAACACATCCTTTGAAAAGGGATTTTTTGCTGTTATTTGGGGATTGTTTTAAATGAAATATTTTAAATATTGCTTAAATATTATATTTACATGTTATATATTTGTTTATTCAATATCTTTAATATTTTAAATTTTTATTTTCAGGTATGTTAAAAACGGGTTTCCATGTATTTTTCTTTATTTGTGTAAGTAGAGTTTTCTATAATAATTTTTTTTATCTAATATTTATCTATGAAATAACAATGTATATTTTCAAATTAATTTAATCGAAAAAACTAAAATTTATGTGATGAAAAATTTTATAGTCAGAGATATTTTTCCTATTATTTTCCTGGTATTAAAAAAAATGATTAAAATTAAGAATTTTTTAACCGCTAAACAAAATAAATATGCAATACTTTTTTATTCTGTTTTTTTAAGGCAAACTATTTAATATTTTTAACACAAAATTTTTGTAAACTAGAATTGCCAAGGTAACCGCTCAATTGTGGAATGCTTTTTTTTTAAGGACAAAATCGGCTGAAGTTGAGCAGCAAAAACTACTTAACCCATTTTGATGATTTTTTTATTGATTTGTAGATTATAAAATTCTCTAGTACTTAACGTGGCCATTTTAAAAAATAGCACTAGCAAATTTTATAATCTACAAATCAAGAAAAGTTTTATCAAAATCAATTCAGTACTTTTTAATGTGCAACTGCAGTCGATTTTGTCCATTTAAAATAGCTTTTTTATAGCAGTTTAAAAATAAATACCTCAACAAACTTCAGATTCTGAAAAATTTTGTATGTTACCAAATCTATGATTCAATGAAATTTTCTTATAGCAATGGTATCAGATGCTAAGTAATTTTCCCTATAGAAAGCCTCAGAGTCTGAAACAGTATTTATAAGAAAAAGTCTGAGATTATTTAAATTTTTTTTTTTCTTTAAAAAATGTCTCAGATTGAGACTTAATCTAAAGAAAAAATCCTACAGATAAAATCTCAAAGTCTGAGACATTTTTTCATAGAAACTAAGATTCAGATTCATTTTGCCAATAGACAATTTTTTTTTTTTTTTTGATGTCACAGTTTGAGACTTTCCATGTGATTGTTGTAAACAATCAGATTATGAGACATTTTCCTATAGAAAAGCCATAGAAAAAGGCTTAGATTCTGATACAGTCTACAGAAAAAGTTTCAGATTCTGAGACATTTTTTCTATAAAAAAAGTCTCAGATTCTAAGACATTTTTTCTATAAAAAAAGTCTCAGATTCTGAGACATTTTTCTTATAGAAAAAGTCTCAGATTGTGAGACATTTTTCTTATAGAAAAAGTCTCAGATTCTGAGACATTTTTCTTATAGAAAAAGTCTCAGATTCTGAGACATTTTTCTTATAGAAAAAGTCTCAGATTCTGAGACATTTTTCTTATAGAAAAAGTCTCAGATTCTGAGACATTTTTCTTATAGAAAAAGTCTCAGATTCTGAGACATTTTTCTTATAGAAAAAGTCTCAGATTCTGAGACATTTTTCTTATAGAAAAAGTCTAAGATTCTGAGACATTTTTCTTATAGAAAAAGTCTCAGATTCTGAGACATTTTTCTTATAGAAAAAGTCTCAGATTCTGAGACATTTTTCTTATAGAAAAAGTCTCATATTCTGAGACATTTTTCTTATAGAAAAAGTCTCAAATTATGAGACAGTTTTTCTATAGAAAAAGTCTCAGATTCTGAGACTGTTTTTCTATAGAAAAAAGTCTCAGATACTGAGACAGTTTTTCTATAGAAAAAAGTCTCAGATTCTGAGACAGTTTTTCTATAGAAAAAGTCTCAGATTCTGAGACAGTTATTGTATTGAAAAAGTCTCAGATTCTGAGACAGTTATTCTATAGAAAAAGTCTCAGATTCTGTAACGATTTGTCTACAGAAAAACTTTTAGATTCTGACATGTTTTGTCTACAGAAAAAGTTTCAGATTCAGAGAAATTTTGTCTATAAGAAAAAGTCTCAGATTCTGAGACTGCATCTGAAAATCTGATAAATTTTTCCTACAGAAAAAGTATCAGATTCTGAGGCATTATTCCTACAGAAAAAGTCTTAGATTTTCAAATTTTTTTCCTATAGAAAAGCCTAAGATACTTTGACATTTTTCCTATAGAATAATTCTCAGCTTGTGAGTAATTTTTTCTATAAAAATATTCTCAGATACCGATACATTTTGTCTATTGAAAAAGTATCAGATTCTGAGAGATTTTTCCTATAGAAAATGCTTCAGATTCTGATACATTTTGTGTATCAGAAAAAGTGTCAGATTCTGAGACGTTTTTACCAGAAAAAGTCTTAAATTCTGAGACATTTTTCGTTTAGAAAAAGTCTTAGATTCTGAGACGTTTTTACTATACAAAAATTCGCAGATTCTGAGACATGTTTCTTATATAAAAAGTCTCAGATTCTGATAATTTATGTAATAAAAAAATTTGAAATTGTTCCCTTAGAAAAAGTCTTAGGTTGTGAATGATTTTTCCTATAGAAAAAGTATCAGATTCTAGAGCCTTTTCGAATAGAAGAAGTTTCAAATTTTGAGATTAAGATTATTAGACATTTTTGCTATAGAAAACTTCTCAGAATCTGTGATTTTTTTATAAAAAAAAAATGTCCCAGAATCTAAGATTATTTCTATAAAAAAAAATTAAAAAGAAGTCCCAGCTTCCGAGACATTTTTCCTACAGAATAAGTTTAAGATTCTGAAAAAATCCTAGATTCTGAATCACTTTTCCTATAGAAAAAGTTTTAACCTCTGACAGATTTTTCTATTGAAAAAGTCTGGGGTTCTGCGAAATTTTTTTATAGAAAACGTCTCAGATTCCGATGCATTTTTCCTATAGAAAAAGCCTCAGATATTGAGAAATTTTGTCTATAGAAAAATTCTCATATTTGAACCTTTTTTCCTAAAGAAAATGTTTTAGACACTGAAAAATTTTTTCCGTAGGAAAAGTTTTAGATTCAAAGAATTTTTTTTTATAGAAATATTCTCAAATGTTTAAAAGGTTTTCCATTATAAAAAATTTTAGATTCTGCAACGTTTTTCTAATAGAAAATGTCTTAAATTTTTCGAAAATTTTATATAAATCTGCGTACACACAAAAAAATCCAATGAACGACTTTCATAGTATTTATGAACAAATTCATACAATTTATTAACTTTTTCATAATACTTATAAACTTTTTCATAGCATTTATGAAAAATGTTAAATTGTTCTTAAGTTTCACATATTATGATTTATTCATAAATACTATGAAAAAGTTCATAAGTATTATGAAAAAGTAAATAAATTGTATGAATTTGTTCATAAATGCTGTGTGTATTATTATTTAGGCATGTTTATTGCTATTTTTTACATATATTTTATTTAAACCATAATTTGTTTAAATGTCAAGATTTTTAAATTTGTTTTTGAAACCATTCAGTTTTAGCTGTTTTTTTATTTTTGTATTTTAATACACTGCAGTATTTTTTCAATTGTTCCCTATTGTCTGATAAATATATGTCGCTATTTCTGCCATTTGTATTTTTTGTAAAATATTTTTGTATATCCTTCATCAAAAAATTATATGGGTATATTTATTTACACATTCCATGCGTAACATATTGAAATGCAGAATCCTATCAAGTGTTGATTTTGAATATCTGGACTTGGAAACTACAATGAGATACAAAAACTGAGGAATTTGTTAACATTATAGCTCAACTGCGGGGAAGGGAACTAGTCAAGTGAGACAGGAACCGGTTTTAGACTCTCACAAGTTAATAGGGAATTATTACTTAATCCCGGCTAGATCCTAAAACAGGGTTAATTGAAAATTATTTTTAGTGAAATGTCACAAAACTAGTTTATAAAATAAATGTTGCAGGTGTAAAACATGTTTTAGAACTATTATATATTTTTTTTTTTTTTTTGATTTTCAGAAATCTGGGTTTTTTGGAAAATATTTTTTACTTTAAATTTTTCTTTTAAAAATTGTTTTATCTCTTAATTTACAAATTTTTTTTATAATTTTTTACGTTTGAAGATTCCGCTAGACCAATTTCATTTGTTTTTAAATAGAACCACAATGGAAAAGTAAAAATAATGAGAATATCATAATATTTCAAAAGAGGTGATGGGGTTTCAAAACATCTTAATTTTTTTTTTTTAATTTTGATGGGAGGGTATTTAAGAGTTTCCTCTGCCGACCATAACACTCTTACTTATTATTTCCATTTTGTTTAAATTTTTCGTTATTTGTCTTGTGATATTTTTTGTAAACATACAACAAAAAAATAAAAAAGATAGCAAATCGTTCCCAAACGTATTGCTTTGCTATTTGCTACAGCAACGAGCACCATCTCTATAAATTTATTAAAGAATATTCAACATTTGTACTGTAAAACATTTTGTTGTGTTGGCGTACGTGGGTTGGAGATGCTGCAAGCTTTCACTGCGGTAACTTCATTTAACAATTAATTTATCTTTAGCACCTATTTACGCTGAAAAATTTGTTCGACAGATTTCATAATTTCTACATCCATACCAAATATTAAAAAACAATAAAACACTCAAACCGAACAAAATTTAAACTGTTCGGGTAAATCGAGGGATAGGTGTTAAGACATATAGGGGGTACCATTTTAACCATTAGGTCGCAAGGGGCACGGGTAACCAATAACCCAGTTGGCAACGTCCTCGAGCCATCCTCAGTGACGGAGTGGTGACATGTCAGAGTCACACCTGACATCCAAAAGACATCTCTATGTACTTGGTTGAGGACAGTTTCATACAAATTTTCAAAATGTCCTCACTCAAAGTCAGCAGTGGTCAGGGCTGACCTTCTAGGGACATGTCACCTAAGACTTCTTTGGGGAAATGTCTGACATAGGTCATGCGAAAATACAAAAAATTTTCGTATTTCCTTTAGTTTTTACTTTTATCCATTTTCCTTTATAAATTATCTTTCTCATATTTACAAAAAACTTTTCGCTTTTTTTAGTCCCAACTAGATTTGAACCTGGAACCTCCAGTTTATTAGTCCCACACCTAACCACTTGTTCCAAACTTTTTTTTTAAAATTGTTTGTCTATTTATTACTTTTATTCTACTTGTTAGATTTTGATTTTATTTTAATTAAGTCGATAATGTTGCCATCTTTTTCATGGAAATTGAAGAGTTGCCCAGATTTAAAATTCTAATTTAATATACTGCTATTCTGAAGACATTTCCTTTTAGACGTCTTAGAGGAATTGTCCACACTCTTAAAGCAAACATTCGGTGCTGACAATGTTAGGACATGTCATCAAGGATTACCTATGATTTGTCAGAACCTGAAAACATTTCCTCAAGAAATCACTGTGGAAATTTCCTCAGTGACACATTTACCAGCTGGGAAATTTGGCTATTGTCATTCTTCGTTTTGAGTTTTGAGAATTCTCATAAAAACTGTCTAAAATTCTAAGACCAATTCCGTATAGAAAAGGACTCCGATTCTTACAAGGGAAGTCTCCCTGGTGTCACCCTCCGATCTTCATGAAATTTGGATATGTTGTTAAGAACGAAAATTAATTCGACACGTATTTTTTTTTAGCGGCCCAAAATCATTTTTAGGGGGGGTCGATTTGTATGGGGGGAAATTGACCTTTTTCAGTTTTTTACAATTTACGCCTATTTAAACAAAATTATTATAGGCATGTGTGGTATCAGATTAAAGGTATTAAAAATATCTATCTCGTGGTGCTAACAACGGGCGGAAGAAGTTAATATTTTTCGACTTATTAACAAAAATGTCCTAAAATTTTGGTATTTTACTCAATATGACAAAAAGTTGTGCATGTTTGGACAGGTTCTTAGCACACGCAGATAGGTTTTCCAAAGACCTTTCATTTGGTATGTAACATGACTAGGTTTCCTTGCATAATTTAGGAGATAAACGAAAAAAACTGAAAAATGGCCTTGTCTTCCCCCCTCCTTTTTACCCCCTAAATATGAATTTGGGCCGCTAAAAAAAAATACGTGTCCCTTTATTTTTTGTGCTCTACAAAATAAAACCAATTCCATAAAGATCCGCGGGTGACACTAGGGAGACTTCCCTTGTTAGTCATTCTTAGAATCTGAGAAATATTTCGTAAAAAAAAGATATAGTTTCTAAGACATTTTTCGTATAGAAAAAGTCTCATATTCTGAGCCATTTTTCGTATAGAAAAAGTCTCAGATTCTGACAAGAAAGTTCTTTCACAGGGCACCCACTGATTCTCCTGAAACTTGTTTATGGGAAAGAGAGTAGGAAAGTAAGAGTTCCTAGTTTTTTCTTGGCTGCACAATCTCACATTTAACGGGGCAAAGGGGAGGGCAATACAACGGGATTTTTTTTCGTTTTTTGAGGATTTTTCACATTTTTTCAAAAGAAACTGTATGACAATTTTATACAGATCGAAAAGTTTTTGGAATGCCTATCCAGTGGAGAATAGGTCATGTCAAAATTCGACTTCGTTAAGTCCTTATCTTTAATAATATAAAAATGTTGGGGTAGTTTATTTGGAGAGGTACATACAAATGCATATATAATAATCTCTATTAAAATTAAGCTGACCCGTATTTTTGCGTTTTTCCTGCTAGCTTGGATTTTATTCGGATTTCCCCGAAAGACCCAATTTGTTCATTAGGCGGCAACCCTTTTTTTAAATTTGAGATTGGGAAGCAAAAAAAACAGGTAACTCTTATTTTGCTCTCCTCATTC
This sequence comes from Pegoplata infirma, assembly GCA_963921195.1. Taxonomy (NCBI): domain Eukaryota; kingdom Metazoa; phylum Arthropoda; class Insecta; order Diptera; family Anthomyiidae; genus Pegoplata; species Pegoplata infirma. The sequence goes on along the minus strand of OY992536.1, from coordinate 228,101,255 downwards.
CCATATGCAAATTTAAGGACAAACGGTGTGTGCCCTCTAAAATACCTTTCTTTTGAGACATATTTCGTATAGAAAAAGTTCCAGATTCTGGGATATTTTTTGTATAGAAAAAGTAAAAAGAAAAGTCATCGATCCAGAGATATTTTTCTTAAATAAATACCATAGATTTTTACACATTTTTCGCATAGAAAAAGTCTCACATTCTCGCAAATTTTCTCTATAGAAAAATTTAAGATTTTAAGATATTTTTCTTATGGAAAACGTCTCACAATCTCACTAATTTTTTCCATAGAAAAATTTAAGATTTTGATATTAAAATGATCTCTCGATAAAGAACGCCTTAATAAACAATTTGTCTTCAGATTCTTGAAAGTCATTCGTGCATAGGAAAAAGTTTCAGAGACTGATACAATTTTCGTATAAAAAATGTCTTTATTTTTGTATTTTTATACCCTCCAAATACGTATGGGGGTATACTCACTTTGTCATTCCGTATGTAACGCACCAAAATATCGGTCTAGGACCCCATAAAGTATATATATTTATGTCAGTGATAGATTCTAAGACATTCTAGCGATGTCCGTCTGTCCGCCCGTCTGTCCATCTGTAGTTAATACGATGCAGTCCAAAATAAAAGAGCTAGACTCCCGTTATTTGGCAGGAATATGTCTTATGCTCCTAGGCAGGCTAAGTTCGTAAATGAGCAAAATCGGACCAGGGGGAAAAAAGTTCCCCCCTGAAGAACTAAACCAAGCTCTGAAAAACACAATTTTTTTACATGATTTCTTTGTGTTGTTGTTTAACATATTCAACATTTTATGCTACAAGAAGTTCAAAGTGCTGCATTTGGACCCAAAGAATTTGAAAATGTCGTTTTTTCGGTCCGCCCCTTTTTATGGGCGAGGAATAAAATTTTTTTAAATATTGAAAAACTTGTATTTCTTTAGTGCAAAAAGCATTAGAATGAATTTTTAAGCAAATATTCGAGAGGAAATTTGCCCCCCCCCCCAATTACCACTACTGACCCCCCTCCCCCGAAAAAAGAAAACGCCCCTGGAATTTTTTTATTTTTTTTGCATATAGGAGGGTATAAAAGATTCGGCACAGCCGAATTTAACACTCTTACTTGTTTTAATATAAAAATGTTCTTGTTATCCTAAAAATTTAAAAAATATATGAGCAATTGTCATTAACTTTTAATATTTAAGAAAAAAAAAATTGCGATTTTTTTTCGTGGCACATTGATAAGACTTTGTAGGTAAATAACATTATAAATAAGTAATTCAAATCCGTCCGCGTGCATTAATTTGAGCGATCGCACCCAAAACTATGGCGGTTTAAAATTAACATTTTTAAAAAAATTGTCAAAATTACATTTTTTATCCGAAGTTAACCAAACGTACCAAACGTACCATATTCAAACATGCATAAAATCTTTGCTAAATATCGAGATATTTGCATTTAACCAATTTTTTTTCGGCACATTTTCCAATATTTTGGAAATAAAAATGTTTCCAGCGGTTTTATTTTTTTTTAGAAAAATATTACCAAATGCATTAACAAAATCTCAACAAATTCTTAGTTAACACCATTATTCTATCTCTAATAGGTAAGAAACAGCAGCGGTTTAAATGGAACATTTTTGAAAAAAAAATTAATAATTTTGAATTTATTTATTTTTTTTTTTAATATTAAATGTCTCATTTTACAGTGTTGTCCTTCACTGAATATTGAAACTATTCAAAGTATGATTAATAATGCTAATATTAAGGTTATTACGAAATATTTTAACGTTATTACTAATTTTATTAAGGTTATAAAAAATTTTCGCGATTTTTCGCGATTTTCGCGACTGCAAAAATCAATGGACTAATTTTGAAATATTATTTGAATAAGACACGTCAAAATCTATAAAAATACATTTCATTTCTACTTTATTTAAGTAATGTTAGATTTTATATAACCATTAAATTTAAAAGTATCAAAAATTTAAAACCACCAAAAACCACTAAAACGTCAATTGTTTTTGGGTGCGAATGGATTGAAGATAAAGCATTAAAAATACTACCAAACGCGCTTTTCACTGACCAATTTCGATTAGCGGCCTGGATGTGCCTTACAAAAAACGAAAAACAGAAAAACGCCGCGGAATTCGCCAATATTAACTTTTGATCAATGTTGCTTTCCATGATTTATTATATTTGCACATACCATTGTTTCTACATGTTCAACTTTTAGCCATGCACATTTGGCTGCCAAATAATGCAAAACTAAAATATCGAAATTTTGCAAAAAATTTAAAAAGTTCATAAAATTTTAGCAATTGAATATTTTTTGGGTGCGTTTATAAATCAAGTGGGAAATGGTAAATTATAAAGTTCACAAAGCATTCGGAACAATTCGGAATAAAACTGGGAGTGTGCCTTGCAAAAAACAGACTTTTTAAAAAATTCACGTTTTTTCTTCCCATCTTTGGAGAGCTGCAGCTTCGTAACCATTGCGAGCACATCACTCGAATCAGTCTCAGATTGTGCATATTTACAAGGGCTTTTACCATGTGTATTTGAATTTTAAAATTACAGTTTGCACCAAAAGCTACAATCAAAAAACCACGAAAAATTGAAAATTGAAAAAAATTGGTATCAAAGATTTAGGTCCATGTAACTTTTTTCTTATTGATGGCACATCCACTGAACCTACACCAAATAATTGCCCAAGTCTACTGATTAAGCGATATTAAATTTGGAGCAATAGCTTTAACGCACCCAACAATATGGAACTTTGAACGAAAAATTTCATGAGAGTATCAAGCGATTTTTTTACATTTTTCAACTTTGCTCGTTCCTTACCACGAGATAATGAGACTACTTGCGCTGTGCCTTTGCAGAATTACTCATTATAGTTCCCTTAACATACCTACATTCACAGGTACCACCTAGTTTACAAATAAAAATGTTATTGCGAAATTAGTAAAATATCACAAGCGTTAAAAGTTAATGACAAAAGTCCATATATATCTTGAATCGTATTTATTAATTTTTATGCGCGGAACATGGAAATTTGAAAATCGGTCGAGCTATTTTCGAAAAGTTTCAATTTGAAGTTAGCAAAAAATTACGGTCTTTTCCAACGTTTAACAAATTTTAAAAAAAATATTTCAAAAATTTCTTTGCCTTGACCCTTAACCGATTTTAAAATTTTCCGACCAATTTTAAAACTTTCGTTTAAAATATGAATAGAGAGTGAGGCGTGCTATCCTTACATACAAATATAAGACTTTATGTTTTGCCTCTAACGATTGTCAATTTGATAAATACTCTTGACAATGGAATCTGAAAAATTCAGAAACACATGTCGAGTACGACAAAATGACCAAAACAAGACAAAATGACCAAAGCAATCAATTTAAAACAAACAAATTAATAAATAGTCTCTACAAAATTGTTACTTTGACAATATCTTCGTAATGATTAGTAAAAGAAATATGACCTTGAGCTAGAATAATCTTCATCAAAATCGAATTTTAAAGGTCGAATAATAAATAATTTTTGTTAACTTAAAAGTTAAAACAGAATTAAAATTTTTAATTTTTTTAGATTCCTAAACATTTTCTTTCTCATTTTTTAAAAATGTAAGAATTTTTGTAAAATTTCAATATGTTTAAAGCTTTTGGCTCTTTCCTTTACTTATATGATAATCTATTTATTTTGAGTGTATATAGCATAACTTTGCTTCATTTCATTTAAACAATAAAGAAATAAAAAGGAACACACACAATTGCAATAATTTTAGTATGGTTGTGACGATAACACTTAATATGTCATCGTTTGTGGTTGTTGGCAACAAATGGCGCCGGAGCCATATTTTTCATGTGTTAGTATTGCCTGCCATCATCTATATCATCATTCATGTAATCCTTTTTTTGTGGCCTTTTTTATTGTAGTTATTTATGTGATTAAAAGTAAAATTAAAAAAAAATATTTGAAAGTCCTTTTACAAACAAAAAATCGTTTTATATAAAAAAAAATGTGATTTTTTTTTTCAAAAATTACGTGGAGAAAGACTATGGTTTGTAAGCACTTGGACTGAAGATGTATATGGGGGTTTTTGCCTTAAGTGCAGGCGCGGATCCACCGGGGAGAAAGGAAATCCCTACACCCCAAACCGCAAAAGCAAAACAAGTAGAAAAGTTAAATTCGACTTGGCCGAATCTAAGAACATAACATAAAAAAAATTTTTTTGATTTTTTAAGTAATTTTTGAAAACTTTTTTTTAAGTAATTTTTGAAAAAAAAAAAAAAAATAATTTACAAAATTTTTTTTTGAGTGTAAATTTTTTTTTTTGATTGTAAAATTTTTTTCGAGTGTATTTGTTTAGTGTAAAAATATTTTTGAGCGACAAAAATACGTTGTAAAATATTTTTGTGACTAACCAAGGTTTTTAAAACATGTTTAACGGGTTTTCAACACATGAATTGAAAGGTGAAACTAATCTGAAATTCACGGTTTTGCTAATAACTTTTGAACCAATGGATCGACTTGACTGAAATTCAATACGAACCAAGCCAGGGGAAAGAAAAATGTATCTGCCAAGCTTTATCATCCTCAGAATTGCATTTCGAAAGTTAGCGTGTTTTTTATCTAGTAAATTTACGAAAAACCCTTGCCGAAATTTAGTCTTTTGCTCATAACTTTTGAACCACTGGACCGATTTTTCTGGATTACAATACCATGCTGACCAGGTAAATGCCTAACATATATGCCAAACTTCAGGAGACTCCATAAATTCGATCAAAAGTTAGCGTGTTTTCAACAGACAGACGGAAAGACGGACGGACATCGCTAGATCGTCTTTATGGGATACAAACGGAATGACAAACTTATATATACCCTCTATCTCTAGAGTGGTGGGTATAAAAAAAAAAAAAAACAAAGAAAGGAAAGAAAGAAGAGGAAAGGAGAAAAAAATAAAGTGGAAAGGAAAATAAAGTAATATGAGAATTTTTTCTATAAAAAATGTCTCAGAATCTTAACATTTAACAATGTCTCGGAATATTAGAATTTTTCTTTATGAAAAATTTGAGAATTATTCTATAGGAAAAATCTAAAAAAAATATTGGAATAATTTGAATTTTTTAACAGAAATTCTTCTATGATAATGTGAAAGGATTTTAAAATTTTTCAAAAGAAAAAATGTCTCGAAATGTCAAAATTTTTTTTAGAATTTTTTAGGAAAAATCTGACAAGGGAAGTATCTCAACCCTTATGAACCCAGTTGCATGAAACTTAAAATATATATAGAAGAGATAATTCTAAGGTTGGGGTGTCTCGGCTTATCGGCCATATTGGCGATTTAGGGGTTCAAAGCATGGGTCAAAAAATGGCGAAAAAATCGGTTTTTGGATTTTTCAGCCATTTCTTTCAAAGAAACTATATGATGTTTACATATAAGAAGAAAGGTTTTCTTAATGTCTATCCAACGGTTGCATAACCTTGTAAAAGTTTGGCTTCGTTAAATACTTTTTTCATGAAAATGTGTAAATTTTGGGGGGTATTTATATGAAGTCATTGACCTATGATGTCCATATGAATACGAAATAATTTTTATTAAATTTAAGTCGACACGTATTTTTGCTCTAGAAAATATTCCTGTTAGTTCAGGAGTTATCGAAATTTTCCCCGCGGTCCACATTGTATCATAAGGGGACAACGAAATTTTGAAACACTGATATGGCCGATAAGCCGAGACACCCCAACCTTAAAATCGTCTCTTTTTTTATATATTTTAAGTTTCAGGCAAATCGGTTCATAAGGGTTGGGATACTTCCCTTGTGAGAATTTTTTTATGGGAATTATCTGACAATTTTTTTTAGGCAGATCTAACAATTTTTCTTTAAGGTAGATCTAAGAATTTTTTATTGAAAAAATCTGAGTATTTTGTATTAAAAAAAATTTGATAGTTCTTCTTTGGAAAAAATGTTAGAGGAGATGGGTAAAAAGGAAAAAAAAAAATGAAAATTAAGAAATTTTAAAAAGGAATTTGAAAAAGCAATGGAAATGGAATTTTTCTCTAGGAAAAATGTCCAAGAACCATAAAATTTTTCAATAGGAAAAATGTTTTTAAATCTTTGAATTTTTTATAGGAAAAGTTTCTTCAGGAAAATTTTAGATTTTTTGTGTAGAAAACTTGTATTAGAATCTGAGACATTTTCTTTAGGAAAAATTACACAGAATATGTGACTATCTCGGAATCTAAGATTTTTTCAATTTAAAAATGTCTCAAAATCTAAGACTTTTTTGAAATATATATGTTTCAGAATCTGAGACTTTTAAATAGGAAAAGCCGGACCTCTTTTATTATATGGGAAAAAATTCTTAGATTTCTAGAAAAGAACCTCAGACTTAGATTATGAAATTTTTTCTATTTGAAAAATGTCTCAGAATTTAATACTTCTTCTGTTGGAGACTCTGAATCTGAGACTTTTTCTATAGGAAAAATGTCTCTGAAGCTTAGTGAAATCTTTTCTATAGGAAAAATTGCTCAGAATCTAAGACGTTGCTGTAGGAAAAATTTCTGAGATTCTCAGTCTTTTTAATAGGAAATATGTCTCAGAAAATGGTTGAGAATTAGACTTTTTCTAAGAAAAGTGTCTCATAAAACTATAATTTTACTATAGAAAAATTTCTCAGAATCTAGGAAATTGCCTCAAAAAATTTTAAAAGGCATTAAAACAAATTTTTTTATTACTTTGTAATTAAAACAAGTAGAAAAGTTAAATTCGACTTTGCCGAATCTATGAATACCCTCCACAATGCATTTTTTTTAAAGGGTAGTACATTTTTTAACGTGAATAAATTAACAATTTTGATTAGAAATATTTTATTTTGAGTAAAAAACTATTTTTTTTGTCATTTAAAAAAAAAAAAAAGAAAAATTACTATTTTTTTTGAGTGTAAAATTTTTTTCGAGTGTAATGTTTTTTTTACTGTAAAAATATTTCTGAGTGAATGCACGTACGTATGTACACAAAATATTGTAATTTTTGTAAAAAAAAAAACTATTTTTTTTGTGTACATTTTTTTTGAGTGTAAAATTTTTTTGAGTGTAAAATTTTTTTCGAGTGTAATTTTTAAGTTACCAATGCTTTTAAAACTAAACAAGTTTAAAAAGCATTGCTTAAAATTTAAACAAGTTTGAAAAGCATTGTTTAGTTACCACCAATGCACTGTGGCCGAAATCACTGATCTAGCGGCGCTTAAGTCAAAATTTAAAAGTTAAGATCGATAAATGTTTTTGCACTACATCGTTTACCTATACTTTACAGAAAAAATTTACGTTTTTACTTTTGTTTTGCTTTCAATATTCGCACAGCTGTAAGCTGTCAAATATACATTTTCTGTAGCAAGTGTATTAAAGGAATTTGGGGACTAATTACTCAGTGAGTTTTTCTTGACACTTTTAAGTCAATTGTTTACACATTTTGAGCCAAAAAGTTTTAATTGAAAGTAAAAGGTATGTTTTAACTAAGAAATATATGTTTGTGGCCTGTGTGTATCTAGTTTATTATTAGTTCATTTTAGAAGTTTACATTTGTGATATAAACTATAGTTTCATGGACTGCAACTTTTGAAATTCGATCGTATTCGGTCCAATTCCTGTTTGGTTTATTATTTTGGGTTATTTTTGTTGTAACGTTTCAGTATGGCGTGCTAGTTCGCGCAAGTTGTTCGGTGTTTTAGGGTCCATCTGCCTATCCAAATAAACAGTATAAACGCGATACAGACCACAATTTTCAATCGATTTGGCTAAAATTTGAAATTTAAGATTTTTTATCGAAAGAACAAAACCAATCAAATTTTTGACAAAATCGGTCCATGTTATCCCATAGCCCCCATGTTAATTCCCCTTCCAGTTTTACTTAAAAATCCCTAACAATAGTATTTAGAAAATATCCTCTTGAAATTCGATTGTTAAATGTTTTTTGTAGCCATAAATAATCACTCGAAATTTTAACGGAATCGGAACATTTTAACTTCTAGTCCTCATACAGACCACCCTCCCGATATTCACATAAATTTCCCAAAATACATAAAAACAGTGAAATAAATAAATATGGTTAAAAATTAAATTCTTAATAAGTTTTATAATCACAAATATGTATTGGGATTTATTATTTTACATTTCCGAATTAAGCGCCGCTAGATTGGGTGTTTCGGCCACTGTGCAATGCTTTTAAAACTTGTTAAAACACGTGGCATTTTAGATGAAACTAATTTGAAATTCAGGGGTTTGCTTATAACTTTTGAACCATTGGACCGATTGAGCTGAAATTTAAAAACAAACAGACCCGGGGAACGGCAAAGATACATGCCAAGCTTCAGTAGTAGGGTGGGGCGATTAGTAAGGAAGGAAAAAAATCTTAATGGGCGCTTCGCGTTTCTGATTCTTGGGATTGTACTGAGCAAAAAAGTCAACTAGACCATACGTCTACGGTGAAAATCGAGCCTCCCGATTTTGACTTAAAGTTTTTTCTCAGACTTTATTTTTTTTGGAAAATTTGCAAATTTTCTTGGGCTCATATTTCGTAAACTATTTGAAATTTTGACTTATTTTCAAAGGTAAAGTTGTAGCTATTGTCTCGGGCTACAATTTCTCTGAACATATTACTTAGCAAAAACTTCGTTTTCATGGTTTCTACATTTCGAAAATGTAGAAAATTCACCACTTCCAATACTAAGACAAAAATTGTAGCCAAGACAATAGTTAAGAACTCTCTAGTACATCGCAAAAGCATTAGAACGCTCCTTCAGGCAGTTTTGGCCTTGTGACATACAGTTTAAGGATGAGCGAGGTGAAACCATTATTATGGATAAAAGAAAAGTGAGCCGAGAGCGTGAAAAATCGAGACACGATATTTTACAAGCAAATCACAATGGTGAATCGTTGATCGCTTTTTCGTTTGATGGTCGCAAAAATGATTCATTAACTCGGGAGAAAATTAATGAAGTATATCACACTACAATGCGAACAGAACCACACCTAGTAGTAATACGTGAACCACATTCGTCACTAATTGGCTATGTGAATTTATCAGGCAAAGTCCAAAGCGAAACAAGCCGAATTGATTGAATTTTTCAAATCTAAAAATCTTTCACTTGAATATTTAATTGCCGTCTGTAGTGACGGTGAGGTGGCAAACACTGGCACATCTGGAGGTGTATTGCGTCTCATCGAACGCTATCTAGATAGACCAATACATTGGTTTATCTGTTTACTTCATTTTAACGAATTGCCGTTCCGACATCTGTACAATGCTGTCGAAAAATCGGCAACTACAGGACCGACAAAAAGCACTGGATCATTAGCTCAAAGGATAGATATTTGCAATACATTACAAGTAAATATCATAACTTTAGGTACTTCTTTCTCTATACGATATAGTTTTGTAATTTTTTTATTTAAATAATCTAAACATTTTTCAGGTTATCGAAAATTTTCAACTTATTCCACTTGAACACATTCCTCCAATGAGTACAGATGCTGAAAATCAACTTTCCACGGACGTTAAATATCTATACCAAATTGCCCAAGCCGTTTCAAATGGTAGTTGCTCACTTAATCTTGCAAATATCAAACCTGGACCAGTAGGACATTCGAGATGGATAACAAAAGCTAGTAGATTGCTCCGTGTGTATATTGCGACAGAAAATCCATCACAAAATTTACAAATTTTAGCAAAGTACATCATGAAAGTGTATGTTCCCATGTATTTCAATGTCAAATACTACAATTCGGCTGTATACGGTAGTGCTCTGCTTGGAAAATTCATCCAGTGGACGCAATATTTACCAGACAACTTACGTAACATCATAAATCCCGTAATACAGAATAATTCCTATTTCGCACACAGTGAAAATGTTTTGTTGAGCATGTTATACGATGATTGTAAAGAAATTCGTACATTGGCACTCAAAAAAATATTGTATATTCGCGACAACGTATGCGATTTAACTGAGCTTCGCGAATATGTAAAACCGGCGTACGGACATAGCGCCCAAGTGCATATCGCCCAATTTAAAAAAGTCATTCCACCCAAAAAAAATGTGTGTTAGTTGTTGTTGCAAAATTTTTTGGACGATATGGCCATTATTTTTGGGTATTTTAACAATTTTCTTTAAATTTATATAAATTATCAAAAATGTCATATCACCCAAATGTTAAAATTTTATATTTATAAAATGTCATAGCACTCAAAAAAATAATCATAAAACTCACCAAAATTGTTTTTTTTAACACAATATTTTAAAGTTTTTATGCGTAGCCGGCCTTCGGCCGGGCTTAGGGATTACAAAATCCATGCATTAAACCCACCCTCTCCGCAAAGTAAAGTTTTTTAGGGTAGCAGTCCTTTACGCTACCAAATTTGTTATGCCTCAAAAAGGCCTGATAACCAAAATAGCTTTGGTTTGCAGAGAGGGTGTGTTTAATGCATGGAGTATGTAATCCCTAAGCCCGGCCGAAGGCCGGCTACACAGAAAACCTTTATTACAATAAAACAAATCATAGAAGTCGTAATTTCGACATTTCGCCCAAAAAAAATATTTTGGATTTTTTGACAATTTTGTTTTGGGAGAAATAACATTTTTAGACCTATCATTTTGGGCTATATGTCGCAGCGTGGGCGATATGTCATTTACGGTTTTGGGCGATAAGACCTTGGGCGCTATGTCCGTACGCCGTAAAACCAAACATCAATTTTGATTGTACGCATTTCGTTCACATGATCGATTTAGAGGACAAAGCATTGTTATTTGAACCGCCATTTACCAGGAAAATTCCGTATGAGCATTTACAACAATACCTCGAATGTGTAGATGATGAAGATCCACCATTTCCAGACCCACTAATACCTTGTCATATTCAAGGCACGGAGCGTCATGTCCAGCTACTAGCTAGTGTTGCTAAGCGCTCAATCGACAAAACCCGTGAAGGTATAATGGCATCTGTATCTGAAGGCCGAAAGAAAGCGCCTCGTATGGAATCTCGAAAAGATTTGGAAGGCAATCTTTGAATGAAAAATACACTAAATTGGAACTCTTCTTGATTCATACCTTGTCTCTACCAATACAATTACTTTGTACTTTAAATGAATTTTCAAAATAAATATTGAACAAAAATATTGAAAAAAAACATTATATTTTTGGATAAAAAAAGTGGAAAAAATAAGAAATAGAACATTTTTATGATTTTGCGCTATGAACAACTGAAAATGGTAATTTATCAATATTTTCACAAAAAATTTGCACTTTCACAAGGCCAAAACTGCCTGAAGGAGCTTTCTAATGCTTTTGCAATGTACTAGAGAGTTCTTAACTATTGTCTTAGCTACAATTTTTGTCTTAGTATTGGATCGAAAATGTCAATGGTTTCGCTGTTATAGGCCAAAATATCCAAAAAAAATTACAAAAAGTGGTGAATTTTCTACATTTTCGACTTTTTGACCATGAAAACGAAGTTTTTTCTAAGTAATATGTTCAGAGAAATTGTAGCCCGAGACAATAGCTACAACCTTACTTTTTAAAATAAGTCAAAATTTCAAATAGTTTACGAAGTATGAGCCCAAGAAAATTTGCAAATTTTCGCAAAAAATAAAGTCTGAGAAAAAACTTCAAGTCAAAATCGGGAGGCTCGATTTTCACCGTAGACGTATGGTCTAGTTGACTTTTTTGCTCAGTACAATCCCAAGAATCAGAAACGCGAAGCGCCCATTAAGATGTCCAAATCGCCCCACCCTATTCAGTAGTCTCATTATTGTCTTTCGAAAGTTATCATGTTTTTTATCTCGTAAATTCGCGAAACACCCTTGCCGAAATTTACTCTTTGGCCCATAACTTTTTAACCACTGGACCGATTTGGCTGGATTGCAATACCAACCTGACCAGGTAAATGACAAACATATATGCCAAACTTCAGTAGCCTCTCTAAAGTCTTTCAAAAGTTAGCGTGTTTTCTACGGACGGACAGACAGACAGACAGACAGACAGACAGACGGACGGACGGACGGACGGACGGACATCGCTAGATCGACTTAAAATCGATCGAGGATCATAAATATATATACTTTATGGGGTCCTAGACCAATATTTCGAGGTGTTACAAACGGAATGACAAACTTATATATACCCTCTATCACTAGAGTGGAGGGTATAAAAATGGTTGCTCGATTTTTAGCATATGCAGAATTAGGCGTGGGAAAGTGCACCAGTTATCGATTTTGATCCGCTACAACCTCCAATTTTGTTAGGTTCGAAAAAAAAAACTCAAAAAATTAGGGATGTCTGGTGGGGATGGCCCCCCTCATCGTGGTCAAAGTTTTGGCGTTTAGGTTTAAAAATTCAAAAAAATCCCCACAACTATTCTTCCCGATCGGAAGACATCGGTTTCAAAAGTTGTGAAAAATCCTATATTTGTAATATTTTGTCCCCACCATTTTTTGTAACTTTGAATTTAATCAAGCACATCAAATTTAGAATTTCTTTTACAATAACAATGTCACATCAAAGTAAGAAATCAATCAAAATTATACACATGTACTCTACAATTAATTTTTGTATTTTCTTTTTTTTTATCAATGTCAGATTTTCTGAATCAGGGACAAAACTTAAGGATGGCGATTGAAAAAAAAAAAACACACCCACACTCATACATTTCTATATTGATTACATAGTAAATCAATGTTTACAAACCCTTTCATTAACTAAAGAGTACAAATTTGAAAGAAAAAAAAAAATGTTAACACATCAACAGACATAAACTCAGATTTAAATCAAAGCAATTTAAACAAGTAGCAAAAAAAAACAAACAGGAGTCGTCTTAATAAAACTGATGGGTGGAATAACCCTGAATAAAAGGGCAAAAAGTATTTGATTTATTAAAAAAAAAACGTTAAAACGTTATACAACCCCTTTGTATGTGGACAAAATAAACTGTATATAGTGTATAGGAATAATCATATCCTTTTTTGTGTAGTTAAATGTTCAACTTTGCAACATGTTTTAAATACGCAGGTGGGGGCTGCAATTTTATGAGTTGGAAAAAAAATTCTACTACAATTTTTTATTTTCATTTAGTTTGTGTTTTTCGCCATTCATGGGAAGTTTTTATTTAAACATAAAATAAAGTTCATAAAATAGTTTGATTTATATTTTGAGTAGGTTTATTATAGCTCGAGGTCATTATTTTCTTTACTCACAGGGAAGGTCTTTCACAGGGCACCCACAGATTGTCCTGAAACTTACATATAGGAAAGATGGGAGCAAAATAAGAGCTGCCTGGTTTTTTCCTTTTTTTTTAGGATTTTTCCTATTTCTTCAAAAGAAACTAAATGAACATTTTATATATGTAGGCCTATACAATGGTGTGTAGGCCGTGTCCAAATTCGGCTTTGTTAAGTTCGTTATTGTCAAAAATGAATAATCGTTAGGGTAGTTTATATGAAGATGTATATGGCGCATTCCATGTCAAATGGGACACTTTGAAAATTTTTTTTTTAGATTTTCCCAATTTGTTAACAGTTTTTAGTACCCTACGAAAACTCCTTCGTGGTAAATTTTCAGATTTTTTCAGATTTCAAAAAGATATCGAATTTTTAAAAATTGGTAGTTTGTTCCTTTACTCAAACTTCTTTTACTCATAACTTCTTCAATAATGGTCCAAATTTCAAATTTTTTTTCAAAATTTTTGTTTTTTTACGTATGTACGTTTTAAAAAAAATCCCAAAAAATTTCTTAAAAGCGCTCTAATATGCGATTTTTAAGTTTTAAAATTTAAATCTCATTTTTGAAAATGTTTGTACTCTTCGTTTTTTTTTAAATTTTTTTGTGTAAAACTTCTATCGATTCTACAAATTTTTTGCCCAGGAGGATCGTGGGATAACGATTATTACTATTTTTTTTTAAATTTTTTGAATAAATTTTGTTGTAATTTTCCAATATAAAATCATTTGTACTGCTCCAATGGTGCGTCATAGAGGGGTCCCTTTTAAGACCGACCCCCATTAATTTTTACGTCTTAACATTTCTTTGGAACAAACTAATATCATATCTCCAATTTCTAAGGGGGCTCCCACACAAAACGATATTTCTTAAAATTTGCTCCAACCGCTATAACTGCCCTAATAGTGCCCTTAGAGTACCAAAATGTATGACCGACCCACAATATTTTTTTAGTCCAAAAATTTTCCCTGAACACATCTACCCTCTATCTTTAAGTGTTAAGGCGGTCCCCATACAATTTTTTTTATTTTTTGTAAATTTGTTTTATTTAATCAGCTTCTACCGGTCCAATGGTGCGTCCGACAGGGGTCATTAGTGAGACCGACCCCCATTTATTTACGCCCTATCTCCACTCTCTAGGCTCCCATACAAATAACAGTTGGAGCAAATTTTATAAAAATGTAATTTTGTATGGGAGCCTACTTAGGGAGTAGAGATAGGGCGTAGGTATATTTTTAAAAAATGTTGTAGGGTAAAAATAAATGGGGGTCGGTCTCACTAATGACCCCTCTCGGAAGCACCATTGGACCGGTAGAAGCTGATTAAATAAAACAAATTTACAAAAATTACTGAAAAAATCTTGAAAAATCGCATCATTGTACCAGTAGTTTAAAAAAAATCGGTGATGCTTTTTTAAAACAAGATAATTTAATATGGTCCAAAAAATCTGAAATCATCAAAGTTTTTTTACCCGCCTTTGGTTTTTTTGATCACATCAAGGTGGTTTTCATTTAAAAATGCCTGCGAATTTTGTACTCTTGCCCAAAACATTAAATCATGACAATATTTTGCGGAAGATTTGGGTGTACTTGCCAAAGCAAAGTTTTTTTTAGAAAAAATAATGTTATATTACTTTGCTATTCCATGCAAAACGAATTGAAATATCAGTCGAGGACCCCATTAAAAAAACAAAAGAACTGTACATTTCGTAAGTGAGTGCAAAAATAAGTTCAAACAAGTAAAAAAGTTAAATTCGGCCTTTCCGAATGTAGTGATACCCTCCACAATTTCAAAAATATTATTGCAAAAAACTTTATTTAAAAGGAAATAACTTTTGAAAAAAAAAATTTCCACGAAAAAAAATTTAGGTAAAACAAGTAGAAAAGTTAAATTCGACTTTGCCGAATCTATGAATACCCTCCACAATGCATTTTCTTTAAAGGGAAGTACATTTTTTAACGTGAAAAACTTAACAATTTTGATTAGAAATATTTTATTTTGAGTAAAAAATTCTTTTTTTGTCATTTAAAAAAATAAAAATTACTAATTTTATTTTTTGAGTGTAAAATTTTTTTCGAGTGTAATGTTTTTTTTTTACTGTAGAAATATTTCTGAGTGAATGCACGTACGTATGTACACAAAATATTGTCATTTTTGTAAAAAAAAACTAAATTTTTTTTTGTGTAAATTTTTTTTTGAGTGTAAAATTTTTTGGAGTATAAAATTTTTTTTTGAGTGTAAAATTTTTTTCGAGTGTAATTTTTAAGTTACCAATGCTTTTAAAACTAAACAAGTTTAAAAAGCATTGCTTTAAAATTGAACAAGTTTGAAAAGCATTGTTTAGTTACCACCAATGCTTTTAAAACTTGTTAAAACACGTGGCATTTTAAATGAAACTAATCTGAAATTCAGGGTTTTGCTTATAACTTTTGAACCACTGGAGCGATTGAGCTGAAATTTAAAACCAAACAGACCCGAGGAACGGCAAAGATACGTGGTAAGCTTCAGTAGTCTTATTATTGTCTTTCGAAAGTTATCGTGTTTTATATCTCGTAAATTCGCGAAATACCCTTGCCGAAATTTACTCTTTTGCTCATAACTTTTGAACCACTGAACCGATTTGGCTGGATTGCAATACCAACCTGACCAGGTAAATGACAAACATATATGCCAAACTTCAGTAGCCTCTGTAAAGTCTTTCAAAAGTTAGCGTGTTTTCTACGGACAGACAGACAGACGGACGGACGGACGGACGGACATCGCTAGATCGACTTAAAATCGATCGAGGATCATAAATATATATACTTTATGGGGTCCTAGACCAATATTTCGAGGTGTTACAAACGGAATGACAAACTTATATATACCCTCTATCACTAGAGTGGAGGGTATAAAAAAATCCGCGATTTTTTCCTTTTTTTGTCAAAAAATATATTCGTACTTGTTTAAATACCATTTGGTGTTCAATTATGTTCACATATGTCAACCAGAAGCCGAATTAAAGCATTTTGTATTTTTAGGTTATGTTGAATGTACTGAAATGTTTGAGGTGTGCTTACATTTTCGTTCATAACTTTTGAACCGCTGAACCGATATCGCTCAAATGCAATACCAAACTTCTCGGGAGAACTTCCAATAAGTATGTTAAGTTTCAGTCATCTCTGTGCAATATTTTGTCCGTGATAGCATTTTCCACAGACAGACAGACGGACAGACGGACATCGCTAGAATGTCTTATAATCGATCGGGCATCATGAATAAATATACTTTATAGGGTCTCAGACTGATATTTCGATGAGTTACAAACGGAATGACAAACTTATATATACCCTCTATCACTAGAGTGGAGGGTATAAAAAGTGTTTTTACATTTTCGAGAGTATAAAAGATTCGGCACCATAGAATATATCACTCTCACTTGTTTTATGTACGTTTGATAAACAAATGGAAAATTTTTATGCGAAAAGCTTAGACTTGGTGATAAAGTAGTTTTTGTAAAAAAAAATATTTTTTTCACGAAAAACAAAATTATGTTAAAAAAAAATTTAATGAACCCAAAATTTTTGATGAACAAAAATTTTGATGAAAAAAAGTTTTTGATGAATTTTTTTGATGAAAAGAAAAATTTTTTGATTAAAAAAAAAATTGATGAAAAAAATATGAAAAAAAAATTTTTTTGGTGAGAAAAAAATTCATAATAAAAAATTAGATAAAAATTTGATGAAAAAAAAAAAAAAATGATGAAAAAAAATATGATAAAAAAAAATTTTATGAAAAAAAAATATGATAAAAAAAATTTTATGAAAAAAAAATTTGATGAAAAAAAAAAAAAAAAATTGATGAAAAAAAAATTTGATGAAAAAAAATTTTTTGATGAAAAAAAAAAAATAAATTTAATGAAAAAGAAAATTAATGAAAAAAAAATTGATAAAAAAAAAATTTGATGAAAAAAAAAAATATAAAAAAAAGATGAAAAAAATTTATGACAAAAAAAAAAAGAAAAAAAAAATTAATGAAAAAAAAGATTTGATGGAAAAAAAAATTGATGAAAAAAAAAATTTAATGAAACAAAAAAAATTATGAAAAAAAAAATTTTTTTTGTGAAAAATAATTATGTTACTTTTTATTCACCAGCTGGTGAAAAACTGTTTTATTCGCCACGAGGTGAATTATTATCCAAGTTACAAACAAAAGTTATTAAAATTTTTGGTTTTAAGAAAATGAAAATAGTAATTCTTGTTTTCTTTTTCGATAAATGTTAGCTTATATAGTCAAACTGCGCTTTCTTCTCAGAATGACTTAAAGTAAAAAGTCAAAAACCAAGTCGGTTCTACTCGTTAAAATTGAACATGGTGCGTTATTATTAATTAATTAGTTACTACTAAAAAAATAGGAAACAGATTTGCAAATTTCGCGCAATTTTCGAAAATGCCATATAATTTTTGCAATTGATCCATTGATTTTTTGATGTTAACTCACAAAAAACTAGATTTACGCAACAGTCCGCCATATTTCGAATGAAACTGCGAATGTGGCTCGCAAAAAACTGGTATTTTAAAAAAATTACGTTTTTTCTTTCGAACTTTAAAGCAAAAAAGCGCGAAAATTTAAAAATTCTTTGGTTTCAAAATTTAACCGTGTTATATGATGAAAACTCGTGGAATTATCAATTTAATTTAATCAGTCACAAAAATCATACTTTTAAAACTTAAATGTGCACATTTTATTTATATCAAGGGGGGAAAAATTAAAAAAAAAAAATAAATATTCCCCTAAATATCAAATAAGTATTATTGCTCATCGACTCTTACCTTGACTTTTATTATATGAAATGCAGAAACACGCAAATGCAAGACTCAAAAATTCATAAATTCTTTTTACAAAATATATTTAAACTTATACCATTATTTTAATACATCTATGATTACATCATTTAAAGCACGTGTCCTTGCAATGGATTCATTTATAATTCACGTGTATTGTATCAGATAACAATGCTTATATATAAGACATTCCAAATCAAATGTCGCGCTACAGAAAAACATGTTTTCCTAAAAAACACAAAAGGCAGAAACTTAATACATTGGTTATGTAATAATTTTATTTTTATTATAATAATGATAATTATTATAAGAGAGTTGTGAGTGACTCTAATATTTTTTGCGCGGATCTATTCCCAAAAATTGGGAATAGAAAAAGCCCAAAAAGTATTCTATAGAAAATCTAAGAATTTTCTTTATGAGAATTTTTTTTATAGAAATTCTTCTATGAAAAATGTCTAAGAATCTTTGAAATTTTTCGAAAGGAAAAATGTTTCTGAATGTTAGAATTTTTCTATATAATAAAGTCTCAAAACATTGAAAATTTTCTTTAAAAAAAATATGAGAATTTTTCTAGACGAAATATTTCTAAACGAAAAAATTTGGGAATTTTTCTATAGAAAAATGTTGAGGATTTTTCTATAGAAAAATGTTGAGGATTTTTCTATAGAAAAATTTTGAGGATTTTTAAATAGGAAAAATCTGACAATTTTTATATGAAAAATCTAACACAATTTTTTACAGGAAAAACCTGAGAGTTTTTTATAGGATAAATCCGAGAATTTTAAATATTGAAAATCTATCAATTCTTCTGGGTAAAAATGAAAGAGAAAAATAAATAATGTGAGAATTATTTCTGGGAAAAATGCTCAAGAATCTCAAAATTTATCCTTAGGAAAAACTTTTTAAATCTTTAACTTTTCTATAGGAAAAAAGTAAATTTTCTTCAGGAAAAAAATAAATTTTCTTCAGAAAAAATTTGAGAATTTTTTATAAAAAAATGTAATAAAAGCTGTGACTTTTTTTTTAGAAAATTTGGGATTTTTTTTATTGAAAATATGTAATAGAGTCTGAGACTTTTTCTATAGGAAAAATTGAACAGAATCTGTGACTTTTTTATTGAAAAACTGTCTGGGAATCTGAGATTTTTTCTATTTAAAAATGTTTCACAATCTAAGTATTTTTCCTTAGGAAAAATGTCTTAAAATCTTATATTTTTTCTATTAAAATGATGTCTCGGAATCTAAAAATTTTTAATAGCAAAAGCTGAGTCCTTTTCCAGAGGAAAAAAAAAATTAAAATCCTAGAAAAAAAATCTCAGATTTTTTATTTTACATTTTAATTTTATTTAAACTTAAATAAAAACCAAATTTAATACTAAAATTGATCTCACGTTTCTTCAGATTATAAATAAGTTTTCATTTCTTATACTGTTGTTTATTGTAACTCTTTCTTTAACAGTTGTTTTTCTTATTATCAATAAATAATGTTTTTCTTTAGTTATTTTCTATTTTTTTTTTATAAACTGACATACATTTTATAGAAAATCATATCGATCTTAGAGTAAAATTGAATAACACTAACAACAGCGGCAGCAACAACTAACTTTATTAAACCTTATCAAATACTAACAACAACAAAAACCAAATAACACCAATAGTCACTCAAACAAAAAATGTTGGTAATAGCACAGTGCAACAACCAAAATCAAAATGTGATAAAACCCAGCAAAACTTCGATTACCAAATAATGTATACAATAAGGTATAGGATCTCTTATTTTATACATTGCAGCATTGATGATTTTAACAGGCGATGAGACTCAAAGTAATGCATCCACATTATCACAAAGAATACCAGTAAGGTATAAAATAAGTCA
This sequence comes from Pegoplata infirma, assembly GCA_963921195.1. Lineage (NCBI taxonomy): Eukaryota > Metazoa > Arthropoda > Insecta > Diptera > Anthomyiidae > Pegoplata > Pegoplata infirma. The sequence continues at coordinate 228,081,283 of OY992536.1, read as the reverse complement.
TAAATTTATAACGAAGAATACGAGTAAGATGTAAAATTTATGATATTTTATAGGTTACGAGAAATGAAATAATATAGCATACCAGAAGATAATATATACGGTGTTACGAGTAGTGAAAATGTAATTTTGTATTAAATTTACTCACGTGATTGTAAGTGAGTGTAAGTAGATAAAATATGCTCGTGAGTGTGTGTCGTTAGAAATTTCCTGTTGTGAGCCCATCTCTAGTTTAAACTTATGCATTTTTTTATAAAATAATTATTTTTTATGTAATTGTAATGCATTATGCATCCAATTATAAATATTGCATTATTTCAAACTTTCAAATAATACATAATGTAACCAAATATATGTCATCCATGATTTACCTTCAAATTCATAAAAAATACAAGAGGTTAATAAGAGGTTTATAAAACAAATTTTGTATGGAAATTTGAATAATAAACCTGTTTTAAAACGCTTTTATTTTTTATGAATTTGGACATTAATGTTTAGAAATAATAAATATGAAATACATTTTTTCCAATAATCATGCATTACGTAGCAAATTATTAGTAATGCATTATTTTTCACTTAAAACTAATACGTTGTGGAACAAATGTTTGGTAAGACATCCTAAAATAATGCTACAAATAAGGTATATACATCACCTGGTAATGTGTTACATAATCACTACCCATTACCAAAGTTTTGCTGGGAATGAAACTTGTTATTGTGTATAAAAAACCCCACAAGGCTTTTTTTAGTTTATTGCGAATACTTAATTTTTTAATTGGTTTTAAATATCAATCATACGCAACGGGGTACAATGGTTTATCTATCTACTTATATAAATAAAAATCAATTGTCGTTCGTTGGTAATCAGTTGTGAACGGCTGGACCGATTTGGACCATTTTTTTTTTTTAATGTTCGTCATAGCCCAACTTAGGTTTTTACGTAAAGAAAAATTGACCGCGCCTAATTTTACGATCAAGTGTGGTCGAAATCGAACCTTGGATATTTTTTGTCAAACTCATGGCATTAATAATACTGTCTTATATGCATTGCGCGGCAAATTCACCCCCCCCCCCCCTCCCATTACAGACCGAATTTTAAAAATAAAAAAGGAAAAAGAAAAAAGAAAGAAAAAAAGGAAAAAGAAAGAAAAAAGAAAGAAAAACAAAAATGAAAAAGAAAACGAAAGACAAAGAAGGAAAAAGAATAAAATTTTCTAAAAAATTTTCCACAGGAAAATAATTTTGAAATCCGAAAATTTTTCATCGTAAAAAATTTGAATGTTTTTAAAAGAAAAATCTAAAAAATTTTATAACGAAAATCTAAAAAGTTTAAAGGAACTAAATCTGAAAATTTTTTTGTGAAAAAATATCTGTCAATCTGGAATTTCTTATTGTGAAAAGAAATTTTCTATGGTAAAATTGTTGTGAAAGTGATAGTTTTGGTATAAAAAAAAAAATGTGATACTTTTTCTATAGGAAAAATGTCTCAGATTCTGAGACTTTCTCTAAAGAACAAATTCCTCAGCTGAGACTTTTTCTATAAGAAAAGTGTCTCAGAATCTGAAGCTTTTTCTATAGGAAAAATGTCTCAGAATCTGAGACTTTTTCTATAGGAAAACTGTGTCAGAATCTGAGACTTTTTCTAAATGAAAAATGTTTCAAAATCTGAGACTTTTTTATAGGAAAAATTTCTCAGAATCTGAGAATTTTTCTATAAGAAAAATTTCTCAGAATCTGAGACATTTTCTATAGGAAAAATGTCTCATAACCTGATACTTTTTCTATAGGAAAAATGTCTTAGAATCTGAGACTTTATCTATAGTAAAAGTATCTCAGGATCTATAACTTTTTCTATAGGAAAAATGTCAAAATGTTTTTCCAAGGGAAAAATGTCTCAGAATTTGAGACTTTTTTTACAGGAAAAATGCCTCAGAATCTGAGACTTTTTGTATCGGAAAAATGTTGCGGAGTCTGAGACTTTTTTATAGAAAAAATAGGAAACACGTCTCAGAACTTAAGTCTTATTTACAGGAAATGGGTCGCAAAAACTAAGAATTTATCGATAGGTAAATGCCTAAAAAGGTCTCAGAATTTCTGGAAATTTATAGGAAAAAGGTGTCAGTGTCTTAGACAATTTTTAATAGAAAAAATCTCAAAATCTGAGACTTTTTCTGTTGAAAAAAAGTCTCAGAAGCTGAAACCTATTTTATTGGATGAACGTTGCAGAATCTTAGACTTTTTCTATAGGAAAACTGTATTTATAGGAAAATGGTCTCCAAATCTAAAACTTTTTCTATAGGAAAAAGGTCTCACAAATAAGATTTTTCTATGGGAAAAAGGTGTCAGAATCTGAAATTTTTTTTTTAGGCAATGCACTATAGGGAATTTTCTTGTATTTTCTGGCCAAAACTCCAAAAGTTGGGATATTGCCTCAAAATTTAGCAAGTTTATTCAGCGGTAAGTTTTAAGGCTCTGTATAAAAAATTGGCATGTTCTGGCCTAATAAATCGAGTTTTTAATGCAATTTTGTAATATAAATTTGTCAATAATTTTTACATTTACGCCCACAAAAGGGGGCGGGCAAAAAAATAATTTTCCTAGTGCCTTTGGTCCAAGTGCAGGGCTTTGAACTTCTTGTGGCGTATTTTTTTTTAATTTTTAAGCAAATGTACAAAAAAATGTAAAATATGGGATTTTGCGTAGCTAGACTAAGTTATTAAAGGGGGAGCTTTTTTTCACATGTTCCAATTTTGCCCATTTACGAACTTGAACATCGTAAGACTATAAGACATATTCGTGCCAAACATCAGGTGGCTAGCTCTTTTGGTTTGGACAGCATCGTGCATTCCCCAGACAGTCAGACCGACAGACGGTCGGACGGACATCACTAAATATCTTTTCCCCATGCAGCCGCATGGCTTAGCGGATGAATACATCTTACTCACAAAGAGTTTCCCAATACCTTATAGAGATATGGGAGTATGCAATTATATGCAAAAAAAGTAGCAGTCCACAAATATATTTGGTTTAAAAAAGAAAAAAATTAATTAAATAGAAAAATTAAAAAATATATAAATCAACATTTTAAACCTGTACTTTGTACAAAATATATTTATTTGCTCTATTGATAATTGAAATTAATTTCAAAAGATTTTAATACAGGATTTTAAGTACGTTAATTTTGTAATAAGTTATGTTCTCCAAAATTAAAAAAAAAAATAATAAAAAAATTAAATTTAGTTTTTGACGCCTCCGTAATAGCGGTAAAAGAGTTTGGTGTACAAAAATATGTGTGCTAGCTTACTTTTATATAGTTTACTGTATAATGGCATCCGAAAAAAGTTTTTTGAACACATCAAAAATGGACTTTTGGCCAACAATTCCTTATAAATTCCCTATAGTGCAATGTTCCAAATTCTTAGATTTTCTCTATATAAGAAATAAATCAAACGGCTCAGAATCTTAGAATTTCTATAGGAAAAGGTCTCAGAATCTCAGATTTTTCTGTAGGAAAAATCCTCAGAGTCCGAGATTTCCTGGGAAAAAATCCTCAGAATCTGAGACTTTTTTCTATAGGAAAATGGGTCTCAGAATCTGAAACTTAGAATCTAAGATATTTAAAAGAAAAAATTAAAAATCTGAGACTTTTTGTATTAAAAAAATTCTCAGAATCTAAAAGTTTTTCGATGAAACTTTTTCTTTTTAAGAATCTGTGACATTTTCTGTATGAAAAAATATCTCAAAAATGCTTTAGAGCAGCGGTTACCAACCTTTTTAGCTTGCGTACCACTAATTTTAAATTTTGTCAGCCGCGTACCCCATAACGAGTTTGTTTTCGTTAAAAAAATTCTCATATAAATATTAGAGGTAATTTTGAAATTTTTGATCTGCGGATATTATAATTTTTTTGAAGGCTTTAGGGGAGATCAAAACAATGGTGGTATTTTTTGGGAAAAATTTTCGCTCCTTGGGGTGGTTCAATGCATCTGAATACGCAGATTTTGAGCTGATTTTTCTGCAGAGCAAAAACAGCTGAAAATATTGCAAATCAGATTTCGCCGATTCTACACCAAAATTAAAAACAACGGACGTTTTTTGAACTCTTAAAAAAAATTCCAAAAACACATCAAAGATTTTTGGATTTTTTTTTAATGATTTTTTTTAATACAAGGGCAGATCAACAATTCCGTGACTTTTCGAATGAAACACCCCCGTATATATGTACAATGAAATGACATTTTGAGCTTAACAAAATGGTACCAAAATTTCCACAAATCGGGTGAATTTCCACAAACCGTCTCAAAAATGCCCAAATACACGTTTTTTGAGAACATTGACATACATTTTCTCAAAAACCTGAGATCATAGAAAAATTTGGAAACCTTTTTGGAATCAGCATCGAAAGGTTAATCGAAAATAAGTGGTCAGATCTCAAAATATCGCAAAACATTCTCTCTAAATTGCACAAAAATACGTTTTTTGTAAACTTTGAACTCAACTTTCTTAAAAACCTGACGTTATGGAAAACTTTGGAAGCCAGATGCGGAACCAGCATTGAAAGGTTTATCTAAAAAAAATGTCCAAATTACTAAAATTTTGTGTACCCCCGCGGACAGTTTCGCGTTGTACGCGTAGCATAGGTTGGTAACCGCTGCTTTAGAGTATGAAACATTTTCTATAGTAAGAGGTTTAAGAATCTGAGACTTTTCTGTGAAAAAAAGTTCTTAGATTCCGAAAATTTTTCTATAGGAAAAAAGTCTCAGATTCTGAGAAACTTATCGTCAAGAAATTTTTTGATTTTTAATTAAAAAATCGGGTGAATGGGGGGGGGGGGGTGGGTTTGGAATTTCCCCCACTTTCCGTAATTCTGAGAAAGTTTTTAATTTGTGTTTTTATGTTACTTATTATAAACTGTTGAACTCAAAGAATACAAATTTATTTTTTTTTTTTAATAACCATAACCAACAACATTTTCTGAGTGTATATTAGTTGTAGTGTATTTATATAGAAAATAACTTTTAAATAAACATCAGCTGCACAACATACATTTAAAGTGCAAAATAATGTGAAGTTTTTTTTTTTTTTTTTAACCACGTTTTGTTCTTCTAATACACTAATGCTGTTTTTGCTTTCGCTCACTTTATCGTTTCTATCGTCTCTCTTGTCCCTTTGGTTTAACATTGCTATAAATCGCACCAGTCGACCGACATTCTATGTATATTCAAAACAACACAATTTAACACAAGCCCCTGTCTGTATCAACAAATTTATATACACTCACACACACACTCAAACAAATTTATACAGACATTCAATCAATTTAACGCATAATTCCTGATGGATTTAACGGTAATTGATGATTGATTACTGTACGTATAGTAAATGGCATTAAGAGCGAAAAATGCCTATAAAAGTTGAAGCACAACAGCAGGGCAACAAAAAAAAAAAAATAAATAAAACGATGTAGAAAACCCCTTAAGAGAAAAATCAGTAAAAAAAACCTATAAAAATGAAGAAGAATAAAGTAGAGGAAATAAATTTAATGGTTTGCTAAGAAAATAGATATTGATGGGTTTGGTCGAATTTTAAATGCCTTTAAAGGAAAGACAGCTTTAGTTTCAAATTTAGGGAAAAAAAATAAGTTCAAAATTTTTCTTAAATTTTTAATTCATTTAATGAAGTTTACAAGATATTTTATCTAGTATGCTCTTTTTTAACTTACAAATCGAAGATTTCTAAGATTCTATCAGTTGTAATTCGGAAAAGATCAGTTGATATTCGAGAAAGATCAAATGTAATTCGTAAGAGATAAATTCGTAAAACAAGCCAACATTAAAATCCTACTAATGTTGACGGTTAACTGGAACTGTTTGAAACCGGTACAGGAATACCAGAAATATCAATAGTTTTTAGAAAATAAAGTGTACTTCAAAATTTGTTCAACTTGAATATAACATACATATAACAAATAGAATTAAGGACCATGCTCGATCTGTACCAACAGAAAAATAGATAAATAGATAAATTCTAATTCGTACACAGAAAAAAACGAATTGTTATATATTTGTGAATACAATTGACTTTTTCACTGAAAGTGCTCCTATACGCAAATTTGTGATATCAACGAACATTTGTAAATATTGATTGTTGATAAAAAATTTAAAAAAAATTGATAAAGGAGTTTGTAATAATTCTCTAAAATAATTATTTGTATTGACAAACGTACAAAATCTTAAATTTTTTTTCAACAAAGAAATTCAACAAACACAAACACAATTTGTTGATCTGACAAACGTAAAAAATCAAATTTTTTTCAACAAAGAAATTCAACAAACACAAAAACTATTTGTTGACATGATAAAATAATTTTGAAATAAAATTACTTGACTAAGTTTGTTAAAAACAAAATCGAAGTTTTGTATTATAGACTAACAGGCGGCCGTTTTTTTAAATGTTTGGTTGATATCATGTTTTGTTGATTTACAATTCGTCGATGCGCCTAAAAATGGAGTCATGTGTAGTTTTTTAATTTTTTTTTATTACATCCTTATGATCCCATATTGGTCATACGTTTACTCACTAAACCGTTTTTTGATATCTTGATTGGTTCAAAAGTTAGTAAAAGGAGCTATGTGTTCGTCATACTAAAAAAAGGTCTGAAAAGGAGTTATGTGTTAAGCTACACATAACTTTTTTTGATAAAAAAGTAACAGAACGTGACTAAATGGACCACTATTTTAGTAATATGAGGTTTACACATAGCATCTAAGTATTTTGAATGAATTTGTCAAGATTTTTGGAAAATACTTGCATATTTTCATGCTGTTATCTAAATCCTAATTGGCAGGTAAAGTACAGAATCTTTCACAGATGTCAATTTATGTCGAAGCTCTTGAATAGTTACAAGAAAAAACAAAAAATATCACCAGTTTTGCGAAAAATCTGTTGTTCGCTGTTTAATGAAGAGCTTTATAATATCAAAATTTCAAAGACCTTGTCTAACTTATGTCGCTTTAAACCACCAACAAACTTTATTTAGTCTTTGTCCCTCTCGAAAAGAAATTAACAATAAGAATGGTTTCATGAACAAAAGGAGTTATGAGTAAAAAATATTTCAATTTTATTTAAATTTTGTTTCAAAAAGTACTTAAAAAAGGAATTTCTGCACCACTGGAAAACCGTTAAATGTTTCATACTTTTTATGTAGTATGTGGATAGCATATCGGTACAAGAATTTTTTATAAGACAAACTTTTGAAAAAAATCGCGAAGGGACGAAAATACACAGTTTTTTTGCTCTCCTGAACACTTGTCCCAAAACACATGACTCCATTTTTAGGCGCAGCGACGAATTGCTGTTAGTTGATTTAAATTTGACGATTTTATTTTCTGTGTAATAGATTAATTTTAATTCGAAAAAGGGTTAATTGTATTTTTTGAAAGATCAATTTTAATTCGTAAGAGATCAATTTTAAATCGAAAATTTCAATTGAAATTCGAAAAATATCAATGGAAATTCTGTTGATATATTATTCGAATCTTCGTATAACAATTGATCTTTTACGAATTAAAATTGATATTTTACGAATAACAAATGAAATCTTCGCATTACAATTGATCTTTTCGAATTACAATTGATATTTTTCAAATTACAATTGATCTTTTTTGAATAACAATTCATCTTTTATAAATAACAATTCATCTTTTACGAATAACAATTTATCTTTTACGTATTACAATTGATCTTTAACGAATTGCAGCAAAAAAAGTGCGGAGTATTTCTATTTGGAGTGCTTTAAAACTATAACAAATGTAATGAAATACAACAAAAATAACAAAAAACACAAGAAAAAAACACACAAACAGTTTTTTCTACTCCATAAAAAGTTGTTATTCAGCACTTAACTCATTACCTTCCGCGACACTCCCATGCAAATGTAAGTAGATATTCAGTAGATAAGAAGTACTCCGAACTTTCAAACAACTTCCAACTACTTCCACGGAGTAGTTCTTATCTACTGAATATCTACTTACATTTGTATGGAGGTGTCGCGATAGGTAATGAGTTAAGTGCTGAATATCTATGTTTTCTGGAGTAGAAAAAACTGTTTGTGTGGTAATGACTTTTTTTGCAGGGATTGATCTTTAACGAATTACAATTGGAATCTTCTCTAGTATTTAGTACATAAATTATCATTATGTCTACTAACATACGAATATAAGACTTTATGTTTTGCAACTAATGATTGTCAATTTGCCAAATATTCTTAGCAATGGAATATGATAAATTCCAAAACACGTGTCGAATAATTCTTACAAAATGGCCAAAGCAATCAATTTAAAACAAACAACTTTACACACACCTTTTTTTCAAGCAAGTTAAGGTTGTGTTAAAATGGTGACAAAATCGGCCAATGGAATTTCACACCTCTTTATTTCGAACTTTACAAATTTTTAACACGAAAATCCTAGCTGATTCTGTTTTCGAGTTATTGCTTAATAATTACACTGTTGGACAACAAAAACCTCCCAGTGAAAAATCCAACTGATTCTTATAGATTTTTCTCTCTGAAACCAAATCTCTCATCCAATTTTTTCTAGCAAGTACCGTTTTTGAGATATTCGCTGTTAAAAAGTCAAAAAACCAATAATTTCCCACTTTTGGTGGTCCACTGTTATAGAATCTTCCAAACAGGGTTGGCAACCGATACGCACCTATAATAACGGTATTTGGCTATTATACCGCAACCAATAAAGATATGGACATTTTCAAAAGCAATTATGAAAGCTGATGAAATTTCTAGAATTTTAAATGTGTCACTTCGTGTTTCTTCCGGTTCGTTTTCGAAATATAGGTCAATACCTTTATAATACCGTTTGAAACGGTATTATAACGGTATTGGCCTATATAACTAAAACGAACCGGCAGAAACACAAAGTGACACATTTAAAATACTAGAAATTTCATCAGCTTTCATAATGTCCTTTGAAAATGTCCATATCTTTATTGGTTGCGGTATAATAGCCAAATACCGTTATTATAGGTGCGTATCGGTTGCCAACCCTGCTTCCAAAACATATGACATGATTTCATAAAAAATTACTCTCCTGATGTTACGTTTTCGAGACATTCGCGTTTGAATATTTTTCCACAAGAAAATCTTGGACGCGAATATCTCGAAAACGGAACATGCAAGACAAATTTGGATTGCAGTTTTGGTATCAGGAGGCCCAATTTATATAAAATCAAGTCCTTTTTATTGGAAGCAACATAACAGTGGACCAACAAATGTGCGAATTATTGCTCTTTTGACTTTTGAACAGTGAATATCTCAAAAACGGTACGTGATAGAAAACATTGGAAGACAGATTTGTATTCTGGAGCGCAACTACACACGGTGAGCTTCAGCGATGTTTAGGTTGAACTTTAGTGTCGACGAAAAGAGTAAGCGCAGTTCGATTTCTACAAGATTAAATGTCACAAAACTGTTAACAGCGAAATCGTAGCTGCTCGCATTCGCTAGATAACGCGAAATTAGTGTTTTTGTATTTCTTTAGTTCGCGAGAAATCTCGAAATCAATTTTGTGCTGTTTTTGTTTTCGTTTTTAATCTTAAGATAGTGTTCTTTAGAATTTCGTAAAAACATGGTATGCAGTTTTACTTGTGCTTGATCAAAGGTCACACAGCTGTTGACATCGAAATTGTTGGTGTTAAATTTCGCGAGATATCGAGTAATTATATAATTTTTTTTATTATTTAGTTATATTTTAAAACCGGTTCTTTAGAAAGAATAAAAAAAGTGGTATGCAGTTTGATTTGAGAATGTTGGAAGAAATTAAAACTGCCCACAAAAAAATTATAGCTGCTCACTTACGCGGGAAATAGCGAAAAACAAAATTTTGGGGGTATTTTTTGTTTTGATTAATAAAAGAAGTTTCTTTAACATTGTTGAAAAACACGAAATGCAGTTTGATTTGTTAATGATTAAAGGTGATAAGGCTGTTAACATTTAAATTCTAGCTGCCCTAGTAAAAATATTATGCTAATTTTACTACTTAAATAGATCTAATTTGATCCGTAAAATGGTTGTATCAAATAATATCTAATTGTATTACTTTAGATCAAAAAATATAAAAATTGATACAATTTGATCCTGAATTTGGTCAAATCTAATTAGATCAAATTGATCTTATAATATCTATTTTTATATAATTTGATGAGCAAAACCAAAATACGAATCTAATCATATATGGAGCAATATCTAACCATATAAAGTGGATCAACCGTATCAAAGTGATAGATAAAATTTTATATAAATTTATACGGAAGCATATTAACTGATATAAGATTGTATCAAATTATATATGATTAGACCAGAAAATTTTTACTCGGGTGCTCAATTCTTCGAGATATCGCTAAAAAAAACTCGCTAAACTACTATTTATTCATTACTTTGTGTTATTTTTGGTCTGTAGAAACATTTACTTCAATTAACGACAAAAATGTGGTATGCAGTTTGAATTTGAATGCTTTCAAATTATAGATGGTCAATTTCCCGAGAAATTGCAAAATTACTGTTTAAGCTTTTATATTAATTAATTTATTTTTTCTTTAATGTCTAACATAAAGGCAAAAAAATTAAGAAACGACAAATTTATTGTATCCCGTTTAAATTTAATGTGGTTAAAGTTGGTAAAACTGCTCAACTTAATATCTTGACTGCTAATTTACGCGAAAAATCAAATTTTTTCCAATTTTAATTTTTTTTTTTATTTTTTGATTTTTCGCGAAATTGAGAAGATATGAGTTCGATGTTAACTGTTTTGTGACCTGTAAATAAATACAATTAAAACTACATACTCAGTTTTTGAAAATATTTAAAAAACTTCATTGTCAAAATTTTATAAAATACAAAAACACTAAATTCGCGATATCTCGCGAATGCGAGCAGCTACGATTTCGCTGTTAACAGTTTTGTGACATTTAATCATCTAGAAATCGAACTGCGTTTACACTTTTCGTCGACACTAAAGTTGAACCTAAACATCGCTGAGGCTCACCGTGTACAAAAATTAAATTTTTATGCACTGATAGAAAAACGCTTCATATCACTAATGAATGGAAGTCATTAACGTTGTTTCATTACAGCAATGAAATATTTCATATGCTGAATGAAATTTCATACATATTGTGCAATATTTTCATTAATTTTGATTCATTAGATTTCGTAGTTTCATTAAAAAATTTCATTAAGTTTTGTTTACAAAATTTGCTGTTTTTTGACACCTGTCGTGTCGCGTCTGTTTAGTCTGTTAGTTTACGCGCGCAAAAAACAGCTGATCAGAGCGTGATTTTTTTTTTAGAATTTTTATACGAAATTTAAAATGAAATGTTGCTGATAAATTTTTAGTATTTATTAAACTCACGTTGTTTTATATTATTTCGTGGTTTTACTTATGTATTAAAAATAAATGTTATAGTAAAATTTTGTGTGAGAAAACTGAGTGAAATCTATAGATAAAATAAAAAAAAATTGTGAAAGCGTTTTTTTAAATTGGTTATTTTGTGATTTTGTACAATTTCTTACATATATTTCATTTTAAAAATAAAAGTAGCATTTATTCAATGAAAGTATTTCATTCCAAAAATAAAAAGTAGGATTTATTCAATGAAAATATTTCATAAGAATTAAATACATGTTTCATTAAAGTAATGAAAATTTTTCATAAAATACAATATATATTTTGTATGAACCATTTTCATTAATTTAATGAAACTTGTTTTTGCAATTAAATTTTATGATATCTATTTCATTAATTCAATGAAACCCTACATAGGTTCCTTTTTAACGTCATTTTTCATAACATTAATGTAGATTTTCATTATTGTCATGTACAAATTTCTATCAGTGTGCTTAAATAAAGAAAACGCACTGTTTTTTTTCGCAAAAAGAAATTTTGCGCAAAACAAACAAAATTCCGCGGAATTTTTTTTTTCAAAATATTTTGTGTCTGATATGTATCATTATCTATATATTTTCATAACTAAAAATAAAAAAATTAAAAAAAAAAAAATCGCGAAAAAAATTTCCGCGAATAGAATTTACAGAGCTACTTTTGTTTTTTTATTTTTTTTGTATATGAGCAAATCCATAGAAAACTTAACTGACGGGTCACCGATTTTGTTTCTTTTTGGTTATTTGATAAAGCCTCGTAAATGATTAAAAACCATTTTTTTTTTTTTTTTGGATCAAAACTTTGATATGGTCATTTAAAAAAGCGCTGTTTTGACATTATTGACTTTTAGACAGTTTTTTTACATTTTTGTGCTTGGAAAAAACCTATAAAAACAATATTGTATATAAAATTATGAAGATTTAAAATTTAGAAACAATTTTTTTTTTTTAAGTTCAACAAAAAATGTTGAAAACCATTTTTGAATGTCCTTTTTTCCTGGGAAGGACACCATGGATTTACAAAACCAAAATTTTGTATTAAAGTTTGTAATGTTATTTTACGCTGTTAAATTTTCAGAGAGTGTTTTTTCGTATTGTTGAGCAATTAATTTTAAAAGTTTGTTAGATCGACAAATATTTGATATTTTTCAAAATTTTGGAAAAAAATCAAAAAATTTTCTTTATTCCCAACTTTAAAAATTTATTGCTCGACAACACCAAAAAACACCTCCCTGATATTTTAAGAGCGTTAAAAGGGAATTCTAGGCTTTAATAAAAAATTTTGGTTTTGAAGATCCATGGTGTCCTTAATATGATAAAAGGACATTCCAATATTGTTTTAAAAAATTTTTGTTACATTTATTTTTTATTTTTTTTGTTTCTAAATTTTTTCGTATAAATTTTTTCGTACAAAAGCACAAAAAGACTGTCTAGAGCTAACTATTTAATTTTTTCCCAAAATTTTGAAAAAAAAATCAAATATTTGGCTCTCTAACAAACTTTGAAAGGGTAGAGCAAATATAGCTTTTTCGAAAACATCGGGGTAGGGAAGTTGCCTTTTGGGGTCGATATTAACCAACAAAAATATTGGAACTGTAGGGCAATGGCTTTGGGTTCCTTTGTTGACTTAAAAATCGGAAAGTCCCGAACAAAGTGAAAAAAAAAAATTCGAACTTTTTTTTGCTTAAAATATTAGTTTATATTTGGACATTACAGAAAAAGTGTTTTTATGGTAAAAAAATTGTTTTTGGTCTATAAATTTTTTTTAAGGATAATTTGTTTAGGTCTCCCTTTTAACTGATAAACTTAACATACCTTTGAGCCGCTACACCTGTATATGGGGCATTCCAGGCCAAATCACTCACTTTTAGACCCGACCCCTTTCGATTTATTTTATTTTTGGATATGTTTTAGTACTTATTAAATGCAACTCGGACACCAATTTTCAGCCTTTTATTCCAAGATGGTGTTGAGTAATCAATTTTTCAAAATGGCGATTTTTTCAAAAAAATGGGAAAATTAAAATTTTCAATTAATTTTGACCAGTTAAAAATATAGATATCTTAAAAAAAGTTGGACAACGTTTTGTTGGTATTTAAATGTAGTTTTAGAAAAAAATATTAAAAAAATTATTCGAAGTAATTATCACTTATTTTTTAACGTTTAAAAATTAAAATCGACTTTTTGAAAAAGTCCGAAACCTTCGATTTTTTTTTACAAACGTCTAAAAGTTCTACTCTTAATTACGCAACTTTAAAGCCATAATTCGAGATGTGATCGCAATTTGTTCTATTTTTTTTCAAATTTTGAAAATTGCACCTTTTATTTTTTGACTCTGATTTATTTTATATGGTTGGTGCTCCAAAAAAAACTAAATTGGTAGATACTGACCATAACTTACCCTAGATATATTCATTTCGAGGCAAAAATACGCCTCACAAAAATTAAGAACGATCGGACATGGATAAGGTGTTCCGCATGGGCCTTGAAATTTAGAAAACGGATTACAAGGAAAAATATGAATTTTTTTCTGTTTTCTCAATTTTTTTGGTATTTTAATTTAAGTTTTAATACAAGTGGTTACAGAATTATAATATGGTGTAAAATGCCTCTCTATTAAGGTACCAATGACTGAAATCGGTTGAAAATCAGCCAAGTTATTACAACTTCCCCAGGCATCTAACGTATGGCAGAACACTTGATTAAGCAATATAATACGATTTTGGAAATTCATTGAAATTTTCTACTGTAATAACATTTTTTTATTCTTCAAGTTCAAATGTTATTAGATGACAAGTATTTTTCATATTGTGTTTTGCTAACATTTTTTAAATTAGTGCTAAAAATGCCTGCATTTTCAACACCCTTTTGAAATCTCTATTTTAAAAAATTTTTTTTTTTTGTTTTAAAATTTGGAAAAGCCAAAAAAATATTACACTGAAACATGAATAATGAAAAAATGTTATTACAGTAGAAAATTTCAATAAATTTAAAAAAAGGCACTCGTATTTTTTAATCAAGTTGTATAGCACACGCTAGATGCCTGGGGAAGTTGTAATAACTTGGCTGATTTTCAACCGATTTTAGTTTTTAGTACCTAATTAGAAAGTCATTTTACTCCACATCATAATTCTGTAATCACTTGAATTAAAACTTAACTTAAAATTCAAAAAAAAATTGAAGACAGAAAAAAAATCATATTTTTCCTTGTAATCCGTTTTTTAAACTTCAAGGACCATGCTAAACGCCTTACACATGTCCGATCGTCCTAAATTTTTGTGAGACGTATATTTACCTCCAAATGAATATATTTAGGGTAAAGCCCCTATGACACTACATTTTTTTTGTATTGATGGAATTTCTGTGAACAGTTCAAATATATCACCATAGGAAATCTGAATAAGTGTGAATAGTAAAAGCATACTAAAAAAAACAGTAAACGTCAAATTTTATTCTTGTGTTATCGATAAATTTTGTTATCAAATGATTGAATGTCAAAAAAAATGTAAAAATTTTACATTTTTTTTTTGACATTTACGCATGAATGATATTAAGTGTTGCCAACTTTTCTGTTTTTCATTAAATGAAGCGATTTTTTTGTTTTTTTGACGGTTTTTGGTATTTATTAAGCGGGTTTTTATTAAAATAAAAGTAATCATCACTATTTGTTTGTTTATTTTATGTTTCTTTTTCATTTCTTCTTATGCTGTTTCATTCTATCAATTAATAAAAAATAAAATACAAAAAAAAATGTAGTGTCATAGGGGCTTAAGTAAGGGTCAGCATCTACCAATTTTTTTTTTTTTGGAGCTCCATATAAAATAAATCAGAGCCAAAACATAAAAGGTGCAATTTTAAAAATTAAAAAAAAATAGAAAGAATTGTGATCACATCTCGTGTTATGGCTTAAAAGTTGCGTAATTTAGAGTAGAATTTTTATAGTTTTTTACAAAAAAAATCGAAGGTTTCGGACTTTTTCAAAAAGTCGATTTTAATTTTTAAACGTCAAAAAATAAGTGATAATTACTTCGAATAATTTTTTTATATTTTTTTTCTAAAACAACATTTAAATACCAACAAAACGTTGTCCAACTTTTTTTAAAATATCTATATTTTTTAATGGTCAAAATTAATTAAAAATTTAAATTTTTTAATTTTTTGGAGAAAATCGCCATTTTGAAAAATTGATTACTCAACACCATCTTGGAATAAAAGGCTGAAAATTGGTGTCCGAGTTGCATTTAATAAGGACTAAAACATATCCAAAAATAAAATAAATCGAAAGGGGTCGGGTCTAAAAGTGAGTGATTTGGCTTGGAATGCCCCATATATAGGCTATACACTTAAAGTTCATCGCTAAAAATTGTTGTTTATTACAACAACAAAAAGCGAAGGAATAAAAAGACACGGTATATGTGATTTTATTTATTTTTTACTTGTTGTTTTTTTTTTTTTTGTGCTTTATTTCATGTTCATCCTGTTGATTGTACTACGTTCGCTATAAATTCCCCAATGTCAACTTAAATAATGAAATCTAAAGAAGTACGAGTTATAAAAGGTTGCCTTTTATGAAGTGCTTGCTTGATCTTTGAAATATTTTTTTTTTTTTTTTTTTGTTCTTTACTTATTCCAATATTGTGCCTTTTTTCAGTTTTGCAATTTAACTTAATGCCCTGTAATTTATTTTTCCATTTTTTTTTTTTTGAGATCTTTAAGTATAGAAGTTCCTTTGTGTTTGTGTTTTGGGTGTATAAGGCTGTATGTGTTTCATTGCTAGGCTATGTATTGGTTTAAGTTTATATCATTTCTGGTATTCCTAGTGGAACTAATTTGTACTTTGACTTTAGTTTTTTTTTTATATTCTTTGTTAAAGGTTTATTAACACAAATCATCACTTCATTAGAAGTTTTTTTTTGTGTATATTCTCTGTCACTTAAGAGTTATATGATTAAATTTATTTTTTTTAAGGTTTGTGGCTTTAAACTTGTATAGCAGAGGTGTAGCTATTTTTGCGATTGCCAGCAAAAATTTTGGTTGTAAAGAAGAGGTTTCGAAACAATACACACTGGCATTGAACTTCAAGTCGATGCAGTGGAAATATTGTATAGGGCTGTTCCAACCGGTTTTTCCGCACACACTACACCACATATTTCAAAAAGGTCAATTGTAATTCAAAAATTTCATTTTTAAAATTCTGAAACTCGAATATTTCATTTGTAAACTGAAAATTCCAGTTGTGATTGTAATTTAAAAATTCTATTTGTAATTAGAATATTCTACCTGTAATTCGAAGATTCCAATTAAAATTCGAATATTTTTTTTGTAATTTGTAAAAATTGATAATGCCAAAATCTTGCCGGTTGTTTTTCGTTTAGAGATATGGCGTCTTGAATATCGGGAAAATCGTATATAAGTATTTGATAAAAGTGTTCTGACGTAAATGACGATATATCAAAAATTAGAAGGCTATCTATATGACATACACCATGATATTTTTTTTAAGGTTAAAGGTCATTGATTTAACCCTAATTTTTGCAAGGCTATATCTAAACAAACATTATTTTTAAGATTTTAGACAAAATATATGTTTTTAAGGATTCCCTATGCTACTTTCGCTTAAATTTTCAGGATGGAGACTCCATTGGAGAAATAAATATTAATCGAAACACTGTGCAGATATCTCGAAAACTAATAGCGATAGGCCTTTTCAAAGATCATATTTGGACTTGGCACATAGGAAACATTAAGTAAAGTGTACTTATCCTACCAACACTATTGTTTGGTTAGGTACTGTTGTTATTGTAAAATAACAGCAACAAATATTAGTATATAAAATTTTTGCTTTAAAGGAGTTATTTTTGTTGAAAAACAGATTTTGGACCTTCATAATTGTATTTCACATTTAACTTGTAAAATATATGAAATATTTTGTCTGGTTTTATGTTTGATTGACCAACAATGATTTTTTTAGTTTTTTGAAGATTTTTCTCATTTCTTCAAATGAAACTATTTGAACATTTCATACAGATCGAAAGGTTTTTTTAAGGCCTTTTGAATGGTATATCGGTCCTACTCAAATCCGGCTTCGTTAAGTTCGTTATTGTCAAAAATGTATAATCGTTGGGGTAGTTTATATGGAGATGTATATTAGAGGTGTCCTTAAAAACTAAAATCACCTTTTTATACCTGGTACACTGATAGAAAAACGCTTCACATTGCTAATGAGTGGAATTCATTAACGTTGTTTCATTACAACAATGAAATATTTCATATACTGAATGAAATTTCATACATATAATGCAAGATTTTCATTAATTTTGATTCATTAGACTTCGTAGTTTCATTAAAAAATTTCATTAAGTTTTATTTACAAAATTTGCTGTTTTTTGACACTTGTCGTGTCGCGTCAGTTTAGTCTGTTAGTTTACGCGCGCAAAAAACAGCTGATCAAAGCGTGATTTTTTTTGTTTTACTTCGTGGTTTTACTTACTATTTATTAAAAGTAAATATTATAGTAAGATTTTGTGTGGGAAAACTGAGTGAAATCTATAGATAAAATAAAAAATATGTGAAAGTGGTTTTTTTTATTTGGTGATTTTGTGATTTTTCAGAGTTTTTTACGAAATTTGGAAAAAAGTAAATTATTATTTTTATATTTACTAAATTCGTGCTGTCTTATATTAGTTCGTGGTTTTAATTACGTATTACAATTAAAGGTTGGAGTAAAATTTTGTGTGAGAAAACAAAGTGAAAACCATTTTTATTATTTTTAATTTTATAAAAAGATCTTTACAATTTCATAAATATATTTAATTTTAAAAATAAAAGTAGTATTTATTGAATGAAAGTATTTCATTTCAAAAATAAAAAGTAGGATTTATTCAATGAAAGTATTTCATAAGAATTAACTACTTTTTTCATTAAAGAAATGAAAAATTTTCATAAATACAATTTATATTTTGTATGAACAATTTTCATTAATTTAATGAAACTTGTTCTTGCAATTTCATTTTATGATACCTTTTTCATTAATTCAATGAAACCCTACATAGGTTCCTTTTTAACGCCATTTTTCATAACATTAATGTAGATTTTCATTATTGTCATGTACAAATTTCTATCAGTGTAGGCTTCTAAATTGTTCTTTAGTATCTAAAAATGAGTGAGCTAAAATTTGGGGACTTTCGGCTAAAAATAACTCGTGCCGAAAATGGATTGAAATTTTGGGACATTCTTATATGAAAGAAAACCCCTTTTTTCTAGTTTTTGGAAAGATATTGGTATTTGTTATTTTTTGTTAATTTTTTTGTTAAACAATATGCAATATCTTAATATTCGTTTTTAGAAAAATTATCACAACTCTGTCAATTATTATCCAATTTTTTCAGGATAAAGCTTATCGTATTTAGATTTAAATTATCTTTAAAAAAACGCTCAGCGAAAAAATTCGATAAACTCGAAAAATTTTCAAAAAATAACAAAAAAAATTATTTTATAGAAAACAAGTGAGAGTGTTACATTCGGCTGTGCCGAATCTTTTATACCCTCCAAAATGTAAATAAAAATATTAAAAAAAATCAGGGGCGTTTTTTTTGAGGGTGGGGGGGGGGAGTTTTGTGGGAGACGTTAGGGTGCACCTTCCCCTTGCGATTTTGGACTTCTTCTGAGATAAGAGTGTTGCATTTGCTTAGCAAAAGTACAAAAAACCCTGTTTTTATTAGGATGGTTTAGTTCTCCAAGGGGGAACTTTTTTCCCCTTGCTCCGATTTTGCCCATTTCCGAACTGAACCTGCCTAGGAATATAAGACTGTATCGTGTCCTCTACAGACGGACAGACAGACGGACATCGCTAGAATGTCTTAGAATCGATCACTGATCAATAAAATATATACTTTATGGGGTCCTAGACCGATATTTCGATGCGTTACACACGGAATGACAAAGTGAGTATACGCCCATACTGTGGTTGGAGGGTATAAAAATCAAAAGATATCTTTCTTTTACGTATTGACCAATTCACACACATGGAAAGCCCTATCCTTTTTCTATTCAAAACAGTTAAAAAATTTGAAATCGGTTGAAAATTTTCTGAATTACACAAGGTTTAGTGAGCAAAGTCCCAAAAAAACGTTTTTTGACAATAACTCTAAAATTTGAGGGTGTCTGGCAAGTTAAATGGGCATTTTTGTGATCTACTCGACAAGACCAACAACCTATACTATGTCACATCAGAAGTATTTTTTCACTGTAGCATAGTGAAATATATAATGCAAAAACAGAAACAAACAATTCATACAGAATGATTTTTTTATTGATTTTTAAAAGATGTGTACACTAAACCGGGTCGAAAAGAAATGTTAACATTGGGCGCGCTTAATTTTAAAGCTTACCTCGAAAAAGTTCCATAGCCAAAATATTAGATTTTTAGGACGCGATTTGGTACCGCCGAAATCGTTATTTGTTCATAGCTTTGTCATTTGATGTCTGGTCGTTATAAAAAAAAATTTGTTAGAAAGCTTTAAATGAGTACTAAATTTGACCTATATCATATATGATCCTTTATGGTTGACCCAGTCTAGTGTACACTGTAGATAACAGAGCTTGTTGAAATTTATCAAATTTATTTTAAGATTTTTGAAAAGCACATTCCCAGAATTTCTTCTGAAACCCTTTATATGTGCGGATTTTTTCCTACTTCTGGCAACAGTGATTCCAAGTTCCATTTTCACTAATTTTTCATCAATATTTTTAATTTATTTTCTGTTTTAATTTTTAAATTAATAAAAGTTATTTACTATTTAACCTATAAATTCTATTAAGAAGATTACTCCAGCTCGAGGTCACGATTCTTTACTTTGATAATATCATCGTAATAATTAATATAGAAACAGAACCACGAGCTGGAGTAATCTTTCTCAGTTTTCAATTAAGTTTAATAGTTTTTGTGAAAGACTTTAACGTTTACAATTGAACTAAATAAAGATTAGATAGGGGAGAATTTAGAAATATGAGCTCTAATCCTGAATCTTCCATATATAGACTGTAAAATCTGTGTTGCTATGACTGATATGTTTCTATAAGAAATAACAAAAAAGTCAATAACATTGAATTGTTTACATCAAATAATGGTGCAACAAAAAATTACAAAAACTATCACTTATCTATGGTATCTATTCGACAAAAGCAAACTATTTCACAAAATTTAAGCAAATATTTTTGTAACAAATGTTACATACAACAAGTAAATATTTGAGAAAAATTAAAAAAGAAAATAACTTCAAAATAAAAAAAGAACCAGTTGAATGTTCTTCAAATGGAAACAAAAGCATTGTAATATGCATCTAAATCGAAAGTAAATATGGCAGTGAGATAAAATCTTAATGGTACAAAACAATAGTTCAGTGACTGTTTTAAATTGAAGTGCAAGTATAAAGTAAGAAAATATCGATAGCAGGAAAATTAGAAATATTTCGCTTAAAAATTTTTCACTTGACAATATGAAAAAGTGTTTGTATTAAAATATTTAGGAAATAATTTAGACGATAAGCAACGGTATGATGTATTGCAATGAATTTGTCTTACAAATTGAATAGAAACAAAAAATTCCTAGGGTTCAAATATGATAAAATCAAATTCGATCAAATACACTGGTATACCTTTTTAGCCATTTTTACCGTCTTGGAATTTAAACTTTTAAAAAGAACTTTTGTCAGAAAGTTTGTTTTTCATCTGGATGATTCTACATACCGAAATTCATCCATTATGTAATTTTTTGGTCTTTTTCGCTTGAGGTTAAATTTCGAATTTAAAATTTCAATTACCTTTATTTCAGAATGTAGAAAAAGTACCAAAATAAAGTATTTTAGTACTTTTAGCAACTGACTTTTATATAACTCACGTTGTAGCTGAAAATAAAATTTTTTTAACATTACGTACAAAATGTTTAAAAATAAACATTTTATGCGTTGCTTTTAAAATTACTAGTTAACATTTCATTACCCTTTTACACCGATTTGATATACTTTATGTTTACTAAAAGTAGACATACTATCATGCCCGCCAGGAACTTCGTTATCGTTAACATTATATACCGGATTAAAGAGGGATCAGGATTAGAATCCCAATTTCTAAAACTCTTTCATAAGGAATCATTTTATTATAAAACAGCTCGAAATCATTTTCTTTCCGGTGAAAATTTTTCTTAAAAGTTTTTTAACCCTTATATCGTAACTTCTCTAACAAGGGAAGTCTCTCAACCCTTATGAACCGATTTGCCTGAAACTTAAAATATATATAAATGAGGCCATTTTAAGGTTGGGGTGTCTCGGCTTATCGGCCATATCGGGGATTTAGGGGTTCAAAAAATGGGTCAAAATTTGGCGAAAAAATCGTTTTTTGGATTTTTTAGCGATTTCTTTCAAAGAAACTATATGATGTTTCCATATGAGAAGAAAGGATTTTTTAATGCCTATTCAACGGTGGCATAACCCCGTAAAAATTCTGCTTCGTTAAATATTTTTTTCATGAAAATGTGCAAATTTTGGGGGGTATTCATATGAAGACATAGACCTACGATATCCATATTAATACGAAATAATCTTTATTAAATTTAAGTCGACACGTATTTTTGCTCTAGACGATATTCCTGTTAGTTCGGGAGTTATCGAAATTTTCCCGAAGGTCCTCATTGTTTCATAAGGGGACAACGAAATTTTTAAACACTGATATGGCCGATAAGCCGAGACACCCCAACCTTAAAATCGTCTCATTTATATATATTTTAAGTTTCAGGCAAATCGGTTCATAAGGGTTGAGATACTTCCCTTGTAAGTATGAATAATTTTATTTCATTTCATTTCCCGTTCTATTTCATATCGTTTTTAGTTTTATTTCATTTGGTTCCATGTAGGCTTCATTCCTTCAACATTATTTCAGGAGACAGAAAAAGTTACAAAGTAAACTACTTTGAGCCTATTTGCCCATTAAAATCGGAATTTCCAAAAAGTACTTGTTTCTGAACCAGGGATGATAAAGTCAGTACAATTGTTGTTTTTTCAGTACAATTCGAAGGCCAAAAGTACGTCACTACTCCACTGACTGATTTAGTACAATTTCAAAACTTTCCCAATCACAAATTTTTTTTCAACTCTTTTTATGTTCCAATTTTTGGGCATAAAATCGTCAAAAAACTACTAATTTTGTAGAAAAATTTTAAAAATCAACACCATATTTTCAAAAATCAAAAAAATATTTTTTTTATTGTTTTTTGTGTTAGTACAGACACGGGCTCTAAATCTATTTTCATACCCTACACCACTCTGTGTATATTGAGTTTGAGCTGATGTTTGCAACTACTCGTAATACCGACTCAGAATCAGATTTTGAATCGATTTAGCGATGCTCGTCTGTCTGTCCATGCAAACGGTGTAAGCCAATACAGGTCGCAATTTTCAATAAATTTTTCTGAAATTTGAAACTTAAGCTTCTTTTGGCCCAAGGACGAAGCTTATTGAAATTGAAAAACATCGGTTTATGTTTAGACTCCCATTTTAACGTCCCATATATACTTTCGAAACTTGACAGGTGAACGTATTTTGTAATCACAATTATTAATTTTAAAGAAATCAGATCAGTTCCACTTGCAGTCTTCATACAAACCACCTTTCCGATTTTTATATGTATCTCTAAAATTTCATAAAAATAGAAAATATTTTATTAAAATTTTGTTTGGTGGTGTTAAACGCTTTCGTTTCAAGTCCGATTTTAATTTGTCCCATTTTTTTAATTTTTGGACATAGGCCCCATATAAAAATGTGGCTCGATATCCAGTTAAATCGGTCTATTGGCAACAAATAGTAGCACATTTTGCTCAAATTTAGTTTGTGTGTGTTTTCTGTACTTATATAAGGTCTAACTTAAGATAGATCGAATCGGTCCATGTGTGGACTTGGGTCCCATTTTTTGGGAAACACTGTTTCTTGTTTAATAAAAAAAAATTTAAAACTTTTTTAGTACAATGAGGGTCAAAAAAGTACACTTTTTTTGTCAAGTCAGTACAATCTTGAAAATGTCATTTATCATCTCTGTTCTGAATATATTCAAAATCGGAAGAGTTGTTTCAGAAGTTTTCAAATTTTACGTCTTTTGATCAAGAGGTGGTCTTAAATTGGATGTGGTAAATGAAACCTACCCTTTTTCACGCTAAAGAACCATTCTAAATATTGGTGACAACATTTTTAAAATCGGATGAGTAGTTTCAGAGATTTTGAAATTTTACTTTTTTGAGCAAAAGTGGGTGTATAAGTGGGCGTGGTTAATGAAACCTAGTCCATGTCTACCCTGAAGGACCATCCTTAATATGAGGCATTCCACACCAAATGTTCAGCAAAAAAAAAGTGGTGTCGTGTCAATATGAAATCATTTGCAAAGTATTCGCTCTTAGGGTACCATTAAATAACAAAAATAAAATTTAAGTTTTTTCAAAAAGCGGGCCTTGTAGGCATGGTCAAAAATTGAAAATATCTAACTTTTATGCCTGAGCATCTTTACTTCAATATTTATGCAAATTAAATGAAACACAGTAAAGTCTTAAAGACCAAAGTTTTTTATAGATTTTTTTATGGGCTATCGAGTAAAAAAATAAAAATTGGAAAATTTTCAGAAGAAGTTCTGATTTTTTTAAATTTAAACTTAAACTTTATTTATCAAAAAATATGCCGCAATTTAATTTTTTTTTAATTTTTTAAAAAAAAGTTAAAAGACTTTTCTATCAGTTCTGAAATTTTCAGAGATGTGTTTTGCAACACGCTAATTTTATACATTAATGGTGTATAAAACGTGTGCGTATGAGTAATATCAATACTTAAAAAAATATTTTAAGAGGCGATGGTAGCGTGAGTGAGTTTTTAATAACGATTACGCACGCTCATTAAAGAAAAAATTTAGTCACGCACGATATTTTTTTGCTCACGCTCATTCACGCACACGTGAGTAGAAAAAATTAAGTCACGGTCACGATGTTCACGTGAGCGTGAGTAAAATAAAATATCGTGCATGAATATTTTTTTTTTTCTTTCGTAAATAAAAACTCACGCTCCCATCGCTTCTTAAAATATTTTTTAAGTATTGATATTACTCATACGCACACGTTTTATACACCATTATTGTATAAAATTAGCGTATTGCAATCTTTGACATTTGATTTCTCGAAAACAAGGCAAAACACATCTCTGAAAATTTCAAAACAGATAGAAAAGCACTTTAACTTTTTTTTAAAAAATTAAAAAAAAAATAAAATTGCGGCATGTTTTTTGATAAATAAAGTTTAAGATTAAATTTGAAAAATTCAGAACTTCTTCTGAAAATTTTCCAATTTTTATTTTTTTAATCGATGGCCCATACAAAAATCTATAAAAAACTTTTGTCTTAAAGACATTACTGTGTTTCATTTAATTTGCATAAATATTGAAGTAAAGATACTCAGACATAAAAGTTTGATATTTTCAATATTTGACCACGCCTACAAGGCCCACTTTTTGAAAAAACTTAAATTTTATTTTTGTTATTTAATAGTACCCTAAGAGCGAATACTTTGCAAATGATATCCCATTGAAACCACTATGGTTTTTCTCTAGTGGAACAGTTGGTGTGGAATGCCTCATATGTATTGGTGAAAACATTTTTGAAATTGGTACGTGGTTTCATCATATTTAATTTTTAGGTTTTTTTCAGTGTTCGTAGAAAAGGGCGTGGTCGATGAAACCCAGCAAAAGTCCAACCTGGAGGGTCATTTCAAGTTTCGGTAAAAATATTTTTGAAATCGTATGAATATTTTTGGAGATTTTTAAATTTTACTTTTTTTTGTCATTTCAAGTTTTGGTAAAAATATTTTTGAAATCGTATGAATATTTTTGGAAATTTTTAAATTTAACGTCGATAAATTTGTTTCATTTATTCATTTGTTGATTTTTTTTTTTGAGGGATACGTCTACAAAAAATAAAAAAACATATAATTCGAGAAGTTTAACAAATTTTATGATGAAAGGAGACTAAAAATTTTTAAAAAATGTATTCTGAATGTCTATGCAAAAAATGAGATTTGTGTAGAGATTTGTATTTAGCGAGAAACTTAACAAAACCCTGATTTGAAATTAATCTTTGATAATTAAAATTCTCTGTAATGCCCTAAGTATTTAATTTAAAAGTAACTCCTTTATATTCAAACATCAAACAAAAATAAATTTTTTATACCCTTCAAAAACAGTATCGAGGTAAACACACTTTGTCCTTCAGTGTGTAACACATCGAAATATCAGTCTGGGACCCCACAAATTATATTCTATGATTGATTTCAAGACGTTCTATGAATGTATGACTAGACTCCTAAATTTTGTAAATGAAAAAAAAAAATCATAATGGAGAAAAAAGTTTTCCCTTTAAGAACTAAACCAAGATTTTGAAAACGCCATTTTATTTTACATGTTTTTTGTATGTTTGTTAAACAAATGAAACATTTTTAAGTCGGAACAAGGTCAGAGTTCTTCACTTCGAGCCAAGGGACTAAAAAAAAAAAAAATTTTTTTCGGAGGGTATAAAGGATTCAACATAGCCGAATTTAACACTCTTACTTGTCTAATAAAAAAATATGTAGTAAATCTTAATATAATGTATTACTTTATAAGAACAGTAGAACTAAATTAAAATGAATTCTGTAAAAAAAATTATTTAATTTTTCAACAGTTAAAATAATAAAAAAATAATTGTTTTTGACAGATGTTTTGTATTTTTTTGGCGCCATGAAATAACTCCCAATAAAATAAGTCCCAATGAAATAACTCCCAATAAAATAAATCCCAAATGAAATGAAATATCTCCCAAACCAAAAAAATGAAATAAGTCCCAAGAAAAATGAAATAATTCCCTAACAAAAAATGAAAGAAGTCCCAACGAAATAACTCCCAATAGAAATGAAATAAATCCCAATTTTTTTAAAAATATTAAATTTTTAACTGCTTAAGTCCCAAAAACACTTTAATTGTATCTCTTTAAAATAACAAATCTCTGAAGTTCCTACAATCCCTTCTCAACTTTTTTGGGATGCAGCTTACTGACTCATTGATTAAATTTCTTTAAATGTTTGAATGATATCAGAATAATATTTCATGCAATAGCTAACTTATCGTAGGTCCCTATGGCGGCTGCGAGAAGAACCGAAAATAAACTCCATAAAAATATGAACTCAAGTTACAACAAAAAATATAAATCTCCAGGCAGAAAAATACAAACGGGAGAGCGCTGGCAAAGTACCTTTTATGGTCGCTTGTGTGCTGGCAAAGCATCACAGTTTAGTACTTTCCCAGCGTCCAAAATGATAAACACGGTAAACGGTATGCCGTTGCTATTTTAAAGCGCTTTGAAAGCGCTTTAAAAACAAAAAATATGGTACTATTATAGCACTTTTAGAAAAAAAAAATGGGACATATCTAAATTGTATACATAAGTCTATAAGACACAACTTTTTTTGGTGTTTATTTGAATAAAGAAATTTATTAAATTAGGATAAAAAATTTATTGACTCATTTATTAGGATAAAAAAATTTTAAACAAACTTTGAACAATTTTCTAAGTCCCGGAAAAAATTTGTTTGCAGTTTTCTTTGCGTTTTGGAATAAAAAAATTATAAAAAATGCTTTTAGGAAAAAATTTGGAAAAGTCCCGAAAAAAGTGGTGTATTAAACCGAAACGGGTATGTATCCGGAGCTTAAGGGTGATGTATCCGGAGTTTAAGACACTTCCTCACGAAAGAAACAGGTGTTTTTATGAAAAAGGTGTCAAGTTTGTAATATGTAGGTCATTCTGTATGAGTGACATATCATGAGAACTATCAAGGACCGGCCACTTATTCTGCAGGGAAATAAAAAATGTTCCAATTGTTATACAAATTAATAAATTTTAATAAAAAATGTATACTTTGAACGGATTTAAATAGAAAAACATTGGCAAAGCGCTTGGAAAGCACTTTTTCAAATTCATACTACCTTCTACACAAAAAATAAAGTGCTTTGCCGAGACTTTTTCTTTGGAACGGTTTCTGCCTGGGTCATCTTGGTTAAAACAGTTAACAAGCCACGCAAAAAACTAGAAAGCAGATTCCTGGAATCCTTTTAGAGCAGAGCTTCTCACTAACTTTTGCTTTGCGACCCCTTTTCAATATTTCAAATTTTTCGCGACCTCCCAACATAAAAAAAATTATTAACGTGAACTATTAACTCAGTTTTTTCAAAAACCTAAAGTAATGGAAAAATTTGGCAACCAAATTCAGAAGCAGCATTGAATGGTTAATCGAAACCGTGTGGTCAGATCCAAGACGCATACCAAAACTTTCAAGTAAAAAACTTCTAAAAAATAAAAATAAAACACAATTTTTGTGAACTTTGACCTCAATTTTCTCAAAAATTTGGAAACCAGGTCCCAAACTACGGCATTTTATATCGAAACTTACTATCTTCATCGATTTTTTATTTCCGAAAATAAAAGAAAAACACCAGTTAAACCTGATCAGAAATGAAGAAATGTTTACCAAGAAAGCATTTAAAGTCCAATTTGGGAGTAATGATTGTTCTTTTTTCAAAACTATGTACCAATGTTTGGTAGTAATTGCAATTTTATTCGATCACGATCAAGATTTTTAAAACACAACAATAAAAAAATGGGTTTTAAATTAACCAAAATTAAAGGTTTTAAGAAATTTGTTCGCGACCCTTCTGAAACTCTTCCGCGACCCCCGAGGGGGTCGCGACCCACCGTTTGAGAACCATTGTTTTAGAGCTTCCAGGATTCTGTATAATAAATGTGGTAACAAAACTATTATTTGTTTGAAATGATTTGAATGCATATGGGTGTGAAGAAAGCGCCGCAGGCGAAAAATTTGTACAAGAGATTTTAACAAAAAAATTAAAAAAAAATCGCGCTACGGGGAGTAGATTTGGGAGTTATTTCATTATGAAATAACTCCCAAATCGTATGGAAATTTTTGGGACTTATTGCATTATTTTTCTTGGGACTTATTTCATTGCACTCAGAAAAAAAACTAACAAAAAAATGTGAAAATTAACTAAATCCAAGGAAAATTGATAATGATTTAGCTCCATTGCCATGTACTCCTACTTTTTAGACCATATTTTTCTTTAAAAGTAGGACCAATTTGAACTAGAAAATGGGAAAAAATTTCCCATTTTTTAGTTAAAAAAACATTTCTGATAAGGAAATTTTTCCTAAAAATTATTTAATTTTATATTTTTTAATGGTTTATTAATAGAATAGCATGTGAATACACACATAATTCTCATTGGGTACATATTTTATTTAAAATATAAAGAAACGTTTGTTTCTTATAATCAAGTAATAAATTTCATTAGTTTTTTTAGTTAAATTACAACAAAAACTTTGTATTTGACGTTCCCAGACAGGGTTGTCAGATTTTTTTTACGCTCATCGCCAAATCGGATGTCAAAAATCGCCAGAAATCGCCAAATCTCAATTTTTTTCAGTTTTTGTGAAAAAAAAAATTATTATTTTTATTTAAAAAAAAAATATTTTGTTTTCTTTTTAATGGCTACAAAATAATAATACTCAAAAATCGCCAAAATCATAGAAAAATACATAAAAATCGACAAAAGTAAATTTTATTTTATAAATTACTAAAAATAAAAAAATAAATTACTTTATTTTTTTATAAATTACTATATTTAAAAATTTTGAGAATTACTTCTATAATCTGTCTATAGGCAATAAATTTCACTCAAAATTCATTTATGCTTGTTTTCTGCACTAATGCAAAAACCCCAATCGATCCATGATAATCGGTCTTGAATATATCTTAAATTTCTTATCGCTATTTTACTCAACAACAGCTTACAACAGTGTAAAATTGGAGAAAGAAGTAATTAATTTTTTTGTGATTCTCGTATTATAGTTTTTGACTCTCCCGGACATTGGACAAATTTCCCAAATGTTTTTTGTTTTGTTTTGATTCATAAAGAGCCACTTATTGTAAGACGAGCAGACTTGTAGAAAGTCTGTCGAAAATGTTAAAAAAAAGTTTTAACTGTCTTAGCGCAGCAAAAGTAAATAAAATTTGATAATTTGAAATAATGGCTCTACTAATTTTTCGAAAATATTCAGGAAATAATTTGACAAAATCGCCAATGAAATCGCCAATCATTTTGTAAATCGCCAAAAAATCGCCACGTCGCCAAATCGAAAAACTCGTCGCCAAACACATTTCAAAATCGCCACGTTTGGCGAGAAATCGCCATATCTGACAGCCCTGTTCCCAGAATATGGGAAAACACGCCAAGGTCTTTGTTGTGATTAAGCGTCCAACCTGAATCAAATTGCGTCGCGTAAGGCGTAACGCCCAATAATTTTTCGTTTCTAATATTTAAATGTGACGTACCTAAATCAAACGGACGTAAAAATTTAAAATTTGATGTGTTTGTTTTTGTTTTTTTTTTTACGTCTTGCGCTACGCATTTGATTCTGGTTCGACCCTAAAATATTATTTTTTTTCTAACACATACATGTGTAGAAAAAAAATTTAAATATTAAATTTATTACTTGTTATACAAGATCAAACTTTTTGTATTCATGTACTACAAATAATAAACAAAATGTGAACTACAAGCAAGCATGAAAAAAAATACATAAATCAAAAAAAACAATTTCAAGTTATGTAAAATTTACTAAACTTGTGGAAAAAACATCCTCAAATTAAAGAAGGTAAATATGATGAACTAACTGGTAGTAAATTACGTCCTAAACTGAATTTTTTGAACTAAATTTTGTTTTAAGAAATATGCCTTAAAAATAAAGATTTTTTTTCAATTAGTTAGGGAAAATTTCTTTGGCGGTAAGAATTTCTTCCATGTATTAGGGAGTTCCATTTAAGGAAAATATGGCCTATTTAACAGTACATGAACTAAAATATTTTTCTAATAGTTAGGAAAATTTCCCAACTTTCAGTTAATTTTAACTTAATTGTGGGAAAATTTATAAACTATTTTGAATAAAAATTTTCCAAAGTTTAAGTTTCTTCTTTTTTTTGAGTGTGGGAGTTATTTCATGGCGCCTATTTTTTTCTCAAAATCTGTGCTTGTGAAAAATATTTTGTTATGTCTGAATTTTACAGTTATTTCTGCTTAAATATTTATTTGAGATTAAATACTTGAAAAGTATTGGTTAAGAAGAAAATTATATTTTATTTGTAATTTTACCTATAAATTAAGCTGAGCCTTTAATTTTTTTCCGGTACTGCAATTGACTAAACTGCTTCCAGTCACACGTAAATCATTTAAAAAAAATCGTGTCTCTTAATTTTACCCAAATTTCGGCTTCTTATCAGATCTAATCAATAACTTTGCACGAACCCAAATTGGGCTAACCAAATTTGAGATCGGGCAGATGCGATTATACTATTATATTGCAAAATGAGATATGAGGAGATCTGACCAAAATAGTCAAAAAAGGCTTGATTAAATCCATTATCAAGTTTGTCTTAGCCAAGTTCTGCTGTAATATTGAAATACTAAAAAGCTGTCAGACAGTTTCTTTGTAAAAATATTTCACTATATGAAATTAGAAAAAATTCTTTAGCTTTGACACAACTGAATGACAGAATCATGTTTCAAATTGTGTACTAAATAAGTACGAATACATCAAATAATATTAAATGACTGACAGACATTTGAATATGCAAATAAATAGATGATACATACATAAAAGGCATTCTACAGCAAATGTCCCACCGCTGAAAAATATGTGTCTCATGAAATTCTGAAAAGGTCCTATATGGAACTAAGTAAATTGGGTTTTTTTGGTTTTTAAAAGCTAGTCTTAGGAGACGTGGTTAAATATTGGAAAATTGGTCAAATTTGTATCTAGTTATCTTGATTGAAGGTTTATCTAAAACAAAAGGAATGCACCACAATACTAAAAATTCAAGTTTTTGTATATTTTTGTCTGGGCTATCGATTATAATTATTTTTTTTTTCAACATGATAATGTTTTTAGTCTGGTGTCTAATTTTAAAAAAGTTACAGGACGCCAACACAGTTTGACTATATAAGCTAACAATCAACGAAAAAGAAAATGAGAATTACTATTTTCATTTTCTTAACCCATTCCAGCCTAATGGGTATTTAAATACCCAAAAAAGTGTTGATACGTAAAAAAATTTAGCGCGGGCCAGTTGGAAGCTATCCGGCTAATTTTTTTTTCATAAAAAAGAGAAGAGATTGGGCTAAATTAAATGTAAATATTTAACAAGATTTTTTTTGTTTTGTTCAACTTTTGTTTTTCGCTGACAAAAATCTTAGATTTTTCAGAATCGAAAATACTCAGAAAAAGTGCACCCAAACCACGATGCAGGGGGGTAAGGACAATTTTGGTTTTCACGAAAATTTATTGGAGTTATTTTGACACCCAATAGAAACTTTTTGGACCCCTTTCAGCTCAAACAAAAAATAAAAGTAAAAAATTACACGGGCTAATACCCATGTCATATCTCAGGTCGGAGCTGAGGTAATTTTTTTTTTATTTTTTCTATCAACTTCTGTGGTCTTCCAGGCAAACATATCAAAATTTCATCAAAATCGTACGAGCCGATCTATGGGCAGGCAGTAATGGGTTAAAACCATCATTTTAGTAACTTAGGTTTGTAACTTGGATAATAATTCACCTCATGGTGAATAAACCCGTTTTTCACCAGCTGGTGAATAAGAAGTAACATAATTATTTTTCAATAAAAAATTTTTTTTCATAAAATTTTTTTTTTCATCAACATTTTTTTTTTCATAAATTTTTTTTTTTCATCAAATTTTTTTTTTATTAATTTTTTTCTTTTCTTCAATTTTTTTTTTTTCATCAAATTTTTTTTTTTATCAATTTTTTTTTTTTCATAATTTTTTTTTTTTTATCAATTTTTTTTGTATCAATTTTTTTTTTTTTTTATAAATTTTTTTTTTTCGTCAATTTTTTTTTTCATAATTTTATTCATTCATTATTTCTTAATCACAAACTTTTTTATCAAAATTTTTTTTTTCACCAAAAATCATTTTTTCCCTTTTTTTTACCAAAACTACAAGGCTAAACTTTTCACATAAAAATGTTCCATTTTTTTTCAAATGTACATAAACAAGTGAAAGTGTTAAATTCTTCGGTGCCGAATCTTTTATACTCTCCAAAATGTAAAAACACTTTTTTGCACTTATTTTTGAACTCATTTACCAAATGCACAACTCTTTTGGTTTGGACTGCATCTTGCTTTCCACAGACAGATGGACTGATATATATAGCTAGAGTTTCTTAGAAATGGATCAATAATATATAAACTTGATGGGGTCCTCGAATGATATTTCAATTCGTTTTGCTTGGAATAGCAAAGTAATATAACATTATTTTTTCTAAAAAAAAACTTTACACCCAAATCTTCCGCAAAACAATATCATGATTTAATGTTTTGGGCAAGAGTAAAAAATTCGCAGGCATTTTTTGAAAAAGGGTTCTAAAAGGGTTCTGAACTTTTTTGAATTTTTCCATTTTTTTAAAATGTCAATTTATCAAAAACTTGTCCACAAAAATGTAAAAAAATCAGAAGTTGGTTTTTCGTTTTTTTTTTTTTCGAGAAAACTGAATTAAAAGAATATTACAAAATTGTTGTAAAATTCATTATTCAAATGCGATTTTTTCGAAAACCACTAAAAATGCACTTCTGATTTTTTTGTGGACATCTAAACTTTTGAAAAACAAAATAAAAAGAAAATGTCCGGATTTTTGATAATTTGACTTTTTTTTAAATTTAAAATTTCAGAACGGGGTCTGAAAATTTTCCAAAAAAAAATTTAATCCATAGCCCATTAAAAATATACAAAAATGTAAATTTTAAGGATTTAGGTATATTTCGTTTAAATTAACAAAATATTTAATCTAGCCAAATCGACACATATTGGAGCATTTTTCAATATTTAGTCAAGCTTCCTAGGGCCTGGTTTTGAAAAATTTAAAAATTAAATTAAATTAAACCTTTTCAGAAATTTATGGGGCAAATGTTTTTTTCCGCGAGACATTTGATGTGGAATGCCCCATATGTATATGTAAAATAGTAACTACACTTAAAGTAAAATGTCTGTTAAGTTATTTTGCAGAGTCTAAACAGTCAGCAGAAAATATAATATATTTAGGGTGGCCATTCTTTTCTGATCTCAAATCAGTACGCCCAAGTTTTTTTGTTTTCCCCCCAAAAAACCTATTTTCTATGGGAAAAACTTGGGGTCAATTGGTATTTCAGTAAAACAACTGTTAAAAACAACTACCTTAAACTGTTGTCGTTATATTGCAGGAAATTAAGCTGTCTTCAAACAACTTCATTTCAATATTTTACCAACAAATCGTTTCAGTGGAGCAAAAATTACAAAACCCCGAATGTTTTCAGAATAAGAAAATCGCTCAGATTCTGAAGACATTTTTAGTTAAGTTTTGATAACTCTTCCTTTTAGAAATTTTCCCAGATGATTAACACATGTTTTTTTACTAGCCCTGATGTTCTGAGCGCTCTTTCTAATTTCAAATTAAAATTATACAAATACATTGTGCTCTATTCGAGGTTCACTGTCGGCATTTACGCAATTTTTAAAAATTTAATATTCTTTCGAATTTTAAGATTTTTAATTTTTGTCTTGCAATTATTAAAGGAAACTCAATTTACAAGAAAAAAATTTTAAAATCTTAAAATGTGAAAGAACATCAAATTTAAAAAAGAGGTGAATGGTGCAACTTAACTGCCTACTCGGGAGTCCCGAGTAGAGCACATTTTCTTTTTAAAAATATATAAAATCCATCGTCCTGTGAATTTGTTATAGAAAACCCTGAAGATTCAGTGCGCCGTTTCATAGAAATTTGTGAATAGTAAACTAACCTCAAATAGATTTTGGGTTAAGGAACCCCTTGATTCGCGAACACTAAGCTCTTTAGAATTTATTCAATACATATTATATGATTGTCAGGCTCAAGTTATAAAAACCCACTCCGACGACTTATTTTACGGAAATTCAAACTTTTTTATAGATTTTCCAAATAAAATTATATTTTATTTTAAAATGTTCAAAAATCAGTACAATCAATACATATTTCAAAAAATCAGTACAAATCAGTACATCGATTTTTGATTAGTACACGTGATCAAAAATCAGTACATGTACTGATCAAATCAGTACGAATGGTCAGCCTAAATATATTATAAATCGGCACGAATACCCGCTTAACAACCAAAACTTAAAGTCACGTCTCGGCAACTAAGCGAGACTTGACATATTTTAACTCCATTGCATATTTCGGAGCAATGCCAGCACGGGCAAACCCAAAAAATCTTAAAGATCTGCTAAATTATTGAAAAAAGTCTAAAGCCAGTAGATCGTGTTTTTGATACAAATGAGAGTAATTTTAGTTATAGTTTCTGTATCACGAATGTTATTCGTCTGCGACGAATTCGCATGTATTTTGTTTTTATTACAATAACAAAGTGCATGCAAGAGACGTTCGTCACTCAGAATTTGGGCATAAGTAGGAGACACTAAACGATATTTTTTGTGCTTATCCGAAATTAGTCTACTTTAATCAGCATACGAAATAACTTGAATTAGAGATGGCCACACTCAAAAAAAGTGAACTAAAATCTGTGAAAATGAACTAAATTTTGAGAAAAAGATTGAATGTTTTGGCTACAAAGTTTTTTTTCTTGGTTTTGTTCATAATTTTCCCAAAAATAAGGAAACAAAGTAATTTAATTTTAAGCCAATTTTAACTAGAAAATGGGAAAAATTATATTACATTTTAGTTCATTCACATTTTAGAACTAGATTGGGTCTAGACCCTGGAACCATGGGTTCGGACCCCATGGGTCCAGCCCCTGTTAACTCGAGACCCCGTTGGGTCTTGTAAGGGTACCCATAGATTTTGACCCAAAACTTTTGTACTTTTCGCTCTACCGTGCTTATTTTTTGAGATACGGTAATAAGGGGCCTGATAGGGTCTTGAGAATCTTAAAAACTGGAAACTTAAAAACTATTAATCGGAGGCTTTCGGGTATTTTGCGGAAGTGTTCTACGAGTGAAGAATGCAAAATACAAAAATGCCGTTGGACTTTTTCTCGTGTTGGCAGTATTAACCGAAATATGTGCATATATAAAATCTCGGGAATTTCAAATTTTAGATCCCAAATTAGGGTCTTGAGACCCCGACAGATATGCAGAGCTAGGCTATTCCATATTTTTTTATAGTTTTTCTTTTAAAAATTTCATCGGTTTCGCTCTATCTCGCTTAGTTTTCGAGATATTGCCATTTTGAATTTTTAGCTAAATTCTAAGAAGGTATTTACTAAATTCTCAGAAGTCAATAACTAAATTCTAAGAAGTACACTTCCTCAATTCAAAGAAGAGAAATGCGATGATGTTTTTTTTAGTAAATTTTAACTAAACTTGAACTAATTTTTTTTTTTAAGAAATATGTCTTAAAAATAAAGATACGTTTCTTAGATTTTTGGAAAATTTCTTTGGCAGTAAGAATTTTTTTCATACACTCAAATGACTGTAATCTCAATTCGACAGGCATTTGACAAAGTTATCTGTCGAAATACAGATTTTAAGAATATACTTTGTATTTTCTTGTAACCGAAAAACAAAATTGTATCTGTAATTTTACTTTTTACTTTGTAATCTCTATTTTACAGATAATAAACAGAGTTTTTTGTTAAAATACAGATTTTATACATTTTCTCGTAACCAAAATACTAAATTTCAACTGTAATTTTACTTATTGCTCTGTAATACAGTTTTTAAATAAAAAATCTCTTCAGCGGTTGAAATAAAAAAATATTTCAACCGCTCTTTAAAAAGCGTCTTAAATTACAATAAAACCTGGTAAATTTTACGAGGATGTCGGGTAAAATTGGAGGTACTCGTAAAATACATCGTAATTTTCAAACAAATTAAAAAAAGTAAATTTACAATTTGAAATCATTAAAGCGGGCAAATTTACTCGGTGGCATTTTCAAATTGTCAACACTACTTGTACATTAAGGAAAGAGAAATTGATCAGAAATCAAATAGTAAATAAAATAGTAAAATTCAGGTCGCTTTTATCAATATTTTACAGACAATTCTGTCAATTTACAGTTTTTTTTTTTTTTTATCGAAATCATTTTACAGAGTTTTCTTCGTAAAATAACAAAAAATCTTGCTGGTTGGAAATCTATAGTATTTTCTGCTGGCTCAGCAGAGTATCTCTGTAATTTAACAGAGTGATTATTTTGAGTGTAATATTAAAGAATACCATTTAAAGACAACTATCAACTAACTATAGAAAAATGAACTAAACTTTTATCCTCATAGTTAAGAAAATTCCTCATTTTTTAGTTAAATTTAACTAAATTTTCGGAAAATTCATGATAAATTTTCTAAGACATTTTTTCCTCAATTTTAGTTATGTCTTTTTTTTCAGTGCACATGATCAGATTAATGCGTGATTTAGTGTGACTGAAGCTCAATTTTGCTCAAGTGTATGTGATTGAATGTGAGTGAAAAAAAAATGCATGATTTAGTTTTTTCTCTTCAGAAAAACAAAATTGTAAAATTTGTCAAAACTTCAAATTTTGTTGAAATTTTTTAGATTTTTAATTTTTTAATTTTTATTTAAAAAAAGGTGAGTCAAATGTGAGTATGAGTGAATCTTTCAAATTTCAAATTTACTCACGTGAGTGTGAGAAGATAAAAATGCTCGTGAGTGAGTGTGCGGGATTGGAAAATTCCTGTCGTTAGTGTGAGGGGATGTAAGCCTAAAGTTACTTACGCGCCCATCTCTAATTTGAACTCTGCCAACAAATTGATATACAAATGATATATTAATAGGACCATATTTCAGAAACGAATGCCCAGTTTCTGTATGGTGAACGTTTTTCGCCTGCGACAAATTCGCATGTATCTTGTTTTTATTACAAAATACATTCAAATAACGTTCGTCACACAGAAACTGGACATAAGTGAGAAAGACTAAACGTTACTTTTTGTGCGAAGAATTAAGAACTCTGCCAAAAAAAATTAAAATACAATTCAGCAGTTATAAAGGTTCAAGTTGAAAAAATGCAGAAGAAAAATTTTATTTCTAAAAATTATAAACATTTCTGATATTTCCATAACCGGTTTCAAACACCCCAGTTAGTGTTATCATCAGTAGGATTTTAAATGTCTGTTTGTCTTGTAAATGGAAATTGTTTTTCTATATGTGCATATCAGCAGTTTTAGTTGTTTTCTAAAATTGATTGATGAAGAATATTTTTAAAATTTACATTTCATCACAAAAAATCTATTTAAAATTAGCAAATTTTGTCTTTTGAGTGTACTTATTGAAAGAGTTGGTAGACAGAAAATCATTTAGACAGACATGCAAGCAGTTAGATATGAAATAAAGCAAATCATTTCTGAGAACTGAAAAGATATTAATATTTATTAAAACATATTTTGCAATGTTATAAAGATAGACAGTTCTGTGGTTTGAAAGTTTAGATGTTTGTGGAATTGTTAAATTACTGCAGCAATGAGTGTAGACTTTGATGATTTTATATCTTGTAATGAAATAATATGTCTCTATATTAGGGTGCATGTATTTTGTAATTATTTAAAATTTTTTGCTCCTTCTCTTAGAGTGGTTCCTGTAGACTTTAAACACCAAATTAAAAAAAAAATTAAAAGTAATCGGAACAAAATCGATGTTTGCGCTTACAGCAACAGGTTTCACAAGTAAAAAATTTAAATTCGGCCTTGCCGAATGTAGTGATACCCTCCACAATTTCAAAAAGATTATTGCAGAAAACTTTTTTTTAAAGGAAATTACTTTTGAAGAAATTTTTTTTTTTTAAATTCCGCGAAAAAAAAAATTTGGTAAAAAATATCAGCGATTTTTTTCTTTTTTTGTCAAAAAATATGTTCGTACTAGTTTAAATACCATTTAATGTTCAATTATGTTCACATATGTCCACATATGAGGCATTCCACACCAAATGTCCCGCTACAGAAAAACATATGTCCCGTAAATTTCTGAATAGGTTGTTTGGATAGCCCTATATGGAACTAAGAAAATTTCGTTTTTGGTTTTTCTAATTTTCAAAAACTGGGCTTAGAAGGCATGGTCAAATATTGGAAAAATGGTCAAATTTGTGGCGAGTTGCCTTGATTAAATATTTATCACATTAAAACGGAATGCACCACAATCTTAAAAATTTACATTCTTATATAGTTTTGTATGGGCTATCGAATAAAATTTTTTTCTTTAGAAAATTTTCAGAACCCGTTTTGAAATTTTCCACTTGTTAAAAAAGTCAATTTATCAAAAATCCGGCCACTTTTTTTCTTTTTTTTAAGTTTTTTTTTTAAGTTTAGATGTTTAGAGTCATGCAATTAATATTACTCATTCGCAACGTTAAAACAAGAAAATACAAGCAAATTACAAAATTGTTATGAAATTTAAAATTCAAATGCGATTTTCTCGAAAAAAACGAAAAATACATTTCTGATTTTTTTTGTGTGGATGGACAAACATCTAAACTTAAAAAAAAAAATTTAAAAAATAGAAAAAAAGTGGCCGGATTTTTGATAAATTGACTTTTTAAAAAAATGGAAAATTTCAGAACGCGTTCTGAAAATTTTTCAAGGAAAAAAAAATTATTCGATAACCAATACGAAACTATATAAGAATGTAAATTTTTAAGATTGTGGTGCATTCCGTTTTAATGTGATAAATATTTAATCAAGGCAACTCGCCACAAATTTGACCATTTTTCCAATATTTGACCACGCCTCCTAAGCCCAGTTTTTGAAAAATTGAAAAACCGAAAACGCAATTTTCTAAGTTCCATATAGGGCTATCCATATAAGCTATTCAGAAGTTTATGGTACACGTGTTTTTTTTCGCTGGACATTTGGTGTGGAATGCCTCATATGTCCACCAGCAGCCGAATTAAAGCATTTTGTATTTTTAGGTTATGTTGAATGTACTAAAATTTTTGAGGTGTTCTTACATTTTCGTTCATAACTTTTGAACCGCTGAACCGATATCGCTCAAATGCAATACCAAACTTCTCGGGAGAACTTCCAATAAATATGTTAAGTTTCAGTCATCTCCGTGTAATATTTTGGTTACAAACGGAATGACAAACTTATATATACCCTCCTTCACTAAGTGCAAGGCATAAAAAGAAAATATTCAGAAAATTTTACAAAAATTATCAAAAATCAGAGAAGAAAA
This sequence comes from Pegoplata infirma, assembly GCA_963921195.1. Lineage (NCBI taxonomy): Eukaryota > Metazoa > Arthropoda > Insecta > Diptera > Anthomyiidae > Pegoplata > Pegoplata infirma. Next base: position 228,041,481 of record OY992536.1, on the reverse strand, counting down.
TAAGTTAATTATGAAATACTGTCTGAAGCACCCGAGCAAAAACATGGTAATGAGGTGTGAAAAGTAATTATTACCAAGTACATTATTTATAATGAAAACTTATTATCATTATTTTAGAATTTTTCCCCAAATCTATAAAATAACTGTGGCGCATTTAAGCAGGGAACGCTCTTACGCTGTGGCGCTTTTCAGCGGTTACTAAATATATCTAAATATATCTTTTTTCCAGTAAATAATAACATTTATGCTAAAGTAACTTCATGCAAACTTTCAGGTAAATGTTTTTTTAACTTCATATTTTTTCTCATTTTCAAAATTGCTTTTAACATAATTGCAGTAATTCCCAAATGGTCTGTGTGTCTGCTCTAATACAACAATAATATTGTGATGTTTTTGCTGCTGATGCTACTGGTATTGTTTTTTGCTGTTGTTTGTAAATATTATTCAGGAAAATATATACTCTGATATTACTTTTTTTTTTTGTTTCAACAACCATAATGTGGAGACAATTTTAAATTCAAGTGTTGTTACGTGTTAAAGTGTTAAAAAAGTGATAAAAATAAATTTTATAAATGTGAAATAAAACGTAGAAAAATATTTGAAAATTTAATAACTTTTAAATTTTTTGAAATTTAAAAAAATTTATGTAAATTTAAGCTTTATTATTAAATAAAAAAAAAACAACAAACAGAGAAGAATTCTTAACAAATATATAGTAGAAGGATTCTTACAAGATTTACAAAGATAGATGGCTGAAAATTGCTTCATGGAAAAAAGTGTACATGAGCTAGTTTTACAGGTGGGTGTTGTAAATTTAAATAAAGGGCCTATTCACAGAAAATAGTCATAACTCAAATTTTTTTATGTGGTTGTTGTAAACAATCATAAAAAAATTCAAATTTTGTTTGAAAATTTCAAAAAAAATAAAGACCTACCCACATCGTCTCAAAATTGACAAATAATTTTAAATTTTTATATTTGATTCTGTTTGCAACAAACACAGGGAATATGAAGTTTGAATATAATAAAATTAGTCATAACAAGTCATAACTGTGATTAGGCCGGTAAAAACAATTGTGTTGAACCAATTGTTTACGAAAAAATTTTTCACGAACAAAAAATATTTTTCGCGAAAAAATTTACATTATTATAGTTTGTTAAGTTAATTTAACAGAGTTAAATGCTTTTGTATTTAAAAGTTATCGTAAATGTTTAAAATAAATGCATATTTTTATTGCCCTTGAGCATCAAAATTTTAAATCGCGAATATCGCGAATACGAGTGCTTACTTTTTAAGAGAATTCCTAGTAATTTAACAAGCTTTTTATTTCCTCCACTCTAGTGATTGAGGGTATATATAAGTATGTCATTCCGTTTGTAACACCTCGAAATATTGGTCTAGGACCCCATAAAGTAAATATATTCATGATGCTCGATCGATTTTTAGACGATCTAGCGATATCCGTATAAAACACGGTAACTTTTGAAAGACTTTGCGGAGGCTCCTGAAGTTTGGCATATCATGAAATCTTTTTTAAATTTCAACTCAGTGAAACTGAAATAAATGTTTAAAAAACCCGGCAGTTTTTGGAATTTAGAAAAACTGTAAATGCAGTTGTGTAAACAAGACTTTGAACCATCACTGAGCAATGTTTAAGGATTACCCCACTTTATCCGTAAAAGTTACAGAGGGTTAAAGTTGAAAAATCGATAAAAATGGCTTGAAATAATCCATAGTTTTTGCCTTCATTCGCTTTTTTTTTTGAGTTCTCCTTTTATTTCAATCTTTTCCGGCATAACAAAAATTCAGTACATATAAGAGATTATTTTAATGTTGGCTTGATAGATGCTTCATCGCTTGGTAAGAAGTTATAAGACGGTCAAGTTTTGAAACCAAAAATTAAGAGTTTTTAAATTTTCGAGGTTTTTTGATCAGGGATTTCGGCCCCCTCTATAAAATGAAAAAAGTTGAACTAGAGTTGGTAGCTGTTGTAATTCTTAACATTTTGGAATTAATCCCGTTAATGTGCCACGAATAGTTAAGGAGTTTCAGGAGATCAAAGTTAGAAAGAAAACACGTAATTTTTTTAAAATACCAGTTTTTCGCGAGGCACATTCGCGGTTTCATTCGAAATTTGGTGGACTCTTGCGTAAACCGAGTTTTTTAGGAGTTTACATAAAAAAATCACTGGCGGGTTTATAAAAAATAAATTGCAAAAATTTTATGGCATTTTTGAAAATTGTGCGAAATTTGCAAATCTGTTTCCATTTTTTTTTAGTAGCAATTAATGCATCATGTTCATTTTAATACACCAAAAGACGTGCCTTAACGAGTAGAACTGATTTGCTTTTTGACATTTTACTTTAAGCCATTCTGAGCGGAAAGCGCGATGATTTTATCTAAACCTGTTTTGATCTGGCACATCCAAGGCTTTACACGAAATCGGATGAAATTTTTTTTAAATGAAAGCCCACTTGATGTGTCATCATAAAATCAGAGGCGGGTTAAAACATTTTGATGATTATAAATTTTTTGGACCATATTAAATTTCCTTGTTATAAAAAAGCATCAACGATTTTTTTAAACACTGGTACAATGATACGATTTTCCGTGATTTTTTTTTCAGTAAAACCAACGCGCATTGCCTAAATATCTTATAAAAAATTGTGAAACTTTTCGTTTACCGCGAATTAATCGCGATTTTAGGTACTTAGCAATTTTTTTTTTAAATCGTTTGGTCATTAAAGGGTTAAATTTATATCATATATTTTAGAAGAAATGATATATCCTGGCATGTTTTAATAACGCATACAACAAATGTGTAGAAAAAAAATATTTAAAATATTTTTAAGATTTTTTAAAACCGCTAAATCTTAAAACCGCGATAACTTTTGACCCCCTTTCGCGATTTAATTGACGCGAACGAATTTGTTATTCTTAAATAGCTTCTAATATTTATGCCAAATTTCATCGATGTGCCATCAAAACAAAAATCACATCTTTTTTACCTCAAAATTTAAGTCTTAGCCGGAACTCCTCATATACACATGTTGTTCATTTATCTGGTCAAGTTGGTATTGCAATCTAGCCAAATCGGTCCAGTGGTTGAAAAGTTATGAACAAAAGACTAAATTTCGGCAAGGGTTATTCGTGAATTAACGAGATTAAAAAAATGCTAACTTTCGAAAGGCAATTCTGCGGATGCTGAAGCTCAGCGTATATGTTTTTCGCTTCCCTGGCCTTGTTTGTGTTTAATTTAAGCCAAATCAGTACAGTAGTTTAAAAGTTATTAGCAAAACCGTGAATTTCAGATTAGTTTTACCTTAATTTCACATCTTGAAAAACCTTTAAACATGTTTAAAAACCATTGGTAAGTCACACAAATATTTAACAACGTATTTTTGTCACTCAAAAATATTTTTACACTAAAAAAATACACTCAAAAAAATTTTACACTCAAAAAAAAATTAGTAAATTATTTTTATTTTTTTTCAAAAATTACTTAAAAAAAGTTTTTTAAACAAAATAAAATATTTTTAATAAAAAATGTTATTTTTTTCACGTTAGAAAATGTCCTGTCACTTCAAAAGGTCATTGTTGGGGGTATTCATAGATTCGGCCAAGTCGAATTTAACTTTTCTTCTTGTTACCAATAATTTTGTAATTTTACAAGCAACAAAATTGTAAATTTACAACTTTTTTGACGCAATAAAACTTACAAGGAATTCTCGTGATTTTATTAGATTTTTTGCTACCTCCTACTTTAATACAATTCCTAGTAAAAATTACAAGCATTTTTTCTTTTTTTTAATTTTACAAGTTTTTTTACCAATAAAATTGTAAATTTACGACTTTTTTGGCGCAATTAAACTTATAAGGAATTCTAGTGAAGTTACTAGATTTTTTTTTTTTTTTTTTGTAAAATTTTCTTTTAAATTTGTAAAATTACAAAAAAAAAACTGTAAAATTAAAAAAAAAATAGTTTTGATCGAAATTTTAACATAACTGGTGTCTAATTTCATCAATTTTTTCTTTTTTTCATAATTTTTTTTTATCAATGTTTTTTTTTCATCAATTTTTTTTATCAAATTTTTTGTTTCACTAAACATTTTTTATCAATTTTTTTTTCCATAATTTTATTTTTCATCCTTTTTTTATTCATTAAAGTTTTTTTTGATTTAATTTTTTTTTTCGCCAAATTTTTTCTTCATCAAATTTTTTTTTTCATAAATTTTTTTGTTTTTTATCAAATTTTCTTTTTTCATCATTTTTTTTTTCATAAAAAATTTTTTTTCACCAAAAATTTTGTTTTCATTAAATTTTTTTTATCATAATTTAGTTTTTCGTAAAAAAAAAAAAATATTTTCTTTCCATTTTTTTGCCAAAACTACTTTTTTACCTAGTCCAAGGTTTTCACATAAAAATTGTCCAATTGAACAGTTCATGCGAATAAAGACGAATAGACCATTTGTAGAATTTTACAGGGGACAATAAAAACGCAGGAAACGGTTAAAAAAAGTATTTTTGTCAACTTTTTGTAGCAGTAGTATATCTTTATGACACTAAATACATTTTTAGGAATTATAATATTAACCCTTGACTGCATATTACGACGTAACATAAATGGACATGAAAAATGTTTTGCAAATCTGGTTAATTTGTTTGTATGTGCTAAGATTGTTTTTTTTGTGTACAATTTCAAATTTTAGCTAATATCAATTTCAAACTCGCAGCTAAATAATTTTTATATAATATTATGTTAAGGATGGATATTCGCCCTTTTTGCTTTCCACACTTTAAAGTCTTATAACTCAAGAACGGTAAAATTTTTTGCCAATATAATAAGTGTGGTTTGTTCCTCGTAATGTTCTTTTAACACATTGCTACCGAAAGTAAAATTTTTGTATGTTTTTGTGTTGTATTTAATCAAAATTGTGCGTTAGTTCACTCCCAATTTAAACAAAAATATAAAAATATACGAATTATTGCACTTTCAAAGTCATTTTTTTAGCCTTAAAAGTCAAAATTTCCCAAAAATTTCTGCATAGGATTGTAGGGCTCTGCTAATAAAATGCATTTTTGCAAAAAAACGTGTTTGCGAAAAAGTGGTATATTCGTCCTTATTCGCATGAACTGTTCAGTTGTTTATCAAATGTACATACAATAAGTGAGATTGTTAAATTCTTTGGTGCCAAATCTTTTATACTCTCCAAAATGTAAAAACACTTTTTTGCACTTATTTTTGCACTCCTTTACCAAATGTACAGCACTTTTGGCTTTTTTAATGGGGTCCTTGATTGATATTTCAATACTTTTTGCATGGAATAGCACAGTAATATAAAATTATTTTATCTAAAAAAACTTTGCTTTGGCAAGTACACCCAAACCTTCCGCAAAACATTATCATGATTTAATGTTTTGGGCAAGAGTACAAATTTTTTTGTTTAAAAACAAGCAAAACTGTTAAATATTAGTAAAATGGAATTACGAGACTTTTTCTAGTAATGTGAAAAGGTTATTTTTTTTTAGTATGATTGTCACAATCATATTTCTTCTTAAAATATGATTCTGAGTCAACTGGGTTTCTTGTATTGCAAAATTTCAAGATAAAATACTCGTTTCAGAAGAAAAATCTCTTAAAATTACTTTAGTTATATTGATAGTTGCTTTCTAGATTATCCGATATAGCTTTTCTTTTGGGTGTATGATATTAAAATGTTTAAGACTAAAAATTCTTAGTCAAATATTCATAGAAACTTTGATGAAAAACATTTCAATAATGAATGAAAGGAACATCTGTGTAGTATTTAATCAATTTTTGTTTGTGGGTTTTTTTTTTATTTTTTTTGTGTTAATTTTTGCTTCTATTCTATTATATGACATGTACATTTTCCAAAAAAGAAAAGTAATTTTAGAAAATGTGTGTATCATCATCAAATATTTTTGTACTATACTTATACTTGATATCTGGAATTGAATGAATGAAATCACTTTAATATGGTTACATTCAAATTATTTCATACAGTAATGGATATTTTAAAAAGGGCATAGTTCTTTTAAAAAAATCATTGCGAATGTCTGCAAATTAAGGTTTGCGAATTTACTAGGAAGTTAGCTGATTCAATCATGTTTTTGGTAACGATTACTAAATAAATCATTTGGAGTATTAGAAGTTCAAAGTATTTTTAACATCCCTGTAAAAAAAGTCAGATGTTAAATGATTTTTATTTTTTTTTTTAATTTTCAAAGTTCCAAATTTTATAATTTTGAAGTCTCAGACACAAAATTTTTTTTAGCAGCTTTTTTCGGTTTGTAATAAAAAATGATTAAAAAAATGTTTTTGAGAAATTTTCCAAGTTTTTTTTTTTAAATTTCTAAGTTCCAAGTCGGTTTAAAAAATACTTTTTTTTGAACCCCATAATTTATATACCCTCCAGAGTGATAGAGGGTATATTTAAGTTTGTCATTCCATTTGTAACACCTCGAAATATTAGTCTAGGACCCCATAAAGTATATATATTCATGATTCTCGATAGATTTTAAGACGATCTAGCAATGTCCGTCTGTCCGTCCGTCCGTCCATCCGTCTGTCTGTCCATCCGTCCGTCTGTCCGTCTGTCAGTCTGTTAAAAACACGCTAACTTTTGAAAGACATTATGGAGGCTCCTGAAGTTTGGTATATATGTTGGGCATTTACCTGGTCAGGTTTCTATTGCAATCCAGCCAAATCGGTCCAGTGGTTCAAAAGTTATGAGCAAAAGAGTAAATTTCGGTGTTTCGCGAATTAACGAAATAAAAAACACGATAACTTTCAAAATACAATATTGAGACTGATGAAGCTTGACATGTATCTTTGCCGTTCCCCAGGTCTGTTTGGTATTAAATTTCAGCTCAATCGGTCCAGTGGTTATAAGCAAAACCCTGAATTTCAGATTGGTGTCTCTTAAATGCCACGAGTAAAACAAGCTTTAAAAGCATTGGTGGTAACTTAACAATGCTTTTCAAACTTGTTTAGTTTTAAAGCAATGCTTTTTAAACATGTTTAGTTTTAAAGCAATGATTTTTAAACATGTTTAGTTTTAAAAGCATTGGAAACTTAAAAAAACCACTCGAAAAAAATTTTATACTCAAAAAAAAATTTACATTCAAAAAAAAATTATTTTTTTTTCAAAAATTACAATATTTTGTGTACATACGTACATGTATTCACGCAGAAGTATTTTTACAGTAAAAAAACATTACACTCGAAAAAAATTTTACACTCAAAAATAAATTAGTAATTTTTCTTTTTTTAAATGACAAAAAAAGAGTTTTTTACTCAAAATAAAATATTTTTAATCAAAATTGTTAATTTTTCTCACTTTAAAAAATGTACTATCCTTTAAAAAATGCATTGTGGAGGGTATTCATAGATTCGGTAAAGTCGAATTTAACTTTCCTACTTGTTTTTTGCTAAAACTGTTATTTTTAGGTAATTCTAAGTGTTATTATTAATTTTTGTCTACAATATTACTAAAAACAATTATTTTTGAAATAATATTTCATTTAAAAATTAATTTGTTTGATGACAACAAATTCTGTGAACACATTTCTATCAAAAACTCTCATTTGAAAATATTGCAGATGGCAATATTCGCCCTCAATATCCTAAGAAAAAAACTTGAACTTATATAAAATTCCATTACTGTAGGCGGATACATTTTGGTACACTCACTACCAAAATTCGCAAACGCTCATAGAAACACTTTAATATTTTGTTTGCTTTTTACAGAATAAAAATGTAAACAAAATTTTTGTTAAAATGCAAATTCATTTCCTTTTGACTTGGTTTTCTTAACTGTATTTTTCTAGTTTTCGTTTTGGATTGTTGTTTGTCTTTATTTTTGTAGTAGTACATTATATGTCGACCGACCTACGCAACACATGTCATAAAAGATTTCTTAATGTATGAGTGTTTGCTAATATGTGAGTGTCCCAGCAAAACCTTGGTTACAGACTATATACAGACTCGACAGTAGAGTTTTATAACCAAAAATGGTGAACAACTAAACGATTTTAGGAGAAAACAGAACGGTTTTTAGCTAGTTTTAAGCTAACATGGCAACACTTTCTACGACTTAGGAGTGAGTGAAACAATAAAAAATGATCTGGCATTTTTTTTTTCTTATGGAGCGTTATATTAGATTTCTCTTTCTAACCTAATTTGTAGAATAATTTGAAAAAATTAACCATATCGTTAAGGACTACTTGTTTGACACCTGTCACTTATGTCGAGTCTGTATGCCTTGGTAATGTGTGATGATTATTTAATACACTACTAAGTAATGTGTGTTACTTATAAATAGAATGTCTTACAAAACATTGATTAAATAATACATTATTATATATTACTTATTTTTTCCACTTGTTGGAATTACTTTAATACTTACTGGATGCTATTCAAAACACTATTTTGATCCACGACATTTCGCATTTATTTTCTATATGAAATCTGAATCTAAAAATAAAAAGTACAACAGTTTTCGAGATATTGCTAACTTTTCAAATTTTCGACTTTTTAAAAAAGTGGGTTTACTTTAGTAAAAATACGCAGTACCAAGTCGGTAAATTTCATTTATTTAGTTTTAGGTTTATTCTAGCTCGAGGTCATTATTTCCTTTGGTTATTAAAATCATGATATTCTCGTAGAATAATTTTGAAGAAAATTATTTTTCTGTTTGAAATTTATATATGTTGGTAATTTTTGCAAGACTTTATCGACCCGTGTTTCGGAATTTGTCAGATTCCACTGTCAGGATTATTTAGCAAATAAAAAACGCTTACTACAAGTAACAAAGAGCATTTTAATAACAAATCGTTTATGATCAACCTAAAATATAAACTTCCATTGGGAATTAGAAGTTGAAAATTTTACCTGTGGATATGGGCTAAAAAAATTTAATGGTAAGAAATAACATTTATTTTGGCGAAAAAAAATATTGCTTATGCTAAAAGTCACGGAATTATTATATCAAACCAACAATTTATCTTAGAAATTGTTCTACTTTTTAAATGCAAAATATCATGGGTAAAAATCTTTGTAAACTAGTGTAGTTTCCATGCATTACTTTCAGTCTCATCCCAAATACGGGATCCTATGCATTATTTTCTACATTGTTTCGCAATAAAAATGTTGATTGGGTTGTTTATATTTGTATGGGTCACTATGAGTATCTCAGGGTAGTTCACTTGTCTAGTATTTACTTAGGAATCATATGAAAGGCTATTAGTACAACAAGTTGTATACAAAATAATGAAAAAAAAACCATTTGTGCTCAACCATCTTTCATACATTTTTATTTATTAAGATATGCAATCAGCCTTACCACAAGTTCTCAAAAAATAAAAAGAATTTTAATAATCGACTTTAAATTTTAAATTTTGAGTCCCAGTAGTCATTAGCTGTGTTTTGCAATCATTTGGATTAGGATTTACTATACAATATGTGGACTTAATAAATATTAGGCCTTTTTTGTTGGCAAACTTTTATTGCTACCATGCATCAAAACAAAAAAAACGACACCTTAACTTCCATAAATTTCTCAATTTTATTTAGCGTCGTTTGGAATAGTTTTGTAAAATATTACACATTTTCGATCAAATATTGATAAAATTAGTTTATTAGACGCAATTTAGCTTGAAAGCAACACAAAAACATTTACCTTTTTTATTAATACCAAAGAGAGCCATTAACAATAAGAGAATCATTCACAATGTATGCAAGTTAATTTTTAACTTCTAGAATTTTGAGCGTTAACACTAATGTGAACTTTGTATGGTAGAACACTGATAATAGCTGTGTTTTGCAATCATTTGGATTAGGATTTACCATACAATATGTGTACTTAATAAATATTATTATTAAAAAAGATTAGCACACATTTGACTCTCCCTGTTGTGGAATGTATTTTATACAGAGCTTTTGTAATATTCTTATAGCATACTTTAAGGGCGCACAATAAATATCCCCATCAAATCATGCAGGAAGTAAAAGCTCTTTTGTTTAAAACTTTCATTATTTGAACTTTTTAGCATTTTTAAAGCACACTTTTGGGGTAATATTAAAAAATGTACTTAATAAGTACATATAATTGAAAAACACAACGAATTATGCCAACAAAAAACGCCTATTATTATTATTTAGGAAGAGCAAACCTTTGACACTCTCTGTTGTGGAATATATTTTATACAGAGCTTTTGTAATATTTTTAAAGCATACTTTAAGGGCACACAATAAATATCCCCATCAAATCATGCAGGAAGTAAAAGCTCTTTTGCTGTTATTTATTTAAAACTTTCATTATTTGAATTTTTTAGCATTTTTAAAGCACACTTTTGGGGTAATATTAGAAAATGTACTCAATAAGTACAAATAATTGAAAAACACAACAATTGTTTCTGGGTGTTTATTTTTTATTTTAAAATTTTGATTGGTTTTTTTTATTATTTTTGTTTTTCTTATATTTAATAACCCGAGTAAAAGTGTGAAGGATCAGAGCTGATCTTACACACCTCGAATCAGCTGTGATATATAAGAATATATATTAACATTTTTACCCGGAAATTTTGTTCTGATTGAATATTTAAAAAAACACGCCTTCCAAAAACTTTATTTTAAATATTTTTTTTATGGTATGGATAAAATAAAGTTTTATTTAAGGTGAAAGTCGACTTTAAAAACAAAACCGTTCTGTGGTAAGGCTGAATGTGTATGATGAATTCCACAATGAAAATAATGAATTAAAATGGAAACGGGAACTTTCAGTTTTCACAACGTTGTGTTATTAAAGGGGTTTAGACTAAGGACGGTTGACTTTAATAGGATGTGCAGAATTTCGATTAGATAGTTAATATAATAATTTATAATTAAAAAATTAAAATAAAAAAAATTAAAAATATGGAAAAATGATTTTTAAGCCCCCGCTCCTTAAGGCTTATGGGTCGCAGGGGCGTAAAATTTTTCCTGAGTTATTTTTAAGTTAAATGGTCTCAACATTTCCAACATTTCCAAAATAAGAGACACTCTAGTGTAGAGTTTGCAAATAATTGAGATATTTCATAATCGCGATTACGATTAAAAAAATTGCCGTTAATCTCGATTATCGATTAATCAAATTTTTTAAATAATTTGAATTGCAAAGCTTTACAGCAAAACTCTTTTAAAATTAACATTTCAGAACGTACGAATTTACAAAAATTCATTTTTTTAAGAAATAAAATTATAAACTTTCCAATTTTCCCAGGAAATTAAATCAGAATTTAAAAAAAAAACACAGCTTCTTTTTATAGCATATCGCAGCGCATCCAAAAAGCGCTCTTGATAATGCTGTAGAAGTAACACAGAAAATAAAATCGTCAAATATAAATCAACAAACATCAATTGTAAATCAAACAAGCATGATATCGACCAAACATTTTGTAAAAACGGCCGCCTGTTATTCCAAAACTTCAATTTTGTTCTCAACAACCTCAGTCAAGTAATTTTATTTCAAAATTCTTTTATCATGTCAATAAATAGTGTTTGTGATTGTTGAATTTCTTTTTAGAAAACAAAAAAAATCTTTTTTCCAACAATCAAAATTTACAAACGTTTGTTGATATTAAAAATTTTTGCATAGGGGCACTTTCAGTGAAAAAATTAATTATATTCACAAATGTGGGGGTCAATATAACAATTCGTTTTTTTCTGAAAAGGGAGGAAAAAACATTATAATTTTCGATAAGATTTTCTTTTTTTTAACTTATAAAATTCTTTTTTGATAAAATTTCATTCATATTTTGCTTTTTAACATCTCTAACACTTTTTGAATGATTAATTATGAATTTTTTGAGAAAAATACAAGATTTCCGTGCATATTTATTGCTCTTAAATCGGTGACATGACATAATCCCCACGGACATAATCCCCATTTCCGTTATCCCCAGAATGGTAGTGGGGGCTATGACCGAAAATTATAAGGACATAATCCCAATAAAAAACGGACATTATTCCCAGATTTATGGGGATAATGACCACGTAACAAATGGCCATAATCCCTATTATGGGGATAATGTCTTCTATACTAGTTGGTCATAATCCCCAAAATTAAAAGATTTTTTTTTTTTTTACTTAAAAGTTTTTCTGCGTAGCCGGCCTTCGGCCGGGCTTAGGGATTACAAACTCCATGCATTAAACCCACCCTCTCTGCAGAAAACTGGGATTATGACCAAAATTGCTTTGGACTTACTCCCCATAATATGAATGGGGGTTATGACCGAAAAAAGTTCGGTCATAATCCCAACAATGAACGGACATAATCCCCATTGGGATTGTGACCGTTTTGGAAACGGTCATAATCCCCACAACTATTATGGGGATTATGACCGTAATGAATTCGGTCATAATCCCCATTTCCGTTATGGGGGTAATGTCCGTGGGGATTATGTCCTGTCACCTCTTAAATCATCTCTACAAAGAGTGCTTGAATCAGCGCTAAAAGGAAACATAATTTCAATGCGTCTTAACAGCGATTTATCTAAATTACCAAGAAGTGCTCTGATCTGTGACATTGCCCACGTGACTCCTTTCCAAAAGCTGCTTCCAGTTCAGCAAAATTTCTGTTGGGTCGTGTCGGAATACCAGCCGATGGCAAGTAAAGAGCGATTGTGGAAAAATTGATTAAAAAATTTTATAACAGCATCTTCAGTCGGCAACCAGCCATCAAAGTTTGAAAAATTACGTTTTTCGACAAAATCGATTTTTTTTTACCAAATCCGGCCAATGAATTTTGAATATATTTCTACAACAAAGTTGAGGGGTTACTAAGATCAGAATTTAAATTTTACTTGAATGATTTTTTTGTCGATTACGATTAATTGGCCCGATTAATCGCGAATACGATTACGATTTTAATCGTTTTACAAACTCTACTCTAGTGTACAGTGTTTAAACAAAATGTTACACGTTGCAACACGAAAATTTGTCTTAAATAATCGAAAAGCTCTCAAAAATGAAAACACTTTTCTTGTGAACTTTGGCCCAAAGTTTTTCAAAAACGGATAAAACGACGTAATTGAAAAAATTGCAAACTAAATGTGGAATTAGTATCGAAAGGGTAATTGATAATGGCATTTTGAAAAAAAAGTTGAAGGTAAAAAATATTTCTTTCTGGAGCTTAAGTTTCATTAATTCTGGTTTTGATGAAAATAAAGCTAATAATAATCTCGTGCAAATAACTGGAATTTTAAATATTTCCAAATATAGAACAAATCATATTCATACAATAAAAAAAAATATCCATTAAACTTCATTTCAAGTTGTTAAATGTTATTGCTGAAAAACGAAACTTTAATTAATAAATACAATGAAGTTTTATGACAACAACCGTTTTAAAAAATTAAGCCTAAGTATTTTCTTTGAGTGTACCACACAATTGCATGCTACATAAATTTAAAATATTTCTTTTTAATGAAACTTCAAAAGAAATTTTCATGTACTCACTGCCTTTGGCCAAGCGTTTTGTATAATGGATGAAAGAATGAAATTTAGAGACAAGAAAAAATTGAAACTGTAATTTTATTCTACTTTTCTAAAAACTCAAAAAAATGTTTCTTTAAAAAATGTTGCTTAGATTATTTTGATAATGTGGTATTTTGCTTTCATCAATATATATAGATGGCTATACTTAAATGAATACCACTTAAGTTGAGGGTGGGTTATAAATAAGCGGGTCTTGACAATTAAATATTTCATAGACTTTTATTGAATTGTTGGTAAATTTATAGAAAATCAAATATATTTTGGTGCTACGAGTCGTGGAGGAGCTAACTGTTTGCGTTTACAAAATATTTTTAGCCGATCTTGTTAAAACTCGGTTTAAAAGATGTATAACGCATACCATCGAGATTACCCAAATTTAAATAAATCGGTTAGTAATTCCAATTTTCAAATATTTGAAAATGTTCGAAGTTCATAATAACAATGTTATGCTGATAGTTATGAACTCAATGATTTAAAAAAAAATATATTATATAAATCCGATTCAAGAATACAAATAACATAAACACATGCTTCATTAGACTGACATTTTTTTTTGAATGACAAAAAAGTTTTTCTTCCTATTTTGAACGTCAGAGCAAATTTATATTCTCCTAGGCTTAAAAATTATGTGGTACAAATTTGAGATCAACCGTATTGATTTAACCCGTGGCGCCCGGCGATCAAAGTTTTGAATTTTTGGAATTAAAAAAAAACATATCTTACGATACATCCTACTTATTAACTTTGATGCATTAAACACGAATATAAAAACAAAATTAATCAACAAAAGAATTAAATTGGCCGAATGGCTTTCAAGATATTGCTAATTGAAATTTGAAAAAAATGGCAGGTTTTTCCTACGTTCTATTAATAAAAAAAAAAACTAAAAATTTCTTACCCCTGACTCTTTAATAGAGCTTGACACAATCTTTCATTTAAATTTAATTTGAGCCACATCCGATTATTGGATAAAAGTTTTGCATCTTTGAAAAATTTTTACAAAAATTTTTACCAAAAATTTTATTTTTTGAAAAATAAAAACAAAAATAAATCTTACGATACATTATTTTTAATAATTTTGGTATGCTGAATATAAATATAAAAAAAATATCTGAAATCGTTCGAGCGGTTTTTGAATTATAACTATGTAAATTTTTCAAAAAATTGTAAAAATGGCTGTTTTTTTCTACGATCAAGAAATTTAAAAAAAAAAAATCTTAAAATTTTGTTTCAGTTGTCGATTTTATAGAGCTGAAGAGAAACTTTCATTTCATCTTAATTTAAGCCGACTCATACCCTTCGACCAAAATTTTGAAATTTTGGTAAAAGTTTTGTAGGAAAAAACCGCCATTTTAAGTTAAAGAAAAAATGCCACTTTATTGCTACATATCTAAACACAATTATTTATCCTAATACTACTATGTTTCGTAAATAAGCATGTTCTACAGAGATTTTAAAGAATGCATTCAATAATTCAATTTAATATTTTGAATTAAAAATAATATTTTCATATGATTTTTTATAAATGGGAAGAAAGTTTTTTTTTTCAGCCTTTTAAACAACGACATAAATTTGTTAAATATTTTTCACGAAAATGTGTAAATTTTTGTGGGTACTTATGCGAAGACATAGATCTATGATATCCATATGAATATAAAACAATATTTATTAAATTTATGTTGAAACGTTTGGGAGAAACGTTAAGGTGGCAACGAAATGTCTATTCGGACACTTTGAATATATTTTTTTTTTGATTTTCCCAATTTGTTTTCTGTTTTTAGTACCCTTCGAAAACTCCTTCGTGGTAAATTTTCAGATTTTTTTGATGACCCGTTCAAAAGATATCGAATTTTTAAAAATGGGTAGTTGGTTTCATTATTTAAATTTCTTTCACTCATAACTTCTTAAATAATGGTGTAAATTGCAATTTTTTTTTAATTTTTGTTTTTTAAGTTACTTTAAAAAAAAAAAATCCTTAAAAATTTTTAAAAGAGCTCTACTATGCGATTTTTAAGTTATAAAATTAAGATCTCATTGTGTGTACTCATTGATTTTTTTGTGGAAAACTTCTATCGATTCTACAAATTTTTTTCCCAATAGGATCGTGAGATAACGATTATGAATATTTTTTAAAATTTTTTGAAAAAATTTGATTGTAATTTTCCAATCTTAAAATCATTTTTATTGCTCCAATGTTTCGTCATAGAGGGGTTATTTGCAAAACCGTACACCATTAATTTTTACGCTTAAAAATTTTTTTCAAACAAACCAATTCCCTATCTCCAATTTCTAAAGGTGCTCCCTTACAAAATAACATTTTTAAAGTTGGCTCCTACTACTCTAACTGCCCTAACAGTGTCCTTAGAACAAAAAAATGTATGACCGATCTACAATATTTTTCAGTCCAAACATTTTCTCTGAACACACCTAAACTCTGTTTTTAACTCTTAAGGCGGTCCCCATAATTATACCCTCCAACCACAGTATGGGGGTGTACTCACTTTGTCATTCCGTGTGTAACACATCGAAATATCGGTCGGGGACCCCACAAAGTATATATAATATTGATGATAGAATCTAAGACATTCTAGCGATGTCCGTCCGCCCGTCTGTAGAAATAACGATGCAGTCCAAACCAAAAGAGCTAGACCCCTGAAATTAAACAAGAATATCTCTTATGGTACTGGTAAGGTTAAGTTCGAAGATGGGCAAAATCGGGCCAGGGGCAAAAAGTTCCCCCTTGAAGAACTAAAACTACCCCTGAAAAATAAGATATTTTTACGAGTTTTTTTTTAATTTTTGCTCAACAAATGTAACATTTGTATGCCATATTATATTCATATACCTGCGCTTGGGCCAAGGGGGTTAGAAAATTAGATTTTTTTCAGGCTGCCCCCCTTTGGGAACGTGGTTATAGAAATTAATTAAAAATAACGCTTAAAATGTATTAATTAAAGCGAAAATATCATAAACAAATAACACAGCTCAACAAGAAAATGCGTATTGGATTCTGGTTAGTGATTTGGATAGTGTCTGTTGCGCTGATTCCAAATCCGGAACCCAAATTTGTCTATCACGTCAGGATTTTGAGTAATTCGCGGTTAAAGTGCCGAAAAAGGGCATTTTTGACCCTTTTTAAAAGCTTATAAAATAAGATCCTTACATGCAAATGATTTGGTATCAAGCTCATTCGAAAGCCTGTAATTTTCTCTTAAAGATAAGATAAAATTATCTAAAAATTTAATTTTATAAAATGGTAAAAAAATCATTAGCAAAAAACCTTCCATTTTTTCAATATTTAGTTTATTTACACAGTGTTTTTTAACAAATTTCCATACAAATTCATACGTAAATTTTAGATTTAAAGCACTTGTGGTTAATGATTTTTTTACCATTTTAGAAAATTAAATTCCAAGAAGATTTGATCATGTCTGAAAGAGAAAATTACACACTTTCGAATGAGCTTAATACCAAGTCATTTGCATGTCAGGATCTTATTTAATAGGCGTTCAAAAATAGTCAAAATGGGCATTTTTTGACACTTTAACTGCGAAATTCTCAAAATTGTGACGTGATAGAAAAATTTGAGTGACCGTTTTGGAATTGGGGCACCAAACCCTATCAACTTTTTTAGGTTTTATCCAAAACGCAGCGACAAACCTCAGATTTGTAGAGCGGTGTAATTTGTAAACATATATAGCGGGGGTACAGGTGTCCCCCACCAACTTCGCCGACCCACCCACCCCACACCCCCCAAAAAAAATGACGCCACTGCGATTTTTTTTTTTAATTTTAAACGTGTTGGAGGGTATAAAATATTTGGCACAGCCGAATTTAACACTCTTACTTGTTTTTTTTTTTATTTTTTGTGAATTTATTTTATTTAATCCGCTTTTACCAGTCCAATGGTTCGTCCGAAAGGGGTCATTAGTGAGACCGACCACCATTTATTTTTACCCTCCAAAATTTTTTTTAAAACATACTGCGCCTTATCTCCACTCCCTAAGTGGACTTCCATTTAAAATTACATTTTTATAAAATTTGCTCCAACTGTAATTTGTATGGGAGCCTACTTAGGGAGTGGAGATAGGGTGTAGGTGTGTTTTAAAAAAATGTTGGAGGGTAAAAATAAATGGTGGTCGGTCTCACTAATGAGCCCTCTCGGACGCACCATTGTACCGGTAGAGGCTGATTAAATAAAACATATTTACAAAAAATAAAAAAAAAATTTATGGGAACCGCCTTAAAATAATCCGCTAAAAATTCAAGAAGTTACTTGCATTTGAAAAAATGCATAAATTCATTTTTACTCAAAAACAGTTGTAGGACAGAGTGGGATACATTCGCCACTTTTTTTTTAAGTGCTGTAAAACCAAAACCAGTAGACGTTTTTCTTAAATTCTTGTTGATTTATGAAGCTACATATTTAAATTTTAAAATATATGCTCTAAATGAAATTTATCTGTTTGGCTTCTATTATATTTTTTTCCATTTTTAAAGCCCCAAATCGGCTAAACTGCCCATCCATGGGGCGCATGCACCAAGCTGGTGGGGCACAATCACCAAGAAATAAAATTTCGAAATATTCGTTAACAACATAATTGTTTGTAAGAATTGTTATTAAAAACATTACTTAAAAATTAAAAAAAACATAATTTTTTGGAAACAAACCAAAAAAATATACTACACGTGGGCACATTCGCCAGAATGTGAATGGATGTACCCCATGGGATACATCCGTTGTCGGCTAATTTGCCCCATGGGGTACATTCGCCGGCGAAAACTGCCCTTTCCTCAATCTGGCGAATGTGCCGCAGGAGCGTGCGCTCAGTAAAAAATAAAAATGTTTACACTTAATTATTACTTATTTAAACGAATTCATTGCAGCTTCTTTAAT
Source organism: Pegoplata infirma (assembly GCA_963921195.1). Lineage (NCBI taxonomy): Eukaryota > Metazoa > Arthropoda > Insecta > Diptera > Anthomyiidae > Pegoplata > Pegoplata infirma. The sequence continues at coordinate 228,023,025 of OY992536.1, read as the reverse complement.
GGATAGTAATGGTTTAAAACAGTGAGCAATTTATTTGTAACTCACAAAATCAAAAAGTTACTACTAATTTGGTTATATTTTTTCAGTAACCTAAAATACACAACAAATTGTCAAAGTTCATAGTATAAAAGATCATTGATAACCAACATTTGACTCATTTTTCACAATTTGATACCTCTTTTAGTTTAAGAAATAAGTGGGGGTGGCGATTGTACCCCACTGGCGAATGTGCCCCTATCTATTCTACTTGCTTATGTCCGTTAAATTTATTATTTTTTATTTTGTGTTTCTTATTTTTCAACTAATGTGTTTTTTATTTATCTTAAAAAAAAAACCCCGAATTATTAGTTTTTTTAAAGCTCTGCAAAACGTCTATTATGTTTTTTCGTGCCACAACATTGTATGTCTGTTTGAATAGACATATGTCAAAATCAGTTAAGTTTTCTAAATAAAAGCATTCACAGCAACAGAAGTACATTTTTATTTTAAGTAAGTATTTTGGCATGTGTTGTGTATTTTTTATGAAGTGTATTACGTTTAAAGCAATATTAAAGCATACAATTTTACAAAATTTTACAATTTAGTAGTGGGAGTTTAAAAAAAAAACTATAGAAAATTAAAAATTATGCACACTAGCATGTCACGAAAAATAAAATTTAAAGTTATAGCAAAAAAACCCAAAAAAGTTCGGAGTCTGTCATTGACTTCATACAACCGGTTTAAGGTCTCCATCGTATGTTTTGTTTTGGAAAATTTGCTCCAACCGCTCTAACTGCCCTAAGAGTGCCTTTAGAGCAATCAAATGTATGACCGACCCACAATATTTTTTTAGTCCAACCATTTTCCTTGAACACACCTACCCACACAATTTTTTTTTTATTTTTTGTAAATTTGTTTTATTTAATCAGCTTCTATAGGTCCAATGGTGCGTCCGAGAGGGGTTATTAGTGAGACCGACCCCCATTTATTTTTACCCTCCAACATTTTTGTAAAATATACCTACGCCCTATCTCAACTCCCTAAGTGGACCTTCATTAAAAATTACATTTAAATTGGCTCCAACTGTAATTTGTATGGGAGCCAACTTACGGAGCGGATATAGAGCGTAGGTTTGTTTTACAACAAAGGAGGGTAAAAATAAATGGGGATAGGTCTCACAAATGACCCCTCTCGGAAGCACCATTGGACCGGTAGAATTTGATTTAATAAAACAAATTTACAAAAAATAAAAAAAGTCATACATTTGATTGCTCTAAGGGCACTCTTAGGGTAGTTAGAGCAGTTAGAGCAAATTTTATAAAATCAAAGAGTACATATATATTTTCAAAAATGAGATTTAAATTTCAAAACTTAAAAATCACATACTAGAGCACTTTTAAAAATTTTTTTGGATTTTTTTTTTTTTAAGTACGTAAAACAATAAAAAATTTGAAAAAAAATTTGCAATTTGGACCATTATTGAAGAAGTTATGAGTAAAGGAACACACTATCAATTTTTAAAAATTCGATATCTTTTGAACGGTTCATCAAAAAAATCTGAAAATTTGCCACGAAGAAGTTTTCGAAGGTTGCTAAAAACTGTCAACAAATTGGGAAAGTCTAAAAAAAAATTATTCAAAGTGTCCTATTTGACATGGAATGCCCCATATATTATTGATCTATGATCGTTTTTCTATGAATGTCCGTCCGTTCGTCCGTCCGTCTGTATAAAACACGATTTATTCCAAAATAAAAGAGCTAGACTCCTGAAAATTAACACGAATGTGTCTCATGGTCATAGGCCGGTTAAGTTCGGAAATGGGTAAAATCGGACAAGGGGCAAAAAAGTTCCCCCTTAAAGAACTAAAAAAAACCTCTATAAAAACGGCATTTTTTACAGCATTTTTTATATTTCGAAAAAAATAAAAAATGTCCCAGACACATTTAAAAACAAGTAAGAAAATTATAGTCGGTCAAGACCGACCATATAATACCCTACACCAGAGTTTCCCGGAAAGTGGGTCCCAAGTTCAAACATGGACTGATTAGATCTATATTTTGTGGAATCTTTAATAAGTGTAAAAAGCACTCACAAATCAAATTTGAGTGGAATAGGCTTCTTTTTGTTGACAATAAACCGCTTCAACTGAATATCGGGCGAAATTTTCACATGGGACCTAAGTCCAAAAATGATCCGATGATAATCAGATTTAATAAGGTTATTAAAGTACGCGTTTCACATACACAAACTGAATTTTAATTGAATATTTTTTATTTTCATGAAATTTTAGAGATTTATGTGAAAAATCGGGAAGGTGGTTTGTATGGGGGCTACAAGAAGAACTGGTCCGATTTCTTTAAAATTCGGAATGGTTATTTGTGTGGACGAAACATGATTACCTACCAAATTTCGAAAATATACCTATTAAAATGCGGCTATTAGAGTCATTTGAGCCAAAACTAAAGAGGACCTTTGTATGGGGGCTAGGTCTAAATATGGACAGATTTTTTCCAATTTCAATAGGCTTCGTCCTTCGGCCAAAAGAGGCTTAAGTTTCAAATTTCAAGTTAATTGATTTAAAATTGCGACCTGTGTCGTGTTTACACCGTTTACATGGACAGACGGACGGACATCCCTAAATCGACTCAAAAGGTGATTCTAAGTCCATCGGTATACTTAAAAGTGGGTCTAGGACCAATATTTCGGGTAGTTACAAACATCAGCACAAACTCATTATACCCTGTGACACAGTGTGGTGGTATAGGGTATAAAAATACTATTATTTTCATTTATAAGATCCCGACGCGTTCTTATAAATGAACACGTGTCGCGTTAGTTTTGCAAAACGACTACTCCAATTTATTTCAAACAAACAGCTTTATAAATAGTTTTTGAAAATTGTTACTTGGACCATATTATCGTAATGCTTAGTAAACTAATGTGACCTCGAGCTAGAGTAAACTTTATCAAAATAGAACTTATAGGTTGAATATTTAATAATTTTATTAGTTTAAAAAATAAAACAGAATTAATTATTAAATTTAAGCTGAGTTTGCTACTGCAAAATGCCAAAACAAAAATTTTGTAAATTTAAAATAAAAAATCTCCTAAAATTTCTGCAATTTTTCTGAGACATTTTTCTTACAGTAGAATAAATTTAAGTGTAAACAAATTCTTCTTTTATATTTTTTAAATAAATAAATTTGTATTTCTTTTTTTATTTACAGGTATGTTTTTTTCAAGAATAAATTTATCTTCACCAGGTATTTATAGTAAAAAAAATATTACTCGTATTTATTGTTCATATTTTTTTTTCATAATATTTCATTTATTTATGCAATTGTTTTAATTTTCTTTTACTATTGTGATGACCTTGAGTTTCATTTCTGTTGATTTTCTCTTTTTGCAACCTATTTCCTTCCTTTTCTTATAATGAAAATTTTAAATGCCCTGTGGTAATTTATTATAATTACATTAATTTGTTTATTTTTAAATGATATAAATTTCTCAAGATTTTTTTTTTGTGAAGCAGCGAAAGAATACAAAATAGCAAACGAATTTCTTTGAAATAATAACAAAGTTTTGTTTGTTAAAATAATTAAATTTGATATCTTTAGGGCAAGCATCAAATTCCACTTGAATACTTAATGAATTTACAAAAATATGATTGATTTAAAACAAATTAATATGTATAAATTGTTTTATTAGATTTATTTATAAGAAAAAAAAAGTTTAAGCAAACTATCCCGAGTAAAAAAGGTTTTGAAATAATCATATAAAAATTAATAAATACTAGCCGAGTAAAAAAGATCTGATAGAATCATATATGCTAATATAGAATTATTTATATTTATATGTGACAGCGCATAGAGAAAGCGACCTAAGGGTAAAAAAATCAATTTTCACTTTTTTTTATTTTTTGATGTGGACAACATCTGATCATCGAATGAGACCGATGAAAGTGAAGTACACCAAATATACACGTATTTAAATCTTTAAAATGGCTCTCCTGAACAAAACTGGTTTTTACCCTTAGGTCTCTTTCTATTTTGCGCGTCACATATATTGTTATACACTCCAACCACAGTATGGGGGAATCTAGCGATGTCCGTCCGTCCGTCTGTCCGTCTGTAGAGGACACGATACAGTCCAAAGTAAAAGAGCTAGACTTCCGAAGTATGGCACGAATACGTATTATATTCCTAGGCAGGTTAAGTTCGGAAATGGGCAAATTCGGACCAAGGGGAAAAAAGTTCCCCCTTGGAGAGCTAAACCAACCTAAGAAAAACAGAATTTTTTGCAGGGATTTTTGTACTTTTGCTAAGCAAATGCAACATTCTTATCTCAGAAGAAGTTCAAAATCGCAAGGGTAAGGTGCCCCCTAACGTCTCCCACCAACCCCCCCCCCCCCCCAAAAAAAAGACGGCTCTAGATTTTGTTTTTTTATATTTTGGAGGGTACAAAAGATTCGGCACAGAATGTAACACTCTCACTTGTTATACCCTCCAACTACAGTATGGGGGTATACTCACTTTGTCATTCCGTTTGTAACGCATCGAAATATCGGTCGGGGACCCCATAAAGTATATATATTATTGATCTATGATCGATTCTAAGACTTTTCTAGAATGTCCGTATGTCCGTCCGTCCGTCCGTCCATCCGTCCGTCCGTCCGTCTGTATAAGACACGATGCAGTCCAAACTAAAAGAGTTAGAGTCGTTAAGTTTGGCAGGAATATGTACTGTGGTCCTAGACAGTTTAAGTTCGTAAATGGGCAAAATCGGACCAGAGGGGAAAAAGTTCCCCCTTGAACAACTTAACTAACCTCTAAAAAACGCCATATTTTCACCGTTTTTTTTTGTATTTTTGTTAAGCAAATAAAACAATTTGATGTCAGAAAAAGTTCAAGGCCCCCTTTTGTGGGCGTGGATATTAAAAATGTTTTTAAATAATAATAAAATTGTATTACTTAAGCTCAAAAAGCATAATAAATGAATTTTTAAACATTTACCGCATGGGGGTATGTGTCCCCCAATGACCCCTACTGACCCCCCCCACAAAAAAAAAAAACGCCCCTGCATTTTTTTTTAAATTTTTTTTTATATGTTGGAGGGTATTAATAGATTCGGCACAGCCGAATTTAACACTCTCACTTGTTTTTTATTAACTTTGATATGGCCATATAAGCATTGTATTTTTACTTATTTTTATACCCTCCAACCACAGTATGGGGGTATACTCACTTTGTCATTCCGTGTGTAACGCATCGAAATATCGGTCTAGGACCCTATAAAGTATATATATTATTGATCAGTGATGGATTCAAAGACATTCTAGCGATGTCCGTCCGTCCGTCCGTCCGTCCGTCCGTCCGTCCGTCTGTCCGTCTGTAGAGGACACGATACAGTCCAAAATAAAAGAGCTAGACTTCCGAAGTTTTGCACAAATATGTCTTATATTCCTAGGCAGGATAAGTTCGGAAATGGGCAAAATCGGACCAAGGGGAAAAAAGTTCCCCCTTGGAGAACTAAATTACCCCAAGAAAAACAGAATTTTTTGCAGAGTTGTTTTTACTTTTGGTAAGCAAATGCCACATTCTTATCTCAGAAGAAGTTCAAAATCGCAAGGGGAAGGTGGCCCCTAACGTCTCCCACCAACCACCCCCCCCCCCCCCAAAAAAAAAAGACGCCCCTGGATTTTTTTTTTTTTTACATTTTGGAGGGTATAAAAGATTCGGCACAGCCGAATGTAACACTCTCACTTGTTTAATATGATAACGATTTGAGTAATAATTTGTTTAAATTTTTAAATAAGATTTTAGCAATTTTTTTATTGACGCAATTAAAAATTTACTCAAAAATTAAAAAAAAATTGAGTAAATAATTTAATACAAAATTTAATATTTTTTTTTTATTTTTTTTTTTATTCTCTTCGTGTTTAGAATTCCCATTTAGTTTATAGTTTTTTGTCTATGTTTATGACAGTTTGAAATCATCTTAATGAAATTTTCCTATATCTATAAAACATGAATATATTTGGTAAAGTTTGAAAAAACATCTTTTTTTGTTTTTAAATGTGAAACTTTTTAAAAAAATAAATTGATAAATTTTGAGTAAATTTTTACTTGACACAATTAAAAAGTTACTTAAAAAAATCGAAAAATTTTTAATTAAATTTTTAATTGTGTCCATTCAAATTTTTTAGTAAGCATTTAATAATTTTTTATTAAAAATTTACTCAATACTTTTAAATCGTTTACTGGTGCAAAATTGAGAAATTTTTTACTCAATAGTATTAAAAATTTTCTCAATTTTTTTTTTATTTTTTTCTGCGTACATATTCATATCTTTTCATATAGCGATCTATACAAAATTATATATGACATATAAAGTCGGAAATTTTTAGATATGGCTTATAAAAAAAAATATGATTTTTTTATAAGCATATCCCAAAAATTTTTTTAAAATTTTTCTAAGTCTCGGACAATATTTTTTACGTTTTGAGTAAAGAATTTCACTCAAATGAACTTTGAAAAAAATTAAACATTTTTCAAGTCCTAAAAATTTTATGAAAATTTTTTAAAGCACAACATTTTTGGCAAAAATTTTTTTTTAATTTTTTTTTTTTTTTTTGCGTAAAAATGTTTTTAAATTTTCTAAGAACCAGACACAAAAAAAGTTAATCTTTTTTGTGTTTTCGTGTAAAAAAACTTCTTAAAAAATTATTAAAAAAAAAAATATACAAATTTTATTAAAAACATTTTTTTTTCCCAAAAACAATTACGAAGAATAAACTAAAAATCTCTTTTAATTGAAAATGTATTCAATTTAATAAAAATATATTATATTTCACATTTAAAATTACAAAAAATTTTACCAGATTTACTTTCAAAATATAAAACTTTATCTAATTTTGCACAGATCTACACCGAATTTGAAAAGTGGACAAGAAAAGGAAATTATCTAAACAATTTTGCTAAACAATTTTTTAAGAATCTTAAAATATTTCTAAAGGGAAAATGTCTTGAAATTTAAATTTTTTTAATGAAAAAATTTGAGAATTTTTCTGTATGAATAATTTGGGATTTTTTTTATAGGAAAAACCTTTCAATAGGAAATTTTTTATAGAAATTCTTTTATGAAAAATGTCGAAAATCTTAAAAATTTTTTAAAGAAAAAATGAAAAAAAAGTCTCGGCATGTTATTTTTTTAGAATTTTTTATCGGAAAAATCTGACAATTTTTTACACAAAAAATCTGACAATTTTTTATTTAAAAAATCTGACAATTTTTTATACCAAAAATCTGACAGTTTTTTTAAAGGAAAAATCTGAGAATTTTTTAATAGGAAAATCTGAGAACGTTCTATATCGAAAATCTGATAATTTTGATGTTCTTGATGTTCTGGGCATGAAAATTCAGTGTGATGTCCGTTGGAATAAGCACGTTTTTCAAGTGTCGAAAGAAGCATTCAAGTGTCTCGGTTTTTTAACCCGGTGTAAGAAATACTTCACCTCATCCGATCTCCTTACTATTTATACCACCTACATTCGACCGAAGATGGAATACAACTCCCATATATGGGCAGAGGCTTCAAAGTCTATTTTGGAGCTCTTGGACCGTGTCCAAAGGAGGGCGTTGATGCTTATCAATGACACTAGGGTATCCAACTCTATTGACTCATTGGAGCATCGTCGGAATGTGGGTTGTGTGACTCTGTTCTATCGATATTACCATGGAAAGTGTTCTGCTGAGATAAGTGAACTTATCCCTAGAGCCCGAGTTTTTGTACGAAACACTCGGCTGTCTAGTAGATCACATCCGTTTGTTGTCGATTGTCCAGTTGATCGCACAGCGCATTACAGAGAAGGTTCGTTTATCAGTCGATCTAGCCGTATGTGGAATAATCGGTACTGCGCAATAACTCCCAAATGAAATAACTCCCAAAAAAAAATGAAACAACTCCAAAAGATTTTACATACGATTTGGGACTTATTTCATTATGAAATTAGTCCCATTGTAGTGGGACTTATTGCACAAATTTATTTGGGAGTTATTTCATTATGAAATAACTTCCAAATGAAAAAAATCCCAACAAAAAATAGATTGGGAGTTATTTCATTTCTTGTAAAGCATTGGGAGTTATTTCATCAGTGGTGGGACTTATTTCATTTTAATTGAAAACAATATACACCTCTGTGCAATTGTTTTTTTTTTTTTTGTTTAAAAGTTTTTCTGCGTAGCCGGCCTTTGGCCGGGCTTAGGGATTACAAAATCCATGCATTAAACCCACCCTCTCCGCAAAGTAAAGTTTTCTAGGGTAGCAGGCCTTTACACTATCAAATTTGTTATGCCTTAAAAAGGCCTGATAACCAAAATAGCTTTGGTTTGCAGAGAGGGTGGGTTTAATGCATGGAGTATGTAATCCCTAAGCCCGGCCGAAGGCCGGCTATGCAGAAAACCTTTATTACAAAAAAACAATGGGAACTTATTTCATTTTCTTTGGCACTTATTTCATTGGGAGTTCTTTCATTTTTTTTGGGAGTTATTATTTTGATTTTAAATAACTCCCAAATATTGGGACATATTTCATTTTTTCTTTGGGAGCTATTTCATTTTTTAAAGTGTGGAGTTATTTCATTTTTCTTGGAACTTATTTCATTGGGAATTATTTCATTGGGACTTATTTCATTTGGGAGTTATTGCGCAGTACCGGAATAATCTCCCCGCAGAGGTTTTTCCAGTTTCTTTCAATGTAGATAAATTCAAGTGAAATATACACAAACACTACTCCCTCTTTCCTCCTCCTCATAACCAATTTTTCTGATATCAACACAATGCATTGCATTAGTAGGGGCATCCCCTGAGTGTTGGTTCATCATAACAAAAAAAAATAAATAATGTTTCAGAATCGGAGATAATTTCTATTTGAAATACATCTCAGTATTTAAGACTTTATAATAGGGACACTTTTCTCAATTCAAAACCATATATAACAAATCAAAAAATTATAATACATAATTATAATTAGAGCCTGAGCTCGACTGTCTTTACAGAAAACAATAATTTAAAAATAACGACTATAAGTCGCCCTAAGTGGCAATCAGTATCTTTGGAAAAATGGCAACACCTAACATTTGTGTCTAAAATATAGACCATGTCTGGCAATGTTTGCAAAAATAAGTACTTAGATCAGAATTGATGAAGGAGAGGAAGAAGAATAATGATTACTAAAAATAAGTTTGTTTACACAAATTACAATAACAAACTCTTCTGTTAGAAAAAAAAACAACAGAAACAACCACACTCGAATTGAAAAAATCAGATTTAGTTGATAATTGCTTAACTGCCTACTTGGCGTATCGGTCTAGAGTGATTGTACGTTACAAGCAGTTAATAGCAAAGTATTACAGATGATGATGAGTTCAATCCTTGTCGGCTGCGATCTGTAAATAATTTTCACATATAGAGTTTTATTGACTATTAACTAAATAAATTTGACATTAAAAGTTTTTCTGAAGATTATTATAACTGGATAATATGAAACTAGTAAGAAACAAACCAGGATGTCTAAATTTTTAGAAAAATTAAAAAAAAATTTTTCTTTCACACTTTTCTCAATTCAAAACCATAAAAACTTTTCTTAAAAAAAAAAATCTACAAATGTCTCAGAATCTGTGAGTTTTTATTTACAAAAAAAAATGTAGAATCTGAGACTTTTTCTAAAGTAAAAATTACTCAGAATCTGAGACTTTTTCTATAAAAATTAACCAAAATCTGAGACTTTAAGAAAAATGTCACAGAATTTGAAAAATATTTTTAGTTCTGAGATTTTTTCTATTTGAAAAATGTTTCAAGATCTGGGAGTCTTTGTTGTAGAAATATGTCTAAGACTCAGACTCTTAGACTTTTGGAGATAGGGCGTAGGTATATTTTAGAAAAATGTTGTAAGGTAAAAATAAATGGGGGTGGTCTCACTAATGACCCCTTTCGGACGCACCATTGGACCGGTAGAAGCCGATTAAATAAAACAAATTTACAAAAAATTAATTAGAGATAGAGGGTAGGTGTGTTCAGAGAAAATGTTTGGACTGAAAAGATATTGTGGGTCGGTCATACATTTTGTTGTTCTAAGGGCAGTTAGAGCGGTTGGAGCAAGTTTTAAAAAATGTCGTTTTGTGTGAGAGCCCCCTTAGAAATTGGAGATAGGGTGTTAGTTTGGTTCAAAGAAATGTTAAGACGTAAAAATTAATGCGGGTTTAAATGACCCATCTATGACGCACCATTGGAGCAGCAGAAATGATTTAAAGATTGGAAAATTACAATAAATATTTTTAAAAAAATTCTAAAAAACAGTAATAATCGTTATCCCACGATCCTCCTGGACAAAAAAATTGTTGAATAGATAGAAGTTTTACACAAAAAAATTTCAAAAAAATCGAAGAGTACAAACATTATCAAAAATGAGATTTATATTTTAAAACTTAAAAATCGCATACTAGAGCGCTTTTAAGAATTTTTTGGGATTTTTTTTTTAAAGAACGTAAAAAAACAAAAATTTTGAAGAAAAAAAAATTAAATTTGGACCATTATTGAAGAAGTTATGAGTAAAAGAAATTTGAGTAAATGAACACAGTACCAATTTTTAAAAATTTTATATATTTTGAACGGGTCATCAAAAAAATCTGAAAATTTACCACGAAGGAGATTTCAAAGGGTACTAAATACTGTAAAAAAAATTGAGAAAATCTAGAAAAACATTTTTAAAAATGTTCGATTTGACATGGAATGCCCCATATACTCCGTTAAATCGGCAGATTACTGTATATTGAGTAATCCGCCCTGAAAATATGATTTTCCTCCTAAAAGAATTTAAGCATAATATTTCTCATATGGAAGGTATTTCAAAGATCTTTCAAACGATTTCAATTTTCTTAAGAAAAAGTCAATTTTCATCCCAAAATTTTACAAAAAATTCCCGAAATCCCAAGAGATGTCAATCCCGAAAAATCCCGGGATTAAAAAAAAATAAATACCGGGATTTTTTTATCCCGAAAAATCTTGGGATTTTGGAAATGTTGATTTCCCGTTTTGGAATACCTAGTGTGCACCAAAAAAAAGTGAAATTTACATACATCTTTAAACATTCCAACACGTTTTCAACTGCTCACGTATGTAATAATTTTTATCAAAACGAAGTGTTCTCATGTTTTACCCAAAGTCCCGTAGCAATTTATTAAGATGCATCGCATAACAATTCTACATTTTTTTTTTAATATTTTTCAACTTTACACTTTGTTGACTTCACGCTATTAAGTGCATAGGGGTTTTTTCTTTAATACTTATTCCGTCTACCATTTTTTGTTTGCTTTATTTTTCCCGCCATCATCAACAACAAGGATTTTTAAAGCAACAATAACAAAAGCCTTTTACCGATACTGAAAAATAACAAGTGCATACATGTATAAATATCAAAGAGTTTGCTAGCAGCATTACCAGCAGGAAACCCGTGATGCAACAACCCACCCCATGCGGCATATAAAGCTTCACTTTTTAAAAACAAGAAAAGCTAAGAAAGTAAGAAAAAAAAAAACAAAAACAAACTTAATGGGTGGCTTCGCAACATGTGGAGGTATTGTTGCTAAAACCAATAATAATGAAACCAACAAACACACAAAAAATTGGTCCAACACTTGACGAAGCGTTATACTGAAAATCAAGGGTGTAAAAGCGAAATAAAAAACAACGTTTACTCTACCGAAAAAAAATAAAGTCATTAAATATTATTGCAACTTTAGTATCACGATGGAGTTGTACTTACCTCACTCCTTTTGCGAGTCAAATCATCAACAACATTAACAACAACAAACTGCCAGTCAGTTAGTTATGCACTATATATTGTTTTACACCGTTTTTTTTTCCTTCCATTCACAACTTTCGGCGTCATGTCACTGACTTTAAGCAAAAAGTTTGTTTTCGTTTTTTGAGAATAACAGCAAAAAAATTAAGTGTTAAACTTATTAACATCCGACGTTCTTCAACGTTTTTTGTTTTTCATTTTATATCCTCCATCAATAAAGATTTTTTTAGTTTGTAATCTATTAAAACGGTGGAAAATATTTTCCATCGTATTCTAAATAACTTTTTGGAGGATAAACATTTGTTCGGTTTCTTACAATTTTTTTCTATACCAAAAATGTCTCAGAATCTAAGAATTATTCTATACGAAAAATGTCTCAGAATATGAGAATTTTTCTATACGAAAAATGTCTCAGAATCTGGGAATTTTTCGTATAGAAAAATTCTCATATTCTGAAAAATTTTTCGTATAGAAAAATTTTCTAATTAAAATTGTCTAAGAAGCTGAAAATTTTTCTCTGCGAAAAATGTCACAGAATCGGAGTATTTTTCTATACGAAAAATGTCTCAGAATATAGCAATTTTTCTATACGAAAATAGCACACAAATCTGAGAATTTTCAATACGAAAATGCCTCGGAATCTGAAAATTTTCCTAAACAAAGAATGTCTTAGAATCTGAGATTTTTTCTATACGAAAAATGTCACAAAATCTAAAAATTTGAAGGTACAAAAAATGCCTCAGAATCTGAGAATTTTTCTCCCAGAATCTGAGAGTTTGTCTATACGAAAAATGTCTCAGAATCTGAGAATTTTTCTATTCGAAAAATGTCTTAGAATGTGAAATTTTTTCTACATGAAAAAAGTCACATAATCTGAGAATTTTTCGACCCGAAAAATGCCTCAGAATCTGAAAACTTTTCTCTCAGAATCTAGACAAGTTCTATTATATGAAAAATGTTTCAAAATCTGAGAATTTTTCTTTACGAAAAATGTCTTAGAATCTGAAAATTTTTCTATACGAAAAATGTCTCAGAATCTGAAACGAAAAATCTGAGAAGTTTTCTATACAAAAAATGTTTCAGAATCTGAGAATTTTTTTCGATAAGCAAAATAACTTAGAATCTGAGAATTTTTCTTATAAGAAAAATGTCTTGGAATTAGAAACTTTTCTATACGATAAATGTCTCAGAGTGTGAGAATTTTTCTATACGAAAAATGTCTTAGAATGTAAGAGCTTTTCAGTACGAATAATGTCTCTAAATCTGACCTCTACTCTCAAAAAAAAACCTTGTAAAATTACAAGAAAATTTTGTAACTTTTTGATACCCTCCACTCTAGTGATAGAGGGTATATATAAGTTTGTCATTCCGTATGTAACACCTCGAAATATTGGTCTGAAACCCCATAAAGTATATATATTTATGATCCTCGTTCGATTCTAAGACGATCTAGCGATGTCCGTTCGTCCGTTCGTCCGTTCGTCCGTCCGTCTGTCCGTCTGTCTGTTGAATACACGCAAACTTTTGAAAGACTTTACGGTGGCTGCTGAAGTTTGGCATATATGTTGGGCATTTACCTGGTCAGGTTGGTATTGCAATCCAGTGAAATCGGTCCATTGGTTCAAAAGTCATGAGCAAAAGAGTGAATTTTGGCAAGGATTTTTCGCGAATTTACGAGATAAAAAACACTATAACTTTCTAAAGTCGATTCTGAGGATGCCGAAGCTCAGCACATACATTTGTCGTTCCCCTGAGCTAGTTCATATTGAATTTCAGCCAAATTGGTCTAGTGGTTCAAAAGTTATTAGCCAAACCGTAAATTTCAGAATCGCTTCACCTTAAATCCACGTGTCGAAAACCCGTTAAACAAGTTTTAAAAACATTGGAAAGTCACAAAAATATTTTACAACGTATTTTGGTCACTCAAAAATATTTTTACACTAAAACAAAAAATAAAATACACTCGAAAAAAATTTTACATTAAAAAAAAAAAATTTACACTCAAAAAAAATTTTTGTAAATTATTTTTTTTTTTTTTCAAAAATTAGTAAAAAAAGTTTTTTTATACAAAATAAAATATTTCTTATCACAAATGTTATTTTTTTCACGTTAGAAAATTTACTATAACTTAAAAAGGGCATTGTGGAGGATATTCATAAATTCGGCCAAGTCGAATTTAACTTTTCTACTTGTTTTTTGCTGCCTCCAATTTGACAAGAATTCCTTGTTATTTTACAAGCTTTTTACCAATAATTTTGTAATTTTACAAGCATTTGACAAATAATATTGTAAATTTGCAATTTTTTTTGATGCGATAAAACTTACAAGGAGGTTTATTGAATTTACTAGATTATGTGCTACCTCCTATTTTACGAGAATTCATAGTAAAAATTACGAGGATTTTTGTAATTTTACAAGATTTTTGCCAATAAAATTGTAAATTTACAGCTTTTTTGGCGAAATAAAATTTACAAAAAATTCTCGTAAATTTACTAGATTTTTTTTTTAAATCTTGGAAATTTTTAAAATTACAAGAAAAACTGTAAAATTACAAAAAGAAATAAATTTTGATCGAAAATTATTTGTTAAAAAACAAGGAAAACTGTCAAATATTTGTAAAATGGGATTACGAGACTTTTTATAGTAATTTGACAAGTTTTTTTTTTGTGTGTAAAAACTATAGCTTAAATAATACTAATAACACTGTGCAACACGATTTTGTATCTTGGATGGGACCAAAAAAAAAAAATAAAGTATACCAGCAGTAGAGCAAAACCCCCTATGGGTTTTGAAAACTTAGCTCGAGTTCTTTTTTTATGGCCCACTAAAGTTTTTCATTTTTTTTAAAAGGCGTTTTAAATAAATCAAAAAATAAGTATTAAATCTAATTATGAGGTAAACAATGTTAAGACATGCCTTCAGTAAAATTTGATGGCGGTTCTTTTCTTGGTGGAATACATTAACCCTCTACGTCCCATTTTTAGGGGTATTTTCGGTCCTTTTTTTCAAATATCCCAAAGAACACCAACAAGACGTTCGTTTAAAGGGTTAAAATGTTCTACAAAAATTTTCTGCATCAAATTTCGCTAGGGGTTGTCGAATATCAAAAGTTTGTGCGAAAAGTGCAAAATGCTTAAAAAAGTAAAATTGTAAATTATCACTTACTATTAAATTGTTTTTCATCAAAGCAGTGTAAAACAAGTCAAAACAATGTTATAAATCTGTTTCTGAGCTAAATTACGATAATAGATGCCTTCAGTGAAATTTGATGGCAGTTCTTTTCTTAGAACATATTAACCCTCTATCTCCCATTTTTAGGGGCAATTTTTGCTCTTTTCCAAATACCCTAATAGAACAACTCTAAAACGTACCTTTAAGGTATTAAAATGTTCTACAACATTTTCTGCATCAAATTTCACTAAGGGTTGTCGAAGGTCAAAAGTTCGTGCGAAAAGTGGAGAATGCTTTAAAAAGTAAAAATATTAAGTATTTTGGTGAAAAATAATTTGATTAATTATGACAACTTTATTTTTTCTTTTTTTAAACATTTTGCTTTAATCGAACGAGCTTTTAAACTTTGACAACCCCTAGTAAAATTTGATGCAGAAAATGTTTGTAGAACATTTTAACAATTTAAACGCACGCCTTAATCGTGTTTTAAGATGACATTTGAAAAAAGGACCAAAATTACCACTAAAAATGGGAGATAGAGATTTAAAATGTTTTAAGAAAACAACCGCCATCAAATTTTATCAAGGTTGGCAATCGATACCTACCCAGAATAACGGTATTTGGCTATTGTACTGCAACCAATAAAGATATGGACATTTTTTAAAGCGAATATGAAAGTCGCTGAAATTTTCAAATTTTTTATTGATTGAAAATAACCGATAGATGGACAGACGGACAGACGGACGGACGGACATCGCTAAATCGACTCAAAAATTAATTCTGAGTCGATCGGTTTACTCGAAGGAAGGTCTAGGACCAATATTTCGGGTAGTTACAAACACCAGCACAAACTCATTATACCCTGAACCACAGAGTGGTGTAGGGTATAAAAACAGGAAGTTCTGGGTTCAAATCTCAAGTGAAGAAGATAAAAAAAAATTAGTTAAAAATTAATTTAAAGAAAAGAGCAGATAAAAATAGTTAGTAGCAAGTTAAAATAAATTGAAGTAATAAAAATCGATAAAAATATCGAGGGCCTATATTCAAAACCCTCTATTTAAAAAAAACACAACCTTTCTGGGGAAAATTCGATATTCTACAATATTTTTTAAATCAACTACTGAAACTTACATGTAATTCGGTTTTAAAATGTTGCAGTATTTGGGGATTTTATGGTAGATAGACTGTTTTGTTTCTCAAAAATATAAGATACATGAATGATAATATCAGATAGAGGGGTTTGCATTGTAATAAAAATGAATTATTGTGGTTTCATTTACGACATCGGTAAATTTTTAACGTGATTTATTAATGATAACGGCTTATAAAAAATTCCGAAATCGCGGTTTTGGTGCTGATTTTTAAACAAAAATTACTTTTTTTACCGAATTCATCTCAAAAGTTGACAAACTGTTAAATTGTTATATAAAAAATATAGAGTTTGCAAAATGATTAAAATCGCAATCGTAATCGCGATTAATCGCACCAATTAATCGTAATCGTAATCGACAAAAAAATCATGCGATTACGATTAATCATTTTCTTTAAAATAAAATAATAAATAATTATAACGATTTTAAAATATATTATGTTGGCCTATAAAAAACAAAAGTAATTTAAATTAAAAGTAAAATTTAAATTTTCATCTTAGTGACCCCACAATTCTGTTTTAAAAATAATCCAAAAGGATTTGGCTGGATTTGGTCAAAAAAATCGGGCATGAAGTTTTATGAAAAAACCTTTTTTTTTGGTTGCAGACTGAAAACGCTCTTTCTAAATTTTCACACAATCAGCTCTTAGTATTCTGATACGAAATTCGGAAGATTATAATTAGCGGGGCGCCAAAACATATACACATAAAAGTAATTTTTGTGGAATGTTTTTTTTACCAAATGATCCTTTATTACAAATTTTTTTACCAAAGGATCCTGTATTCCAAATTTTAACCCTTTTTGTCCCATTAACAATTTATCAAAAATCCGGCTACATTTTTTTTTTAGTTTAGATATTTGTCTATCCACATAAAAAATTCAGGAGGGCATTTTTCGTATTTCTCGAAAAAATCGCATTTGAATATTGGATTTTAGAAAAATTCTATAATTCTCTTGTATTTTATTGAATTTTTTAATGAATTTTCGTTACTCATACGCGATGTAGCCACAATAAAATACAAGAAAATTGCAGCATTTTTATGAAATCTAATATTCAAATGCTATTTTCTCGAAAAATACGAAAATTTTTTTGTATGAATAGACAAACATCTAAAAAATTGGCCGAATTTTTATTAAAATTGACTTTTTTAAAAAATTAAAACTTTCAGAACGGTTTCTGAAAATTTTCTAAAATAAAAAATTTTAGTAGATAGCCCATATAAAAATATACATGAATGTTAATTTTTGCGATTGCGGTGCATTTCGTAAATTTGATAAATATTTAATCAGGGGAACTCGACACAATTTTAACAATTTTTCGCATATTTAATCACGCCCATTAGCCTAGTTATATTTATTTTTGTATTTTCGTACATTCTGAAATGTAAATATTATATTTATTTAAAAAACTCGATTAGTCGATAATCGCGATTAACGGCAATTTTTTTAATCGTAATCGCGATTATGAAATATCTCGATTATTTGCGAACACTACACTCAAAATAATCACTCTGTTAAATTACAGAGATACTCTGCTGAGCCAGCAGAAAATACCATAGATTTCCAACCAGCAAGATTTTTTGTTATTTTACGAAGAAAACTCTGTAAAATGATTTCGATAAAAAAAAACTGTAAATTTACAGTATTATCTGTAAACTATTGATAAAACCGAAAAGAATTTTACAAAAAAAACTCTGTAAATTTTCAAATATTTAGTTAAATACTTTTTATGAGTTCAAAATTTTACAAAGAAAACTCTGTAAATTTAAAAAGTCCATTTTATGAGTAAAACTTCTCTGCTTCAAAACATTAATTAAAATTAAAAAAATTAAATTAATTAAAATTAAAATTTTGTTTAATTTGCCCGCTTTAATGCTTCCAAATTGTAAATTTCCTTTTTTATTTTTACGAGTTTTTAACAAGTAACTCCAATTTTATACGTCATCCTCGTAAAATTTACCAGATTTTATGTAATTTAAGACACTTTTTAAAAAGGGGTTTATCGGTTATATTTGGAAGTTTTTTGGAAGTGATTTTTATTTTTACAGAGCAATAAGTAAAATTACTAATGAAATTTAGTATTGTGGTTACAAGAAAAAAACAAAGTATTTTTATAAAATCCAAGGTTTTTTTGTAAAATCAGTATTTTAACAAAAACAAGAGTGTTAAATTCGGCTGTGCCGAATCTTTTATACCCTCCAACATGCAACAAAATTTTAAAAAAATTCAGGGGCGTTTTCTCATTTTTTGTGGGGGGGGTCGGTAGTGGTGATTGGGGTGGGGGGGCAAATTTCCTCTCGAATATGGGTTTAAAA
Organism: Pegoplata infirma; assembly: GCA_963921195.1. Lineage (NCBI taxonomy): Eukaryota > Metazoa > Arthropoda > Insecta > Diptera > Anthomyiidae > Pegoplata > Pegoplata infirma. The sequence continues at coordinate 228,004,549 of OY992536.1, read as the reverse complement.
ATTCATTTTAAAATTTTTGCTCATTTACGAACTTAACCTGCCTAGAAACATAAGACATGTTCGTGCCAAATTTCGGGAGTCTAGCTCTTTTATTTTGGACTGCATCGTGTTAACTACAGACTGACAGACAGACGGACGGACAGATGGACGAACGATATTTCGATGCGTTACACACGGAATGACAAAGTGAGTATACCATACTGTGGTTGGAGGGTATAAAAACTCTTTTTATTATCTGTAAAATAGAGATTACAAAGTAAAAAGTAAAATTACAGATAAAATTTTGCTTTTCGGTCACAAGAAAATATAAAGTATTTTCTTAAAATCTGTATTTCGACAGATAACTTTGTCAAATGTCTGTCGAATTGAGATTACAGTCATTTTACAGAGTATTTTACAGAGTAATTATTTTGAGTGTAAAAAGATAGTAAAAAAAAACAGATGCTGATCAGCATCGCGATTTTTAAGATTAAAATTTTTGTTTCATAATGTACACAAGACATCCAAATTTTGAGCCACATTTTTCAAAAAAGTACAAAAAGAATTTTCAAAAAAAAATTAGCATTAGTGGACCAAAATCGTGGTTCTGGAATTTTATTGACAAATTCATGTTCAGCATGCAAAAATTAGTATGAAAACATGTAATACATGATGAAATTATGAAAAAAAAAATTATAAATTGGTAATTTGAAAAGATAGAGGGTTTTGCATTCAGAAAAATTAATTGTGTAAGAGATAGAGAAAACCAAAACTGCAAATAAAATAGCAAAAAAAAAAATATTTTTGTTCTGAATTTTACACCGTATATGAGGGCTGTTGTAATGAATATTTTTCAATCAAAAAGTAGTTTTCGTGAAAATGGAAGATAGAGAGGTTTGAATATAGTCCCTCGATATATATTTTATTTTAATTCTTAAAAATTAAATTATTACAAAACTTCGAAATAAATCCATTTTTTCGATTTGCTTTCACATCAGTAAATCATCAGAGGTTTGATTCTATATCACCTTACATAATAGTAAGGAGAACACTTCATTTTTCGACATTATATCGAACTCGATATGGAGGTAATTTTAAGAAAACACGATGTTATTTCTTTTCAATTTCGAGTAATTTGGCATTCTGGGTTAGAACCGGTGTTCGATTTTAAATCTTTGTTTTTATTTTATTTTTTACATTTGTGTTTCTTCATTTCCATTTCTTCATTTCTATATCACCTTACATAATAGTAAGGAGAACACTTCATTTTTCGACATTATATCGAACTCGATATGAGGTAATTTTAAGAAAACACGATGTTATTTCTTTTCAATTTCGAGTAATTTGGCATTCTGGGTTAGAACCGGTGTTCGATTTTAAATCTTTGTTTTTATTTTATTTTTTTCATTTGTGTTTCTTCATGTTTAAATCAATAACAAACTCAAAATAATTGCAAAAATTATTTAAAAATAATAGGATATAGTCTGTGTTATAGTCATACACACTGACACATTGAGTATATATATGTATGTAGTATATGAGGCATTTCACACAAACTGTTCCACTACAGAAAAACCATATTGGTTTCAATGGGATATCATTTGCAAAGTATTCGTTCTTAGGGGACTATTAAGCAACAAAAATAAAATTTAAGATTTTTCAAAAAGTGGGCCTTGTAGGCGTTGTCAAATATTAAAAATATCAAAATTTATTGTTTGATTATCTTTATTTCAATATTTATGCAAATTAAATGAAACACAGTAAAGTCTTTAAAATAAAAGTTTTTTAAATCTATTTTTTTTTTTTATTTTTCAGAAGTAGTTCTGAATTTTTCAAATTAAAACTTAGACTTTATTTATCAAAAAACATGCCGCAATTAATTTTTTTTTAATTTAAAAAAAAAGCTAAAATGTTTATTTATCTGTTTTGAAATTTTTAGAGAGGTGTTTTGGCTTGTTGTCGAGAAACAATTGGTAAATATTGCATATTGCTAATTTTATACAATATCAATAATGGTGCTTATGAATCAAAATATTTTCAAAAGGCATGAAAAAAAAATATTTTTTCCAATATTTTGCTTCATAAGAACCACAAAAATTTTCTAAATCAGTTTTTTAAAAAACTTAAATTGTTGGACAGGTCTATAGCAATAATTTGGCTTTTACAGATTGAAAAAATATCAATTAGTCGACGAGTTATAGCCAAAAAACCATATAAACAATATGCTGAAAATCGGCATTTGACTGCAAAATTCGAAGGTCGATAAAAAAAAACTCGAACTAACGTAAACAAACGCCGCGATACTGGTCTTCTAATTTAGCCTCTATTTTCACCCCTCACTCTCAGAATCGACCTAACTTATGCTAACCTGAATTTGTTCCACAGTGTAATGGTGGTATAACCTATGCGTATGAGGAATAGTAATACTTAAAAATATTTTAAATAGTGATGGGATCGTGAGTAAGATGTTATTTAGGATCACGCTCGCTTATGAAAGAAAAAAATTATTCACGCACGATGTTTTATTTTACTCACGCTCACATGAACATCGTAACCGTGACTTGTTTTTTTACTCGTGAGGAAAATAAAATACCGTGCGTGACTAAACTTTTTTTTCCATTAGCGTGCGTAATCGTTAATAAAACCTCATTTACGATCTCACCTCTATTTTAAATATTGTTTAAATATTTTTATTACTCATACGCACACGTTATTATTGTAAAAAAATAGCATTTAACAATTGTTTTATCGAAAACAAGCAAAATGCATCTCTAAAAATTTCAGAATAGATAGAAAAGAACTTTAACTTTATTTTTAAAATTAAAAAATAAAATTGCGGCATGTTTGCTGATAAATAAAGTTTAAGTTTAAATTTGAAAAATTCAGAACTTCTTCTGAAAAATTTTAAGTTTTTTTTTTATTCGATATCAAAAATCTATAAAAAGCTTTTATTTTAAAGACTTTACTTTTCATTTAATTGCATAAATATTAAAATAAAGAAACTCTGGCAAAAAATTCTGATATTTTCAATATTTCACCACGCCTACATGGCACATTTTTTGAAAAAAACCTCAATTTTATTTTGGTTATTTTTATTTGCTGAACATTTGGTGTGGAATGCCTCATATATTAGAAGCCATGTTAAAACATTCATAGTTTTGCATAATGTTAATGTTTTACGCCACCACACTTATACTCTCAACTTCATAAAATACTTGGACAAAAAACCCTAAATAAAATGTGTATAACAGTGAAATATTTATGGGGTTCTAACATGCAGTAGAAATAAAAATCTACACATTTATTCATACAACAACATACGCATAAATTTTGCATGTTGAGTTTAGTTTTCTACAAAAAAAAAAAAACTAAAAAATATGGCGAAAAATAAATTTTACAAGTGTTTCAACATTTATACTCATTCGGTAGTGAAAAAATGTTTTTAAAGCAGCAACAAAATGTTGCTTAAAACACAATTTTACAATAGAGAAATTTTTTTTTTTAACAAAAATGGCCCTTGAATTTTTAGTTACATAGTATATTTTGTAACAACAATTGTGTAGCGAATTCTAAAAAAAAAATTATAAAAATTCAGTTGTTCGAGTGTGTGTATGAATATAAACAAACGGATGCTTTATAAAGTCAGGAAGGGCAAATATTTGATACGCAAACGATTTTTTATACACAAAAAACTTGTTTGCCTAGAATAAAGAAAAGTGGGCTAATGATTGCAAAAAGGGGAAAAATGGACTTTGGTGAAATGTTCCCCCTTTGGTGGGGATTTTCTTAGGGTTGATCCTTGATCGATGCTAAAGCATGTAAACGTTTTACTTACACTCTAAAAAAATGAGTCTCGTTTCCTACACTCATAGAAATATCTTAGTAGAAAAATTAGTAAACCCATTGTAGATCAAGTTTTACAGAATTTAACAAAAATCAATGTTGATATTACAAAATTCAATAGTTGAAAAATACATAGTTGGAAAAAATTGTGTAAAATTATAAGTACATGAAATGTGCAACACTGTTTTTTCTGATCGCCATTTGTAAATTTTTGTTGTCTTGTACAGAAGGGATGTTTCTCAAAAAAATATTTTTTATTAGAAAATATTTGGTGAGTAATTAAATATATTTGTTATTTAATTCATTAATAAAGCAATTTTTTATTTTTTTTAGCAATTTGTGATTTGGAATCTTTCTTTAAACTCTAGAAGCAATCACGTAAAATGATTGCCGACAGCAAAACAACAACGAAATACATCACAGTCCAAGGAAACAAAAAAATATCATCTAAAAACAAAATAAGTTTATGTGAAAATGATGAGTTAATGAAAACCATGAAAAAATATTGTGAAAATATCCAATTAAATAAAATAACATTTACAACACAAATAAGAATTTCATTTTAATAAATAAAATTGCATGAATATACAAAACAAAACGAGTATGAAAAACAAACATACGAGTAGAACCAACAAAAATACGAGTTAATCAGCTTTTACAAAAACTGACAACAATTAATGTTGAAATCAACATAAATATTTGTAGGGTCAAAATCTACAATGATTTCTGTTGAATTTACTACGATTTTCTTTGGGAATACAATGATTTTTGGTTGAGTGTACTATTAATTTGGTAAATTTTAACAAATTCAAATAATATACTACTATAAATTTGGTAAATTTCCAAAAACAATGTGGAACAAATTCAGGATAGCAAAAGTTAGGTCGATTCTGAGAGTGAGGGGTGAAAATAGAGGCTAAATTAGAAGACCCGTATCTCATCGGTTGTTTATGTTAGTTCGATTTTTTTTTTCGAACTTTGCAGTCAAATGCCGCTTTTCAGCATATTGTTTATATGATTTTTTGGCTATAACTCGTCACTAATTGATATTTTTTCAATCTGTAAAAGCCAAATTATAAGAGACCTGTCCAACAATTAATTGCAATCAAATGCCGCTTTTCAGCATATTGTTTATATGGTTTTTTTGGCTATAACTCGTCAAATAAGTGATATTTTTCAATCTGCAAAAGCCAAATTATTGCTAGAGCCCTGTCCAATAATTACAATTTTTTAAAAAATTGATTTGGAAAATTTTTGTGGTGCTTACGAAGCAAAATATTTTCAAAAAGCATGAAAAAAATATTTTTTCCAACATTTTGCTTCATAAGCACCACAAATATTTTCTAAATCAATTTTTTTAAAAATTTTAATTATTGGACAGGGCTCTAGCAATAATTTGGCTTTTGCAGATTGAAAAAATATCAATTAATCGACGAGTTAAATCCAAAAAACCATATAAACGATATGCTGAAAATCGGCATTTGACTGCAAAGTTCGAAGGTCGATTAAAAAAATACGAACATAAACAAACGCCGCGATACGGGTCTTCTAATTTAACCTCTATTTTCACCCCTCACTCTCAGACTCGACCTAACTTTTGCTAACCTGAATTTGTTCAACAGTGTAATGGGGTATATTATGTATGCGTATGAGTAATATTAACTACTAGTCGAATAGCATGTCCCTGCCAGGCGGAACTCCAAATCACTTATCTCAATAGTTCTAATTTTTTTACCAAACTTTATAAAAAATTATGTTTGTGCTTCAAAAATTTAATATTGCTAGATTGAGTTACATCAATATATTTCCAAAACTGGAAAAAAAATTAATGAGTATAAAAGATTTTATTGATAAAATTTTAGAACTAAATTTAGCACATCCATTTCGTCTCTCCGTCCATAAACCGGATATCAAAAATCCATCGTGTGGATCTGTCCCATGGTAGTTTTTATCTATATTAGTCATGAAGGGTTTTAAAATTAGCTGAAATGTTAAAAAACGCAATTTTTCTACTTAAATTTTTCCTTATAATTCTCCGTACACAGTTTAAATATAAAATCTGACTTCATAAGTTTATGATCCATTGTCAATACTCTATGCTTTACAATTTTCAGCTTTCTTAGTCATTAGAGGTTTCAGAAATAGTTTAAAAGTTTAAAAACTAAATTTCGCCTTCTTTCGCCACTCCCCCTGTCTTAAAGGCCGAAAATCCGGCTACGTTACAGATTATATATAAAAACTGAACAAAATTCACAACGGATTTTTTTTTGTATTTCCGCCCTTTCACTGGATATCCAGCTCAGAGTTGATCTCTGCCATAGTCCGTACCATATGCATCCCAATTTTCATCTTTCAAGGTCATAAGGTGTCTTCATAATTAGGTAAGATGTAAAAACATAATTTTTCGACGCACATTTCTTCTCTTAATTCTCCGTCCTTATTACAAAATTTTTAAATCTGACTACTGTAGGATAAGCTCCATCGTTAGTACTATACTCTTATCCACGCCCCTTTTCCCTCTCAATTCTCCGTCCACAGTCCAACAATTTTAAGTCTGACTACTTTAGGATTTGCTCCAGTGTCACGACAATATGCTTGCCAATTTTCGGTTGCGTAGGCCATTAGGGCTTTAAAGTTAGTAAAAAAAAAATAAAAAAATTAAACACAATATTGCCTTTTTTTCCTCTCAACCCCCCCCCCCCCCTTTTTATTCTCAACTCTCCGTCTACATTCCAAAAATGTTAAATCGGACTACTTTAGATAATACTTCATAGTTAGGACTACATGTTAGGGATTTTCAGCTTACGTATTCATTGGGGCGGAGCTTCAAAATACTCTAAAATGTTAAAAAAAAAAAATAATTTTGCCAAGTCCCCTTTTTCTCGTAATTCGCCGCCCACAGGCGAAAAATCCGGCTTCGTAAGAATTTCAAAAGAAGTTAAAATGTTGAAAATCCCAATTTTGACTCCCCATTTTCCTTTCAATCCTCCGCCCATAGTCCAAAAATTTAAAATTCAACTACTTCGGGATATGCTTAATCGATACGACTATATGCTAGGAAATTTTCAGCTTCCTAAGTCATTAGAGGACTTTAAAATAATGCCAATTTTCATCTTCATAGGTCATTGGGGGTCTTCAAATTAAATATTAAAAAACACAATTTTGCCACGCCCCATTTTTCTCTTAATTCTCCTTCCACAGTCTAAAAAATTTAAATCCGATTACTTCAGGATATGCTTCATTGTTAGAACTAAATGCTATGCAATTTTCGCTTCCTAAGTCATTTGGGGGCTTCAAAAGAAGTAAACATTTTACAAATTCCCAATTTTGCCACGCCACTTTTCCCCTCAATTCTCCGCCCACATTGCGAAAATTTTAAATCCGACTACTTGGGGATATGCGCCATCGTTAGGACTATACTCTAGGTAATTTTCAGCTTCCTAAGTCATTTGGGGGCTTTAAAAGAAGTAAAAATGTTAAAAAAGTCTAAATTTTGCCACTCCACTTTTCCCCTCAATTTTCCGCCACATTGCGAAAATTTTTAATCCGACTACTTTGGGATATGCGGCATCGTTAGGACTATATTCTAGGAAATTTTCAGCTTCCTAAGTCATTTGGTGGCTTTAAATTAAGCAAAAACGTCAAAAAATTGAATTTTGCCACGCCCACTTTCCCGCTTATTTCTCCGCCCACAGGCAAAAAATCGAAAACCCGGCTACGTTAAGATCTGCCTCAGGTGTTTTAGTATATTCATGCCAATTTTCAGCTTTGTAGCTCATCAGTGGGCTTCAAAAAGCTCTGGATAGACAAAAAAAGAGGAACACACAAATAGGGAAATTATATATATAGATTTAGAAACATTTAAAATCGAGATGTGATCGTGGGTGATTTTTTTTTTACGATCACGCACGCTCACGAATTAAACATTTTAATAACGCACGATCTTTTATTTTGTTCATGCTCAGTCAGTCTCACGTAGTATTGTTCACGTGACAAAATTTGTTTCTACTCACGTGAGCGTGCATGAGTGTGAGGAGAATTAAAAATCGTGCGTAATTAATATGTTTCTTTCGTAGGCATGCGTGATCGTCAAAAAAACTGACTCACGATGCCATCATTATTTTAAGTGTTTCTAAAGAGTTAATATTACTCATACGCATACACAAAATACCCGATTATTGTTAAATATAAGCATACCCAGGCAGAAAAATACCCACGGGAGAGCGCTGGCAAAGTACCGTTTATGGTCGCTTGTGTGCTGGAAAAGCATCACAGTTTAGTACTCTCCCAGCGCCCAAAATAATAACCACGGTAAACGGTATGCCGTTGCTATTTTAAAGCGCTTTGAAAGCGCTTCAAAAACAAAAAATATGGTACTATTATACCACCTTTTGAACAAAAAAATGGGACGTATCTAAATTGTATACATAAGTCCATAAGACACAACTTTTGTTGGTGTTTATTTGAATAAAGAAATTTATTAAATTAGGATAACAAATTTATTGACTCATTTATTAGGATAAAAAAAATTTTGAACAAACTTTGAACAATTTTCTAAGTCCCGGAAAAAATTTGTTTGCAGTTTTTTTTGCGTTTTGGAATAACAATTTATTTAAAATGCTTTTAAGAAAAAATTTATAAAATTCCCGAAAAAAGTGGTGTATTGAACCGAAACGGGTATGTATCCGGAGTTTAAGTGTGATGTATCCGGAGTTTAAGACACTTCCTCACGAAAAAAACAGGTTTTTTATATAAAAGTTGTCAAGTTTGTAATATGTAGGTCATTATGTATAAGTGACATATCATGAGAACTATCAAGGACCGGCCACTTATCCTGCAGGGAAATAAAAAATATTCCAATTGTTATGAAAATTAATAAATTTTAATAAAAAATTCATACTTTGAACGGATTTAAATAGAAAAACATTGGCAAAGCCCTTGGAAAGCACTTTTTTGAATTCATACTACCTTCTAAACAAAAAATAAAGTGCTTTGCCAAGACTTTTTCTTTGGAACGGTTTCTGCCTGGGTAGTTTCTGCCTGGGTAGTGCAATGTTAAATATTTTTTTCTCAAAAACAAGGCAAAAACCATCTCAAAAAATTTAACTATTTTTTTAGCACGTAAAAAAAAAAAATTGTAGCATCGATAACCTTTACAAAAATCTATAAAAAATTTTATTTCGAAGATTTCACTGTGTTTTATTAAATTTGCATAAATATTTAAATAAAGGCACTAAGGCAAACTGTCTTTAAATTTTTTTCAAAAACTATCTCAAATTTTAAAAATAATTTTTCTTTTTAATTTTTTTATAGATTGTCCTAATTTCTAAAAAAAATCCTGCTTATATAAAGTTTTAAATCTTAATATTTAAGCCAGGTGTTATATTTTGCTTTTTTAAGAAGTTTTTCGAATGAAAACTAGACTTTTATTGTACACATTTTATTTTTAAGTGCATATTTTTAGGTTTTTTAGTGCATATTTTGAATTTTTTAGTGCATATTTTAAGTGCAAATTTTCGATTTTTTAGTGCATGAAAATCTCATCCCTACTTATATGTATACTTTATGGGGTCCTAGACCAATATTTCGGGGTGTTACAAACGGAATGACAAACTTATATATACCCTCTATCAATTTTGACATTTTATTTTCTGCTTTGAAGAATTTCAAAATCCAGCCTTAGCGGATTTATTCCACATTTGATGATAAATTAATCAAAAAGTCTGCCACCAATTCTTTTAACATGATAATGTTTTTAGGCTGGTGTCTAATTTTAAAAAAGTTGCAAATAACGAAAAAGAAAACAAGAATTACTATTTTCATTTTCTTAAAACCAAAAATTTTAATAACTCGGGTTTGTAGCTTGGATAATAATTCACCTCGTGGTGAATAAACCCGTTTTTCATCAGCTGGTGAATAAAAAGTAACATAATTATTTTTTAAATGTTGTTTTTTTATTTTTAGTACCAAAAGGTACATAAAAATAAAATGTATTTATTCGGCCTTTATATATGTTTATATATTCGATTAGAGTTTTATTCTAGTTCGAGGCCCAAAAATATTTCTATTTATGATATTGTCATAATAGAGTATTTTTAATTTATTGCTTTAAAAAAGTTACTATCTCATAGTATGTCTGTACTGATCAGTTTCATCCCCACTAAGGAATCTTCAGCAGACTTTAGAGAATCATCGTTGGTCAATCAAACATCAAACCAGACATAATATTTGATATATTTCCCAAGTTATATGAGAAGTACTATTATGAAGGTCCGAAATCTGTTTTCCAACAAAAATAACTCTTTTAAAGCAAAAATTGTATATATTAAATCACCGTCGGTAACTATTAATATATGTGTTGCTGTTATTTTACAATAACAACAGTGCCTAACCAAACAATAGTGTTGGTATATAAAGGCCGAATAAATACATTTTATTTTTATGTACCTTTTGGTACTAAAAATAAAAAAACAACATTTAACACAAAGTTTAGTACGACTTATCCTATCAACACTATTGTTTGGAGTTACACTCGCTGATTCCAAATCTGTGTTCCAAATTTTTCCATCGCGTCTAGAATTTTAATTATTCGCGGTTGAAAATGCGAAAAAAACGCGATTTTTGCCTTTATTGAAAGCCTGCACTGCAGCCACTGGGTGGAATAAAAATCTGGAATAAAGCGTTAGAGAAGAATTAAACTATGATCTCAAATATATGATCAAAAAAATTTGAAGTTATAGCACTATTATTGGATAAACATGTATTTAAAAAAAACACTGTGAAAAAAATTAGAAAAAGCACAATTTTTAAAAGGCTCTAAAACAAAAACCAAATGATCAATATTTACTGTAATGCGCTCAAAATTTATGCAAAAGTTCATTCTTTCTTATAGACTTTTACACCCATATCTTCCGGTTTAAACGAAATATAACACAGAAAACTTCAATTTGAAAAATATATATTTTTTTTTAGTTTTTCTTTGAAAAATATCAAAAAAAACTAAGGTATCTATCTACCTTATCTTTTTTACAAAAATGGTAATTTTAACAGTATCATTTTAAAACGCAAGTATAACCCAACCAAACGCAATAATTAGAAAAAAAAGTTTTCTATGTTGGAGACCATAGACATATTATACTTTTGCGCTTTATACCAGATTTGTATTCCACTGAATGGCTGCTGTGCAGGTTTTCAAATAACGCAAAAATCGTCAATTTTCGCATTTTCAACCGTGAATAACTAAAAATCTGAACGTGATGGAAAAATTTGGAGAACAGATTTGGAATCAGGAGATCAAAGTCTACTAAAATTGATCACCAGAATTCAAACAGGAAAATAAGTGTTGAGCGGTGTTATTCTATAAAAAAATGTTTCAAAATCTCAGAATCTGAGAATTTTTCTATAGAAAAAATGTCTCAGAATCTAAGAATTTTTCTATAAAAAAAAATGTCTCAGAATCTGAGAATTTTTCTTTAAAAAATGTCTCAGAATCTCAAAATTATTCTATAAAAAAAAAGTTTCAGAATCTAAGAATTTTTATATAGGAAAAAATGTCTCAGAAACATTTTTTTTTATGTAGATGTTAAAAGACTATTTTAGCGGCCCAAATTCATATTTAGGGGGGAAAAAGAGGGGGGAAGACAAGGCTATTTTTCAGTTTTTTCGTTTATCTCCTAAATTATGCAAAGAAACCTAGTCATGTTATGTACCAAATGAAAGGTCTTTGAAAAACCTATCTACGTGTGCTAAGAACGTGTCCAAACTTGCACAACTTTTCGTCATATTGAGTAAAATACCAAAATTTTTGGACATTTTTATTAATAACTCGAAAAATATTAACTCTTTGGCCCGTTGTTAGCACCACGAGATATGTAGGTATTTGTAATACCTTTAATCTGATATTACACATGCCTATATTAATTTTGTTTAAATAGGGGTAAATCGTAAAAAACTGAAAAAGGTCAATTTCCCCCCATACAAATCGACCCCCCCTAAAAATGGGTATGACCGCTAAAAAAAATACGTGTCGAATTAATTTTCGTTCTTAACAACATATCCGAATTTCATGAAGATCGGAGGGTGACACCAGGGAGACTTCCCTTGTAAGTTCGTAAATGGGCAAAATCGGAAAGGAGGAAAATTTAAGCCCGCTCCGACTAAAAGTTTTGATTTTTTTTTTAGTGCCATACCTGGTTTAGTTTAACTGACTGTTTTGTTTTGTTTTTTTGTTGGTGGCCAGTTGCTGCTGCTGTCTAAATGATTGGTTGAATGGATGGCCGTTTTTATTTAGGAACACTCCAACATACTCTCAACTACTTCAATATGTATGTATGTATGTAACACTCAGTCGTTCTTTCGTATACAATGTTTAGTTTTTTTGCGTTTGAAAATTTTACCATCATAAATGTTTATCGTCATAAATTTTAATGTTTATTTATTATTTTGCGGCACGTCAATGATAATTAAAAATAAATCAATTTTCAAAATAAATTTGCCAACAAAAAGCTAAACGCATATCAAAACAAAAATATTTACACACACATACACACACACATAAGCGCGCATTTGTTCACACACCAACACCAGTAAAAGGAAAAACACGCAATTCGCTTTAAGCTCATACATTCATATGTATGTATAGATATTTCATTGTGTCTGTGTGTTTTATTTGTGAATTCTATATCATCTCACACTAACATTGTATGTGTGCGTGTTTTCTTTTTATGTTTGTCTAATGTGTAGTTTCACTAATAAATTTATAGTATATGGAGACGCCAAAATTTCGTATAAAAGATTTTAATCCTTGATTGGGTATTTAAAAACCATTTAGTAAACTGATTGTATATGACCAGTTTTGGTAAAAATATTTGTGGATTTTCGATACAAAATATGCACAGATATTTTGTTGTATTTCGTGGAAATTAATTAGAATAAATTAAAGATTAACATTTTGCTTAGATTACCGGTGACTGTTAACGACTAAAGCCAGGATCAGGACCAAAGGGTATTTTCTGAGTTCCCAGTACAAATGGAAATTTAGAAATTACAAATCCGGGGGTCCAGCAGGACTATTCTCTAAAAAAACTACTGACTTTTATTTAAAAAAAAAAAACTATTTTTTCAAACTTCCACTAAAATAAAGCGAAAAAAAAGACTTAAAAGCCTTATTAACGACAACCTTATAACTAGGTTTTCTTAATTATTTTTATTACACTGTGTAATCTTGTATCTTCAAAGCGCCAAACAAAAGTTAAAAGTATACATTTATAAAAGATTTAAAGTTACTGTTTCAAAGTTAAACAAAAAGTTTTCGTTTCAGTTAATTTTAAAAGAAAATTTGTTTATTCCACATACATAAGTATATGAGGCATTCTACACCAAACGTCCCGCTACAGAAAAACATGTGTCCCGTGAATTTCTGAATACGTTTATGGAAACAGACAATATAGAACCAAGAAAATTTCGGTTATAGTTTTTCAATTTTTAAAAAACTGGGCTTAGGAGGCGTGTTCAAATATTGGAAAAAATTTCAAATTTGTGTGGGTTATCTTGATTATATATTTAACAAACTAAAATGCAATGCACCACAATCTCAAAAATTTACATTCTTTTTTTTTTTGTAAAATTATTTTTTTTTGTAAAATTTTTAGAACCCGCCAGTTTTCTTTTATTTTTTTTTTAAGTTTAGATGTTTGTCTATCCACACCAAAAAATTCAGACATGTTTTTAGTTTTTTTTTTTTTTTTGAGAAAATAGCATTTGAATTTTAAATTTCAGAACAATTTTGTAATTTGCTTGTATTTTCTTGTTTCAACATTGCGGATGGGTATTAAATATTTGCATAAATGTTACTCATACGCTATGTTGAAGCAAGAAAATACAAGCAAACTACTTAAATGTTATTAAATTTAAAATTCAAATGCGATTTTCTCGAAAAAAAAAAACAAAAAACATGTAACAAACATCAAAACTTAAAAAAAAAAATTACAAAAATGACCAAATTTTTTATTAATTGACTTTTTTAGAATATGGAAACTTTCGAACGGGTTCAGAAAATTAAAACAAAAAAAAAATCGATAGCCCATACAAAACTATACAAAAATGTAAATTCTGAAGATTGTGGTATATTCCGTTTTAATTTGATAAATATTTAATCAAGGCAACTCGACACAATTTTGACCATTTTTGCAATATTTGACCAAGCCTCCTAAGTTCAGTTTTGAAAAACTGAAAAACAAAAAACGCAATTTTCTTAGTTCCATATAGGGCTATCCATATAACCTATTCAGAAATTTACCGTACACATGTTTTTTTTTCGCTGGACATTTGGTGTGAAATGTCTCATATATAAAGTAGTAACGTTACTAACTGATGACTGACATAATAATCACGCATAATCCCACAGCCCAATCGACTGAGGTGATAGGACATAATCTACATGGACATTATCCCCATAACCGAAATGGGGATTATGACCGAATACTTCACGGTCATAATCCCCATATTATTTGTGGGGACTATGACCCTTTTAAAAACGGTCATAGTCCCAATAGAGATTATGTCCGTTCCCTATTGCGATTACGACCGAAATTTTCGGTCATAATCCCCATTCATATTATGGGACTAAGCCCAAAGCACCTTCTGTCATAATCTCTGTTTTTGCGGAGAGGGTGGGTTAAATGCACGGAGTTTGTAATCCCTGGGCCCGGCCAAAGACCGATCACGCAGGAAAACTTTTGGGACTTACAAAAATATTTTTATAATTATTGTGGTTATGACCCCAATAATTATTTGGCCATTTGTTACGTCGTCATTATCCCCATAAATCTGGGAATTATGCCCATTTTTTATTGGGATAATGTCCAAATTATTTTCGGTCATAGTCCCCACTACTTTTATGGGGAATATGACCGAATCCCTATTTCTATAACGGGAATATGGATTATGTCCATGGGGATTATGTCATGTCACCAACTACTGAAGCTAGAGACTTGAAATTTGGAATGTAGAAGCACCTCCTGGAATATTGATCCGCTAAGGCTGGGTTTTTTGAATTGTTGATTCTTGTTGGGAAAAAGGGTACAAAAATGTACTTTGGTACTTTTTATATATCCTTAAATAATGATTCAATTGACTTGAAATTTGGAATGTAGTATCCTCTAACGGGGAAAAAACCAAAAAGAGTACTTAATGGAAATTTCAATGGTGTAAAATGGGGTAAAAAAATTGTACTTTTGAATTGTTGATTCTAATTGGAAAAAAGGGGGTAAAAAAAGTACCTTGGTACTCTTTATATTTCCACAAACCACTGAAGCTAGAGACTAGAAATTTGGAATGTAGATGCACCTCCCGAAATATAGATCCACTAAGGCTGGGTTTTTTTAATTGTTGATTCTAGTTGGGAAAAAAGTGTACAAAAATGTACTTTGGTATATAATAATGATTCTATTGACTTGAAATTTGGAATGTAGCATCCTCTAACGGGGAAAACCCCAAAAAGAGTACTTTATAAAAAAATTGTACTTTATTACTCTTTACATTTTCTCAAATAAAGGTCATAAAAACTTTAAATTAAAAATGAAGGATTCAACAACAGAAAAAAACTCTTAAAAAGTACTTGTTTGCTAAATATCTGTCATAAAAGGTGAATAACTATAACAAGAAAAAAAAAACATACGCCGCCAGCCAGCATCGAACTCGCCACCTTCCGATTTGAAAGTACACTTCTTAACCACTACTCTACGGAAGCTTATACTTTTATCTGGCGTTTTAGTTATTAAACATGTGTGTTGTTCGACAGCAGAGAAATCTGATTTTAGCAGAAATATCTGCTGATTTTAGCAGAAAAATCCGCTGATTTTAGCAGAACAATCTGCTGATTTGAGAAGAATGATCTGCTGATTTGAGCAGAATGATCTGCTGATTTCAGCAGAGCAATTTGCTGATTTCAGCAGAGCAATCTGCTGATTTCAGCAGAACAATCTGTACTGCTTTTTTTATATAAAAAAATTTCTTGAAAAAATAATGAAATTCAACAAACAAAATCAGTATAAACATAGTAAAATGTCTGTTATTTTCTTAAACTGAATGACAGAGATTTTATTAAAAATATCCTTCTCAGCAGAACAATCTGCTAAAAGATTGCTAATTCAAGTTGAAAGTCGTTTTACAGATTTTTTGACAGAGTTTTTCTTTTGAGTGTAGGATCTTCTATCGAAAAAAAAAAACATTTCCAAAAGAATAATTTTTTTAAATTCTGATTCCTAAGGGGTAAAAACCAGTACTTGTGTACCTTTTATATTTCCTGAAATAAAAAAGAGGTAAAATAATTCTTATTAGTCTAATGATCAAAGACCTAGAATTTTTTTTTTGTTTTTAACGGATGTTATTCGGAAAGGAATGAAAACCACATGGAATGCAATGGAGCGGGGAACCAAATGAAATAGAACGGGGAACAAAATGTAATGAAACAGGAAACGAAATGAAAAGATAATTTTTTTAAATTTTTTTTAATATTATTCAAAACCAGTAAAAATTACTAATTTAAGTACTTTGAAGATACTAATATTAGTATTTTATTAGTAGATTTTGGTACAAAATCATTTACTTAACCTTTTGCTGTAGAATTATTTTGAATGTACATTTATGTTTTATTTATTTGATATTCTAATAGAATAATTTTCAAGAAAATTATTTTTCTGGGTTAAATTTATTTACGTTTGTCATTTTTGCAAGACTTAATCGACACGTGTTTCGGAATTTGTCAGATTCCATTGTCAAGATTATTTAGCAAATATAAAAACCCTATACTACAAGTAGCAAAGGGAATTTAAATGACAAATCGCTTATGTTCAAACAAACTACTCCCACTGTTCTAAAATTTGTAATTTTGTAAGAAAAGCCAATTTATTAAAAATCAGTCCAATTTTTTTTTCTTTAAGACTAGATGTTTGTCTATCCACAAAAAAAAAAACGCGTTTTTCGTTTTTATTTTTTTGAGAAAATCGCATTTGATGTCGACTTGCATAGCAATTATTTAATTTTCTGGAATTTTCCTGTTTCAAAATAGCGTATGAGTAACATTTTTACAAATATTTGTTACTCATACGCTATGTTGAAACAAAAGAAAATACAAGCAATCTTGTTATGAAATTTAATATTCAAATGAGATTTTTACGAATAAAACGAAAAACGCACTTCTGAATTTTTTGTGTAGATAGACAACCATTCAAACCTAAGAAATAAGAAAAAAGTGACCGGATTTTTAATAAATTGACTTTACAAAATTAAAAATTTCAGAACAGATTCTGAAAACTTAAAAAAAAAAAACAAGTAAAAAAGTTAAATTCGGCTTCGCCGAATGTATTGATACCCTCACAATCTAATAAAAGATTATTTAAAAAAAAAAAAAAATCCACGGAAATAAATTTTTGGTGAAAAAAAAATTTCGCGATTTTTTTTTATTTTGTAAAAAAATTGGTTTGTACTTGTAAAAATTCCATTCTGTGTTCAATTCTGTTCACATATGCCAACCAGCAGCCAATTTAAAGCATTTCGTATTTTTAGGTTGTCTAGAATATACCAACATTTTCGAGGTTTTCTTACATTTTAGTTCATAACTTTTGAACCGCAGAACCCATTTTGCTTAAATGCAATACCAAACTACCTAGGACAACAACAAGTAAATTTGCTAAGTCTCAGTCAAATGTGTTTAATACCTTGGTCGTGATCACCATTTCCACAGACGGACAGACGCACAGAGAGATAAACATCGCTAGAATGTCTTAGAATCGATCACTGAACAATAATATACATACTTTATGGGGTTTCGATGAGTTACAGACACTAACAATAAGTGATGGGTATAAAAATAATCAATAGCCCATAAAAAAAATATACAAAAATATAAATTATGGGATTGTGGTGCAATCCGTTTTAATTTGATAAATAGTTAATCAAGGCAACTCGACAAAAATTTTACCATTTTTTAAATATTTAGTCATTTCCCAGTTGGAAAAATAAAATCACACCTGTCATACTGCTGCCTATCCCTTTATGAAATCGCTGACATCTTATTACAATTTTTCAAAATATCATCAATGACATGTCAGCAGTTGGTCAGCAGTGTCCACCAGTATCGGTGGCCACTAACAATTCGTTTAAACAACCGCTGACCAACTGCTGACATGTCATTGATGACATTTTGAAAAACTGTATAAAGTTGTCAGCAATTTTATAAAAGGAGAGTCGGTAGTATGTCCGGTGTGATCCTAGCAAAAATAAATCGAGATTTTGGCGACACAGCATCTTTTTATAGCATACCGAAGCGCATCCAAAGAGCACTCTTTAGGATGCAGTAAAAGTAAGGGGTAAAAATTTAAATTTTTTGTTAAGATTTTTTATATAAAACTTAAAATATAAAACTATATTTTGATAAAATTTCACACATGCTTTCCTTTTAAATATATTTAACACTTTTTGAATAAAACAAGTGAGAGTGTTAAATTCGGCTGTGCTGAATCTTTTATACCCTCCAAAATGTAAAAAAAAAAAAAATTTGACAGGGGCGTTTCTTTTTTTTTTGGGGGAGGAGTTCATAGGGTCAGTGGGGCACGTTGTGAGCACCTTCCCATCGGAAATTTTTTAAATGTAATTAGATCTCTTAGGCGATATTTCTTCCAAATGCTTGCAGGAGGTCAACTGGTTTTTAGAAATATTTCAGATTTTGTAATTTGTATTTCAGAAATAGTTAAATGTTCTTCATCTTTATTCTGCTTAAATAGCTCTAAAAAGATACATGATACATTCACTGCATCTTTATAGAGATTTTTTCAGCGCTCTAAAGAGATGTCAATTCAGAGCTTCTTAAGAGCGCTTTTTCGGTGTATCCAACTAGCGCTCTAAAGTGTGACATCGCCTTAGAGATGCATGAATTCAGCAGGTTTGGATGCGTCCAATTTTTTTTTGGAATTTTTTTCTTATTATGCTTTATTTAACAAAATGTTTAAAAGATTAAAAAAAATATATTTTTTCTAAAAACCGCGAACTAAAACCGCTTGTAGAGGACTAAAAGTTCCCTCCTAAATTTTTTTATAACTTTTCCCGTTATCAGCTCGAAAATTCGCACCAACTTTTTGCTATTAGTTCATGATGTTCGCAAATATGCATATCATCGACCCACCCTACTTCTCATGTTATACATTCACATTTTTTGCCCCCAGTTAAGATACACTCGACGACCCAAAGTTTGTGGCACAGTGTCATAAAAGAATTTCTATAAAAATATTTAATTAAGATGCTTAATTAAATAAAAACCTTGAATTTCATTCTTAAACTTTTTTGTCTTTATATTGTCCCATTTATTTAACTATTCAAAATCTTTTTTCTTTTGTAGTTCTACTTTCCTCTTAAATATTTCTATTTGAAACAACAGCAAAAAAAAATGGGCTTCACAAAAAGATAAAACAAAAACGAGAAAGGGATTGAATGCAGAACGAAAGAAAAAAAAAAGAAAATTTTAATTACTTTAAGTGATTACGTTCGTTAATTACAAAAAATTGCGGTCATTCAAGCGAAAAATCTTTCAACAACCATTTTTCGTTTTAACCATGACAAATACTATATGAAAGTACAAAATTCAAAAGGCTCTTGCACATAAGACTGACATTTTTTTAAATATTTTTTGACATGGGATTTTTCATTGACTATCGTTTGAATTTAAGGTAAATCGAATAATGTTAATATTTTTCAAAAGAGATTTCAAAGACTTTTTAATTAATTAAAAATAAATGCGTCGCAAAATTTTAATATATTAAAATATCTGTTAGTTATTAATTCATGACACTGGTTAACATCGTTTAATTAATTTCAAATTTGCACTACTACTTATTGTGGAATTTGAAAGACAAAAATTTTTCTTCATAGAAAAAAATGTCAGTCTAAAGCACATACTAACACAAACACAACGAGATACATTCACGCATATTTTGGAATGCAGACGAAAAGAAAAACCCTTATATTTGCATACTTTCACATACCCAAAGGAATTAAAAAGAAACGGTATAGAAAGTCAAAGAACACCCCTAGTAAAAATGGTTTTTTATGTATTCATGTATAAATTGATACAAATATATCTAAATTTAAATAAATTTATCTAATTATATAAAATTATATAAACAATTTCTCAGATAAGACCAAAATTCGTATCAAATTTTATAAAATTTTATCGGGAGTTATATCAAATTTTATATAATTTGATACGAAATTTGGTCTTATCTGATTGATTTTTTATATAATTAAATATAATAAGATCTCAATATGTATAAAAAGATATATTTGTATAAATTTATACATGGCTATATACGAAATGATTTTTACTAGGGACTTTAATACTGAATCTTTGGAGGTAAAACTTTTACTTAAATTTCCTTTAAACATTTGAGGGCAGATATTACATATTTTCAGTATTCCTTTAGTAGTTTGGACAATAAATCACAGAAAATTGTGTTTTTAATATTTACAAACAGAAAAAATCAAAAAATTTATATGAGCTATAACTAAATTATAACATATTTTAAAATAATTTTGACTTACACGTTTTTTTTAAGTGTTGGATTTTCCGGGTTTTAATGTCCCAAACATTACACCGTCCGAAATTTTTTTTTTATCAATTCGGGTTTTCGATAAGATTGCAATAATAAATTCACTATAGAAACAAATCACTCTAATTAGAAAGCGGGGATAAAAAAAACATTTTCGTGTCTCAGATTTTAATACCCTCCAACTACAGTATGGGGGTATACTCACTTTCTCATTCCGTGTGTAACGCATCGAAATATCGGTCTAGGACCCCATAAAGTATATGGGGCATTCCAAGCCAAATCACTCACTTTTAGACCCGACCCCTTTCGATTTATTTTATTTTTGGATATGTTTTAGTACTTATTAAATGCAACACCAATTTTTAGCCTTCTATTCCAAGATAGTGTTGAGTAATCAATTATTCAAAATGGCGATTTTCTCAAAAAAATTAAAAAATTGAAATTTTTAATTAATTTTGACCATTTAAAAATATAGATATTTTAAAAAAACTTGGACAACGTTTTGTTGGTATTTAAATTTAGTTTTAGAAAAAAAAATATGAAAAAATTATTCGAAGTAAATATCACCTATTTTTTGAAGTTTAAAAATTAAAATCGACTTTTTGAAAAAGTCCGAAACCTTCGATTTTTTTGTAAAAAACTATAAAAATTCTACTCTAAATTATGCAACTTTTTAGCAATAATTCGAGATGTGATCACAATTCTTTCTATTTTTTTTTAATTTTTAAAATTGGACCTTTTATTTTTTGGCTCTGATTAATTTTATATGGTGCTCCAAAAAAAAAAAAATTGCTAGATACTGACCCTAACATACCCAAGATATATTCATTTGGAGGTAAAAATACGGCTCACAAAAATTTAGGACAATCGGACGTGGGTAAGGCGTTTAGCATGGTCCTTGAAGTTTAAAAAACGGATTACAAGGAAAAATATGATTCTTTTTCTGTTTTAGCAATTTTTTTTTTATATTTTAAGTTAAATTTTAATTCAAGTGATTACAGAATTATGATGTGGAGTAAAATTCCTTTCTAATAGGGTACTGAAAATTAAAATCGGTTGAAAATCAGCCAAGTTATTACAACTTCCCAAGGCATCTAGGGTGTGTCATACCACTTGAATAAAGAATACGAGTCCCTTTTTTTAAATTTATTGAAATTGTCTACTGTAGTAACATTTTTTCATTATTCATGTTTCAGTGTAATATTTTTTTGGTTTTTCCAAGTTTAAAAAAAAAAAAAAAAAAACATTTTTAAAATAGGGATTTCAAAAGGGTGTTGAAAATGCAGGCATTTTTAGCATTAATTTAAAACATGTTAGCAAAACACAATATGAAAAATACTTGTTATCTAATTACATTTGAACTTGAAGAATCAACAAATATTATTACAGTAGAAAATTTCAATGAATTTCAAAAATCGGATTGTATTGATTAATCAAGTGGTCTGCCACACGTTAGATGCCTGGGGAAGTTGTAATAACTTAGCTGATTTTCAACCGAATTTAGTTTTTGGTGCCTTATTTGAGAGGCATTTTACTCCGTATTATAATTCTGTAACCACTCGAATTTTAACTTAATTTAAAATACAAAAAAAAAAAATTAGAAAACAGAAAAAAATACATATTTTTCCAATTTAATTTTTTTGGAGCACCATAAAAAATAAATCAGGGTCAAAAAATTAAAGATGCAATTATTCAAAATTTAAAAAAAATAGAACAAATTGCGATCACATCTCGAATTATGACTCAAAAGTTGCGAAATTTAGAGTAGAACTTTTAGACTTTTTTTTAAAAAAATCGAAGGTTTCGGACTTTTTCAAAAAGTCGATTTTAATTTTTAAACGTTAAAAAATAAGTGATAATTACTTCGTATAATTTTTTTAATATTTTTTTATAAAACAACATTTAAATACCAACAAAACATTGCCCAACTTTTTTTAAGATATCTGTATTTTTAACTGGTCAAAAATAATTGAAACTTTCAATTTTTTCATTTTTTTTTAAAAAATCGCCATTTTAAAAAATTGGTTACTCAACACCATCTTGGAATATAAGGCTGAAAATTGGTGTCCAAGTTGCATTTAATAAGTACTAAAACATTTTCAAAAATAAAATAAATCGAAAGGGGTCGGGTCTAAAAGTGAGTGATTTGGCCTGGAATGCCCCATATATATTATTGATCAGTGATCGATTCTAAGACATTCTAGCGATGTCCGTTTGTCCGTCCGTCCGTCTGACCTTCTGTCTGTCCGTCCGTCGGTCTGTGGAAGACACGATACAGTCCAAAATAAAAGTGCTTCCTTGACGAATAAAAGTTCCTCCTTGACGAAGTAAACCAACCCATGAAAAAAGGTTACTTTTCATAGGCTTTTTTGTATTTTTGTTAAACAAATGAAACATTTTTATGCTTGAAAAAGTTCAAAGTCTTGAACTTGGACCCAGGGGATTTGAAAATGACTTTTTTTGGTCCGCCCCCTTTTGTGGGCGTGGATATTAGCAAATAATTTATATAATGATGAAATTGTATATCGTTTGTAAAAAAGCATAGTAATTAAATTTGAAAACATTTTTGACCAGATAGAAGGTGTCCCCAAGGACCCCCGACAGGCCCCCCCAAAAAAGCGCCCCTGCAATTTATTTTTTTTAACGTTGGAGGGTATACAAAATTCGGCACAGCCGAATTAAACACTCTTACTTGTTTTAAATCAATTCGCGTTTTTTGCAAAAAATTAAAAAAAATATATGTTGTGTTTCTCAAAAATATTGATGAAAAAAAAAAAATTGAAAAAATGATTTTGATGAAAAAAGAAAATATTGATGAAAAAACTATTGATAAAAAAAAATATTGGTGAAAAAAATATTGATGAAAAAAAAAATTATTAAAAATAATAAAGTTATGTTTTATTCGCCAGCTGGAGATACGAACCCGATATCAAGCTTTCTAATATGGCACTTAATTTTTATTTTATTTGGATACGATTCGCTTTTAACTCTTTGCTCTGGTATCTTTAGGTCGCTAAATTCGAAACTGTTTTCATACTCCGTTGATATGAAATGACCCATAAATATAGTACTTGTGCTTACTATCAAAAATATTTTAACACAACCTCGAAAACTGTGCCGATATAGGCAGTCTCATTTTCTCGATTAAACGACTTTTACCGATTACTTGAATATCATCGTATCTAGAAAGTTTATGTTGCATTATAAATTGTTTAACTGACAAATAAAAACGATGAAATAAAATATTGTAACATAAAATATGAATTGTGAGTTTTGTGTTAAGACGTGCATAAAATATGGTCTTTACATAGTATGACTATAAGAAACGCTAATAATATATACAGATACAGTTAAGATCATATAAATACTCAGAAAAATGTTAACTGTAAATTATGAATATGAAGAAAGTGTAGACAATTTTTATTGTTCAGAAAATTGTAAAGTTTTTCCGATCAGTTAACACAGGGCCAAGTCTTTTGGGTATTCCCAACAACAGAATAAACTAGAGCACCCATTACCAGGGTAGAAAAGTTTTAACCAGTCTTTCCGGTTGACACGTGCACACCATTCTTTGTGTTCAGCGGTTTACCCTGGTGACCGGTAAAGAATCACTCAAAAATCCAAAGTAAAATTTTAATATTCATAAAACTTTAATAACACAGGGCAACACTTTTTTTTCCCCCCGGGTTCTGATAACTAATTTTGGGTAATAGGGGTACGCTGATTTCAAATCTGGCTACCGTTTTTTTGGGTCAGCTCTAGTTTTCGAGATATAGCCTAAGGAAACTTTGAAAATAGGCTATTTTTGGCATGTTTGTGAGCAGAGACCAAATATAACAGTTATATGTGTCTTTTTGTTTTAAAAAATAATGAAACGAATGTTGTCCAAACTTAGTATTTTATATACACTGAAAAAAAAGACATAACTAAAATTAAGGAAAAAATGTCTTTGAAAATTTATCATGAATTTAGTAAAATTTAACTAAAAAATGAGAAATTTTCTTAACTATGAGGAAAAAATTTTAGTTCATTTACTTATAATTAGTTCATAGTTTTCTTTAAATGGATTTTTTTAATATTAGAAAAAAAAATCTTACTGCCAAAGAAATTTTCCACAAATCTAAGAATCGTATCTTTATTTTTAAGACATATTTCTTAAAAAACAATTTAGTTCAAGTTTAGTTAAAATTTACTAAAAAAAACATCATCGTATTTCTCTTCTTTGAATTGAGGAAGTGTACTTCTTAGAATTTAGTTAATGACTTCTGAGAATTTAGTAAATAACTTCTTAGAATTTAGTTAAAAATTCAAAATGGCGATATCTCGAAAACTAAGCGAGATAGAGCGAAACGGATGAAATTTTCAAAAGAAAGACTATAAAGAAAAATATGGAATAGCCTAGCTCTGCATATCTGTCGGGGTCTCAAGAACCTAATTTTAGATCTAAAATTTGAAATTCCCGAGATTTTATATATGCACATATCTCGGTAAAAGCTGCCAACACGAGAAAAGGTCCAACGGCATTTGTAGCTCTTGACTCGTAGAACACTTCCGCAAAATACCCGAAAGCCCTCCGATTATTAGTTTTTGAGTTTTCCGGTTTATAAGATTCTCAAGACCCTATCAGGCCCCTTAAAACTGTATCTTAAAAACTAAGCAAGTTAGAGCGAAACGGACAAGTTTTTGTTCAAAATCTATGGGGACCCTTAAAGGACCCAACGGGGTCTCGAGTTAAATGGGGTCCGAACCCATGGGTCCAGGGTCTAGACCCAATCTATTTCTAAAATGTGAAGTCTAATTTTTCCCATTTTCTAGTTAAAATTGGCTTAAAATTAAATAACTTTGTTTTCCTTATTTTTGGGAAAATTATGAACTAAAACCAAGAAAAAAATCTTTGGGGCCAAATCATTCCCTCTTTTTCTCAAAATTGAGTTAATTTTCCCAGATTTTAGTTCACTTTTTTTTGAGTGTATGAAAAGACGTCCCGTGTTAAAATTTGCAATAACATTTATTTTTTTGATTTTTCCAATAACAGTAAAAAATAACAGTTATTAAAAACTATTTGTTTAAACAATCTAAAATAACTTTTATTTTATATTTATTTGAGTAAATAACTGTTATAACAGTTATTTTTAAAAAAAATAATCAAAGTTTATATCTTTAAATCAATGATTGAAGTATTAGATATCAATAGGATTCTTCTTCATGTGTTTATTGTTGTTTTATTTTAATAACTCAAGTTTTTTAAGGCTCAAAGAGTTTTTAATAACAGTTATAAAAAATAAAAGTTTTTTATTTCTTTTATTTTTAACAGATATTTATATAAATCATTTCAAACTGTTATTTTTAATTTTTATTTGAAAAAATGATTTTTGAATATTTATGCCCTTTTTAATAACTCGAAAACTAAAGCTGCCAGAAAAAACCTAATACCAGTTTTGGAATCCTGGCATCCAATATAGTTAAGTTCGTGTTTAAAACTGATACACTAAATTTTTTTTTGGAAATTATAGCCAAGCAAAGTTGGTCAAAAACGCAGTTTTTCGACTCTTTAACAGCGATTTGCTCGCGAACGCGAGCTGATGGAAACAATTGGATAACAGATTCGGAATCAGCACACTAAAATCCATATAAATCAGGTGTCAAAGGTCAGGCAAATTGAAAAAGTTAAAATTTTGTGAACCTGTGTAATCTTTTTAATTATTTTTATACCCTCCAACTACAGTATGGGAGTATACAAACTTTGTCATTCCGTGTGTAACGAAGCAGTCCAAAATAAAATATCTAGACTCTTCAAACTTGGCACGAATATAAGTATCTTATGGTTCTAGTTAGGGTAAGGTCAGAAAGGGGAAAATTGTAAAAGGGGGGAAATAATCCTACTTAAACAACCAACCCATTCTCTGAAAACGCCAGATTTAAGATTTTTTTTTATATTTCTTTTAAACAAATAAAATATTCTATTGTAAGCAGAAGTTCAAAGTTATGCGCTTGGACCCAGGGTATAAGAAAATGTTGTTTTTCGGGACGATTAAATAATGATAAGGAGTCCAAAAATGTAGAATTTCAAAGTCCTGCGCTTGGACCTAGGGGATTTAAAAATGTTGTTTTTTCGGTCCGCCCCTTTTGAGAGCCTGGATAAAAAAAAAATTTTTAAATAATGATAAAATTATAATTTAAACATACTTACATATATCGCCAGTGACAAGGAGTCTCCCAACTCACCTCCCAGCTCCCCTTTCCCCAAAAAATTTAAAATTAAAAATTCGCATTCCGAAAATTTTTAAATGACAATCGCGTCCACACGATTGATTTAATTGAAATTTAATCCTAAAACTGAAGAAGAGGGATATGTCTTAAAAATAAAGATTTTTTTTTTTTTGTATATTTAGGAAAAAAATGTTGGCGGTAAGAATTTCTTCCATTTAAGGAAATTATGGACTTTTTAACAGTAAATAAACTAAACATTTTTCCTAACAGTTAAGAAACTTTCTCCACTTTTAGTAGAATTTAACTAAATTGTTAGAAAATGTATTAACTATTTTAAAGAAAATTTTTTCAAAGTTTAATTAAAGTATTTTTTTGAGTGTGTCGTTTCTTTAAAAAAAATCTCCGTTTTGTGCTATTTTGCCAAGTTTTTGAAATATTTTCATTTTCAGTTTTGATTAAAAAAAAAAGTTTCGTAAAACTTACACTTTCTTAACATGAAATTTTAGTTACAACTGCTGATTTGAGCTTTAAAATTATGAAAAGAGAAAATTAGAAAAAAATTTTAAAAAACGGCCTACTCCGGGTAACCAGTAAGCTCTAGAATTAACTTTAAAACAATTGAATGTTCCTTTTTTATACACCACTGTATAAACATAAATAAATTTGACATTATACACTATACACTTTACACACATACAACTTCTACATACGTTGTATATGTAATTGTAAAATGAATGTGTAAAATGTATGTGATGATTTATATACAACGTGATAGGAATTTTAATTATGATGAAAAAGAAAAAAAAATATTTTTTTTTTTCTTTATTGAAAGAATGAGTTAAGAAATATTTTTTAAACGTGATTTAATTAAAAATTTAATATTGAAATTAGTAAACAAAAAAAATTACTAGCATATAATATTATCAATTAATTAATTATATTTAAAATATATGTATTTATAAATATTTTGTATGCTCCCTTTGTTCATAATTTGATGATTAATGACTTTTATTGTCAAATTCTATAATACAATTGTACGAGTATTATTCTATGTCTATAAATTAAATATTTTTGTTTACAATGCGTTATTTATAGACTTTATGGCTGCAAAAAAAAAAAAAAAACTGAAAACTATAATGCATAAATATAACAGTAATTAATCTGTATTAATAGATTTTTTTGTATATTATATTTAATTGAAATTAATAAAATATTTTAAATGAAATAGACAAACAATTGAATTTAAATTTATTGATTTAAAAAAAAAATACGTTGGATGTTAGTTAATAGTGCTTTTGTATCTTTCATTGTGTTTGTGGTTTATATAACAATTGTATCAATTAGGAACACAATAATAAAACAGCGCTACAAAATCGAACTTTCCGAATTGGAATGGGATGAAACCATAAGCAAATAAAATTTGACATTTTACATAACAAACCCCTCAAGGGTTTTTCTTAGTTCAGCGCTAGATTTTTTTTACACGCATTTAAAGTTTGTGATCTTAAAGCATTTAAAGTTTTTGTGTTCTAAACATGTGTCACTTTTGGGGCCCCTGGGGGTGCAGTTATTGGGCAAGTGGGGCTCAGCGTCAAAACTTAAGCTATAACCGATACGAATTTCGCTGCAATCGGTCCAGCAGATATTTACTGAAGAGCCAAATTATTATAAATAAACCACTGTGCACCGTTGCGTATGATTGTTATTTAAAAGCAATTACAAAATTAAGCATACGCCACTTTTACAGTTTTCATACAATTGTTATTATAGTTATAATAAAAGTTCAAAAACTTCAAATGTGTTTTAAAAAAACCTAGCGCTGAACTAAAAAAAATCCTTGGCAGTTTTGTTATGGAATTTGTTATTTGCTATTGATTTCATCCCTTTCCGATTTTGGTTGTTGCACTGTGTAATTTAAATTGGACAATTTATTTATTTTTCAACTTTAACTCGTCCTCCACTCTATTTCGTTCAAATAGAATGAATACATATTTAAAGTCAGAATTAAATGTAGTAAAATGAAAAATTGCGTTGTATAGAAAATTGTACCATTTACAAATGTAATTCGAAAAATATCAATTATACACGAAAGTTCTAATTGTAATTCCAAAATTCCATTTGTAGTTCGAAGATAGAAAGACTAATTATAATTTAGAATTGATCATTGTAATTCGAAAAAGAACAATTGTCATTTGATAGAGATCAATTGAAATTCGAAAAAGATCATTTGTATTTCATAAAATATCAATTGTAGTTTGAAAAAGAACAATTGTAATTCAAAATAGATCAATTTTAATTCGAATAAAATCAATTGTAATTCGAAATTGATCAATTGTAATTTGAAAACTATCAATTGTAATTTAAAAAATGTAATGTAATTCGAAAAGATCAATTGTTTTTCGAAAAGATCAATTGTAATTTAAAGTTTTCTATTGTAATTCGAAAAATATCAACTGAATTTTCATTGATCTTTTTCGAATTACAATTGAAATCTTCGTATTATACTTGTAATTCGAAGAATATTAACTGAATTTCTATTGAACTTTTTCGAATCACAATTGAAATCTTTGTATTATAATTGATCTTTTTCGAATTATAATTGATTTTTCGTATTGCAGTTTATCTTTTTCGAATTACAAATGATCTTTTTCGAATTTCAGTTTATCTTTTTAGAATTTCAATTGATCTTTTTCGAATAACAAGTCGTCTATTTTGAATTACAATTAATCTTTTTCGAATTAGAATTGATTTTGCTTTCGAATTACAATTGTAATCTTCAAATTAAAATTGATCTTCTTAGAATTAGAATTGATCTATTTCCAATTACAGTTGATCTTTTTCGAATATCAATTGATTTCTTTCGGAAAACAATTGATCTATCTCGAATTACAATTGTTCTTTTTTTGAATTTGAATTGATTTTTTCCGAATTACAATTGGAATCTTCGAAATAAAATTGACCTTTGTGGAACTACAATTGATTGAATTCGAATTATAGTTATTTCTTTCGAATTACAATTGATCTTTTTATACCCTCCACTCTGGTGATAGAGGGTATATATAAGTTTGTCATTCCGTATGTAACACATTGAAATATTGGTTTAGGACCCCATAAAGTATATATATTCATGATCCTTGATCGATTTTAAGTCGATCTAACGATGTCCGTCTGTCTGTCTGTCTGTCTGTCTGTCTGTCCGTCCGTCTGTCTGTCTGTCTGTTGAAATCACGTTTTTGGCAATAATCCGGAACCGATTTTAACGCTTGGGGTACCAAAAGTTGCGGAATTTATCCAGGCAAAAACTAGTGTATTTTTTTTTTGAAATCGGTTAAGTACTTTAAAAGTTATGAGTGAATTACTGAAAAAACTCTTAGTGATTTTCATCATAACCCTAAATTAATTCATATTTTGTGTAGATACATACATACATAACAAAGAATACGGAAATGAAAAAAAAACGGAGAAAAAGAAAAAAATGTTTACAAAAAAACTTTAAAATATGTAAAACAAAATCTAAATTTAATTAAAAAAAAGTTCGTTAAGTAATAATAAAAAAAATAATTGTTATTTTTATGTACAAAGCATGTGTGTGTGTCCGTTTTTTTGCTTCGTCATATTAACGGGGTTGCCAGACTTTTTTTGGCTTTGTCGCAAACTCGGATGTAAAATATCGCCAAAATTCAATTTTGTTCAGATTTCTTAAAAAAAAAATATTTTTATTTAAAAAAAATAAATTTTGTTAAATAATAAAAGACAGAAATAAACTTTATGGCAAAAATCGCCCAAATCCGGAAAATCTATATATATAAAAGAGTAATGTGACTGACTGACATACTCATTTATCATCGCCCAGCCCAAACCGCTAAAGTTAGAAACTTGAAATTTGGAATGTAGGTTGAAGTCCCGGAATAAAGATCCACTAAGTCTGGATTTTTGCCAATGTTGATTCTAAGGGGGTAAAATGGGTAAAAAACTGTACTTTTGGTACTTTTTATATCTCCCGATATAATGGTCATAGAAACTTGAAATTTGGACTGTATGTTACCCTCCCGCAATATAGATCCACTATGGCTGGAGTTTTGCCAATGGTACACAGTTTAGTTGTGCCAGCCGAATTTAGAGCCAACTGCATAGTTTAATAACAACAACCGAAATTTTCGGTTGCCATAACCAAAATTTGTTTTGAAAATTTAACTTCTGTTGGTCCAAATAAATTTCGGTAATCGCAACCGAAAATTTTAGTTGTTGTAATTAAACCATGCAGTTGGCTCTTAATTCGGCTGGCACAATTAAACTGTTTTTTCTGTGTAAGGGGGTAAAAAGGGTAAAAAACTGTACTTTTGGTACTTTTTAAATCTATTGATATAATGATCATAGAGACTTGAAATTTGGACTGTATGTTCACCTCCCGGAATATAGATCCATTAAGGCTGGATTTTTGCCAGTGTTGATTCTAAGGGGGTCAAAAGGGTAAAAAAAATACTTTTGGTGCTTTTAATATCTCCTGAAATAATGGTCATAGAAACATGAAATTTGGACAGTATGTTCACATCCTAGAATATATGTAGATCCAGTGCGGCTGGATTATTGCCAATGTTGATTCTAAGAGGGTAAAAAGGGAAAAAATCTGTACTTTTGGTACCTTTTATATTTCCTTAAAAAATTGTCACATAGACTTGAAATTGGGCCTGTATGTTCACCTCCCGGAATATAGATCCCCTAAGGCTGGGTTTTTGCCAATGATGTTTCTAATAGGGTAAAAAGGGTAAACATATGTACTTTTGTTACATTTTATATTTCCTTAAATAATGGTACTAGAAAATTGAAATTTGCAATGTCGGTTTACCTTCCGGAAAAAAGATTCACTAAGGCTCGGGTTTTGTCAATGTTGATTCTACGGGGGTAAAATGGGTAAAATAGTACTTTTGGAACTTTTTTTTATTTACTGAAATAATGGTTATTCAAACCTGAAATTTAGAATGTAGGATCCTTTAGTGAAATAAAACATTTTGGAACAAGTACTTTCTGAAAATTCAGTACCGTTTTCAAAAAGTACCTTTTATAAAAGGTTCCTTTATAAAAAGTACTTTTTATAAAAAGAACCTTTTATGAAAAATACCTTTTATAAAAAGTACCTTTTATAAAAAGTGCCTTTGATACAAAGTACCTTTTATAAAAAGTACCTTTTATAAAAAGTGCCTTTAATAAAATGTATCTTTTATAGAAAGTACCTTTTATTAAAAGTACCTTTTATAAAAAGTACCTTTTATAAAAAGTACCTTTTAAAAAAAGTACCTTTTAAAAAAAGGACCTTTTATAAAAAGTACCTTTTATAAAAAGTACCTTTTATAAAAAGTACCTTTTATAAAAAGTACCTTTAATAAAAAGTTCCTTTTATAAAAAGTACCTTTTATAAAAAGTACCTTTTATAAAAAGTAGCTTTTAAAAAAGTAACTTTTAAAAAAAGTAGCTTTTAAAAAAAGTACCTTTTATAAAAAGAACCTTTTATAAAAAGTACATTTTATTAAAAGTACCTTTTATAAAAAGTACCTTTTATAAAAAGTACCTTTTATAAAAAGTACCTTTTATAAAATTACTTTTTATAAAAAGTACCATTTATAAAAGTACCTTTTATAATAAGTACCTTTTATAAAAAGTACCTTTTTTTATAAAAAGTACCTTTTTTTATAAAAAGTAATTTTTTTTATAAAAAGTACCTTTTTTTATAAAAAGTACCTTTTATAAAAAGTACTTTTTATAAAAAGTACCTCTCATAAAAAGTACCTCTCATAAAAAGTACCTTATATAAAAAGTACCTTTCATTAAAAGTACCTTTTATTAAAAGTACCGAAAGTACACTTTTTGGTACTTTATTTCTTGAGGTATAAATAAATCAAACTTTTTTGTTTTTAAATCATTACATTGGTGGAGGGTATTTAAAGATTCGGCACAGCCGAATATAGCTTTCTTACTTGTTCGAATTAAATTTAATCATTTTTGAATTAAAATTGGAATTTTCGAATTACAAATAGAAACAAGAACAAGTAGAATTTTCGAATTACAAATGGAATCTTCGAATTACAAATATAATCTTTTAATTAGAGTTTGCAAAACGATTAAAATCGTAATCGTAATCGCGATTAATCGCACCAATTAATCGTAATCGACAAAAAATCATGCGATTACGATTAATCATTTTCTTTGAAATACACTGATTTTATAATGATTTTAAAATATATTATTTTGGCCTACGATCCATTTAACTTATTTTAAATTTCTCTTTCCTTTTTTCTTGTAAAAGTAATTTAAATTTAAAGTAAAATTTAAATTTTCATCTTAGTAACCCCACAATTTTGTTTTAAAAAAATTAAATCCAAAAGGATTTGTCTGCATTTGGTCAAAAATTTCGGGTATGAAGTTTTATCAAAAAACGTAATTTTTTCTCTGGTTGTAGACTGAAGACGCTCTTTCTAAATTCCCTTTTACATTTTAACATAATCAGCTCTTCATTGAAAATTGGCAGATATTCTGACACGAAATTCAAGAGATTATAATTTTCGGGACGTTTTTTACCAAAGGATCCTTCATTACAAATTTCAAGATTCCAGGATCGTTATTTCATAAAATTGAAAAGGACAAAACTAACACTTTTTTAAACCAATTTTACGACCCTTTGAAATTAAATTTAAAACAAGTACTTTTTTCAGACTTTTTTACCAAAGGATCCTGTATTCCAAATTTTACCCCTTTTTGTCCCATTAGAATTTATCAAAAATCCGGTCACATTTTTTAAATTTTTATTTTTGATGTTTGTCAATCCACATAAAAAATTCAGGAGGGCATTTTTCGTATTTTTCGAGAAAATCGCATTTGAATATTGGATTTCAGAAAAATTCTAAAATTCTCTTGTACTTTATTGTGTCAACACAGCGTATGAGTAATGACTATTTGCGAAACCAATGAATTTTCGTTACTCATACGCGGTGTTGACACAATAAAATACAAGAGAATTACAGAGTTTTTATGAAATCTAATATTCAAATGCTATTTTCTCAAAAATAAGAAAAATGCCGTTCTGTTTTTTTTTTTTTGAATAGACAAACATCTAAACTTAAAAAAAAATGTGGCCGGATTTTGACTTTTTTAAAAAATTAAAACTTTCAGAACGGTTTCTGAAAATTTTCCAAAATAAAAAATGTTAGTAAATAGCTCATAAAAAAATATACATGAATGTTAATTTTTGCGATCGACACAATTTTTCCAATATTTAACCACTCCTCATTAGCCCAGTTCTTAACAAATTGAAAAACCAAAAACGCAATTTTCTTAGTTTCATATAGGGATGTACATATTTGTAAAAGGGTTTTTTTAAATAAACTATTGCAATTATATTTATTTAAAAAACTCGATTAATCGATAATCGCGATTAACGGTTATTTTTTTAATCGTTATCGCGATTATGAAATATCTCGATTATTTGCAAACTCTACTTTTAAATACAAATAAAATTTTCGAATTACAACTGATCTTTTTCGAATTATATGTTTAATTGGTTTATTTTGAATTACAATTGATCTTTTTCAAATTACAATTCGAATTTTCGAATTGAAAATTCAAGTTTCGAATCACAAATGGAGTCTTTGAATTACATGTAGAATCTTCGAATTACAAATGGAGTTTTCGAACTCCAAATAAAATTTTGGTGTAGTCATCGATGTTAAAATTTGTATATAGTTTTAATATCAATAACATGAAGTTATGTATAGAAAATTAAAAAAATTTGCGATCCACGAAATTTTGTATTTATTTTTTATGTAAAATCTTACGCTGTATCCGAAAATTCACTACAAAATTTATAAGTTAGAACACTTTTTGCGATATTTCCAACTTTTCAAATTTTCATCTTTTTAAAAAAGTGGTTTTATAAAAATTTAAATATCTCCGGGACAAATTATTCGATTTCATTGTTTTTGAAACTTTGGAGTCGATTTTCGGATTCAGCGTAAGATTTTACATGGAAAATAATTGCAAAATGTCGTGGGTCAAAATCTATGTAAACTAGTATAATAGTGCATTTACATTGGTCCTCTAAGTTATCTTAAAGTAGATTGTGGCTCCAATCCAGTTTCAATCTATTAGATTGCCCACACAATTTTTTTTTTAATCTACTAGTTTAGACTCTAATCGGCAAACGCAATCTGGTAATGTATGATACAACTCTGTATATCTACTATTTGCATTTTCCAACACTGAAAAACATATACACAAAGCCTGCCGTTTTGATGACGCCGCCAAGTATGTTTATGCCGCCTTCATTGTTATTTGTAAACGCCGTCACTGTCCTTGTTAATTATACGACGACAAATTACCGTCGCTGTCTTTTGACGCAGTCACACACATTTATTACTAACTTGTTGTTATAAATGCCAACCTTAATGTTCTCAAATGTAAAAAATGCCATGTAAACGGTACAGATTGCAAAGTAGATTAAAATCGCAATTTACTAGATTAGAAATCCAATGTAAACGCACTATAAACTATGAAAATTTTAAAGTTATCGGTGTATTGATAATAAAAAAATGTTTTTGTAGATAATTCTCTAGTTACCGATGTATCGATAACAAAACACCAACTATAGAAAGTTTCATAGTTACCGAGGTGTCGATAACTATGAAAACATAATAGTTATCGATGTATCGATAACAAAAAAACCAATAGTTTTCGGTTAAAAATATTATATTACAAATGTATCGGCCAAAAGTATTCCATACAAAATAGTTATCGATAACAAAATTAAGTTGTCTTTAAAAAATTCTATAGTCATTGGTGTATCGATAGCAAACTAATTTCCTTAAAAATACGTCGATTGCATTAACATTTACTTGATACACATTTACATTATTTCTTAAAGGATAATTTTGAATTCACTTATATTGAAATATCAACCGCTGGGAAAGTCAAAGCCGCTATACTAATTTTAATTGTTTTCCCTTTTTTCAGTTCTCTTTACTTAAGTTAAATTTTTTAACACAAAAAAATTCGAATGTGGAAAGTGCATAACATTTAATGTTCATTTTTATTTCTCCTTTTCCCATCTCTTTTTGTTAAGTTGTTATCACCCTTGTAATCATTTTATTGTTACCAATGTAAATGTTGATACAACAATAACATCTATTTTGTGGTATAACAAGAAATTGGCTAATTACTGTGTAAAGTTGGAAAATTATAGCTTGACCGAAAAATTTAATTGAATTTGCTTGACTGAACTCAGTTTTCAACAAAAGAAAAAGGACAATGACAATGTGAGAGAATCCTTTTTTGTGGAATTTTTAAAGATGTAAAATGTGTATAATGTGTTTAAGTTCTGTCAAACCCTTCTAATTTCTATAGTTTTTAAGGGCTAAAATTACTTTTTTTTTTCTTTTTCTAATTGTGGTTGATGAAAAACATCAATGTTAAGCATCATTGGTCCTATTTTTCTTTTTTTGGTTTTTGTCTATCTAGATATCGACGAAATACATTGAAACATGTTTACATACGTCATCAACAATAACTATCCTTTGAAACACTCGACATACTAATGTCATTTTGTGTACCATTTCCTGTTTCCGTTTTATGTTAGAGATACATCTCAGCATGTTTTACTATTCTCTCCATGCTTATTATCATCATCATCATTTCATTCATTCATTTGCTCATCTACGATGTCTCGCAAGTGTCTCATTTCGAATGTTAACATTTTCACAAAAAATAGAAAAAAAAGACGAAGCTACTTTATCTTTTATCATTGCCTTTGGTAAATGTTGGTTTTCTATATTTTTTTTTAACTACTTCTTTGTCTCCCTCTATTTACTATGGGGTGGAATTATAGAAAATAATAAGTCTCTTACTTAAAACTTACTTAATATTACTAATTTAATTTTTTTTTAATTTTTTTTTAAATATGTGATTTTAATAACATGTTTTTTCTAATTTTCGTTTTAGGTAAGTTTCGAACAAAAATTAGCTGCTTCAAGGGCTGTCAAATTAATAAAATCATATAAACATTTTAATAAATCTCAATTGATTCAGCAAGTTGTAAGTAAAATGAGAAAATAATTAAAAAGAAGTTAGAGTGTTAAATTCGGCAGTGCCGAATCTGTTATACCGGGTATAATATACCCTCCAACATGCAAAAAAATAAAAATAAAAAAATGCAGTGGCGTTTCCTTTATTTTTTTTTTTTGGGGGAGGGGGTTGGCTCGGTAGTTGTTATAGTTGTATATGAATGAATTTAAAAATTCATTCATATGCTTTTTGCACTAAATACAAGTTTATCATTATTAAAAAAAAAAAAATTATTCCACACCCATAAAAGAGGGGCGGACGGAAAAAAAACGTCATTTTCTAATTCTCTGGATCCAAGTGCAGGACTTAGAACTTCTTGTAGCATAAAAATGTTGCATTTGTTAAACAAAAACACAAAAAATCATGTAAAAAAATTTTTCCGAGGTTGGTTTAGTTCTGCAATGGGGAACTTTTTTTGCCCTAGTACGATTTTGCTCATTTACTAACTTAACCTGACTGAACATAAGACATATTTGTGCCAAATATCGGGAGTCTAGCTGTTTTATTTAAGACTGCATCGTGTTAACTACAGACTGACGGACAGACGGACATCGCTATAATCTTTTAGAATCGATCACTGATCATAAATATATATACTTTATGGAGTCCTAGACCGATATTTTGATGCGTTACACACGGAATGACAAAGTTAGTATACCCCCATACTGTAGTTGGAGTATTTAAAAATTTAATTGATAAATAAACACTGGTTGTCAACTAATTAGAAACGTTTTCATAGTATATGTAATTTTTGAAAGACAAAGTTAACAATATTCAACGTTATTATTACACTGTAAGACAAATTTCAACTTTTTTTTTAACACCAGAACGAGACCTTATACACTTGAAAGTAGAGCCCCTCTGGAGTAAAACTGCATTTACAGTTTTTCATTCGGTGATCATTTGTCCTTTTTAGAGGACTTTAAAGTTTTGAAGGACATTAAAAGTAAAAAAAAAAAAAAAAATATTTCTACTTATCCTACGATACTGAGATAAAAATCAAATGAAAGAGGAAAGCTTCCTCAATTTTTTAAACATGTTCGTTTTGTCATATCAGGTTAAAAGGATATCAATAAGGTCCTTTCAAAACTTTGTCCTTTAATATCCTTGAGAATTTCCAGCCATTTCTTCCGGAAAAAATATATGTTAGGGACATTGATATGCACTAACACATTGTTAAATTTCATCCTTCTCACTTTGTTAGTTTAGTGTAAAAAAAATAAGTTTTTATATATAACTGAAAATATATTTTTTTGTTTACACATAGCCTCCCAAATATTAACCAATTTTCTTGGAAAAAAATCTAACACATGAATAAATGGATATACATGTGAAACTGGACCCTCCATGGAGTAAAAGTACGTTCATAGTTTTTTATTCGGTGATCCGGTCTCCTTTAAATACCATGTACAATGTTAACCAAAGTGAGAGATTTAAAAAAACAAATGAATTTGTTTCTTTGGGTTAATAATTTATGTTTTTTTTTTGTTTGGTTTAGTTTTTAGATTTTAAATTTTTTTTAATAGTTTTATTAACAATCTAATGGATTGTCTTTATAATTTTGTTAACTAATATTAAAATGCATCATTTGAAGTCTATATGTAAATAAATCGTATAAAAAACACGTGTTTACTTATTTGTACTTTTACTTATGCAAGTATATGCTATATGTATGACAATTGCTGTGTTTTTCAATAAGTGGATTTATTTTCGGATTAATCTTATTTAGTTCAAAATAAATAAATTAAAATGCAAAAACAAATTTGGAATATTTTTTTTCCATAATCTACGATAAATAAGCAATTATTATCCTAAAAAATAATAAAAAAATCTGGAAACTTAAAAAAGTTATAAATAAATCAAAATAAATCCAAATAAATTTTAGGATTTAATAAATCCGTTTTGGATTAATTTTGTTTTATTTATAACTTTTCTCATTTTCCAAATTTGTTCATTATTTTTTTCGGATTATAATTGCAAATTTATTGTAGGTTACGGAAAAAAATATTCCAAATTAGTTTTAGTATGTTAAAATATTTTTTTTAAGCAAAACAAGATTAATCAGAAAATAAATCCACTTATTGAAAAACACAGCAAATAAATTTTTTTAACTTGCTTTAAACAACAACCTAAAATTAAGGCAAAGCCGAAAAACTTCCTCTGAAATTCTTGAGTTTGACTTTATATCACCATTTCCGCAACAAACTAATAGAAGTAATTTTAAAAAGTTTTTGAATTTTATATGTCATTTGTAACTTAAAAGTTTATTTAAAAGGAGACCGGATCACCGAATAAAAAACTGTGAACTTACTTTTACTCCATGCAGGGTCCAGTTTCACATGTATATCCATTTATTCATGTGTTACATTTTTTTCCAAGAAAATGGGTTAATATTTGGGAGGCTATGTGTAAATAAAAAATATATTTTCAGTTATATATAAAAACTTATTTTTTTTTTTACACTAAACTAACAAAGCCATCCAAAATCCAAAAAGTCCCTAACAACTACCTAAATCATTGCTCAAAACCTACCGCAGGTAAAACTAATTTGGGTCCCAGATCTTCCAAGTCCACAACAACCTCACGAGAGCCTAAAGACAATACGGCACATGGACGAACCCCAACATCAAAAAAACTATGTCACTCTGTCCGCCAACGTACCACTTCGAACCCGAACGGAAATACTTACTGCGACCCGCTCCCCCATCCGACAAAAGGTGCCCGAGATTCCCGCAAAAATATTAAAATGAGCAATAAACGTGATCAAATAAACACCAATAATAATGATAATCATAACTAATAATAATAATAATAATAATAATAATAATAATAATAATAATAATAATAATAATAATAATAATAATAATAATAATAATAATAATAATAATAATAATAATAATAATAATAATAATAATAATAATAATAATAATAATAATAATAATAATAATAATAATAATAATAATAATAATGATTATAATAATAATAATAAAATACAATACAATACCTAAATCCACGCATATAACCCATAAAAAATAAAATAAATAAAATACCCACAAAAATCAAAATATACACTCCCCCGCTCGAAAATTGCCGTGAAGGCACTTGGGCTTCCTATAGCGCTTTCATCCCCTGCCGAAGGGAATCATCAGTAGGATTTCTAAATCCACTAACTGGTTCCATAGAACCCCTATCATGGAGTTACCTTGTAACTCCACCAGAAGAGTAAAACTAAACCTACACACAACGAACCGACCCCAGAACCCATACACAACCAAATCGCCCGAGACTACACTTTTAAGCAATATACCATTAAACATAATACTACCACACATATGCTCATAATCCTCCACAAACGTAACCCTACCTTACATTTATTAAACCATACAACTTACCCCGATCCACCACCTCGAATACCAAACTCGATTTCACACACTCCACTACCGCACTCGCGCATTTATAAACCGTCGATTTAAATATCACGAAAACCTCCCGACATTTACCACACACCGGATAAAATAAACACAAATCAAATTTCTAAAGGCGAATCGAAATTTCCAAATAATTTAATTTTCCACAACTGACAATTTCAAATTCCCACACAACGGGTGATTAAACGAATTTAAATTTAAATCACGTCGTAACCCAACAAACATACCGACCGATAGTTAAAATCCGTATCCCTATTGGTGCATGCACATCCGACACCAACGAAATTTATAACGACCACCGGATACCGCTACCCCGCCCCTCAACAAACGGTCCAGATCGATGTCACAAAAATTAATAACCACAACTTCCAGGCCTAGAGGGTTCCCTGAAACTACAAGAAGTGTTACGATCCCATATAAGTCTTGAAAAATGAACTTGTCCGTTCCATGTCGAATGGCTCACTAACTAAAACACATTCACCAAAGAACTTTAGACATAATCATATCAACCCTCACATAGGACCGTCGTGGCTATTCCCTGACCCTACATTCTGTGAAGATGGGTGGTTGAGACAGAGTTCCATCCTCGGTTTCCACGGAGCCTAATTTCCACCACTGTCCGTAATATTCGGCGGAATTCCCCCTATATTTCCTAACACTCCCTCTCACTCACACTCAATATGATGACTATGCCCCATTCGGGTCAGTGTAACATAACAACATACAGCATGAGATTGGTCAACGTTGGCAGAGTTCCCCATCCCTGATGCCCAATGGTTTTTAAGGATCGTGTCCAACCACACATAATCCGCCCATCATGGATGGCGCTTATAACAGGATTACTGTGGTAACCCGCTGCCTCGAAACCATTGTACATCAAACTCGACGACCCTAAGCGAGGAGGGTTCCCAATACGGCGCCCCATTGGGACAAATCATAACCCAATATTGGACCTTTCCTCTGGTCCAGACACATGGGTGAAAAAAACCATCCAAAATCCAAAAAGTCCCTAACAACTACCTAAATCATTGCTCAAAACCTACCGCAGGTAAAACTAATTTGGGTCCCAGATCTACCAAGTCCACAACAACCTCACGAGAGCCTAAAGACAATACGGCACATGGACGAACCCCAACATCAAAAAAACTATGTCACTCTGTCCGCCAACGTACCACTTCGAACCCGAACGGAAATACTTACTGCGACCCGCTCCCCCATCCGACAAAAGGTGCCCGAGATTCCCGCAAAAATATTAAAATGAGCAATAAACGTGATCAAATAAACACCAATAATAATGATAATCATAACTAATAATAATAATAATAATAATAATAATAATAATAATAATAATAATAATAATAATAATAATAATAATAATAATAATAATAATAATAATAATAATAATAATAATAATAATAATAATAATAATAATAATAATAATAATAATAATAATAATAATAATAATAATAATGATTATAATAATAATAATAAAATACAATACAATACCTAAATCCACGCATATAACCCATAAAAAATAAAATAAATAAAATACCCACAAAAATCAAAATATACACTCCCCCGCTCGAAAATTGCCGTGAAGGCACTTGGGCTTCCTATAGCGCTTTCATCCCCTGCCGAAGGGAATCATCAGTAGGATTTCTAAATCCACTAACTGGTTCCATAGAACCCCTATCATGGAGTTACCTTGTAACTCCACCAGAAGAGTAAAACTAAACCTACACACAACGAACCGACCCCAGAACCCATACACAACCAAATCGCCCGAGACTACACTTTTAAGCAATATACCATTAAACATAATACTACCACACATATGCTCATAATCCTCCACAAACGTAACCCTACCTTACATTTATTAAACCATACAACTTACCCCGATCCACCACCTCGAATACCAAACTCGATTTCACACACTCCACTACCGCACTCGCGCATTTATAAACCGTCGATTTAAATATCACGAAAACCTCCCGACATTTACCACACACCGGATAAAATAAACACAAATCAAATTTCTAAAGGCGAATCGAAATTTCCAAATAATTTAATTTTCCACAACTGACAATTTCAAATTCCCACACAACGGGTGATTAAACGAATTTAAATTTAAATCACGTCGTAACCCAACAAACATACCGACCGATAGTTAAAATCCGTATCCCTATTGGTGCATGCACATCCGACACCAACGAAATTTATAACGACCACCGGATACCGCTACCCCGCCCCTCAACAAACGGTCCAGATCGATGTCACAAAAATTAATAACCACAACTTCCAGGCCTAGAGGGTTCCCTGAAACTACAAGAAGTGTTACGATCCCATATAAGTCTTGAAAAATGAACTTGTCCGTTCCATGTCGAATGGCTCACTAACTAAAACACATTCACCAAAGAACTTTAGACATAATCATATCAACCCTCACATAGGACCGTCGTGGCTATTCCCTGACCCTACATTCTGTGAAGATGGGTGGTTGAGACAGAGTTCCATCCTCGGTTTCCACGGAGCCTAATTTCCACCACTGTCCGTAATATTCGGCGGAATTCCCCCTATATTTCCTAACACTCCCTCTCACTCACACTCAATATGATGACTATGCCCCATTCGGGTCAGTGTAACATAACAACATACAGCATGAGATTGGTCAACGTTGGCAGAGTTCCCCATCCCTGATGCCCAATGGTTTTTAAGGATCGTGTCCAACCACACATAATCCGCCCATCATGGATGGCGCTTATAACAGGATTACTGTGGTAACCCGCTGCCTCGAAACCATTGTACATCAAACTCGACGACCCTAAGCGAGGAGGGTTCCCAATACGGCGCCCCATTGGGACAAATCATAACCCAATATTGGACCTTTCCTCTGGTCCAGACACATGGGTGAAAAAACCATCCAAAATCCAAAAAGTCCCTA
The DNA here is from genome assembly GCA_963921195.1 of Pegoplata infirma. Classification (NCBI taxonomy): domain Eukaryota; kingdom Metazoa; phylum Arthropoda; class Insecta; order Diptera; family Anthomyiidae; genus Pegoplata; species Pegoplata infirma. The sequence goes on along the minus strand of OY992536.1, from coordinate 227,961,440 downwards.
ACAACTACCTAAATCATTGCTCAAAACCTACCGCAGGTAAAACTAATTTGGGTCCCAGATCTACCAAGTCCACAACAACCTCACGAGAGCCTAAAGACAATACGGCACATGGACGAACCCCAACATCAAAAAAACTATGTCACTCTGTCCGCCAACGTACCACTTCGAACCCGAACGGAAATACTTACTGCGACCCGCTCCCCCATCCGACAAAAGGTGCCCGAGATTCCCGCAAAAATATTAAAATGAGCAATAAACGTGATCAAATAAACACCAATAATAATGATAATCATAACTAATAATAATAATAATAATAATAATAATAATAATAATAATAATAATAATAATAATAATAATAATAATAATAATAATAATAATAATAATAATAATAATAATAATAATAATAATAATAATAATAATAATAATAATAATAATAATAATAATAATAATAATAATAATAATAATAATGATTATAATAATAATAATAAAATACAATACAATACCTAAATCCACGCATATAACCCATAAAAAATAAAATAAATAAAATACCCACAAAAATCAAAATATACACTCCCCCGCTCGAAAATTGCCGTGAAGGCACTTGGGCTTCCTATAGCGCTTTCATCCCCTGCCGAAGGGAATCATCAGTAGGATTTCTAAATCCACTAACTGGTTCCATAGAACCCCTATCATGGAGTTACCTTGTAACTCCACCAGAAGAGTAAAACTAAACCTACACACAACGAACCGACCCCAGAACCCATACACAACCAAATCGCCCGAGACTACACTTTTAAGCAATATACCATTAAACATAATACTACCACACATATGCTCATAATCCTCCACAAACGTAACCCTACCTTACATTTATTAAACCATACAACTTACCCCGATCCACCACCTCGAATAGCAAACTCGATTTCACACACTCCACTACCGCACTCGCGCATTTATAAATTGTCGATTTAAATATCACGAAAACCTCCCGACATTTACCACACACCGGATAAAATAAACACAAATCAAATTTCTAAAGGCGAATCGAAATTTCCAAATAATTTAATTTTCCACAACTGACAATTTCAAATTCCCACACAACGGGTGATTAAACGAATTTAAATTTAAATCACGTCGTAACCCAACAAACATACCGACCGATAGTTAAAATCCGTATCCCTATTGGTGCATGCACATCCGACACCAACGAAATTTATAACGACCACCGGATACCGCTACCCCGCCCCTCAACAAACGGTCCAGATCGATGTCACAAAAATTAATAACCACAACTTCCAGGCCTAGAGGGTTCCCTGAAACTACAAGAAGTGTTACGATCTGGACCGTTTGTTGAGGGGCGGGGTAGCGGTATCCGGTGGTCGTTATAAATTTCGTTGGTGTCGGATGTGCATGCACCAATAAGGATACGGATTTTAACTATCGGTCGGTATGTTTGTTGGGTTACGACGTGATTTAAATTTAAATTCGTTTAATCACCCGTTGTGTGGGAATTTGAAATTGTCAGTTGTGGAAAATTAAATTATTTGGAAATTTCGATTCGCCTTTAGAAATTTGATTTGTGTTTATTTTATCCGGTGTGTGGTAAATGTCGGGAGGTTTTCGTGATATTTAAATCGACAATTTATAAATGCGCGAGTGCGGTAGTGGAGTGTGTGAAATCGAGTTTGCTATTCGAGGTGGTGGATCGGGGTAAGTTGTATGGTTTAATAAATGTAAGGTAGGGTTACGTTTGTGGAGGATTATGAGCATATGTGTGGTAGTATTATGTTTAATGGTATATTGCTTAAAAGTGTAGTCTCGGGCGATTTGGTTGTGTATGGGTTCTGGGGTCGGTTCGTTGTGTGTAGGTTTAGTTTTACTCTTCTGGTGGAGTTACAAGGTAACTCCATGATAGGGGTTCTATGGAACCAGTTAGTGGATTTAGAAATCCTACTGATGATTCCCTTCGGCAGGGGATGAAAGCGCTATAGGAAGCCCAAGTGCCTTCACGGCAATTTTCGAGCGGGGGAGTGTATATTTTGATTTTTGTGGGTAGTTTATTTATTTTATTTTTTATGGGTTATATGCGTGGATTTAGGTATTGTATTGTATTTTATTATTATTATTATAATCATTATTATTATTATTATTATTATTATTATTATTATTATTATTATTATTATTATTATTATTATTATTATTATTATTATTATTATTATTAGTATTATTATTATTATTATTATTATTATTATTATTATTATTATTATTATTATTATTATTATTATTATTATTATTATTATTATTAGTTATGATTATCATTATTATTGGTGTTTATTTGATCACGTTTGTTGCTCATTTTAATATTTTTGCGGGAATCTCGGGCACCTTTTGTCGGATGGGGGAGCGGGTCGCAGTAAGTATTTCCGTTCGGGTTCGAAGTGGTACGTTGGCGGACAGAGTGACATAGTTTTTTTGATGTTGGGGTTCGTCCATGTGCCGTATTGTCTTTAGGCTCTCGTGAGGTTGTTGTGGACTTGGTAGATCTGAGACCCAAATTAGTTTTACCTGCGGTAGGTTTTGAGCAATGATTTAGGTAGTTGTTAGGGACTTTTTGGATTTTGGATGGGACACGATCCTTAAAAACCATTGGGCATCAGGGATGGGGAACTCTGCCAACGTTGACCAATCTCATGCTGTATGTTGTTATGTTACACTGACCCGAATGGGGCATAGTCATCATATTAAGTGTGAGTGAGAGGGAGTGTTAGGAAATAAAGGGGGAATTCCGCCGAATATTACGGACAGTGGTGGAAATTAGGCTCCGTGGAAACCGAGGATGGAACTCTGTCTCAACCACCCATCTTCACAGAATGTAGGGTCAGGGAATAGCCACGACGGTCCTATGTGAGGGTTGATATGATTATGTCTAAAGTTCTTTGGTGAATGTGTTTTAGTTAGTGAGCCATTCGACATGGAACGGACAAGTTCATTTTTCAAGACTTATATGGGATCGTAACACTTCTTGTAGTTTCAGGGAACCCTCTAGGCCTGGAAGTTGTGGTTATTAATTTTTGTGACATCGATCTGGACCGTTTGTTGAGGGGCGGGGTAGCGGTATCCGGTGGTCGTTATAAATTTCGTTGGTGTCGGATGTGCATGCACCAATAAGGATACGGATTTTAACTATCGGTCGGTATGTTTGTTGGGTTACGACGTGATTTAAATTTAAATTCGTTTAATCACCCGTTGTGTGTGAATTTGAAATTGTCAGTTGTGGAAAATTAAATTATTTGGAAATTTCGATTCGCCTTTAGAAATTTGATTTGTGTTTATTTTATCCGGTGTGTGGTAAATGTCGGGAGGTTTTCGTGATATTTAAATCGACGGTTTATAAATGCGCGAGTGCGGTAGTGGAGTGTGTGAAATCGAGTTTGCTATTCGAGGTGGTGGATCGGGGTAAGTTGTATGGTTTAATAAATGTAAGGTAGGGTTACGTTTGTGGAGGATTATGAGCATATGTGTGGTAGTATTATGTTTAATGGTATATTGCTTAAAAGTGTAGTCTCGGGCGATTTGGTTGTGTATGGGTTCTGGGGTCGGTTCGTTGTGTGTAGGTTTAGTTTTACTCTTCTGGTGGAGTTACAAGGTAACTCCATGATAGGGGTTCTATGGAACCAGTTAGTGGATTTAGAAATCCTACTGATGATTCCCTTCGGCAGGGGATGAAAGCGCTATAGGAAGCCCAAGTGCCTTCACGGCAATTTTCGAGCGGGGGAGTGTATATTTTGATTTTTGTGGGTAGTTTATTTATTTTATTTTTTATGGGTTATATGCGTGGATTTAGGTATTGTATTGTATTTTATTATTATTATTATAATCATTATTATTATTATTATTATTATTATTATTATTATTATTATTATTATTATTATTATTATTATTATTATTATTATTATTATTATTATTATTATTATTATTATTATTATTATTATTATTAGTTATGATTATCATTATTGTTGGTGTTTATTTGATCACGTTTATTGCTCATTTTAATATTTTTGCGGGAATCTCGGGCACCTTTTGTCGGATGGGGGAGCGGGTCGCAGTAAGTATTTCCGTTCGGGTTCGAAGTGGTACGTTGGCGGACAGAGTGACATAGTTTTTTTGATGTTGGGGTTCGTCCATGTGCCGTATTGTCTTTAGGCTCTCGTGAGGTTGTTGTGGACTTGGTAGATCTGAGACCCAAATTAGTTTTACCTGCGGTAGGTTTTGAGCAATGATTTAGGTAGTTGTTAGGGACTTTTTGGATTTTGGATGGTTTTTTCACCCATGTGTCTGGACCAGAGGAAAGGTCCAATATTGGGTTATGATTTGTCCCAATGGGGCGCCGTATTGGGAACCCGCCTCGCTTAGGGTCGTCGAGTTTGATGTACAATGGTTTCGAGGCAGCGGGTTACCACAGTAATCCTGTTATAAGCGCCATCCATGATGGGCGGATTATGTGTGGTTGGACACGATCCTTAAAAACCATTGGGCATCAGGGATGGGGAACTCTGCCAACGTTGACCAATCTCATGCTGTATGTTGTTATGTTACACTGACCCGAATGGGGCATAGTCATCATATTAAGTGTGAGTGAGAGGGAGTGTTAGGAAATAAAGGGGGAATTCCGCCGAATATTACGGACAGTGGTGGAAATTAGGCTCCGTGGAAACCGAGGATGGAACTCTGTCTCAACCACCCATCTTCACAGAATGTAGGGTCAGGGAATAGCCACGACGGTCCTATGTGAGGGTTGATATGATTATGTCTAAAGTTCTTTGGTGAATGTGTTTTAGTTAGTGAGCCATTCGACATGGAACGGACAAGTTCATTTTTCAAGACTTATATGGGATCGTAACACTTCTTGTAGTTTCAGGGAACCCTCTAGGCCTGGAAGTTGTGGTTATTAATTTTTGTGACATCGATCTGGACCGTTTGTTGAGGGGCGGGGTAGCGGTATCCGGTGGTCGTTATAAATTTCGTTGGTGTCGGATGTGCATGCACCAATAAGGATACGGATTTTAACTATCGGTCGGTATGTTTGTTGGGTTACGACGTGATTTAAATTTAAATTCGTTTAATCACCCGTTGTGTGTGAATTTGAAATTGTCAGTTGTGGAAAATTAAATTATTTGGAAATTTCGATTCGCCTTTAGAAATTTGATTTGTGTTTATTTTATCCGGTGTGTGGTAAATGTCGGGAGGTTTTCGTGATATTTAAATCGACGGTTTATAAATGCGCGAGTGCGGTAGTGGAGTGTGTGAAATCGAGTTTGCTATTCGAGGTGGTGGATCGGGGTAAGTTGTATGGTTTAATAAATGTAAGGTAGGGTTACGTTTGTGGAGGATTATGAGCATATGTGTGGTAGTATTATGTTTAATGGTATATTGCTTAAAAGTGTAGTCTCGGGCGATTTGGTTGTGTATGGGTTCTGGGGTCGGTTCGTTGTGTGTAGGTTTAGTTTTACTCTTCTGGTGGAGTTACAAGGTAACTCCATGATAGGGGTTCTATGGAACCAGTTAGTGGATTTAGAAATCCTACTGATGATTCCCTTCGGCAGGGGATGAAAGCGCTATAGGAAGCCCAAGTGCCTTCACGGCAATTTTCGAGCGGGGGAGTGTATATTTTGATTTTTGTGGGTAGTTTATTTATTTTATTTTTTATGGGTTATATGCGTGGATTTAGGTATTGTATTGTATTTTATTATTATTATTATAATCATTATTATTATTATTATTATTATTATTATTATTATTATTATTATTATTATTATTATTATTATTATTATTATTATTATTATTATTATTATTATTATTATTATTATTATTATTATTATTATTATTATTATTATTAGTTATGATTATCATTATTGTTGGTGTTTATTTGATCACGTTTATTGCTCATTTTAATATTTTTGCGGGAATCTCGGGCACCTTTTGTCGGATGGGGGAGCGGGTCGCAGTAAGTATTTCCGTTCGGGTTCGAAGTGGTACGTTGGCGGACAGAGTGACATAGTTTTTTTGATGTTGGGGTTCGTCCATGTGCCGTATTGTCTTTAGGCTCTCGTGAGGTTGTTGTGGACTTGGTAGATCTGAGACCCAAATTAGTTTTACCTGCGGTAGGTTTTGAGCAATGATTTAGGTAGTTGTTAGGGACTTTTTGGATTTTGGATATCAAACAAGTATAATTTTAAAAAATGTTATGTAGGTAATTTATAAAGCTTTAATTAAAGATTGAGTAGATAATAAATGTGCTACGTGGGTCGATCTGGAAAATAAAATTATTTTTTTACATTTTTCAGAAAAATTTTGAAAATATTTCTTACAAGGGAAGTCTCCCTGGTGTCACCCTCCGATCTTCTAGAATTTGGATATGTTGTTAAGAACGAAAATAAATTCGACACGTTTTTTTTTTAGCGGCCCAAACTCATTTTTAGGGGGGTCGATTTGTATGGGGGGAAATTGACCTTTTTCCGTTCTTTGCGATTTAAGCCTATTTAAACAAAATTTATATGGGCATATGTGGTATCAGATTAAAGGTATTAAAAATACTTATCTTTTAGTGCTAACAACGGGCCAAAGAATTAATATTTTTCGACTTATTAACAAAAATGTCCAAAAAAATTTGGTATTTTACTCAATATGACGAAAAGATGTGCATGTTTGGACACGTTCCTAGCACACGTAGAAAGGTTTTCAAAGACCTTTCATTTGGTTTGTAACATGACTAGGTTTCTTTGCATAATATACGAGATAAATGAAAAAACTAAAAACTGAACTCTTGTCTTCCCCTCCTCTTTTTACCCCCTAAATTTGTGGCGCAAAAAAAAATACGTCCTTTATTTTTTCTGATCTACAAAATAAAACCAATTCCATTAAGATCCGCGGGTGATACTATGGAGAGTTACCTTGTACGACGATATAAAACCAATTTTATTTATATTGACTTGAAATTTTGTACTCTTTTTGACAGCGAAAATAATATTATGGAATTTTTGGGCGGTCGATAAACGGCCACGCCCACTTTGTAAAAGCAATTTTAATTTTGGTAATATTAACTTAAAATTTGGAAGACATAGTCTCAATGACTGTAGAAATAATGTCACAAATTTTTTTTTCTGTCATTTTATCCAATAGAAAAAGTCTCAGTTTCCGAAACATTTTTCTTATGGAAAAAATATCAAATTCTAAGACATTTTTCCTATAGAAAAAGTCTCAGATTCTGAGACATTTTTCCCATACAAAAAACTCATATTCTGGTACATTTTTTTCACAGAAAAAGTCTCAGATTCTGTAACATTTGTTCTATAGAAAAAGTCTGAAATTCTGTGACACTTTTTCATAGATAAAATTTTAAGATTCTTAGACATTTTTCCTATAGGACAAGTCTCAGATTCTGAGACATTTTTTCTATATAAAAAGTCTCAGATTCTGTGACATTTTTTCTCTAGAAAAAGTCTCAGATTCTGAAGCATATTTGTCAGATTCTGAAACATTTTTCCTCAAGAAAAAGTCTCATATTCTGAGACCTTTTTCCTATAAAAAAAAAAATATCAGATACTGAGACATTTTTCAAATAAAAAAAGTATCAGATTCTGAGACATTTTTCCTATAGAAAAAGTCTAAGATTATGAGACATTTTCAATCAATCAATATGTTCCTCTAACTTCCACTGGAGAATAGGGCGCCTTTTTGTTTGGCGATTCGTTTGCAATGAAGTTTTCGGAAAAGTGGGTTGCTAGCCCTCCTTTCTTAGATTGGTGATAGGGCTGCTATCTTCGCGTCCAATCCCACGTTGTAGTCATGCTTCAGCAAAATTTTATTTACCTACTGGCCTGAGACGTCAGGATCTACCATGACCATTCAGGCTACATGACTGGTCGCCTTCTCACTCTAGCTAGCTTCTAGCGGATGCTGGAAAGCCATTGCCCAGGGAATACTTGGTCTAGGACCGAAAGTAGTGAGCTGCTTGGACAGTCAACCGAGGAATCATATCTGGTCACTCCCAAGTGAATAACGGTCAATAACTTTCCGCACTACGTGCACCTCTGCAGAAAGTCCCATATCCCAAAATAAACATTTTTCCTATAGAAAAATTCTCAGATTTTGAGACATTTTTCCTATAGAAATAGTCTGAGACATATTTTCTATAGAAAAAGTCTGGGACATTTTTCCTATAGACAATAACTGAGACAGAATCTGAGGAAAAACTGTCTCAGAATCTGAGACTTTTTCTACAGAACAAATGTCTATATGTCCTATAGAAAAAGTTTTAGATTCTGAGACATTTTTCCGATAGAAAAAGTTTCATATTCTTTGAGATATTTTTTCTACAGAAAAAGTCTCAGATCCTTTGAGACAATTCCGAGAGATTTTTCCTGTAGAAAAATTCTCAGATTCTGAGACACAGGAAAAATGTTGTAGAATTCTAAAATTTTTTTTACCTGTAAAAAAGTCTGACAAAGGAAGTATCTCAACCCTTATGAACCGATTTGTCTGAAACTTAAAATATATATCAAAGAGACAATTTTAAGGTTGGGGTGTCTCGGCTTATCGGCCATATCGGGGATTTAGGGGTTCAAAACATGGGTCAAAAAATGGCGAAAAAATAGTTTTTTGGATTTTTCAGCCATTTCTTTTTAAGAAACTACATGATGTTTTCATTTGAGAAGAAAGGTTTTTTATAATGCCTATCCAATGGTGGCATAACATTGTAAAAATTCGGCTTCTTTAGATATTTTTTTCAGGAAAATGTGTAAATTTTAGGGGGTACTTATGTGAAGACATAGACCTACGATATCCATATGGATAAGAAATAATCTTTATTAAATTTAAGTCGACCCGTATTTTTGCCCTATAATAATAATAGTTTTGATCACATGATCAATTACACCGCTCTACAAATCTGAGGTTTGTCGCTGCGTTTTGGATGAAACCAAAAAAAGTTGATAGGGTTTGGTGCCCCGATTCCAAAACGGTCACTCAAATTTTTCTATCACGTCACAATTTTGAGAAAATCGCGGTTAAAGTGTCAAAAAATGCCCATTTTGACCATTTTTGAACGCCTTTAAAATAAGATCCTGACATGCAAATGACTTGATATCTAGCTCATTCGAAAGTGTGTAATTTTCTCTTTCAGACAAGATCAAATTTTCTTGGAATTTAATTTTCTAAAATGGTAAAAAAATCATTAGCCACAAGTGCTTTCAATCTAAAATTTACGTATGAATTTGTATGGAAATTTGTTAAAAAACACTGTGTAAATAAACTAAATATTGAAAAAATGGAAGGTTTTTTGCTAATGATTTTTTTACCATTTTATAAAATTAAATTTTTAGAACATTTTATCTTATCTTTAAGAGAAAATTACAGGCTTTCGAATGAGCTTGATACCAAGTCATTCGCATGTCAGGATATTATTTTATAAGCTTTTAAAAAGGGTCAAAAATGCCGTTTTTCGGCACTTTAATCGCGAATTACTCAAAAACCTGACGTGATAGACAAATTTGGGTTCCGGATTTGGAATCAGCGCAACAGACACTATCTAAATCACTAACCAGAATCCAATACGCATTTTCTTGTTGAGCTGTGTTATTTTTTATTTATTCTTTCAATTTATTTACAACTCATTTTTATTAAATTCCACCTAACCGAGAACTGGTAACAATGACCGTCGTCTCGTTGTAGCGAAAAAAACCCAAGGGTTCTGGTGGGAATCGAACCCACGACCCCCACGTTGAAAGCCTAGCACGCTACCAACTAGCCTACGGGGGCCCCTTTTTTTTTTAATAATAATAATAATAATAATAATAATAATAATAATAATAATAGTTTTGATCACATGATCAATTATTATTTTTGCCCTATATGATATTCCTATTAGTTCGGAAGTTATCAAAATTTTCCCGAAGGTCCACATGGCTTCATAAGGGGACAACGAAATTTTAAAACACCGATATGGCCGATAAGCCGAGACAGCCCAACCTTAAAATCGTCTCTTTAATAGATATTTTAAGTTTCAGGCAAATCGGTTCATAAGGGTTGAGATACTTCCCTTGTGAGTCATTTTTTTGATAGAAAAGCTATCAGATTCTGAGACATTTTTCCTGTAGAAAAAGTTTCAGATTCTTAGACTTTTTCTAAAGAAAAAGTGTCAAAAAAAAAAAATCTATTGAAAATGTCTCATATTTAGAGACATTTTTCCTACAAAAAAATCTCAGATTCTGAGACAAAGAAAAAAATTTCCGATTCTGAGAAATTTTTCCCATGGAAAAAGTTTAAGGTTTTGAGTCATTTTTCTATAAAAAAGTCATAGATTCTGAGATTTTACAAAAAATTTTCAAATACTTGGACATTTTTCCTAGAAAAAAATAAGTCAGATTTTTTTTTCTAATCTCCAACTCAGATATTTCCTTTAGAATTTGTGCAGATTTTTCCTTAACCACGGTTGTCATGTATTTCCTTAAAAAATTCTCAAATTTTTCCTATTGATAAACTCTCAATTTTTTCTTATAAAATATTTCCAATGTTTTCCACAAAAAACATTAATATTCCGAGATTGTTTTCCTATAGAAATATTATAAGATTCCTAGACATTTTTCCAACCGAAAAAATTTGGGATTATCGTAGAAAAAATTCTCAGACTATTACCATTTCGTTTTCTCTTTCCTTTTTTCCACTCGTTTTCTTTTCTTCTCTTTCTTTTTTTCTTTTATCTTTTTTTTTCTTTCGAAGTCGGTTTGGGAAGCGGGGAAAATTACCCTTTCGCGCCCCTGCGGGTCCGCTGCACAATTAGATATACACATTTTTCGGATGAAATTGTATTCCACCGATTCAAGCTGATCTAATCTTAGCGGTCCTTTTTCCGGATTGGTATTGATCTATCAAATCTTATACAATATTTAAATATCTATTGCTTCATATTATATATTTGTACTCGGGCACTCAATTTTTAAAAGTTTTTACATTTGACAAATTTTTTGTCGCCACTATCCCATAGTGCTCTTGTTAGAATGTTTGTAATACTTATGTGTAATAATGATATTTTTCTTTTGCTACATCTCACTTCCTGTGGTTTGAACGACGAATGCAATTGTATGTATGGATGTGTCTACGTTGTTAGTTGGTAATGATTACAATCACTTTTTTTTAATATATTTTTTCCTTTTTGCTGTAGCATTTTTGTGTGTTGTAATTACATTTTAAGCACCAGTTTTATTTTTTTTTTGTGCTTTCTTTTTAGCTTATTTTCTCATGTCTAACTGTTTGTTGGCTGTTTGTGTACATGTACGGACATACATTCATAGTTTGGCATCCTTCAATCTAAAAGTCCTTTTTTCACATTTTACATTTATCTAAGTGTTAATCTCTTTTTGTGTGGTTGATTTTACATCTCTTTAAAATTAAAAAATTAAATAACATGAGAAAAAAAAAACAGCTATAATGAGCAGCATTTTAATTTAGAAGTTACATTAAGTCTTTAATTTATTTTTGTGGAAATAAGAAAGAAATAAGAGGTTTTGTGTGGTTTGAAAAAAAAAATACAGGAATTATCTGAATAATCTGTAGGGAAAAGAGAAGTTGCTGGAGAAATTTTATCCAATCAAACTGTGGAAAAATAAGAATGGATATTATTCATTTATCTCTCATGAAATCAATATATCATCTCGGATTAAATAAAAAAATTGAAACAAAAATATTTCATTATTGTTTTTCTGTAAGTACAGATTGAGCTCGGGCTCTAATTATATTTGTTATAAGGGTTCAAGTTGAAAAAATGCAGAAGAAAAATTGAATTTCTAAAAACTATAGATATTTCTGGCATTCCCATACCGGTTTCAAACACCCCAGTTAGTGTAATCATCAGGAGTATTTAAAATTTCGGTTTAACTTGTTAATGGAAATTGTTTTTATATATGTGGATATTTATAGTTTCAACAGAATAAATTTTAACAGTTTGACCGTATTTACATTAGGCAATTCTGATTTTATCGTGTATCAGAGAGAGATCTAAGATTCTTCCCTCTCTCTCTGATACACTAGAAAATCAGAATTGCCGCAATTAAAATTGCCTTTGTAAATTCAGTCATTCCAACAACACAATTATATTTCTAGCAGAGTTGGGCACGAATCATTACCATTGAGTTTTCATCATCATTATGTAAAAAATTGCTAATGAAAATTTCGTTTCATTGTCATTGTGTAAAGTTAATGGCAATGATTTTTTAATTTCATTAACATTGACCATATGCAATGACAATGAAACACTCAATGTTAATTGAAAAACAATGCATTAGTCCCATCTCTGATTTCTAGCAATCTCACCTCACCTCATACTTTCTCTCAACTTTTTTGTCTCTTACATTTTTTTGCAAAGGTTACCAACATGATCTGGAATTGCAGACACAAATGAAGGTATTTGAATTTTCTGTTTCGGAGACATGCTAATGGCGATATGTTTTGTGTCAGTAATTTTATTTTTTTCAAATCGAATGGCTTTGAGAGACTTTTTGTGTTCAATATTTATTTTATTTTTCTAAATACGAAAAGGCGTATGAAAAAAATTAATAAAAATGGCTTTATAACATTTTTAAAAGATAAAAATTGGTTTATTATATATTACTAGCTTACCATCCCGGTACTTCGTTACCGGTTGTATTGAAAAACGGATAATAGAAGGATAAGAATTACTCTACCGATTTAAAGAAAATTTCCCCCGTAGACTTTGTTTTATTTTCTTGTGCACGTTTAAGTCTTTCATAAAATATTATTTCAATGAATGAGTGAATAAATATTTGAGTGAATAAAGAAATTGGAATAAAAATAAGTTTGAGTGAAAAAAACATTTAGAGAAAAAAAATATGAAGTAAGAAAAGTTAAATACGAAAAATTTGAGTAAAAATTATCATTTCATATTGGTCCCTGCTGTATTCCATTTCGTTTCCCGTTCTAAAATTTAAAATTTTAAAATATGTCCTGCACTTGGGTGTTATTTCTGGGGCTTTTAGTTAAATAGTTAGATAGGTAAAAATAACCATTTGCCCCCTTTTCCCCTTAAAATTATATTCTTCAAAAATTGTTTTTTTTTGTACTAGGTGATCCTTTATTTAAAATATCAAGTTTCTGAACCATTATTTCAAAAAATATAAGAACAACCAAAATTTACAATCTTTCATTATTTTAGGAACAAAAAAAGTACCAAAAATACACTTCCTTACCCCCGTTAAAAACAGAATTTCCAAAAAGAACCCCTTCCAGAATGTTGTTTTCTTCATTGAAGGATCCTCTTTTCCATATTTAAATTTTCTAGGATCATTGTTTTAGCAAATATTAAAAGTTCAAAAAGGATTCTACATTCCAAATTTTAAGTTTCTAGAACCATTACGTCAAAAAATATCAAAGATATCGAAGATACATTTTTTTAACCACTTTACCCCACTAAGAAGCGGAATTTTAAAAACGTATTTTTCTTAGAATGTGTTTTTTTACCGAATTCTCCTACATTACAAATTTTAAAATGCTACACTCAACAAAAAAAACACTGTAATGTTAGCGAAAAAAGCTTGTAATCCTACAAGAAAATTTGCTGATTTTGATTTTTTGGCAAAATTGTTTTGCCAAAAATTAGTTAACTGAATTTTTTTTATTTCAATTAGTTCATACACATTTGAGGACCCCATTGGGTTCGGATCCAATAGGTCGTCATAGTTTTTGATCCAAAATTTGTGTCCGTTTCGCTCTACCTTGCTTAGTTTTTGAGATTCGTGATTTTAGGGGACTACCGTACTTTTTATAAAAGGTACTTTTTATAAAAGGTACTTTTTATAAAATGTACTTTTTATAAAAGGTATTTTTATAGAAGGTACTTTTTATAAAAGGTACTTTTTATAAAAGGTAATTTTTATAAAAGGTACTTTTTATAAAAGGTACTTTTTATAAAAGGTACCTACTTTTTATAAAAGTTACTTCTTATAAAAGGTACTTTTTATAAAAGGTTCTTTTTAAAAAAGGTACTTTTTATAAAAGGTACTTTTTATAAAAGGTACTTTTTATAAAAGGTACTTTTTATAAAATGTACTTTTTATAAAAGGTACTTTTTATAAAAGGTACTTTTTATAAAAATTACTTTTTATAAAAGGTACTTTTTATAAAAATTACTTTTTATAAAAGGTACTTTTTATAAAAATTACTTTTTATAAAAGGTACTTTTTATAAAAGGTACTTTTTATAAAAGGTACTTTTTATAAAAGGTACTTTTTATAAAAGGTAACTTTTATAAAAGGTACTTTTTATTAAATGTACTTTTTATAAAAGGTACTTTTTATAAAAGGTACTTTTTATTAAATGTACTTTTTATAAAAGGTACTTTTTATAAAAGGTACTTTTTATTAAATGTACTTTTTATAAAAGGTACTTTTTATAAAAGGTAATTTTTATAAAAGGTACTTTTTATAAAAGGTACTTTTTATAAAAGGTACTTTTTATAAAAGGTACTTTTTATAAAAGGTACTTTTTATAAAAGGTAATTTTTATAAAAGGTACTTTTTATACAAGGTACTTTTTATAAAAGGTACTTTTTATAAAAGGTACTTTTTATAAAAGGTACTTTTTATAAAAGGTACTTTTTATAAAAGGTACTTTTTATAAAAGGTACTTTTTATAAAAGGTACTTTTTATAAAAGGTACTTTTTATAAAAGGTACTTTTTATAAAAGGTACTTTTTATATAAGGTACTTTTTATAAAAGGTACATTTTATAAAAGGTACTTTTTATAAAAGGTACTTTTTATAAAAGGTACTTTTTATAAAAGGTACTTTTTATAAAAGGTACTTTTTATAAAAGGTACTTTTTATAAAAGGTACTTTTTATAAAAGGAACTTTTTATAAAACGTACTTTTTATAAAACGTACTTTTTATAAAAGGTTCTTTTTATAATAGGTTCTTTTTATAAAAGGTACTTTTTATAAAGGATACTTTTTATAAAAGGTACTTTTTATAAAATGTACTTTGTATAAAAGGTACTTTTTATAAAAGGTACTTTTTATAAAAGGTACTTTTTATAATAGGTACCTTTTGTAAAAGGTGCTTTTTATAAAAGGTACTTGTTTCACTAAAGGATCCTACACTCCAAATTTCAAGTTTGATTGACCATTATTTCTGTAAATAAAAAAAGTACCAAAAGTACACTTTTTTACGCAGTTTGCCCCCGTAGAATCAACATTGGCAAAAACCCAGCTTTAGTGAATTTTTTTTCCGGGAGGTAAACCTACATTGCAAATTTCAAGTTTCAAGTACCATTATTTACGGAAATATAAAAGGTACCAAACAGTACAGTTTTTACCCTTTTTACCCCCTTAGAATCATCATTGGCAAAAATCCAGCCTTACTGGAAATATATTCCAGGATGTGAATATGCAGTCCTAATTTCAAGTTTCTATGACCATTATTTCAGGAGATATAAAAAGTACCAAAAGTACATTTTTTTTACCCTTTTACCCCGTTAGAATCAACATTGGCAAAACTCCAGCCGTATTTTATCTATAATCCGGGAGGTGAACATACAGTCGAAATTTTAAGTCTATATGACCATTATTTCGGGAGATATAAAAAGTACCAAAAGTACAGTTTTTTACCTTTTTACCCCGTTAGAATCAACATTGGCAAAGGTCCAGCCTTACGGGATCTATATTCCGGGAGGTGAACATACAGTCCAAATTTCAAGTCTCTGTGACCATTATTTGAGGAGATATAAAAAGTACCAAAAGTACAGTTTCCGAAATGGTGGACGTCCGAAAATGGTGGACGTTTTTGCATTAAAATAGATCAACGTTTCTAAAATATGATTCGATTTCATCCGAGTTTTGGCCAAACATTGCCATATTTCAGAGGATCCAATTAGATCTAATTGCATAAAAATATATAAAATTTGGTTCAAAATTAATTTTTTTTATTTTTTTTTTTACATAGTGGAGGGTATAAAAGAATCGGCACAGCCGAATTTAACACTCTCACTTATTTTTATTAGCACATGTGTTGAAAAACCGAAATAATTAAATTAAAACTTAAAAAAATTATAACTTAATTCTTGTACTACACTCAAAATAATACATTAGTAGATTTACTATTTTTTTTTTTCTAATGCTGGTTAGCTAACTTTTAGCAAATTTTTAGTTGAGATTAGCATGTTAGCAAAAATATCTTGTAAACTTCATTTAGCGCATTAGCAATTTTAAACAAAATTTGAACTATTTTTTTTTTTGCTTAATTTAAAATCGAGTTCACCAAATTTTTACAAGCTTTTTTGCTAATATTAGCAAAAATAAATGGTAAATTTTTTTTTATTTTCAGAAAACTTAAAATGGCGCTATCTCGGAAACTAAGCCAGATAGAGAAAAATGGAGGTCATTTTTGGTTCTCGAGCTCTCCATAGTATCGCCGGTCCTCTTCACATGTGTGGACCCTAATGGGTCCTATCTTTGGATCCATGAAAGTTAGCATTCCCGAAAATTTTATAATGCTCATATCTCGGTAAATATTGCTGACACAACAAAAAGTCCAACAGCATATTTGTAGCTCTCAACACGTAGAACAAGACCGCAAAATAATCAAAAGATCTCTGAGTAATATTTTTGAAGTTATCGAGTGTTGTAATTCTCAAAACCCCGGTGGTCCCCTAAAATCACGTAATTCAAAAACTAAGCAAGGTAGAGCAAAACGGACACAAATTTTGGATCAAAAACTATGACGATTTTTAAGGAACCCAACTAGGTCTAGGCCCATCGGGGTCTGGACCTATCGGGTCCGAACCCAATGGGGTCCTCAAATGTGTATGAACTAAGTTGAAATAAAAAAATTTCAGTTAACTAATTTTTAGCAAAACGTTTTTGCTAACTTTACCAAAAAAATTGTGGGTTCAAAATCAGCAAATTTTCTTGTAGGTTTACAAGCTTTTTTTGCTAACTTTACAGTTTTTTTTTGAGTGTATGTATTTTCGATTTTTGTTGACTTTGTTTAAAAAATATGAGTATTATCACTTAAACAAACCCAAAAAATTGACAATCGATTTAAAGTTGGCTGACCTACGGTCCTTAAGTTATATAAATACACTTTTTCCAAAAATGTTCACTTTATTTTCACTCCTACAAGGAAGGTCTTTCACAGGGCACCCTCCGATTGCCCTGAAACTTGAATATTGGAATGATGGTGGGGGGGATAAAAGTTACCTGTTTTTTTAGCTGCCCAATCTCAAATTTAAAAAAGGGTTGCCACCTTATGAAAAAATAAGGGCTTTCGGGAAAATCCGTATAAAAGCCGAACTAGAAGGAATTTCGCCAAACGAAAAAGTATGGTCAGCTTAATTTTGATAGAGATTATTATATATGATTTTGGCGGTCGTACGTATATACATCTCCATATAAACAACCCCAACGATTATACATTTTTGACAATAACGAACTTAACGAAGACGAATTTGGACACGACCGATATCCACTGGATAATCCTTCAAAAAATCTTTCGACCTGTATAAAATGTTTATATATTTTCTTCTGAAGAAATGGGAAAAATCCCCATAAACGAAAAAAAACTGTTTTTTCCCCCTCCCCTTTGACCCGCTAAATGTGAAATTGGGAAGCTATAAAAAAATAGGTAACTCTTATATTGCTCCCCTCTTTCCTATATGCAAGTTTCAGCACAATCGATTTTTTATATGAGAACCCCAGAATTTTTTGGTGTATTATAGTGTAGTTTACTTATTTCCCTTAATCCGTTTAAAAATATTAGTAAGTGTTCATTAATTTATACTAAATCGTCATAAAAACTTAAGGTTTACTAAAATTCACCACTAAAAAAAACGCTTTTAGTTAATTTCTAGAGTCCGACCGAATATTCGGTTTCGGTCTCGGTTTCGGCCGAATAACAGGGTTTCGGCCTCTATTCGGTATTCGGCAAAATTTTGGCCGAATATTAGCCGAAACCGAAACTTTTTTGTATTTTAAAAAATATGTAAAAAAGTCGGTGAATTTTTTGATTTTGTATTTCATTACACTTGTTTCAGTTCAATTGAAGAAAATGTTACAAGTTTAGGCAATAAATGTAAAACTGTTTCAGTTCAAAAATTATTTTCTCCTAATCTGCAAATGAAATATACAATTTTTTTGTAAGTTTTTTAAAAAACATATTTTTTTTTTCAAACATACAACAATTCCTATGGTTTAAAAGCATTATATGCTGTATATTAATCTTTAACAACTTTTTAATAATTTTATTCATGCCAGGCGTTAATTTTTTTAAAGTTTCGGTTTCGGTTCGGTTTCGGCCGAATATTACTTTTTCAGCCGAATATTCGGTTCGGTTTCGGTTCGGCATCGAAAACTGGTTTCGGTCGGACTCTATTAATTTCATA
Organism: Pegoplata infirma; assembly: GCA_963921195.1. Lineage (NCBI taxonomy): Eukaryota > Metazoa > Arthropoda > Insecta > Diptera > Anthomyiidae > Pegoplata > Pegoplata infirma. The sequence continues at coordinate 227,942,995 of OY992536.1, read as the reverse complement.
TAAATTTTTAATATTTTTTTTTAAATTTCTTAAAAAATATATAAAAGGTTTCCCAATAAAAACAAATATCATTTTAACATAAATTTAATGAATGTTCAATTTATGTTCTAAAAAAACCCTCAATAAGTATTTCCTTTATTTTCTACTTCAACTGTTTTCTTACACATATTATGTATTTCCTAAACAAATGAACCTACCACAAAATAGAAGGTACTTAAAGTGAAAGGAAAAAAATAATTTCAACTTAGCCGCATCCATTAATACCCTACACTATGCGCAAAAAAAACTGGCGAAGAAAAAAAAAAATTGGTGAAAAAATTTTTGATTAAAAAAACAATTTATGAAATAAATTAAAAAAAAATTTGATGGAAAAAAAATTATGATTTTTTTTTTTTTTTTGAAAAATAATTTTTAGGGATGTAATTTCTATGCAAATGCATGTTTTTCTCGATAGTCTGAAAACGATATCGATCAATTATCTTTACGAATCAAGGAATTTGCGTTAAAATGGCATCGATTTGTTTTTGCATATTTTTGCATATTTTCGTGAAAATGCATATTTTTGCATATTTTGGTTTTAAGTGCATGTTTTGTGCATATTTCTAACTTTTAAGTGCATATTTTTGCATATTTTGGCATAAGTTAGCAAAAAAACATATTGAAATTTATTTGTTTCAAAAACTTTGTACATATTTTAAGTTTTATTTATTATTCATGTTACAGATTGAAGTTTCAAACCTTTTTGGGTTAAAGAAAATAAAAACTGTAATTCTTATTTTTTTTTTTAGTCGGTAGTTTTTATAATCAAACTGAGGTCCCCAACCCCAACCAACTTGAATTTTCATATGAAATGATATTCTGATGAGTTACAAATGGAATGCTTGAATTAATATGACCCATTTTTTTTTGATAGCGTGTATAAAAATAAAATTTAAACATAAATTTATTTGTTATATTTTTTGTTTGAATTTTATATTTTAGTATCTATCGATTTATCGATAATCATAAGAATGTTTATTATTTATATGCTTTAAGAGTATTAACATAACGAATGGGATTTACGCAAATAAACTTAAGGATTATTATACTACATCAGCAAGGAAAAATACATACATACATATGTACACAAAACAACTGACTGACAGATAACAGGCATACAAAAAAAAAGGCTTAAATTCATATGCACAGGAGCAAAATACAACAAAACACATAAAACAAAGCAACAGAAATATTTTTTTTTTTTACATCTTATATAAAAAAGGATGATTTGATATGAAATAAAATATAAATATGTACACATCATTTTATAGCACGAAATATAAAAATATTTATTTATGTACATTGTGGTTGTAAAGTTTTTGGAAAATATTTCAGTCTACCATCAGTTACTGAGAATATTTGTTTTCTGTAGAAAAAGTCGGACATTTCGAGGCAGTTTTTCGATAAAACAATTTTTAGATTTCCCATTACAAATCTCGGATCAATACTGATCTTACTCGGATCAAAAAAAAAAAAAAAACAATAAAACAAATTTTACTCGGGTTCAGAGAAATGTTATCGTTCAAAAATATCAAAGAATTAGAGCTTTGTTTTTTTTTAAATAATATTGGTTTCTAAAGGATTTTTTTTCTTTAAAAATAGTCTCAAATTTATTTTTCTTTAGAAAGACAAATTTTTCCTGCAGAAAAACTGTAATTTTTCCTTATAGAACAAATTTTAGATTTTAAGAGGTTTTTTCTATAGAAAAAGACTAAGATTCTGAGACATATTTTCTAAAGAAATTGCTTCAGATTTTGAGTCACTTTTTCTGTAGAAATAGTTTATGATACTCTAAAAACTTTTTTCATAGAAAAAATCCCAGAATCTAAAGAATATTTTCTATAGAAAAAGTCCCAGACATTTTATAATACTCTGAGACATTTTTTTCCTAAAGAAAAAAAATTTAGATTCTATGACATATTTTCGATATAAAAAGTAACCGTTTCTGAGGCATATTTTCTAAATAAACTCTATTAGACTCTAACAATATGACATGAGTACAAAGGATATTCTTGTGAAGTCTTTCTTTTTTGTCACTTTAAGGGACAAAAGTTCAAAGTGACTGGCCTGTATGCAAACGAGAGATTTCTGTTCAGCACTTCCGAATTTAACACTTTTACATGTTGTTGGTTATATGATCAAGTTTTTATTAAGAATGGACCAAAAACACAAAAAACTTTTTCTGTGTTCTGAGATGGCAGGAAGAGTAGAAAACATAAAATTAGTAAATATTAAAATATCAGGCAACTTGTTGAGCACAAATAATATATCTTTAGATAAAAGGTACACTCAGGAAAGTATTATTCTTGTTCGTAAATTTAACGGTCTTCACCTACATTTATAGTTAAAAAAAAAACTGGTCAATGACTTTTTTGAATAAAAACTTAATTATTTTTTTTAATACTAGTAACTTTTTTGTTCAAATGACTAAAAATTTAATTGAAAATAAAAATTTGTTTAATTATAAGTTCAAAATCAATGTTTTTAAAATTTGGTTTTAAATTTAATAACCGCCCGGCATTTATAAATGTTTGCGGAAGATTTGGGTGTACTTGCCAAAGCAAAATTTTTTTTTAGAAAAAATAATGTTATATATATTACTTTGCTATTCCATGCAAAACGAATTGAAATATCAGTCGAGGACCCCATTAAAAAACCAAAAGAGTTGAACATTTCGTAAGTGAGTGCAAAAATATGTGCAAAAAAGTGTTTTTACATTTTGGAGAGTATAAAAGAATTGGCACCATAGAATATAACACTCGCACTTGTTTTATGTACATTTGATAAACAAATGGAATTTTTTTTTACGAAAAGCTTGGACTTGGTGAAAAAGTAGTTTTGGTAAAAAAATTATGATTTGTTTTCACGAAAAACAAAATTATGTTAAAAAAGATTTAAGGAACCCAAAATTTTTGGTGAAAAAAATTTTGATGAAAAAAAGTTTTTGATGAATTTTTTTGATGAAAAGAAAAATTTTTCGATGTAAAAAAAATTGGTGAAAAAAAAATATGAAAAAAAAATTTTTTTGGTGAGAAAAAAATTGATAATAAAAAATTTTATAAAAAAATTTGATGAAAAAAATTATGATAAAAAAAATTTATGAAAAAAAAAATTATGAAAAAAAAAATTATGAAAAATAAAATTTGATAAAAAAAAAAAATTGATGAAAAAAAATTTGATGGAAAAAAAATTTATGAAAAAAAAAAAATTTGATGGAAAAAAAATTTATGAAAAAAAAAATTTGATGAAAAAAAAAAATTTTTTTGTTGAAAAATAATTATGTTACTTTTTGTTCACCAGCTGGTGAAAAATGGTTTTATTCACCACGAGGTAAATTATTATCCAAGTTACAAACCCAAGTTATTAAAATTTTTGGTTTTAAGAAAATGAAAATAGTAATTCTTGTTTTCTTTTTCGTTAATTGTTAGCTTATATCGTCAAACTGAGGTGGCGTCCTGCAACTTTTTTAAAATTAGACTCCAGCCTAAAAACATTATCATGTTAAAATGAAAAAATTATATTAGCTTGTTATTACCTTTGTAACATACAGTTAAATTTTTAGCTGCTTTAATTCAAAATGTGTTTCAACAATCATTTTCAATTGATTCTACCCCAAAAAATTGGTTGAGTGTAGAATTTACACACATTTTATACACATATACGGATAAAACACTCAAATATGTATGTAAATAAATATGGTTTCTAATAAAGATAAGGACTAATATATAATCATAAGGAATAGCTAAGTAAATACTTTAAGACACAACGTTTCCTTTTTTTTATTTGTTGGTATCCTCAAAAACAAATCTTTGACTGCCCTACAGGAAATTCTATGTATTTTTTTAAATCTTTAAAAGGTTTGGTGGGTGTTTCTATAACCTATAGAGTTTTCGAATGGAGCCGTAACATATATATAATAAAGTGCACATACATAAGACTTTTTGCAAGCAATTCAAAGAAATGTTCAAGATCAATAAACCTAAATTGTTCTTAATTTTATCAAATTTAAAGAATTTGCCTAAAATTTAAGAATTGTGAAGTTAGGTAAATCCCAAACATAGTTATTTATTTTTTTTTAAATTTAATGGTTTCAATTTAAATCATTATTTCATTCTGTACACTTGGTTTTTTTTTTTGAACAATTAGTGAAAAATAAAAGTATAAAAAATACTGTGAAAAAAGTACGAAAAATATAAGATAGCGTAACAATGGAAATTTTAAACCATTTCCAATTGTATTTTAAAATTTTCCAAATGTGTTTTTAAATTGTACAATTGTATTCTAAAATTGTCCAAATGAATTTTTGAATTGTCCAAAAGTGTTTTAAAACTGTCCCAGTTTATTTTAAAACTGTCCAAATGAATTTTAAAAATGTCCAAATAAATTTAAAAATTATCCAAATATATTTTTTTTTTTATTTTTGCTAAACAATCTTTACAATGGGATCTGACAAATCCAGAAACACGTGTCGATTAAGTCTTGCAAAAAATGACCAACAAAAATAAATTTAAAACAGAAAAGTAATTTTCTTGAAAATTATTCTATAAGAATATCATAGTTTTAATTAGTAAAAGAAATAATGAACTCGAGCTGGAATAAACCTACTCAAAATATAATATTTTAATGGTCGAATAAAACAATTTTTATTTTTTAATAAAAATAAAACAGAATTTTCTCAATATAATTTAAAATTTTCCAAATGTATTTTAAAAATTTCCAAATGTCCACATCAAAACAAAAATTTAAATACATTTGGAAAATTTTAAAATACATTTGGATAATTTAAAATTTTATTTGGACAATTTTAAAATAGATACATATGGAAATTGCATTTGGACAATTTTTAAATCAATTTTACCAATTTTGAAATTCATTTGGACAATTTTAAAATACATTTGGGGGTTTTCGTGTCAACTGACACAACTTTTGAAACCGATGTCTTCCGATCGGGATGAAATGCACCAAGGTTAGTCCTATTTGATAGTAGTTCAGACACAATTTTTCAACGAGATCGGTCAAGAACTCTCTGAGGTAGAGGTGGTCGAAATTTGACATTTTGGCCAAAGAGGTGTTGATTCTCATCCATGTAACTTCTTACCTATTGTTTTTAGCAAAATGTGTCCCAAAGAGTTTAGATTGCTATTTCTTCAGTCTTTCGAAAAAAAAAATATAAAAAAAATAAAAAAAATTTTTTTGATTTTTTTTCTTAAAAATCCAAAACTTTTCTGACTTTTTCCTCAAATTGGGCCCTTTTTTTTTGATTCAAAAGAAAGCTTAGGTGATTTCCTTTAAGAGCTGTGGGGTCGCTTAGTGGGATGCGAGTGGGATATCTATGAAAATTTTTTTTTTTAACTTTGGAACACAAAAAACGGTTCTTCAATTTGCACTATTAGGCGTGGGATAGCTAACCAGTTTTCGATTTCGATCCGCGATACCCTCTAACTTTTTTAGGTTCGAAAAATAAAGCACGAGCCAAAAAATGGGGGCGGTGGGGAGGGGCCATATGGCCCCTCATTGGGGTCAAAGTTAAGAGTAAAGAGGTAAAAATCCTCAAAAAGCCCCAAAACTGCCCTAGAAACTCCCCTGGAGGGGTGCAATGTGAGACCGACCTCAAATAATTTTCTGCCCCCAACATTTTTCTTGAACATACCTTACCCCTATTTCCACTTCCTAAGGGGGCTCCCATACAAAACATTTTTAAAAAATTTGATCCTACCATTCTAACTTACCCTAAAGTGCCCCTAGTGGGGCCAAATGTATGACCGACCTCCATTATTTTATTAATTCCAACATTTTTTGCAAACATACCTACAATGTATCTTTAACCCTTAAGGTGGTCCCCATACATTTCTTTTATTTTTTATAAATTTGTTTTATTAAACCAGCTCCTACCGCCCCTACCGTGCCTCCTAGAGAGGCAAAAATTACAAACAACCCCCATTATTTTTTAGTTACCAACATTTTATCCGAACATCATAACACCCTATCTCCACTCCCTAAGGGGCTCCCATACATTATAAAAACATATATTTTTAAAAACTAATAAAAAAATTAAAAAAAAATGTATGGGGACCCCCTTAAGAGTTGAAAATAAAGGGTAGGTATATTCTAAGAAAATGTTGGAGTTGAAAAAATATTGGGGGTCGGTCATACATTTTACATCTCTAGGGGCACCCTATGGACAGTTAGAGCGGTAGGAGCAAATTTTATAAAAATGTCATTTTGTATGGGAGCCCCCTTAGGTAGTGGAAATAGGGGTAAGGTATGTTCAAGAAAAATGTTGGGGCCAGAAAATTATTGGAGGTCGGTCTCACATTGCACCCCTCCAGGGGCGTTTCCAGGGGAGTTTTGGGGCTTTTTGAGGATTTTTACCTCTTTACGCCCAACTTTGACCCCAATGAGGGGCCATATGGCCCCTCCCCACCGCCCCCATTTTTTGGCTCGTGCTTTCTTTTTCGAACCTTAAAAAATTAGAGGGTATCGCGGATCGAAATCGAAAACTGGTTAGCTATCCCACTCCTAAGAGTGCAAATTGAAGAACCGTTTTTTGTGTTCCAAAGTTAAAAAAAAAAAATTTTCATAGATATCCCACTCGCATCCCACTAAGCGACCCCACAGCTCTTAAAGGAAATCACCTAAGATTTTTTTTGAATCAAAAAAAAAAAAAAAAAAAAGGCCCAATTTGAGGAAAAAGTCAAAAAAGTTTTGGATTTTTAAGAAAAAAAATCAAAAATTTTTTTTTTATTTTTTTTATATTTTTTTTTTCGAAAGACTGAAGAAATAGCTATCTAAACCCTTTGGGACACATTTTGCTAAAGACAATAGGTAAGAAGTTACATGGATGAGAATCAACACCTCTTTGGCCAAAATGTCAAATTTCGACCCCCTCTAAATCAAAGAGTTCTTGACCGATCTCGTTGAAAAATTGTGTCTACTACTATCCAATAGGACTAACCTTGGTGCAAATTTCATCCCGATCGGAAGACATCGGTTTCAAAAGTTGTGTCAGTTGACACGAAAACCCCCATTTGGACAATTTTAAAATACATACGGCCAATTTTAAAATACATTTCGGCAAATTTAATAAAATTTAAACAATTTTAAAATTTATTTCTAAAATTTTAAAATACAATTGGAAATGATGTAGTTCTTTACACAACCATTAGGGTGTCACGAATGGTTCGTTTTGTCTGATAAGTTTAAGTTTTAAGCACAATCGGACAATTTAACCTGTGTAAATAGGGAGCAAAGTTTTTGTCGTAAATAAGCTAATGAAGTAAAATAATAATTAAAAAATAATAATTTTTAAGAAATACAATTTTTGAGCTCGAGGTCAAGTTTATGTTAAATTCTTTATTCTTGATATTTCGGTTCACTTCGTATAGCATCTTTGAAGATGCTATATCTTCGTAAAGCATCTTCAAAGCTAATTTTCGATATGTCCACATTAAAAACAAAAACAAGAAATGTAGTTAATTTTAAGCGCTAAAACAGTAAGTGAGTTTCTTCTTCATCGTCTAATGTTACACGGAGTTCAATACACTCACTCACTGTGTTAGCGCTTAAAATTAAATTCGTTATTGTTTTGAATGTAGACATTTTTGAAAATAAGCTTTGAAGATTCCATACGAAGTGTAGCGAAAAATATCATATTTTGTGAGGATGTTTATTCTGGCTCGAGGTCATTATTTTCTTTACTAATTAAAACCATGATATTCTCATAGCATAATTTTCAAGAAAATTATTTTTTGTTTTAAATTTATTTATGTTGGTCATTTTTGCAAGACTTAATCGACACGTGTTTCGGAATTTGTCAAGATTCCATTGTCAAGATTATTTAGCAAAAATAGAAACGATATACTACAAAGTAGCAAACGAGTCTAATGACAAATCGTTTGTGCACAAACTAAAACATTAATACATATTCGACTCTATCCACAATGTGAATTAGAAAGACGAAGAAATTGTACTATGTTAGTAAGTAACGATTGTCAATAACCAACAAAAATATTTAAAACATTTTACATACGATAGTCCATTGGACTACAACAATATGTTTTTTGTTGTTGTGAATGAAATTATACCATTATTAGGGCTATTCATCACTATGGCGTGCCAACCATTATGTTCAAATTCTGATTAATTTTTATTAATAAATAAAAATCGTTTTATTCGACCTTTAAAATATTATATTTTGTGAGGATGTTTATTCTGGCTCGAGGTCATTATTTTCTTAACTAATTAAAACCATGATATTCTCATAGCATAATTTTCAAGAAAATTATTTTTATACCCTACACCACACTGTGGTACAGGGTATAATGAGTTTGTGCTGATGTTTGTAACTACCCGAAATATTGGTCCTAGACCCACCTTTAAGTATACCGATCGACTCAGAATCACTTTTTGAGTCGATTTAGCGATGTCCGTCCGTCCGTCCGTCTGTCCGTCCGTCCGTCCGTCCGTCCGTCCGTCCGTCCGTCTGTCTGTCTGTCTGTCCATGTAAACGGTGTAAACACGATACAGGTCGCAATTTTTAACCAATTGACTTGAAATTTGAAACTTAAGTCTCTCTTGGCCCAAGGACGAAGCCTATTGAAATTGGAAAAAATCGGTCCATATTTAGACCTAGCCCCCATACAAAGGTCCTCTTTAGTTTTCGCTCAAATTACTCTAATAACCGTATTATAGAAGGTATCGCTTTGAAATTTGGATGGTAAACATGTTTTGTCTTCACATATCATCATTCCGAATTTCAAAGAAATCGGACCAGTTCTTCTTGTAGCCCCCATACAAACCACCTTCCCGATTTTCACATAAATGTCTCAAATTTCATGAAAATAGAAAATATTTAATTAAAATTTTGTTTGTGTATGTTAAACGCGTACTTAAATAACCTTATCAAACCTGATAATCATCGGACCAGTTTTGGACTCAGGCCCCTTGTGAAAATTTCGCCCGATATTCAGTTAAAGCGGTTTATTGTCAACAAATAGAAGCCTATTTCACTCAAATTTTATTTGTGAGTGTTTTCTTCACTTATTAAAGGTTTTACAACATATAGATCTAATCGATCCATGGGACCCATTTTCCGGGAAACCTTGGTGTAGGGTATTATATGGTCGGTCTTGACCGACTATAATTTTCTTACTTGTTTGTTTTAAATTTATTTATGTTGGTCATTTTTGCAAGACTTAATCGACACGTGTTTCGGAATTTGTCAAGATTCCATTGTCAAGATTATTTAGCAAAAATAGAAACGATATACTACAAAGTAGCAAACGAGTCTAATGACAAATCGTTTGTGCACAAACTAAAACATTAATACATATTCGACTCTATCCACAATGTGAATTAGAAAGACGAAGAAATTGTACTATGTTAGTAAGTAACGATTGTCAATAACCAACAAAAATATTTAAAACATTTTACATACGATAGTCCATTGGACTACAACAATATGTTTTTTGTTGTTGTGAATGAAATTATACCATTATTAGGGCTATTCATCACTATGGCGTGCCAACCATTATGTTCAAATTCTGATTAATTTTTATTAATAAATAAAAATCGTTTTATTCGACCTTTAAAATATTATATTTTGTGAGGATGTTTATTCTGGCTCGAGGTCATTATTTTCTTTACTAATTAAAACCATGATATTCTCATAGCATAATTTTCAAGAAAATTATTTTTATACCCTACACCACACTGTGGTACAGGGTATAATGAGTTTGTGCTGATGTTTGTAACTACCCGAAATATTGGTCCTAGACCCACCTTTAAGTATACCGATCGACTCAGAATCACTTTTTGAGTCGATTTAGCGATGTCCGTCCGTCCGTCCGTCTGTCCGTCCGTCCGTCCGTCCGTCCGTCCGTCTGTCTGTCTGTCTGTCTGTCTGTCTGTCTGTCTGTCTGTCTGTCTGTCTGTCCATGTAAACTGTGTAAACACGATACAGGTCGCAATTTTTAATCAATTGACTTGAAATTTGAAACTTAAGTCTCTCTTGGTCCAAGGACGAAGCCTATTGAAATTGGAAAAAATCGGTCCATATTTAGACCTAGCCCCCATACAAAGGTCCTCTTTAGCTTTGGCTCAAATGACTCTAATAACCGTATTATAGAAGGTATCGCTTTGAAATTTGGAAGGTAAACATGTTTTGTCTTCACATATCATCACTCCGAATTTCAAAGAAATCGGACCAGTTCTTCTTGTAGCCCCCATACAAACCACCTTCCCGATTTTCACATAAATGTCTCAAATTTCATGAAAATAGAAAATATTTAATTAAAATTTTGTTTGTGTATGTTAAACGCGTACTTAAATAACCTTATTAAACCTGATAATCATCGGACCAGTTTTGGACTCAGGCTTCTTGTGAAAATTTCGCCCGATATTCAGTTAAAGCGGTTTATTGTCAACAAATAGAAGCCTATTTCACTCAAATTTGATTTGTGAGTGTTTTCTACACTTATTAAAGTTTTTACAACATATAGATCTAATCGATCCATGGGACCCATTTTCCGGGAAACCTTGGTGTAGGGTATTATATGGTCGGTCTTGACCGACTATAATTTTCTTACTTGTTTGTTTTAAGTTTATTTATGTTGGTCATTTTTGCAAGACTTAATCGACACGTGTTTCGGAATTTGTCAAGATTCCATTGTCAAGATTATTTAGAAAAAATAGAAACGATATACTACAAAGTAGCAAACGAGTCTAATGACAAATCGTTTGTGCACAAACTAAAACATTAATACATATTCGACTCTATCCACAATGTGAATTAGAAAGACGAAGAAATTGTACTATGTTAGTAAGTAACGATTGTCAATAACCAACAAAAATATTTAAAACATTTTACATACGATAGTCCATTGGACTACAACAATATGTTTTTTGTTGTTGTGAATGAAATTATACCATTATTAGGGCTATTCATCATTAGGGCTATTCAAAATATCAGCAATAAAGAATTTTACATAAACTTGACCTCGAGCTCAAAAATTTTATTTCTTATAAATTATAACTGAAAGGTCTAAGAAACACAACACTAATTACCAAAAAAAAATGGTTTGTAATAGAGATGGGTTCGTGAGTGACTTTTCAATCACATTCTTGCACGCTCAAGTGTGTAGAAAAAATAAAAAAAATAAAAAATAAATACTCACGAATTGAAAAGTATGTATAATTTTGTTAATGTTTTACCCCATGCTATTGTAAGAGCGTTCCAAACTACAATACCAAACACACCGAACTGTGTGTGACCTGTGAGGTAAAAATTACTGCGAATTATTACTCTTGCCCAAAACATTAAATCATGATAATGTTTTGCGGAAGATTTTTGTGTACTTGCCAAAACAAAGTTTTATTAGAAAAATAATGTTATATAACTTTGCTATCACCGTACAACAATACTTTTAACACTAGAACGAGACCTAATACACTTGATAGCAAGCCCTCTGGAGTAAAACTGCATTTACAGTTTTTTATTCGTGATCATTTCGCTCCTTTACTTGTATAGTGTCATAACTCAAAATATTTGATTTTGCAGAAAACACGTTTATAATAGATTTTGCCGGGGTTAGGTCAGTCAGAACCAGGATTATTAAAACACAGGAATTTTATTTTAATTCAGAACTTTATTTTACAATTTATCACTAAAATTGAAGACCAACGCAGCAACCAGGATACAAGCTTGAGTCAAACTATTTAATAACGTTGCGATTATTCCCTGTACTCGAATAATCGCACACGTTCACGATCGATGCTAGATTTAAACCAGGATATGAGCCCTGTACCAGAGATGTTTGCAGTCACCCACGTTTGTGACTGAAACCAGGATCTAGACGTTTTCGATGAAACCAGGATAATTAATGTTTGAAAAGAAACCAGGATAATTGCCGGACAGAGTAACGCAGGTTACCCGCTGCACGGGTGAACGCTTTCGTGGTAGACAAGAGACTCCCCGAATTAATGCTCGAGTCATATTTTTATAGTGTGGAATTTTTATTGTTTGTTAGTGTTTTAGTTACCACTACAGACATGGGATCTATGGCCGTTTAAACCAGTAGACTCCCTGGTCACTAATACATCTACCTGCCTGGAAACTATGGCCATCTTAACCAGTAGTTTTCCTATGCACTACCACTACTATGCCTGGGGACTATTATTTATTTAAATAAGTAGAAACCCTCTGCAATTACTACATTGAGTTGAACTTGGCTGTACTTGTGAACGACTACCACCGAAATCTAATGACCTGCAGTGCTACCCGTACACTTGGACAGCACAAGCTCAACTAAAGTTGTAGTAATGACCAAACTAACTACAAACCAACTACGTACGTTAGTAGTGAGAGCATGAGAAAACGAATGTATGCGTGAGCTTTGAATTTACTACCGACCGATCAATACCACTGTAGTAGTGAGATCAAGAGAAAATTAAATTGTATGTGTAGCATTGGTTGATGCGTTGGTTCTCTTATACAGATTACTCTTATATTTATGTAACTGTAAATCTCTTAAAAACTAGAAAGAAATATTAAAATATTTAAATGAAAAAAATAGTATTTTTATAAAAAAATATAAAATTACCAATATGTAACGAAAAACTTCGTTACATCTCCCCCTTCGTTTGGAATTTGTAAAGGAACTGTGGACTTCATGACCACGTGGTTTTACCGCTTCTACCAGAACTCTCAGATTGTCCACGTGGTGGCCCAGTTTTGTCCATTACCTTTGACATAGCTTTTCTGTGTTAACAGCTTATTGCTTGTAATTCTCGTGCACCTTCCAGAAGCTCGTTGTTTTCAGAATTTAAATTTGCTGGAATACGAACCAGATTTTCAGGATACCGATGATTTTTTTTTTTTTGTTTTCTCAGAAGCTAGACCTTTTTGGGTAAAGCTTTATCTTTGCAGAAGACCGATGATTTTTTTTTCAGCAGCCAGATTTTTTTGTATTGCCAATTTGCGTTGAATATAGAGCATCCGCTGCCAGCCAGATTTTTTTTTTCCAGAATTTTTCTTGTTTTGTGGATTTGGAAAACTTTTATTTTTAATAGATTTGGTTTTCTCCACATTTATTTTTCCTTTTTTAGAGTCCCTGCTCGGGCGCCATTTATAATAGATTTTGCCGGGGTTAGGTCAGTCAGAACCAGGATTATTAAAACACAGGAATTTTATTTTAATTCAGAACTTTATTTTACAATTTATCACTAAAATTGAAGACCAACGCAGCAACCAGGATACAAGCTTGAGTCAAACTATTTAATAACGTTGCGATTATTCCCTGTACTCGAATAATCGCACACGTTCACGATCGATGCTAGATTTAAACCAGGATATGAGCCCTGTACCAGAGATGTTTGCAGTCACCCACGTTTGTGACTGAAACCAGGATCTAGACGTTTTCGATGAAACCAGGATAATTAATGTTTGAAAAGAAATCAGGATAATTGCCGGACAGAGTAACGCAGGTTACCCGCTGCACGGGTGAACGCTTTCGCGGTAGACAAGAGACTCCCCGAATTAATGCTCGAGTCATATTTTTATAGTGTGGAATTTTTATTGTTTGTTAGTGTTTTAGTTACCACTACAGACATGGGATCTATGGCCGTTTAAACCAGTAGACTCCCTGGTCACTAATACATCTACCTGCCTGGAAACTATGGCCATCTTAACCAGTAGTTTTCCTATGCACTACCACTACTATGCCTGGGGACTATTATTTATTTAAATAAGTAGAAACCCTCTGCAATTACTACATTGAGTTGAACTTGGCTGTACTTGTGAACGACTACCACCGAAATCTAATGACCTGCAGTGCTACCCGTACACTTGGACAGCACAAGCTCAACTAAAGTTGTAGTAATGACCAAACTAACTACAAACCAACTACGTACGTTAGTAGTGAGAGCATGAGAAAACGAATGTATGCGTGAGCTTTGAATTTACTACCGACCGATCAATACCACTGTAGTAGTGAGATCAAGAGAAAATTAAATTGTATGTGTAGCATTGGTTGATGCGTTGGTTCTCTTATACAGATTACTCTTATATTTATGTAACTGTAAATCTCTTAAAAACTAGAAAGAAATATTAAAATATTTAAATGAAAAAAATAGTATTTTTATAAAAAAATATAAAATTACCAATATGTAACGAAAAACTTCGTTACACGTTTAAAGTTTACTATTGAAACTGGTTTTTAATTGAAAAAGGCCGGTACATAGAAAATGTAATAATGGCGTGTACTCTTCTCAAAGGGTGAGTTTAAGAGATATTAATACGAATTTTTGACACAATATAAAGCACGATATAACGAATAATTCTGCATCATTAACTCAAAAAACGCATTTTTTGAGTTATGACACTATACAAGTCAAGGAGCGATTTGTCCTTCTTAGAGGACTTTATAGATTTGAAGGACCTTTAAAGTAAAAAAATTAAAAAAAAATATTTCTACTTATCGTACGATGCTGAAATAAAAAGAAAATGAAAGAGTAAGGTCTCCTTGATTATTTAAATATGTTTGTTTCGTCATATCAGGTTTAAAGGATGCCAATAAGGTCCTTTTAAAACTTTGTCCTTTAATATCCTTTAGAATTTCCAGCCGTTTCTTCTGGAAAAAATATATGTTAAGGAAATTGATATGCACCCAGACATTGTTAAATTAATTCCTTCTCACTTTTTTAGTTTGGTGTAAAAAACAAGTTAGGTTTTTTTCAAAGAAAATTAGTTGATGTTTGGATGGCTATGTGTAAATATACTAAAATATTTTCATAAGGGTTCAAGTTGAAAAAATGCAGAAGAAAAATTGAATTTCTAAAAATTATAGACATTTCTGGTATTTCCTATACCGGTTTCAAACACCCCAGTTAGTGTCATCATCAGTAGGATTTTAAATGTCGGTTTGTCTTGTTGATAAAAACTGTTTTTTATATATGTGAATATTTATAGTTTCTACAGAATAAATTTTGACAGTTTCCAACACTACAATTCTATTTCTAGCAAACTTAACCTCACTTCATACTTCATTTCAACTTTTTTGTCTCTTACATTATTTCGCAAGGGTTACCAACATGATCTGGAATTGCAGACACAAATGAAGGAATTTGCATTTTCTGTTTCGGAGACGTGCCTAATGGCGACATATTTTGTCAGTAATTTTATTTGATTTTTTCTGTAAGTACAGATCGAGCACGGGCTCTAATTATATTTGTTATAAGGGTTCAAGTTGAAAAAATGCAGAAGAAAAATTGAATTTCTAAAAATTATAGACATTTCTGGTATTTCCTATACCGGTTATTTTCAGTTTTATAGAAAAACTTATTTTTTTACACTTAACTACCAAAGTGAGAAGGATGAAATTTAACAATGTGTTGGTCCATATCAATGTCCATAACAAATATTTTTTCCGGAAATGGCTGGAAATTCTAAAGGATATTAAAGGACAAAATTTTGAAAGGACCTTATTGGCATCCTTTAAACCTGATATGACGAAACAAACATATTTAAATAATCGAGGAGACTTTACTCTTTCATTTTCTTTTTATTTAGGATATGTAGAAATATTTATTTTTTAATTTTTTTACTTTAGATGTCCTTCAAAACTTTAAATTGCTCTAAAAAGGACAAATGATCACCGAATGAAAAACTGTAAATGCAGTTTTACTCCTTAGGGGCTCTTCTATCAAGTGTATAAGGTCTCGTTCTGGTGTTAAAAAAAAGTTCAAATTTGTCTTACAGTGTATTCCATGTAAAACGAACTGAAATATCAATTGAGGACCCTATTAAAAAACCAAAAGAGCTGTACATTTCGTAAGTGAGTGCAAAAATAAGTGCAAAAAAGTGTTTTTACATTTTGGAGAGTATAAAAGATTCGCCACCAAAGAATATAAAACTCTCAATTGTTTTATGTACATTTTATAAAAAAAATGGAAAATTTTTATGCGAAAAGCTTAGACTTGGTGGAGTAGTTTTGGTAAAAAAAAAATTTTTTTTTCACGAAAAACCAAATTATGTTAAAACAAGTGAGAGTGTTAAATTCGGCTGTGCCGAATCTTTTATACCCTCCAAAATGTAAAAAAAAAAAAAATTGACAGGGGCGTTTTTTTTTTGGGGGGGGGAGTTGATAGAATCAGCGGGGCACGTTGAGAGCACCTTTCGATCGCGATAAATGTACCAAATGTTTCATTTATTTAACAAAAATACAAAAAAACATGTAAAAACGTGTATTTTTTTTGAGATTGGTTTAGTTCTTCAAGGGGGAACTTTTTCCCCCCTTGTCCGATTTTGCCAATTTCCGAACTTAACCTGCCTAGGAACATAAGACATATTTGTGCCAAACTTGAGGTTCCTAGCTCTTTTATTTTGGACTGCATCGTGTTAACTACAGACGGACGGACGGACGGACGGACAGACAGACGGACGGACGGACGGACGGACGGACGGACGGACGGACGGACATCGCTAGAATGTCTTAGAATCGATCACTGATCAATAATATATATACATTATGGGGTCCCCGACCGATATTTCGATGCGTTACATACGGAATGACAAAGTGAGTATACCCCCATACTGTAGTTGGAGGGTATAAAAATTTAATGAACCCAAAATTTTTGGTGAAAAAAATTTTTATGAAAAAAAGTTTTTGATGAATTTTTTTGATGAAAAGAAAAATTTTTTTAAGTAAAAAAAAATTGATGAAAAAAAATATGAAAAAAAAAATTTCTTGGTGAGAAACAAATTGATAATAAACAAGTGAGAGTGTTAAATTCGGACGTGCCGAATCTGTTATACCCTCCAACATGCAAATAAATAAAAAAAAAATTGCAGGGGCGTTTTCTTTTTTTTTTTTGGGGGGGGGGGGTCGGTAGTGGTAATTGGGGGGGGGGCATTTCTTCTCGAATATGTGTTTAAGAATTCATTCTTATACTTTATCATTATTTACAAGTTTATCATTATTTAAAAAAAAAATTTTTTGCACGCCCATAAAAGGGGGGCGGACCGAAAAAAAGACATTTTCTAATTCTCTGGGTCCAAATGCAGGACTTTGAACTTCTTGTAGCATAAAAATGTTGTATTTGTTAAACAAAAACAAAGAAAATCATGTAAAAATATGGTATTTTTCAGAGGTTGGTTTAGTTCTTCAAGGGGGGTTTAGTTCTTCCCTGGTCCGATTTTGCTCCTTTACGAACTTAAACTGCCTAGAAACATAAGACATATTCGTGCCAAATTTCGGGTGTCTAGCTCTTTTATTTTGGACTTCATCGTGTTAACTACAGACGGACAGACGGACGGACAGACGGACGGACGGACATCGCTAGAATGTCTTAGAATCGATCACTGATCATAAATATATATACTTTATGGGGTCCTAGACCGATATTTTGATGCGTTACACACGGAATGACAAAGTGAGTATACCCTCATACTGTAGTTGGAGGGTATAAAAATTTGATGAAAAAAAATTGATGAAAAAATTTATGAAAAAAATATGATAAAAAAAAATTTATGAAAAAAAATTTTGATGAAAAAAAAAATTTGATGGAAAAAAAATGAATGAAAAAGAAAATTTTTGATGAAAAAAAATTAATAAAAAAAAAGAATTTGATAAAAAAAAATTTGTAAAAACAAAAATTGATGAAAAAAAAAAATTTATAAAAAAAAAAATTGATAAAAAAAATATATTAAAAAAGTTTGATGAAAAAACAACTTTTTATAAAAAAAAAACAATTTTATGAAAAAAAAATTGATAAAAAAAATTTTTATGGAAAAAATTTGATGAAAAAATTTGTTTTTTTGTTGAAAAATAATTATGTTACTTTTTATTCACCAGCTGGTGAAAAACGGGTTTATTCAACGCGAGGTGAATTATTACCAAGTTACAAACCCAAGTTATTAAAATTTTTTGTTTTAAGAAAATGAAAATAGTAATTCTTGTTTGCTTTTTCGTTAATTGTTAGCTTATATAGTCAAACTGAGGTGGCGTCCTGCAATTTTTTAAAATTAGACACCAGCCTAAAAACATTATCATGTTAAAATGTCTTTTGATGTTTTTAAGACTATTTCTGTGAATGTGCAAATAAATAATAAAACACGGATTTTTTTAAATCACGAAAAACTCACGCATGAATTTTACTCACTCACGACCTTTTTGGTTTACTCACGCTCATACGCGCTCACCTATGTATACTTATCACGTATGAGATGCGCATCTCTAGTTTGTATGAAATTTTTTGTTTGTTTTGATAATTTGCCCGGCAATTGACGAAATTCGAAAAAAGACATTATTTGTGCCACCCTTATGCCCATATAAAATAAAAGGAATTTTTTGTTTAAGGATTGCTCTATGGTTTATTCTCTTTTAGTAAGATTTCAACGCAAATTTAACGATACTAAAAATAAAACAACCTATCAACAATAAACATCATCGACATCAACATCATCGACATCAGCCTCATTGCTAAATCATGGGTATTTTTTTCATGGTTGTGGGAGTTTTTTATTTCTCCCAGCAAAAAATTACGTAACACTTTTAATGGAAATGCTTTAGAATTACAACAAAACTCATAAAATACAATATCTTACACTCAAAATAATCACTCTGTTAAATTACAGAGATACTCTGCTGAGCCAGCAGAAAATACCATAGATTTCCAACCAGCAAGATTTTTTGTTATTTTACGAAGAAAACTCTGTAAAATGATTTCTATAAAAAAACTGTAAATTTATAGAATTATTTGTCAAATATTGATAAAAGCGACCAGAATTTTACTATTTTATTTACTATTTGATTCCTGATCAATTTCTCTTTCCTTAATGTGCAAGTAGTGTTGACAATTGGGGAAATGCCATCGAAATTGCCCGCTTTAGTTTTCCAAATTGTAAATTTACTTTCTTATTTTTGTAAAATTACGAGTTTTTTTACGAGCAGCTCCAATTCGACATATAGCTTTGTCCTTTGAAATATTTAAAAGTTTTTTGAAGAGATTTTTATTTGAAAACTGTATTACAGAGCAATAAGTAAAATTACAGATGAAATTTATTATTTCGGTTACGAGAAAAAAAAAAACAAAGTATTTTTCTAAAATCTGTATTTTACCAACAAACTCTGTTTATTGTCTGTAAAATAGAGATTACAAAATAAAAAGTAAAATTACAGATAAAATTTTGTTTTTCGGTTACAAGAAAATACAAAGTATTATCTTAAAATCTGTATTTCGGCAGATAACATTGTCAAAAATCTGTCGAATTGAGATTACAGTCATTTTACAGAGTATTTAACAGAGTAATTATTTTGAGTATATCAAAACCTTAAAAATGGTAATGATTATGTAATGCATTACTATGAATTGCATAGGCAACAAATATGCAAAAATATCCATTATTTTTCCTTACCGTTTATTATATGCATTACTTTTTTGTATTTTTTATGCATTACGTAATACGCAGGTGACAGAACATAATCCCTACGGACATTACCCCCATAACGGAAATGGGGATTATGACCGAATTCATTACGGTCATAATCCCCATAATAGTTGTAGGCACTATGACCGTTTCCAAAACGGTCACAATCCCAATGGGGATTATGTCCGTTCCTTGTTGGGATTACGACCGAATTTTTTTCGGTCATAACCCCCAATTACACTATGGGGAGTAAGTCCAAAGAAATTTTGGTCATAATCCCCGTTTTCTGCAGAGAGGGTGATTTTAATGCATAGAGTTAATAATTTCTAAGCCCGGCCAAAGGCCGGCTACGCAGAAAAACTTTTAAGTAAAAAAAAAAAATTATTTTAATTTTGGGGATTATGACCAACTAGTATAGAAGACATAAACCCCATAATGGGGACTATGGCCATTTGTTATGTGGTCATAAATCTGGGAATTATTTCCGTTTTTTATTGGGATTATGTCCAAATAATTTTCGGTCATAGTCCCCACTACCATTACGGGGATTATGACCAAAATGAGTTTGGTTATAATGCCCAGAACGGAAATGGGGATTATGTCATGTCACCATATTTTTTCTTGCGAAGCAAACTTTGTGTTTAATACGTTTATGCCCTTATTTGATTCTTTTAAAACACACCTAGTAAAAATTTAATCTAATATTTTGCTGGGACACATATATATTCGAAAAAATGTCGCCCTTTCAATTATTTCTACATGCTTGACTGGTTTATGGTAGACCAATGTCTCTAGGGCCTTTCTTTTTCTAACAGACGTATTTCTTCATTAGGGTGTCACTTTAGAATTCTTATCATTTAAATTTTTTTTAAATTTTAGATTACGAGACTTTTAAATAAAACAGAGATCATATTGATTTTTTTTAAACTGAACATCAAAATATGAATATTAATTCGGTTTTATTTAAACATAAAAACATAAAATCGATTTGTTTCAAAACCCTTCATTTAAAAACTTTCGTTTTAGATTGTTTTTTGTACTTTCCTTTTTATTATAAATGAAATTTAAAATTGATAAATTTTTTCAATGATATTTTATTGTTAACTGTATACAATGATGGTATTATCTGTATATTAAAAATTTCTTTTGATTTTGGCCAATTTATTTTTTCTATCCCATTTGTTGGTCTTTAAGATTTTTATTTTATATTTCAGTTTCTTGTTTTGTTTTACTTCCTTATCTTTATAGACATTTCCTTAAACTTGTTGTGTTTTATAAAAAAAAAATTTTCAATTTGTAGCAATTTTGTTTTTGTCTTGTGGGTTTTCTTTATATAAAAAAAAAAACACTTAAAAAAATGTTTGTCGAATAAGCAATTAAATTATGTGATTTAGGAAGATTCGGTTTGCTAATGATGTTGACTGAAAAAATTTGAAGAATCTGTTAATAAAAAAACTTGTTGGGAAATGCTTCAGCAGAAAAATATATTGTATCAGCAGAATTTTTCGCTGTTGCAATTTTGCAACTTATGTCTCCTAAACTAACAATAAGTGAGTTATGTAAAATGTTTAATATTTCTTTTTATTTTCTGATATAGTTTTTCTTTTAAGTGTACGTTAGGGTGGGTCGATGAAATGCATATTTGCGAATCTCGTGTACTAATAGCAAAAACTCGACGCGCATTTTCGAGCTGATAACAGGAAAAATCATGAAAAAATTTTAGGAGGGTACTTTTAGGCCTCTACAAGCGGTTTTAGTTCGCGGTTTTTGGAAAAAAAATATTTTTTTTTATTTTTTAAAAATATTTTAAAAATTAAGTAAAATAATACTTATTACAAAACAATATCCAAACAAAATTTATCTCGCCAATTTTAGCCCGTGGATGCGTTTTTATACCCAGAAAAGTTCGATTTATATATAGAAAAAAAAAATATTTTTTATTTCATAATAGCACTCAAATGGTGCATAAGGCCAATTTAAGAACATGAATGATAAAAATTAAAAAATTGCGGGTATTTATAGCAATCCACAAGTGCAAAAAATTCGCAAATTCAAAAAAAATTAAAAATGGGTATCAAAATTTTGGTAAAATAAAGCGTTTTAAGATAATGATAAAAAAAACAAAACAAATTGGCGGCTATTTATAACAATTCGCAAGCGCAAAAAATTCGCAAGTACCAAAAAAAATTAAAAAATGGAAAAATGGGTATCAAATTTTTGGTAAAATAAAGCGTTTTCAGAAAAAAAATAAAAAATATATATTAGAGGATCAATTTGGTCCATGGATGCATTTTGAAAATCTGATGGTTTTTTTTTGTTTGATATTTAAACGTTTATTTATAATTGATGTTGGTCCATAAAATAAATAAACTTTTCAGATTTTAAAATGCATCCATGGACCAACTACAATCGTAAATAAACATTTAAATATCAAACAAAAAAAAAAACCATCAGATTTTCAAAATGCATCCATGGACCAAATTGATCCTCTAATATATATTTTTTATTTTTTTTTTCTGCAAACGCTTTATTTTACCAAAAATTTGATACCCATTTTTCCATTTTTTAATTTTTTTTGGTACTTGCGAATTTTTTGCGCTTGCGAATTGTTATAAATAGCCGCCAATTTGTTTTGTTTTTTTATCATTATCTTAAAACGCTTTATTTTACAAAAATTTTGATACCCACTTTTAATTTTTTTTGAATTTGCGAATTTTTTGCACTTGTGGATTGCTATAAATACCCGCAATTTTTTAATTTTTATCATTCATGTTCTTAAATTGGCCTTATGCACCATTTGAGTGATATTATGAAATAAAAAATATTTTTTTTTTTTATATATAAATCGAACTTTTCTGGGTATAAAAACGCATCCACGGGCTAAAATTGGCGAGATAAATTTTGTTTGGATATTGTTTTGTAATAAGCATTATTTTACTTAATTTTTAAAATATTTTTAAAAAATCAAAAAAAATATTTTTTTTCCAAAAACCGCGAACTAAAACCGCTTGTAGAGGCCTAAAAGTACCCTCCTAAAATTTTTTCATGATTTTTCCCGTTATCAGCTCGAAAATGCGCGTCGAGTTTTTGCTATTAGTACACGAGATTCGCAAATATGCATTTCATCGACCCACCCTAGTGTACGTATCTGTTTATGAAATTTATGTTTATTTCCATCAATGTCATATATGCAGGAAAATGTCCTTTGTTTTCTCTTTTTTACATATAAAAGTACACATGTATTTGTGTGCTTGTACATGTGGGTCTTCTGTTTTCCAAAAAAAGAAGAGAAATGATGTTGTTTGTGTCAACTCCTTCATTTTTTATGATGTATTATCCATACTGTTGCTTATTTTGCAACCTTTTTTGTATGTTTTCCTTCTAAAAAATAAGGAAATTTTTGTTTTTAAGGATATGTTATGAAATTTTTATGCTGTAATGGTTAATTTTTCAATCTGCTAGAAATCAATCATATTTTAGTTTTTTTTTTGTGTCTTTTATTTTCTTGTTCTTAAAAATTATGATGCCACAAAAATTCATATATTGACCTTCATCAAAAAATAAAACAAAAAAAATTAAAATGAATGAACAAAGACACATTATGCTGTACAAAATTAAAAAAAATCATCTAGTGCTAAAAAAAGTTTTTTTTTTTTAATCTCTAAGATGAGAAAGAGTTGTTTCGAGAACCATCCACGTTTCCCACGTTGCCGGAGTGTCGAAGAAAGGAAATAAATAAAAAAAAAAAACAACTAACTAATTACATAGGCCTGTTTCGGGTTGAGTTTTGCTGGTGTGCGGGGTAAGGGGACATCTTCCCGTTTAGCCTTAAATAAAAACAAATTAATTTGTTATGATATAGCACCGTCCGACAGCCAATAATTAACATGAACCGGGTAATATACGTCTGAAAGTAGAGATCAAATGGAGTAAAACTGTATTTACAATTTTACATTTCGTGATCCTGTTTTCTTTTAAAAATATTTTAAAGTTTTAAAGGATACATTTTTTTGAAATATTTGTACTTGTCCTAGGATGATGGCAAATGATGACGGCAAATGGAAAACGAGGATCTAATTTTTCTATTCCCGTGTAAAAAAATAATTATATCAAAACATATCTCCTTTGATAAAAACATATATGGATCATATCTAAATGGATATAATCAGATCTACTCCATATATATTCATATCTGCTTCAGATATGTTTTGATCCGTAAATTGAGTCTATCTGGCATATATGGCATATATGATCAGACATTTTCAAATATGTTCATATATGTAAAATTGTCAGATAGACTCAATTTACGGATCAAAACATATCTGAAGCAGATATGAATATATATGGAGTAGATCTGATTACATCTATTTATATATAATCCATATATGTTTTTATCAAAGGAGATATGTTTTGATATAATTATTTTTTTACGCGGGTTTTTCTATTTTGCCATATCAGGGTATAAGGATGTGAATAAAGTCATTTGAAAACTGTATCGAAATATTTTGAATGATATTAAAAGATACATTTTAAAAGGACGTAACTCATCTCTTTTTTCCTGATATGTTAAAATAATCAAGTAGGAAAATTAGGGGAGATCCTCCTCTTTCATTTGCTAACAATATTGGCATCCTAGGACAAGTACAAATATTAAAAAAAAATTATAAAATTTAATCCTCTAAAACTTTGAAGACATTTTAAAAGGAAACAAGATCACGAAGAGAAAAACTGTAAATGCAGTTTTACTAGATTTAGTCTCTAATTTCTACCGCAAATTATCCAGTTCATGCTCAACTACTTTTTTAATTTTTTTCGGACATATAGCTTTAATAATAAAAGTTCACCGATCTAGCGATGTCCGTCCGTCCGTCTGTCCGTCTGTCTGTTGAAAACACGCTAACATTTGAAAGACTTTACGGAGGCTCCTGAAGTTTGGCATATATGTTGGTCATTTACCTGACCAGGTTGGTATTGCAACCCAGCGAAATCGGTTTAGTGGTTCAAAAGGTAAAACCAAAAGAGTGAATTTCGGCAAGGGGTTTTCGCGAATTTACGAGATAAAAAACACGTAAGCTCTCGAACGATAATTCTGAGGGGGCTGAAGCTTGGCATAAATATTTGTCGTTCCTCTGGTGTGTTATTAGTTATTAGCAAAACTGTGAATTTTAGATTGATTTCACCTTAAATTCATGTGTTGAAAAACCCGAGCTTAAAAACAAGCCTTAAAAACATTGGTAAGCCACACTTTACAAATCACACAAATTACTTTACAAAGTATTTTTGTCATTCAAAAAATTTTTTACACTAAAAAAAAAATTTACACTTTTTTTACAAAAATGACAAAAAAACAATTGAGAGTGTTACATTCGGCTGTGCCGAATCTTTTATATCCTCTAAAATGTAAAAAAAATCCAGGGGCTTCTTTTTTTTTGGGGGGGGGGCACCTTCCCCCCGCTATTTTTAACTTTTTCTGAGATAAGAATGTTGCAGTTGCTTAGATAAAGTACAAAAAACCCTGCAAAAAATGCGGTTTTTCTTGGGTTGGTTTAGTTCTCTAAGGGGGAACTTTTTTCCCCTTTGTCCGATTTTGCCCATTTCCGAACTTAACCTGCCTAGGAGTATAAGACATATTCGTGCCAAACTTCGGAAGTCTACCTCGTTTAGTTTGGACTGCATCGTGACTTCTACAGACGGACAGACTGACGGACGGACATCGCTAGAATGTCTTAGAATCGATCACTGATCAATAATATATATGGGGCATTCCATGTGAAATCGGACACTTTGAAAAACTTTTTTTTAGATTTTCCCAATATGTTTACAGTTTTTAGTACCCTTCGAAAACTCCTTCGTGGTAAATTTTCAGATTTTTTTGATGACCCGTTCAAAAGATATCGAATTTTTAAAAATTGGCAGTTTGTTCCTTTACTAAAACTTCTTTTAATCATAACTTCTTCAATAATGGTCCAAATTTCAAATTTTTTTTTTAAAAATTTTTGTTTTTTTAAATACTTTCTAAAACAAAATCCCAAAAAATTCTTAAAAGCGCTCTAGTATGCGATTTTTAAGTTTTAAAATTTAAATCTAATTTTTGAAAATGTTTGTACTCTTCGATTTTTTTGAAATTTTTTTGTATAAAACTTCTATCAATTCTACAAATTTGTTGCCCAGGAAGATCGTGGGATAACGATTATTACTATTTTTTAAAATTTTTTTAAAATTTTTTTTTGTAATTTTCCAATCTTAAAATCACTTCTACTGCTCCAATGGTGCGTCATAGAGGGGTCCTTTATAAAACCGACCCCCAATAATTTTTACGTCTTAACATTTCTTTGGAACAAACTAATACCCTATCTGCAATTTCTAAGGGTGCTCCCACACAATACGACATTTTTTAAAATTTGTTCCAACCGCTCTAACTGCCCAAATAGTGCCCTTAGAGCAACAAAATGTATGACCGACCCACAATATTTTTTTAGTCCAAACATTTTCTCTGAACACACCTACCCTCTATCTTTAACTGTTAAGGCGGTCCCCATACAATTTATTTTATTTTTTGTAAATTTGTTTTATTTAATCCGCTTCTACCGGTCCAATGGTGCGTCCGAGAGGGGTCATTAGAGAGACCGACCCCCATTTATTTTTACCCTACAACATTTTTTCAAAACAAACCTACGCCCTATCTCCACTCCCTAAGTAGGCTGCCATACAAATAACAGTTAGAGCAAATTTTATAAAAATGTAATTTTGTATGGGAGCCTACTTAGGGAGTGGAGATAGGGCGTAGGTATGTTTTGAAAAAATGTTGTAGGGTAAAAATAAATTGGGGTCGGTCTCAATAATGACCCCTCTCGGACGCACCATTGGACCGATAGAAGCTGATTAAATAAAACAAATTTACAAAAAATAAAAAAAATTGTATGGGGACCGCCTTAACAGTTAAAGATAGAGGGTAGGTGTGTTCAGAAAAAATGTTTGGACTAAAAAAAATATTGTGGGTCGGTGATACATTTTGTTGCTCTAAGGGCACTATTTGGGCAGTTAGAGCGGTTGGAACAAATTTTAAAAAATGTCGTATTGTGTGGGAGCACCCTTAGAAATTGCAGATAGCGTATTAGTTTGTTCCAAAGAAATGTTAAGACGTAAAAATTAATGGGGGTCGGTCTTATAAAGGACCCCTCTATGACGCACCATTGGAGCAGTAGAAGTGATTTTAAGATTGAAAAATTACAATAAAATTTTTTCAAAAAATTTAAAAAAATAGTAATAATCGTTATCCCACGATCTTCCTGGGCAAAAAATTTGTAGAATTGATAGAAGTTTTACACAAAAAAATTTAAAAAAAATCGAAGAGTACAAACATTTTCAAAAATAAGATTTAAATTATAAAACTTAAAAATCGCATACTAGAGCGCTTTTAAGAATTTTTTGGGATTTTTTTTAGAAAGTACGTAAAAAAAAACAAAAATTTTGAAAAAAAAAAAAATTGAAATTTGGACCATTATTGAAGAAGTTATGATTAAAAGAAGTTTGAGTAAAGGAACAAACTACCAATTTTTAAAAATTCGATATCTTTTGAACGGGTAATCAAAAAAATCTGAAAATTTACCACGAAGGAGTTTTCGAAAGGTAATAAAAACTGTAAACAAATTGGGAAAATCTAAAAAAAAAGTTTTTCAAAGTGTCCGATTTCACATGGAATGCCCCATATACTTTATGGGGTCCTAGACCGATATTTCGATGCGTTACACACGGAATGACAAAGTGAGTGTACCCCCATACTGTGGTTGGAGGGTATAAAAAGTTTTTTACTCAAAATAAAAAATTTACTATCCTTAAAAAATTTAATTTTGGAGGGTATTCAGAGATTCGGCCAAGTCGAATTTAACTTTTCTACTTGTTTTCTTTTAAATTTAAGATAATTCAATACTTTATGAATTCTCTATATGTACAATAATTATACCCTACACTACACTGTGGTACAGGGTATAATGAGTTTGTCCTGATGTTTGTAACTACCCGAAATATTAGTCCTAGGCCATCTTTAAGTAAACCGATCGACTTAGAATCACTTTTTGAGTCGATTTAGCGATGACCGTCCGTCTGTCTTTCCATATAAACGGTGTAAACACGATACAGATCGTAGTTTTTAATCAATTGACTTGAAATTTGACGAAGCCTATTGAAATTGGAAAAAATCGGTCTATATTAAGACCAAGCCCCCATAAAAAGGTCCTGTTTAGTTTTGGCACAAATGACTCTAATAACCGTATTATAATAGGTGTCTTTTCGAAATATGGCAGGTGAACGTGTTTTGTCTTTATAAATCACCATTCCGAATTTTAAAAAAATCGGACCAGTTATTCTTGTATCCCCCTTACAAACCTCCTTCCCGATTTTCCCATAAATTTTTCAAATTTCATGAACATAGAAAATATTTACTTAAAATTTTGTTTGTGTATGTTTAACGTGTACTTTAAAATCTTATCAAAATTGTCTTTATATCGATTAATAGCTTCTAAGGTGGTAAACAGATTGAAAAATGTTGCATGTTGAATTGATAAAGCACTTAATTACCATTAACTTAAAGCCAAAAAAAATCCATCGATTTATTCTGACGATATTTTTACTTAAGTAATGGGTATGAAAATAAAAAATCTCTTGAAATCACAGATTTTTTTTACGAAAACTCTCTTGGTATCTAGAAAATTTAAGAAGAAAATTACTCGAAATCATAAACTGTTTTTTGTTCAAACTGTGACCAATCCTGTGTATCAAAACTTTAAATATTTCTATAGAAAATAATCTGAAAATTAAAAAAATTAAATTCCCAAAATGGTTGGCGTGTTCATTGGATATATTTTTAAAATAATATTTTTTAAAATTTGTTTTTATCAACCCAAACATTTTACCTTAGTGGGGCGAGAATTAAAATTTGGGATCAATGAAATTTTTATACTTGTACTAAAAAAATAAAATTTCAATACTTTCAATTTAAAAACATCTCTTTTTTTATTTTATTATGAAAATTAATTTAGTAAACTTTCTCTCTGTCTATGTAAGTATTAATATTCATAAGTTAAGTTAAGTGCTTTGAAAAATATTTTGATGAATATTTTTAGATAAAAAAAGTCTCAAGTCATAACTAGAAAAAAAAAAAAAAAAGAATGATATGTTCCTAACTTTTTACACATGTTGTGATTGCTCAAAGAACAAATAATGCTAAGATAAATAATGGTGATGACGATGTGTATCTATACACTCAAAAAATAAAAGGTTGCAGAATTGACAACAAAACCTTCAAAATGGTCCACGTCGAGCCGAAGCATTACACTGTGCAACAAATATTGGGTTTATGCGAAGACAATTTTAAGAAAATTATTAGAAACAAACAATGAATTTTCACAACCTTATTTACATCGCAGATGATGAGCTAATATGAAAGCTTTAATATCTTAGTTTTCGAACTTTGATTTTAAAACCAGTTCTAAAAATCAATTGTAAATGCTTTTCTACAAACTCTGAAAATAAAACGCCATTGGAACCCACTCTACAAGAATATAATGGAATCTAATGCAACACAAATTCATAGTACGGGCCATTACTTTAAGTTTGTATGAGAATTAAAAGTCAATCTTTCGGGACGTTAGGGGAAAAACTGGCAATTGAAATGATTTTTTATTGTCATAAGCGGATTGAGCGACCCCAAAAACCTAGGAACAACAATGTCTACCCTCTGGGTCTGGACACTTTTTTTTTGTGTGCATGTGTAATCTTTTTTCATTAAAAGCTTTTTTTCATCAAAAACTTTGGTGACAGGACGTAATCCTCACGGACACCGAATTCATAATCCCCATAATAGTTGTGGGGTCTATGACCGTTTTCAAAACGGTCACAATCCCAATGGGGATAATGTCCGTTCTCTGTTGGGATTACGACCGACATTTTTTCGGTCATAACTTTTTCTAAAGGAAAGACGGTGGGAAACAAATTCCGAAATGTGTGCAGATATGTAAATTTTTGCTAAAAAAAATTTATAAAAATTTTTATAATGTTTTTTAAGCAAAAATTTACATATCTGCACACTTTTTGGAATTTGTCTTTCCTTTACAAAAAGTCTTAGATTCTGAGACGATTTTCTTTTAGGAAAAGTTTTAGGTTCTGTGACATTTTTCCTATAGAAAAAGTTTCAGTCATTTTTCCTACAGAAAAATTCGTAGATTCTGATTTATTTATTCTAAAGAAAAAATCTCAGATTATGAGACATATTTCTTATAAAAAACGTTCAGATTCTTAGAAAATTTTTCTTGAAAAAGTTCAAGAAAATGTCGGATTCTGAAACATTTTTGGTATGGAAAATGTCTAGAGATTCTGAGAAATTTTTCGTACAGAAGATATCTCAGATTTTGAACAATCTTTCTATAGAAAAAGTCTTAGATTCTAATAAATTTTTCCTATAGAAAGACTCTCGGATTCTGAGAATTTTTTTTTCTATAAAAATCTCCGA
This sequence comes from Pegoplata infirma, assembly GCA_963921195.1. Taxonomy (NCBI): domain Eukaryota; kingdom Metazoa; phylum Arthropoda; class Insecta; order Diptera; family Anthomyiidae; genus Pegoplata; species Pegoplata infirma. Next base: position 227,913,026 of record OY992536.1, on the reverse strand, counting down.
TTCTGAGACATTTTACAATAGGAAAAGTCTCTGATTCTGAGACACTTTTCCTAAAGAAAAAAATAACAGATTCAGAGACATCTTTCCTACAGAAAAAGTCTCAGATTCTTGAAAACTTTGATAAAAAATCTCATATTCTAAAAAAAGTTTCTCCGAAAATGTCTCAGATTCTGAGACATTTTTCCTATAGAAAGTCTCAAATTTTGAGAAATTTTGCATATGGGAAAGGGGGGACGAAAATAAAAGTTACCTACTTTTCTTAGCTGCACAATCTCACATTTAGCAGGTCAACGGGGAGGGGGAAAATGGAATTTTTTTCGTTTTTTTTTAAGTTTTTCACATTTCTTAAAAAAAAACTATATAAACAACTTATGCAAATCAAAAGGTTTTTTTCAAGGCCAATCCAATGGTGTCGTGTCCAAATTGGTTTTAAATCCTTATTTTTAAAAATGTTTAGACTTCGGTATAGTTTACATGGAAAGAAATATACGTACGACCACCAAAATCATATATAATATTCTCTTTGAGTTTTGCGAAATTCCTGCTAGTTCGGATTTTATTTGTTTTTTTTCCGAAAAACCATATTTTTTCATAAGGTAGCAACCCTTTTTTAAATTTTAGGAAAACATTAAGAATTTAAAATAAACAAAATGCAGTTAACGTTTTCATTTTTTTAACTACCCGAGTAAAAATAATCATATATAACAATATATACTTTGATGCAAACATAATAAATCATATATGATTATACATCGCGTGAGATATTTTCTAAATTTTTTAAATGCAGTCATATGTATTTATATATAATTTAATCATGATTCGGATCAAAAGGTGTATGGTTGATATAATTATATAAAATTATATGAGGGTCAATACAATATTTGATTTTCTGTATAATTTAACATAAAATTATATATAGCTTATTCTGTTCCATATAAAACTATATATGTTTCCAATTAACCAAAAATTTTATAGGCAAAGTATAAGAAACTTTTTAAAATGTTCCTAAACATTTCCTTGTTAGGGTTATGTATATCACCTATCTGGTTCGAAGCGTACCCAAACATTTTTTGTTTAAGAAAATTATATGTTTGGTGAATGTATCGTTGACCTGTGGTGTATAAATCCAAAAAATAATATAAAAAAAAAATGGAAAGCCCGATCTTAAAATCATAGCAAACGAGCCTTCCTAGTCTGCAAATATTTTTTAAGTTTATTTATTTTCAATTACGTATTTTTTGAGTGTATATGTTCCACATAACCATTGGGGACTACAAAAGAAAAAAAATTAAGAAAACATACCATTTTGTTTAATCCTATTTTTTAAATAATAAACTAAAAATGAATATGATTGTATAGGCAAATGGTTTTATATCAAAAAAAAAAAAAAATTTTGGGGTGTAAAAATTAATATGAGTTGGTCCTACATTGCATGTACTTCCTATCTCCACTCCATAAGGGGGATCCCATACGAAAAGTCATCTTTATGAAATTAGCTTACATCGCTTTAACTGTAAAATTTATCTAGTTTTCAAATGAAGTTACTTTTAAAATAAATATGAATAAATGCGACCATGCTATTGGCAAAAAACTTGGAGCCGGATCGGTCAAACATTGAAATTTCAAGTATAAAATGGCTATATCTTTAAAAGTATACGAGACAACCACACCAAATTAACAACTTTTTTTAGGCCTCTACTAGCACATTGCCCACATACAACTGTTTAGGAAATCTAATAACAAACAAAAAAATGGCAAGCGTTTAAATTGCTCGTATGCAATAGGTTCTCACATTTGGGGGGTTCTGCTGCCTCTCCCATTCAACCACTGTGCTCCAACTTCCAAAAATATGCTCAAAACATGTTAGCTATGACCATTTCAAATTTCGTGGTAATCGGTCCAATACTTACTGAATGACTAATTGTAAGTTATTTCCAAAAAAAAAAAGAAATGGCCATATCTTCAACTGTGCCCTGGTACGTATGAGCAATATCTAATTCATGCTTACACAAATATAAATCATACGCACCAACTCACAATGGTTTATTTTAAGTTTTTAATAATTCAGCAAATTACCCAGCAAAACTTTGGTAATGGGTAGGGATTATATAACACATTACCAGGTAATGCATATAACTTATTTGTAGCATTATTTTATGATGTCTTACCAAACATTTGTTCCACAACGTATTATTTTCAAGTGAAAAATAATGCATTACAAATAATTTGCTACGTAATGCATGATTATTGGAAAAAATGTATTTCATATTTGTTATTTCTAAACATTAAGTCATGGATCACTTATATTTGGTTACATTATGTATTATTTGAAAGTTTGAAATAATGTGTTATTTATAATTGGATGCATAATGCATTACAATAACAAAAAATAATAATTATTTTATAAAAAAATGCATAAGTTTAAACTAGAGATGGGCTCACGACAGGAAATTTCTAACGACACACACTCACGAGCATATTTTATCTACTTACACTCACTTACAATCACGTGAGTAAATTTAATACAAAATTACTTTTTCACTATTCGTAACACCTTATATCGTTCATTCCACCAGACATTTGGTAATTTAAGGCATTTTTTGACCGAGGGTCTTCCGATTTTTGTTATTTTTTTCATACAGATACTCTATGGAGCCAATTTCAAATTTCAAACATCAGATCGAAAATATTCGAAAAACTCGCGATTTTACTCACGATTTTCGTTTTTAAAAAAGTAAAAAAAATGCAAAATCTGTGTAAATTTGAGCAGCTGTATTTTCTAAACTATTCATCGCATTTTAACAATCTATAGCGCATACGAATGGTATGTAAGTCTATTTTAATTTCTAATAAACTGAAAAAATATTGGTGGTTTAAAAGTGCATATTATATGCAAATGCAGTTTTGAAGTGCATTTTGCGAAACTTTTACCCCTTTTAATTTTTTTTTAATTAGCATATTTGGAAAGTTTAGAATTTTTGCTACAAAAAAATTTGTTGACTACAATGGACCGAGAATGTATGCTATTTTTAATATTTTTTTTAAAAAAATACTCCCTTTAGTTTTCCTTATAAAAATTTTTATTTTTTAAATTATACCAAAATCATGTAAAAAGACATGTTTTTAAACCTTTATATTTACAAAAGTACCAATCGTATCTTATTGTTTTTATACACATAAGAAAGGTATTTTTGTCCCTTTTTTGCATTTAATGACCACAGAAATGTTGGTGTTTCAAAAATTCATTTTAAATGCAAATGCAGTTTTGAAGTGCAGTTTTCAAAACTTTTACCCCTTTGAATTTTTTTTTAATTATCATATTCGAAACGTTTACAATTTTTACTACAAAATAATGTCCTCCTAATAATGGACCCACTGTGTGTGCTATTTTTAAAGAAATTTTAAAAATTTCCTTAAAACAAATTTTAATATTTTAAATTAAACCAAAAAAATCTGAAAGTACATGATTTTTTAAAAAATTCTAAAAAATAGCACACACCTTGAGTCCATTATTAGGAGGACATTATTTTGTAGTAAAAATTGTAAACTTTTCGAATATGATAATTAAAAAAAAATACAAAGGGGTAAAAGTTTTGAAAAATGCACTTCAAAACTGCATTTGCATTTAAAATGCATTTTTGAAGCACCAAAATTTTTGCGGTCATTACATGCGAAAAAAAGACAAAAATACCTTTCTAATGAGCATAAAAACAGTAAAATACGATTAACACTTTTGAAAATATAACGGTTTATAAACATATCTTTTTACATGATTTTGGTATAATTTAAAAAATAAAATTTTTATAAGGGAAACTTATGGAAGTATTTTTTTAAAAAAAATATTAAAAATAGCATACATTCTCGGTCCATTGTAATTAAAACATTTTTTTGTAGCAAAAATTCTAAATTTTCCAAATATGCTAATTAAAAAAAAATTAAAAGGGGTAAAAGTTTCGCAAAATGCACTTCAAAACTGCATTTGCATATAAAATGCACTTTTAAACCACCAATATTTTTTCAGTTTATTAGAAATTAAAATAGACTTACATACTACTCTTATGCGCTATAGATTGTTAAAATGCGATAAGTAGTTTAGAAAATACAGCTACTTAAAGTTACACAGATTTTGCATTTTTTTGACTTTTTTAAAAATGAAAATCGTGAATAAAATCGCGAGTTTTTCGAATATTTTCGATCTGATGGATGAACTTTGAAATTGGCTCCATAGAGTATATGTATGAAAAATATAACAAAAATCGGAAGACCCTCGGTCAGATTTTTTAAAATGTCTCATGGAATGGACGATATATTATCTTCTGGTATGCTATATTATTTCATTTCTCGTAACCTATAAAATATCATATATTTTACACCTTACTCGTATTCTTCGTTATAAATTTATGACTTATTTTATACCTTACTGGTATTTTTGTGATAATGTGGATGCATTACTTTGAGTCTCATCGCCTGTTAAAATCATGTATAAAATAAGAGATCCTATACCTTATTTTATACCTTATTTGGTAATCTAAGTTTTGCTGGGTAGTAAGTAGTGCTTCAATTGCAGCGAAATTCATACCGGTTTTACACCCAAAAAAAAAAAAAACGTGGGTATTTAATACTAAAAATTTAACAAAATTTTAGTTCAAAAGGACCTGGTGCAGAAATTGGTAACCAATACTAAAATTTTTTACTAAATTTATTGAAAACCAGTAAAAATTACTAATTTTAGTACTTTGAAGATACTAAAAATAGTAAATAATTAGTAGAGTTTTGTACAAAATCACTTACTAAACCTTTTACTGTAGAATTATTTTGAGTGCAGCCAACGTAATTTCGAGCTTAATTTTGGACGTTGAACCCTACATGTCCAATTTTTTTTTTAGGTCTTACCCCCTGAATTTGTTCTTTTTAATGATTTTTTTTTTTTTTTTGGGGGGATTTTTAAAATAAAGTCTTAAGGTCGCACTCGCGTTTTTTTACGAATATCTACGAATTTTTTAAATTATTTAAATTGTTTAAATGCTTTAAATTTTTAAGTAAAAAAAATTTCATCAAAAAGGAGACTTACGCTAAAAATATATATCGTCCATTCCATAAGATATTGCCCATTCCGTGAGGTATGTTCCATTCATTGAGAAATTTTCCATAATGCCATGAAATATTGCATAGAAACCCCCATAGGAAGTGAAGATAGGTTACACTATTCGACAGGCAAAATAACCTCCTTCTGGAATTAACATATGAGGCATTCCACACCAAATGTCCCGCTTCAGAAAAACATGTGTCCCGCAAATTTCTGAATAGGTTGTTTGGATAGCCCTATATGGAACTAAGAAAATTGCATTTTTGGTTTTTCTAATTTTCAAAAACTGGCCGTGGTCAAATATTGGAAAAATGGTCAAATTTGTGGCGAGTTGCCTTGATTAAATTTTATCACATTAAAACGGAATGCACCACAATCTCAAAAATTTACATTCTTATATAGTTTTGTATGGAGTTTTTTTTGGAAAATCTTCAGAACCCGTTTTGAAATTTTGCATTTTTTAAAAAAGTCAATTTACCAAAAAACCGGCCACTTTTTTTTATTTTTTTTTTTTTTAAAATTCAGAAACACGTTCTTCGTTTTTTTCGAGTAAATCGCATTTGAATTTAAAATTTCATAACAATTTTGAAATTTGCTTGTATTTTTTTGTTTTAATGTTGCGAATGAGTAATATTAATTGCAGTAATATTATTCATACGCTCTGTTGAAACAAGAAAATACAAGCAAATTACTAAACTGTTATGAAATTTAAAATTCAAATGCGATTTTCTCGAAAAAAAATTAAAAACGTGTGTCTGAATTTTTTTGTGTGGATGGACAAACATCTAAACTTTAAAAAAAAAGGGGCAGGAATTTTGATAAATTGACTTTTTAAAAAAATGGAAAATTCCAGAACGGGTTCTGAAAATTTAAAAACAAAAAAAAATTAATCGCTAACCCATACAAAACTATATAAAATGTAAATTTTTAAGATTGTGGTGTATTCTGTTTTAATGTGATAAATATTTAGTCGAGGCAACTCGCCACAAATTTGACCATTTTTCCAATATTTGACCACGCCTCCTAAGCCCAGTTTTTGAAAAATTTAAAAACCAAAAACGCAATTTTCAAAGTTTCATATAGGGCTATCCATACCACCTATTCAGAAGTTTACGGTAAACGTGTTTTTTTCGCTGGACATTTATCCCGCTACAGAAAAACATGTGTCCCGTAAATTTTTGAATAGGTTGTTTGGATAGCCCTATATGGAACTAAGATAATTGCGTTTTTGGTTTTTCAAAAACTGGGCTTAGCTAGAACGTCTTAAAATCAATCGGGAATCATGAATATATATTCTTTATTGGGTCCCAGAGCGATATTTCGATGAGTTACAAACGGAATGACAAACTTATATATGAGGCATTCCACACCAAATGTCCCGCTACAGAAAAACATATGTCCCGTAAATTTCTGAATAGGTTGTTTGGATAGCCCTATATGAAACTAAGAAAATTGCGTTTTTGGTTTTTCAAATTTTCAAAAACTGGGCTTAGGAGGCGAGGTCACCTTTTTTTTTTCTTTTTTACAGTTTTTTTTTTTTAAATGTTTAGATGTTTGTCCATCCTCACAAAAAAATTCAGAAACACGTTCTTCGTTTTTTTTTCGAGAAAATCGGATTTGAACTTTAAATTTCATAACAATTTTGTAATTTGCTTGTATTTCTTTGTTTTAACGTTGCGAATGAGTAATATTAGTTGCATAAATATTCCTCATACGTACTGTTGAAACAAGAAAATACAAGCAAATTACTAAATTGTTTGAAATTTAAAATTCAAATGCGATTTTCTCGAAAAAAACAAAAATGTGTTTTTGCATTTTTTTGTGTGGATGGAGAAACATCTAAACTTAATAAAAAAAAAAATTAAAAAAGAAAAAAAGTGGCCGGATTTTTGATAAATTGACTTTTTTAAAAATGGAAAATTTCAGAACGGGTTCCGAAAATTAAAAAAAAAAAAAAAAAAAATTAATCGATAGCCCATACAAAACTATATAAGAATGTAAATTTTTAAGATTGTGGTGGATTCCGTTTTAATGTGATAAATATTTAATCAAGGCAACTAGCCACAAATTTGACCATTTTTCCAATATTTGACCACGCCTCCTAAGCCCAGATTTTTACACATGTTTTTTTTCGATGGACATTTGGTTTGGAATGCCTCATATATAGGTTGATTTTTGCTCGCTAAACACGAATCTGGCCTCGGTTTGGAGACATCGTTAGCCGTGGGAGATTTGGAATTTTTTTGGGAAATAATTCAGCCATTCAGGACCGATTGCCTTGAAATTTGGAATGGTCATGGCTACCGAATTTTCGAGCTAATGTTTGGAAGTTGGAGCCCAGCGATTCAACGGGGAGGGAGTAGAGCACTTCAAATTAGGGTACCTTTTGCATACTAGCAATTTAAACGCTAACCATTTTTTGTTTGCTATCAGATTTTCTAAAAAAAATTATATGTATGTAGAGGCCTAGGAAAACCTGCTTAGTGGGTGTGGTTATCTCTGATACTTTCCGCCATAGAGCTGTTTCAAATTAATTTCACTTTAAAACTATATAAATTTCTGACATTTGAAAAACAAAAAATTAAGCGACTTCAGAAGTTACACCACTTTAAAAATAAAAAAAAAAAATAAAACAAATACGATTTTTTTTCGTAAAAACAAACAAAACTTCAAAACATGTTGATTATTTTTACTAGTTTGAAATGTTACATAAATGTAATAAAATGAGTTAAGAACAAAAATGGAGGCCGGTGTGTAAATATTTCCACGCCAGACCCATCCAATTTTGGCATAAAAATCGACTTAAAACCACTTTGAAAAAACAACACATGCCCCTGAGCAGCCTATAAAAGCAGGTGTGGATGGTCTATCATGTAAACCATGCGGGAATTTTTAGCACCACCTTTATTGTGGCGTGGCAGCAAAAATCATATTTTTGGAAATTTTTAGAATGGAAATTGCGCCTGCGTTTTTTCACAGTGGGTTAAAGTAGATCTTCAGGCCGAAAATTTACCAAATTTGAATGGGTCAGGCGGTGCAATATTTACACCTCGGCATCCATTTTTATTCTAAACTAATCTACGTAATGTTATCTTTCAAACTAGTAAAAATATTCCACATGTTCTGAACCAAACTTTTTATCTAGAGTCAAAAGAGTGTTGGTACTTTTTACGAAAAAAGTCTTATTTTTTTATTTTTAACTTTAAAATGGTGCAAATTCTGACTAAAACAAGATTTCGATAAGTTTTTTGTTTTGAAAAAGTCAAAAATCTCTCTAGTTTTGAAGTTAATTTGAAATTAATAGAAATAAATGCAAAAGTGCCTATTGGCAAAATACTGGAGCCAGATCGGTCAAACTTTAAAACTTCACTTTTTAAAATGGCTCTATCTCGTAAAGGATAAGAGATAACCACACCAACTTTGTAAATTTTTTTTATGTACACATAAATTTTTTTTAGGAAATCTGATAACAAGCAAAAAATGTCAAGCGTTTAAATTGTTCGTATGCAAAATGTACATAAGTTCAGAGGGTTCTGCTGCCTTTCCCGTTCAACCGCTTGGCTTCAACTACCAAATTTAAGCTCCAAAAAAATTGGCTGAATTATTTCCAAAAAAAATTCCAAATCTTCCACTGTGCACCGTTGTAGAGATTATGGTTGAATTCATTTCGGACTTAATTCCTATAACGGAAATGGGGATAATGTCTGTGGGGGCAATGTCACGGCACCAAAATTTATATATTTTAATAAAAAAAATTTTGAAAATTTTTCGGTTACTACAAACTAGAGATGGGCGCGTGAAAGAATTTTGACTCACGCACGTTCACGCTCACGAAATAAAAATATTGCTCACTCACGATCACGCACGAAATTTTTTTTTTCTGCTCACGTTTACGCACGCTCACGTGAGTAACTAAAATTTTTCTCACGCTCACGAAATAATCACGCTCACGAGGATTCACCAAATTAAAATAAACAAATTTTTATTTTACTTTTTTCGTTTTCTTGCACAAAACGAATTTTAATTCTTAAAATTATCATAAAAATATATTTAAATCATAATTTGGTATTAATTACCGTCTAAATTTAATGTGATAACGATTTTCTTACTTGTTTTCTGGTTCATACAGCACAATACAATCACGCAAACTCACGACGAAACTATTTTTTCTAATCACGCGCACTCACGATCACGTCAGTAAAAATAAATTACACTCACGATCACGCGTTATTCACGCGTAAATCACGTGAATCACGAAAAATTCGTGACACGCGCTCATCTCTACTCAAACTAACTAGGAATAAAACGGGGGTCATTCCTGGTACGTACGTATGAACAATATTTAATTGAGGTTTACACAAATATAAATCATGCGCACCATCGTAGCTGGTATTTGGCGATCTGATAGCAACAAAATTTTAAAGTTACTTCGGGCTTAGATGTCGAACTTCTTGATTAACACTATTTTTATATAAAAATCAACATATAATTTCAGAAACGTTGTTATTAATTTTGTAATGAAAAAGAAAAACCACTTACTGGAAAATGACAACAATCGAAAACGAAAAACATTTTTTTCGTATGTTGGTAAAAAAATTCATTGATCTAGCAGAAATAACTTGTTTTATTTTTAGCATTTTTTTTCTGATAACTTTTGCTATTTGCATTCTTATGTAAATATGATTTTTTGGTATTGTACTGATTTTTGTATAATTTTTTTTTCTTTTTTTTTACATGTTTCAAAAGAAAAAAAAAACTTTTTCCATTATTTATTACTATCAATATTGTTTTTTATTAAAAAAAAATATTCTTCTACACCCAAAAAATTTCATAGTAGCATAGTTAACAAAATCCATAGTTGTTTTAAATAAATTTAAAATCAACTATTTATAATCAATAACAACTATGGACAAAGTTGATCACAACGATTTATTAAAAATTTTAAAGTTTGAAACTGAAAACAGTTCAAAAAGAACAAAAGTTAATATTGTAAAAATCAAACAGAAAAGTGTCAGAATTTAAAAAAAGAATGAAACAATAAATACTTTTCAATTATTAGAGTCCACATCAATTACCACGGAAGAAGAAAAATTTGATTGCATCCAACCAACTTTAAATACGCATCTAAAAAAATGGAAATAAAATGTAATGGAAATGAAATGTATCGTATGGTATGGTATAAGCGAATAACTTTTATTGTGTTATTTAAATAAATCAATTTAATAAATATAAACCAAAACATTGCATTTTTATTTTAAAAAAATAGGTCATTTATAATAACTATTTCTAGTATAACATAGTAAATATCAACTACGTCTGATTTTTAATAAAAACAACGATTAAATAGTTATTAGCTACTATTTTTACATTTTTATCAAATACATCGTTGTCAGTAACTTTTTCCATAGTTGATTTGTTTATTTGAAAGAAACATAGTTAACAACCACTATGTCTCATCAACTATGGCATAGTTGGGGTTATTTCACCTATGACATAGTTGAAAAAATAGTAATCAACAACTATGTAATTTTTTGGGTGTATACATTCTCTTTTACATAAGGGGCATTCAGCACTAAATAGTAACTCCACTGACATTTTCTAAAAATTGAATAAGGAATTTTTTGATTTCTTGAAAAAAAAATTCTAAATGACAAATTGACAAATTTAAAAACCAAATGATTTGTATGGTATGCCATATTTTTGCATATACTACATGTATGTAGATGAAGTGGTAGTTGTAAAAGTATATCATTTTATTGTAAACGTTATTGACGTTGTTGTAAATTCCCTTATATTGACTTTTTTTCATACATTGGCTATCGAAACTAACGAAAGACAAATCAATTTTTCATATTGAACAATTTTTGTTTTTTGTCGTTATTCAATTTTCTATAACTCAGACCATGTATAGAGTTTTCAAATACAGTATGTCTACATTTGCTTATTCATTCATAACTTTGATACATAAAGTTATAATATGTATAGTGGTTAGAATTTTTTTTTTTAATGTATAACTATTTTATATTTAACTTGAATTGTGGAAACACAAATATGGAAAAGAAAAGAAAAAAATCTCCTAAAAAAAAAAAGAAGAACAAAACCGAAAAAAAACTATAATGCAGATATAGAAATAGCTATGCAACACTTTGAACTATTACTTTTACACCCAAAAATTAAAAGTTTTTTTTTTTATCACAAACATGGTTTTCATAACTTTTTTTTTTGGTTGTCACAAAAATTTTTTTTTCATCAAATTTTTATTAAGGCATAATTATTTTTCATTAATTTTTTTTTTATCATTTTTTTTTATCCAATTTTATTTTTTTGCATCAAGTTTTTCTCATTTTATTTTTATGACTTTTTTTCAATGAAAAATTTTCTTTTTCATCAAAATTTTTTTTTTTATAAAAAAAACTAGTTGAATAGCCTGTCCCTGCCAGGCGGAACACCAAATAACTTTTCTCAATAATTCTAATTTTTTACAAAACTTTATAAAAAATTATGTTTGTGCTTCAAAAACTTAATATTGCTAGATTGAGTTACATCAATTTATTTCCGAAACTGGAAAAAAATTAAATGAGTATAAAAGGTTTTATTAATACAATTTTAGAACTAAATTTAGCACGCCCATTTCGTCTCTCCGTCCTTAGGTTAGGTTAGGTTATCGGTGCCAGATTGGCACTCCGCATAGATAAATTGGTCCATAGCGATACCACAAAACTTTTCCGCTTATCGATGTTAACTAAATACATTGACCTTCATTGAGAATTGTTTTAAATTTTTAGGTCTATCTTCGTAATTTCCTCCAAAGTCTCGAACTGTGAACTTCCTATAATTGATAGTCGAGTTCGTGCCAAAGCCGGGCAGTGACACAGGATGTGTTCAATGATCTCCGTCCTTAAACCGGATATCAAAAATCCATCGTGTGGATCTGTCCCATGGTCACTCATATATGAGGCATTCCACACCAAATGTCCAGCGAAAAAAAACATGTGTACCGTAAACTTCTGAATAGGTGATATGGATAGCCCTATATGGAACTTAGAAAATTGCTTTTTTGGTTTTTCAATTTTTCAAAAACTGGGCTTAGGAGGCGTGGCAAATATTGGAAAAATGGTCAAATTTGTGGAGAGTTGCCTTGATTAAATATATATCACATTAAAACGGAATGCACCACAATGTCAAAAATATACGTTCTTATATAGTTTTGTATGGGCTATCGATTAAATTTTTTTTTTTTGGAAAATTTTCAGAACCCGTTCTGAAATTTTCCATTTTTTAAAAAAGTCAATTTATCAAAAATCCAGCCACTTTTTTTTCTTTTTTATTTATTTTTTTAAAAGTTTAGATGTTTGTCCATCCACACAAAAAAAAATCAGAAACACGTTCATCTTTTTTTTCAAGAAAATCGCATTTGAACTTTAAATTTCATAACAATTTAGTAATTTGCTTGTATTTCGTTGTGTCAACAGAGCGTATGACGAATATTTATGTAATTAATATTACTCATTCGCAAATTTAAAACAAAGAAATACAAGCAAATAACAAAATTGTTATGAAATTTAAAGTTCAAATGCGATTTTCTCGAAAAAAAAGATGAACGTGTTTCTGATTTTTTTTGTGTGGATGGACAAACATCTAAACTTTTAAAAAAATAAATAAAAAAGAAAAAAAAAAAAATTGGCCGGATTTTTGATAAATTGACTTTTTTAAAAAATGGAAAATTTCAGAACGGGTTCTGAAAATTTTTCAAAAAAAGAATTTTTAATCGATAGACCATACAAAACTATATAAGAACGTAAATTTTTGACATTGTGGTGCATTCCGTTTTAATGTGATAAATATTTAATCAAGGCAACTCGCCACAAATTTTACCATTTTTCCAATATTTTACCTCGCCTCCTAAGCCCAGTTTTCGAAAATTTGAAAAACCAAAAACGCAATTTTCTTAGTTACATATAGGGCTATCCAAACAACCTATTCAGAAATTTACGGGACACATGTTTTTCTGTAGCGGGACATTTGGTGTGGAATGCCTCATATACATGGCAATTTTTATCTTTCTTAGTCATGAACGGTTTTAAAATTAGATAAAATGTTAAAAAACACAATTTTTTCACTAAAACTCTCTTTTCACTAACTCTGACTACTTTAGAATATGCTCCAGAGTCAGGACAATATGCTTGCCAATTTTCGGCTTTAAAAAAAAAAAATAAAACACAATATTGCCTTGCCCCTTTTTCCTCTCAACTTTCCGTCTACAATCCAAAAATGTTAAATCGGACTACTTTAGAATATGCTTCATAGGACTACATGTTAGAAATTTTGAGCTTCCTAATTCTTTGGGGCGGGGAGGAGCTTAAAAATACTCTTAAATGTTACAAAAAAAAAAATATTTTGCCAAGGCCCCTTTTTCTCGTAATTCGCCGCCCACAGACTAAAAATCCTGCTTCGTAAGAATCTTTCCCTGGTGTTTTACTATATACATGCCAATTTTAAGCTTTTAAGGGCGGATTACTCAACGAAAAGTTAGCTTCTAACTGTCGATTTAAAGGATGTGAAATGTGAAAATTTGTATGAAAAAGTTAAATTTAACGAAGAGTTATTTTATAACTTAACATTGAGTAATCCAGCCTAACTCCATCAATGAGATTCAAAAGGGCTGGATACACAAAAAATAAGAGAAACACAAAAAAAAATATATATATACAGAAAATAGTTGGAAATAAATTTGCCACGCCCCTTTGCCTTTCTTATTCTCCACCCATACACTGGATATCAAAAATCCAGATTCGTGTTGATCTTCCCCATGAAACCAACTTTGGGGGTCTTTAAATATTAAAACACCCAATGTTTCCTGCCTCTTTTATCTTTTAATTCTTCGTCCACAGTCGAGAAATTTTAAATCTGATTACTTCAGGATATTCTACATCGTAAGGACTATTCGCTATGCATTTTCCGCTTCCTTTGAGGGCTTCAAAAGAAGTTAAAATGTTAGAATTCCCAATTTTGTGACCCCCCCGTTTTCCTTTCAATTCTCCGCCAGTAGAATAGTCCTAGCATATAGTCGACTACTTCGACTATATTCTAGGAAATTTTTAGCTTCCTAAGTCGTTAGAGGACTTTAAAATAAGCAAAAATGTCAATTTTCATCTACATAGGTCAGTGAGGGTCTTCAAATTAGTTAAAATATTTAAAAACACAGTTTTGCCACGCCCCATTTTTCTCTTAATTCTCCTTCCACAGTCTAAAAAATTTAGATCCGATTACTTCAGGATATGCTTCATTGTTAGAAAAAAATGTTATGCAATTTTCCGCTTCCTAAGTCATTTGGGGGCTTCAAAAGAAGTAAAAATGTTAAAAAATCCCAATTTTGCCACGCCACTTTTCACCATAATTCTCCGCCCACATTGCGAAAATTTTTAATCCGACTACTTGGGGATATGCGCTATCGTTAGGACTATATTCTAGGAAGTTTTCAGCTTCCTAAGTCATTAGGGGCTTTACATTAAGCAAAAATGTAAAAAAATTGAATTTTGCCACGCCAACTTTTCCGCTTATTTCTCCGCCCACAGGCAAAAAATCGAAAATCCGGGTACGTTAGGATCTGCCCAAGGTGTTTTATTATGTGCATGGCAATTTTCAGTTTTATAGCTCATCAGTGGGCTTCAAAAAGCTCTGGATAGACAAAAAAAGAGGAACACACAAATAGGGAAATTATATATATACCCAGCAAAAACTAGGTAATGAGTACCCATTCCCAATTGGATTACTTGGTAATGAGTAATAATTACTCGCTGCGTTACTTTATACCCCAAAAAAGGCCTTAATTTTAACTTACATCGTAAATGATTTGCAATCTGAATTTTAAAAACCTGTTAAGTTTCATAAAAATATTTAAAAAACAATTTTACTCTTAATTTATTTTCTCTCACTTAATAAGAGCAACTAAACAAACAATGCAGTCACCTTTTAAACTTTTTGTAAGCGAGCTGTTTTGTCAATATTTTTTAATAAAATTTCTTTTTCACCAAGTCCAAACTTCTGAGGTAAAAATGTTCCATTTGTTTACCACAAATACAAAAAACAAGTAAAAATATCTAAATGCATCTGTTTCGAATCTTCTATACACTCTAAAATGTAAAAAAAACTTGTTTAATGTGCGTGATAACTTTTTTTATGTCCCCGCCCACAAAAGTCATTTTCATTTTCTTACAACCAAAATGGTTTGTAACTTGGATTTGTATCTTCTAAACAAAATTGGCTTTCCATATCTTCAGCAAAACGTTATCATGAATAAATATTGTGGCATTTTTAAAAACAACTGGGAAAAACAATTAAAAGTAACTGATTTTTAGTTTTCAGATTTAGGAAAATAATACTGAAAAAAATAACAAATACTAAAGTAAATGTATGTAGTGAAAAAACTAGCCCTTTAGCATACACTCAAAAAAAAAAAACTGTAATGTTAGCAAAAAAAGCTTGTAAACCTACAAAAAAATTTGCTGATTTTGAACCCAAAATTTTTTTGCTAAAGTTAGCAAAAATATTTTGCCAATAATTAGGTAACTAATTTTTTTTTTTTTACCTTATTGTTAGTTCATACACATCTGAGGACCCCATAGGACCCGATAGGTCCAGACCCCGATGGGCCTAGACCTAGTTGGGTTCCTTAAAAATCTTCATAGTTTTTGATCTAAAATTTGTATCCGTTTCTACCTTGCTTATTTTTTGAGATACGTGATTATAGGGGACTACTGGGGTCTTGAGAATTAAAAAACTCGATAACTTTAAAAATATTACTCGGAGAGCTTTTGACGGTCTCTTATTTTGCGGTCTTATTCTACGTATTGAGAGCTACAAAAATGCTTTTGGACTTTTTGTTGTATCGGCAATATTTACCGAGATATGAGCATTTAAAAATTTTCGGGAATGCTAACTTTTTTGGATCCAAAGTTAGTGCCCATTAGGGTCCACACATGTGAAGAGGACCGGCGATACTATGGTGAGCCCGAGAACCAAAAATGACCTCCATTTTGCTCTATCTGGCTTAGTTTCCGAGATAGCGCCATTTTAACTTTTCTGAAAATAAAAAAAAATACTATTTATTTTGCTAATATTAGCAAAAAATCTTGTAAGAATGTTGTCAACTCAATTTCAAATTTAGTAAAAGAAATTAGTTCAAAGTTTGTTTAAAATTGCTAATGTGCTAAATGAAGTTTACAAGAATTTTTTGCTGACATGCTAATCTCAACTAAAAATTTGCTAAAAGTTAGCTAACTAGCATTAGCAAAAAAAAATTAGTAAATCTACTAACGTATTTTTTTTGAGTGTATAAGGTACTGATGTTTTATATGGAGTGTACTATAAAAATTCAATGCGAAAGAATGCCTATATATTTTATGATGTTTTATTATATAATTCAATAAAATAGAATAAATTTTATTTCGTTTTTTGTGTTTTCTTATCGATTGATAGTTAAAATATTATATTTTAAATATTTTTTTTTTACCGATATCCACACTTTAACGGCAAATGAAATATTTAAAACCGATTTACGTTAGCTATAACCGGTATGAATTTCGCTGCAATTGGTCCTGCACCTACTTGAATAGCCAACTTATTAAAAATAAACCGCTGTGCACCGTTGCGTATGATAGTTATTTAAAGGCAATTACAAAATTAAGTATACGCCACTAATACAGTTTTCAATTAATTACTTTGTACAGCAATTTTAAACTTTTTGCAAAATTACGGGGTTCCGGAGATTGATTCTGTTAGAGGAGACAAAAAAAAAAAAACGTGTATCGGCGTTTTGAAAGATCACATCGGAATTTTATTATAGAGGCGGTTAAGGTTTCCCAGCATTGACATGTTTTTGCAGTATATCGGTATATAAAACTATGTTTCTTTACATCTGTGGTGTAGGCTTTATTCAGCAACTTTGTATTTTTGTGAAACATATTAACCCTCCAACTCCCCCACATAATGGTAATTTTTGGCCATATTCCAATTAATCGTAAAAAACACCCCTAATGAGGAAAGGGCGGGCATGAAATACTCTACAAAAGTGTCGGTCATAAAATTTTACTATGTAAATCAGAACACACCAAGGCCCAAAACTTAACAAGAACACAAAAATCAGGCAAATTCAATGTTGCCCATTAAAGGTTAATTTTTTTAAAATTTTTTAAGGTTGCCCATTGTTAATTTGAGAAATAGTGTAACTCAGCACAAACGCATAAATTTGTACTGCACTATTTTGTTTTGGGGCTTTCTAATTTAAATTCACTTCAAGCACTTGTTACTTGAAAAGAAACAAAAGAAAGGAGTCAAACAAGAGTTTTTGCTTAACTAATTTGTTTATTATTTATTTACCACTATTTATACTTAAAACTAAGGAACATAATTGCCATAATGGCACTAATCAATTAATTACTAAATATGTACAAACATATAAACATAAATATTTTATTAATGCAAACATTGCAAATGTACGACTTCAAGGTTATTGCAAATGACTAACCGTGGGTTTTATTTTGGCTTATTTTTAAGTCAACAAATAGAGGAATCAAATGTCATTTTGCAGTATGACCATGAAATCGGTTCATTGCATTGTTCATTGCAAAGTCAGCATTATTATTTTACAATAAGGAGACATTTATTTATATGAATCTTAACACCCATTAAGATTAAATATTTTTTTGTAAGTATTTTAATTGACAATGTTGAATTTGACTATAAAACTATATTTTCTTTACATCCTATGTTTAGGGTTTGTTCAGCAACTTTGTAGAAAATATTATGAAAAATATTTTTGTGAAACATATTAACCCGCTTACTTTCCCACATAACGGTAATTTTTTCTCTACTCTACCAAATCTCTTAAAACACCCTTAAAAAAGGGATAGATAAACTCTTCTACAAAAATGTTGTCCATAAAATTTCACTTTATGTGTCGGAAATTAAATTTGACCCACTAAGGTTTAAATTTTTTTAGTAATTTTTTTATGGGCAATATTGAATTCGACTCTTTTTTGGTATTTGTGTTAATTTTTGGTCTTTGGTGTGCTTTGATATTTATAGTAAATTTGTATGGCCAACATTTTTGTAAAACACTTCACCCCCGCACAGTGGATAATATGAGGTGAATGCTTCTCATCATTGATTTTTGCAAATCTTTGAAATTAACCATAAAACAAGTTCTATCGTAAAGCTAAGATGTCAAGCAATAGTTATTTTCATAAATCATAGTTATTATGTCAACAGAAGTATTCGAAAATGGCGACCGAACACACAACTTTCGACTTAAAAGATTTTGGGAGGTAAAATAATACTATATTCAAGTGCGTATTTTTAATATTTATAATTATTATTGTTTGGGTTGTAATACCTTGTTGGAAAGGGTATTTTGTCCAGATTCTATTTTTGTTATGAGCTCTGTATAAATTGTTAACAAATTTGAAATTAATTAATTCATTTGAAATATATAATGTTTTTTTGCTAACCTACGCAATTTTGACTGGGATTTTAACTGTTGTCTCCGTTTTCCTCCGAACTAGTTTTAACATAGAATTAAAGTTTAACTTATTATCTAAAAGATTTATCTAAGACTAGCTGCCTTTTTGTGCCTTTAAACAAATGGCATCCAAAAATGTTGACGAACTTAGAAATTAAAAATAAATAAAAATTTAATTATTTTTTTGATTGGTTTATTATGCCCTGCTCAATTTGCCATTCCGCGTGTAACGCAAGAAAATATCGGTCTAGGACCTCATAAAAAATATATAATATTGATCCATGATGTCCGTCCGTCTGTCTGAGGAAGGCACGGTATAATCCAAACCAAATAAATTAGTTTGTTGACATGTATCGGAAAGGAGTAGGTGTCCACTGGCAACCCTCCCCTTTCTCCTTCCCAAAAAAAACGTTACTTTATTTATTTTTTTTACTTTTTGGGGGGTTATGGAAAGTAGAGATGGCCGCATAGTGACTTTAGTCACGCACACTCACTAAATAGCATATATTTTCTACTTACACTCACTTACAATCACATGAGTAAAATTAAGGCAGCTCACACTCACGTTGACTCACACTTACAAAACTCTTATTTATACAAACAAATTAACCCTTTCACTCCCCTTGTACACTACAGTGTACACTGTGCACACCTTTAAAAAAATCATTAAAAATTAACCCTACAACATTTTTGTGTTTTGTTTGTATAAGATGGATCATTGAAGGGTTATCTTTACGATAGATGTGTTTGGAAAAAAAATTTCAATCCGGTTTGTTCTGCACGCAGTATTTGTTGGCAAAATGGAAATTTTTTAAATAACATAAAAAAATTGAAAAAAATAAACATTAAAAACGTTTTCAAAAATCGAATAATAATCTTACAAGCTTTCTTAAAAGCGGATTTTATAGAAGTTTCCAATGCAAAAAATAAAAAATTCGAATTTTGAAAAAATGTTCACTCGTTTGCAACATAGTGCGTGTGAAAGCTTTAACTTTGGTTGGATATAAACAAAAAAATTTTACTTAGCATAGATCTACATTTTCACAAATTTTGGTCAAGAAAAAATTTGGCAGTGAAAGGGTGAAAAAATTTTAAATTTTAAAAATCTAACCAAATTATTAGAAAAATTTAAAGCTTAGCCAAATTTACAATTTTTTTTTTGATTTTTTCGGGACGAAATTTACTAAATTTGTTGGCTTTATTCGTGACGAACAGAAATATGAAACGAAAATAAATCACGCAAACTCCCGCAAAAAATCGACATCAGTCACACAAAAATTTTACTCACGCATTTTTTTTCACTCACAATCACGTGAATAAATCTCTATTGGGAAGATCGGCACAGCCGACTTTAACATTCACTTTTTTTTTAATTGGCAACTTACATACGATTTTTTCATTATAACTTCCCTATTTCTGTTTTATTACAACCAATATTAAATAAATATAAATTTATAATATAAATTTAACATTCGACACCAATTGAACTATAATTAAATTCCGGTATTTTTAAAAAATTGCAACATTTGGCCCTTAAAAGTATACGGGGCCAAAGGTTTGCCTTTTCTAAAAAAAAAAATGTCTAAAAAATCATTTATAATATATATTGTTGCAAATTCTATTGAAAATAATTGGAAAATATAAAAAATAACTCTTCAACTTGCCTTAACATTTCACTTTTATACTAAAATTCAACAAAAATATCGATTTTTTTGTTTAACCTTCATAACTTTATTTCTTGTCAGTCGATTTTGATGATTTAAAGCACAAATTAAAGTCTACCTATTCAACAAAAAAGTCCCACCTATTCAACAAAAAAAAAAACGGCATACAAAAATATTATTCCATTCAAAAGTTAAAGATTTTTGATCCGAAAATGACCAAAATTTTCCACTGTGCCCCGTCCTTATTTTCAAGGTGTTTTTACGTTTTGTTAGAATAGAGCCAAATATACCGTTATCAGAAGGAGTTGGAGGATTAATATGGTCCACAAAAGCTATAATATTTTATACAAAGTTTCTGAAAATACCTTATACCTCAGATGTTAAAAAACAAAGTTTTATAAACCGATATGCGGAAAGAACTGGCCAAAGCCGGGAAACTTTAACCTCCTCTTAAATAAAACTCCGATGTGATATTTCAAAACGCCGACACATATATAACTTTTGTTGGACTCCTCTACCGGAATCAATCGTCGGAACCCCGTAATTTTGAAAAAGTGTGAAATTGTTGTACAGTGTTATTAATACAATTATAATAAGAGTATACCAACATCAAATAAGTGAAAAAAAATTTAGCGCTGAAAAAAAAAAAAAATTGAGGAGTTTATTATAAAATATGCCAACTTTCATTTGCTTTTGGTTTCATACCATTCCGATTCGTTTTTTTTAATAATATGTATATGGAACTTAATTATTTTTTCTGGTCTGTCTGCTCATTACACCCTTTAAAACAAAAATTTAAAATGAAGTAACCATTGGTGATGTAACGTAAATCTTGCCAAAAGATTTTATATTTTTCTTCATTTCCTTTGAAACGTTAGACTATGAATGAAACTATTGAATTCGCAAAAAAAGTCATACTGCAGACATTTTTTTTATTATATTATTTTGGAAATTAATTTATTAGGTTCATTAACTTATATACTAAATAATACTTATTTAAATCTTTTGTGTTTAATATACACACGAACACACGCAAATATTCTATTCATTTAACTATTCATACAAAATAATATACAAAGCAAAATGTCATTAGCAACAAAGTAGAAATAAAGACAAACCAAAAACCACAACTACATAATGCTAAGTTATTAGATTTGTAATTCAAACTTTGAAGATGGTGATTATTTTGTTAAAAGATCTCAATCTCTTTCATTGGTTTGTTATCATTAGTTTCAATATTATTTTTAGAAATCCATTCTATAGAGAATTTCTAAACAAAAAGACGTTTTTTTTATTTAAAGAAAAATGTTTTAGAAAAACCATGTTGATTATACAATACATTACTAGGTAATGTATATTGGTCAGGAGAAAAATTTTTTTTTTTCGATTTTCGATTTTTAGTCTCACTAACATTCAAATATAAAAAATTAAAAATAAAAATTGTTTTGCTTATATGGATTTGTTTACCGTTTGAACTTTGACTTCATTAGGGCACAGGTTAAAGTTATCCGATTTGGCTAAAATTTGTTCTGCATTAGTAAAATACAATGTGGCACAATATTCTGACCTGGAGTTGCTGAAAATCCAAAGTTGAAATTTCACTACCATCCTAAAACAATGTTCAGTGTTCAGTCCTTACTTTTTCAACTACACTAAATAATTTGTTTGCTTTCATAAACATAGTTATATCTTAATCTTGTTTTTTTTTTTTTGTTTTGTAAATCTAACCACAATTTCGTTACCATAAAATTAACCATATTTCTGTAAAAATATTTCATTTTCATTCAACATAAACCATGTAAATTTTTACTAGATTTACAATAAAATGTAAGTGTTGCCACAAATTGCTTCATTTATATGCAACTAAATAAAATTTTCTAAAATAAAATAAAAAAAAACAAAATCATATTATAAAACAAAGACTTTCACTGGCTATACAAAATAACCATGTTAAAAAACCACATACATTTATATAAAATGCATACCTTCACTAACAGGACTTATGTCTGAACATTAGGGATGTAACCAAATTTGTAAAAAAAAAAACAAAACCCTTAGAATTTTTTGTATTAAATACATTTGTATGAAAATAAGTTTTTTGTATAATTTTATATCTTGCGGTAGCTAGTGCCAAAATTTTTCATTCGGATTAGACTTTAGCAGACTTTTTTCATAATAGTTAACTTATTTCAAGTTTTGTGGGTGAACTTTTTTGATATCCAGAAAATGTTACAACATTGTTCTACATAGTTTTTTTTATGACATTGGCTATGCTTTACTTAGGTACTAAAAACGAATCAAAAACAAAAACAAAATCAATTTTTATACCCTCCACCCTAGTGATAGAGGGTATATATAAGTTTGTCATTCCGTTTGTAACAAATCGAAATATCGGTCTAGGACCCCATAGAGTATTAGAGGTGTCCTTAAAAACGAAAATCACCTTTTTATACCTGGTAGGGTCCTATATTGTTCTTTAGTATCTAAAAATGAGTGAGCCAAAATTTGGGGAAAATCGGCTTAAAATAACTCGTGCCGAAAATGGATTGAAGATTTGGGACATTCTTATATGAACGAAAAACATTTTTTTTCTAGTTTTTGAAAAAATATTGGTATTTGATATTTTTTGTTAAATTTTTTGTGGAAATATATGAAAATGGTATTAAATTACCTTTCCAAAACGACTAAAAAAATTAAAATAGGATAAACAAGTAGAAAAGTTAAATTCGACTTGGCCGAATCTATGAATACCCTCCACAATGCCCTTTTTACGTGATAGCAAATTTTCTAACGTGAAAAAATAAATTTTTTGGTTAGAAATATTTAATTTTGGGAAAAAAATCTTTTTTTAAGTAATTTAAAAAAAAAAAAAAAATAGTTTACTATTTTTTTTTTTTGAGTGTAAAATTTCTTTTGAGTGTAAAATTTTTTTTGAGTGAATTTTTTTTTTTTGTTTTAGTGTAAAAAATTTTTGAGTGACAAAAATACCTTGTAAAAAATTTTTGTGACTTACTAATGTTTTTTAAACATGTTTAACGGGTTTCAACACGTGAATTTAAGGTGAAACTAATCTGAAATTCGCGGCTTTGCTAATAACTTTTGAACGACTTAACCGATTTGGCTGAAATTGAAAACGAATTGGACCAGAGGAACGGCAAATATATATGTCACACTTCAGCACCCACAGAATTGTCGTTTGAAAGTTACCGTGTGTTTTAACTCGTAAATTCCAGAAAAACCCTTGCCGAAATTCACTCATTTGCTTATAACTTTTGAACCACTGGACCGATTTCACTGGATTGCAATACCAACCTGACCAGGTAAATGCCCAACATATATGCCAAACTTCAGGAGCCTCCGTGAAGTCTTTCAAAAGTTAGCGTGTTTTCAACAGACAGACAGACAGACAGACAGACGGACGGACGGACGGACATCGCTAGATCGTCTTAAAATCGATCGAGGATCATGAATATATATACTTTATGGGGTCCTAGACCAATATTTCGAGATGTTACAAACGGAATGACAAACTTATATATACCCTCTATCACTAGAGTGGAGGGTATAAAAATAAGCATTTTACGCATACGTGCCCCAGACCATTACATGGTTTTCAAAGCCAGAATTTCAAAATTTTCAAAATTTTTAGGCAAAAAATTAATAAAAACTAGCTGTTTCGCACCCGGCGTTGCCCGGGTTGAAAAAAATATTATATAATGAATAACAGTTTGTAATACCCTATGGTTGTATCCTCGGTTAGCACTACATCTGGTGAAAATTTCAATTTCGCATTACTTTACACCACCTCTGTCCGATCGCGCGCTGATATGACCCATTATTCCCGCCTTGTTTAGTACTCGACGTTTAACCGTGATAACCGAATAGGCAGAAATATCTTTCAATCAGTGACGGTCCGTGAAGTTGTCACTGGGTGTTCTCTAATTTTTAAAAACATCAAATTTAAGTATAAAATTCATGTTTTCCTGGACCTAACGCATGTCCGAGAGAGATAAAGATCCGATGTTATTAGTTTTGTATATTTTTGAGTAAGATGCAGCCCAAATTCTTTTTTATTGCCGATTTGTTGGCTCACCACATCGTCAATTAACAAAAAGCATTATTTCGCAAATAAATGGAGCACAAAAGTGAATTTTGACTGCATGTCAATAAAAAATAATAAAACTGAGACTTTGTTAATCGCGGGAACGTGTTACCGCCAGAAAAACGTACATTATATTCATAATTTTGATTTTTAAATAAGTAGAGAACACCCAGTGACAACTTCACGGACCGTGACTGCTTTCAATATATTATAAATGGGTGTGGCAATTTACGTCCCTTTGTTCGATCGCACACTGATATGGGCCCGCATCGGTTAGTCAGTTATTAAAAATTGGCTGAGCCGTTTTTGCGTGATTGCGGAACTGGCAAAAATACACGCCTTTGCCCAATCACGCGCTAATATGGCATATTGTTCCCGCCTCGGTTAGTAAGTACTATATGTGTTAAAAGTTTGTTAAAATAAGTTAAGGCGCTTAAGCGTAATTACGGAACAGACAGAAAATAACTTTCAGTGTGGTGCAAAGGGCCGTTACAACTTACGCCCCGTGGTCTAAACACGCTCTATTATGGATTATTATTCCCGCTTCGGAAGTACTATATGTGGTGAAAAACCCATTAAAATCGTTTAAGCCGTTTAAGCATGATTATGGGACACGCAGAAATAACTTTCAATGTAATACAAAAGATCGTGTGATTTTACTCCCCTTTGTCAAAGCGCACTCTTTTGTGGGCTATAGTTCCTGCCTCGGTTAGTACTATCTGCGGTGGAAATTTCTTCAAAAGGAGTTAAGCCAAATAAGCGTGATTGCGAAAAAGGCAGAAAGGAGATGCAATAAATTTAACAGGGCGTGTCATTTTATGCCCCTTTGTCCGATCCCTCATTTTATGTTCTATAGTTCCCGCTCGTTTAGTACTATCTGTTGCGAAAATTTCATGTTAATTGATTCAGCCGTTGATGCGTAATTGCGGAACTGACAGACACGGTTGGGAAATGTGGCACAATAGTGCCATTTTTGGCACTATTCAATGTTCAGTGGCACCATAAAAAACTGTTTTGGGCCTTTTTCATTCTCACCTAATATTGGTAAATTTTTTTTTTAAATAAATTAAAAAAATTTGTTTTATGAAAATTGAATGAGTATCCAAAAGTCAAAAAGTACCACATTTCCCCCACAGAATCCTACTTTTTATTTTTCTTTAACCCTTTAACGACCACTTGCGAGTATACTTGATTGAGGGTTTTAGCGATTAATTTTTTTTTTTCCGGTAAAAGATAAGTTCCAAAATAGGAATTGTGAAAAGTGTTAGTAAGAAGTGTTCAAAAAGTCTCTCATTAGATCCCCTTACCCACTCTAAGTCCGCAAAGATTGTAAACTAAAATTGATACCTAGGGACAAAAGGATCATTACTTGACAAGAGAAATTTAGCTCAAGAAGCGGGTTAAGAGATCCGATATTTTAAAGAATAACAATTTTTGAATAGATCTTAATAACAACAGCGAAATAAAAAGAAAAACAAAATCGCTTTGGCCAAAAATGTATGGTAAAATTTGTTTGGCCCTTTCAATCCATTTTGGCCCTTTTTAGACTTCAACTTGGCACTAATCAAAAATTCTCAAATACCAACACTGCTGACAGAAACAACTTTTAGTATATTACAAAAGAGCGATGCAACTAATGCCTATTTGTCCAAACGCTCTTTATTATGGCAGTCAAAAATAATTTGAAATTAATACAAAGAGCGGCATTTTAAAACGCCTTTGCCCAATAACGTGCTGATATGACATATTGTTCCCGCTTTGGTTAGTACTATCTGTGTTGAAAATTGCAACAAAATCTGTTCAGACGACTAAGAGTGATTACGGAACTGGCAGAAATAACTTTCAATGTAATACAAAGGCGCGTGGACTTTTACGCCCATCCGTCAGAGCGCCCTCCTATTATAACCTATAGTGCCCGCCTGGGTTAGTACTATGTGTGGTGAAATTTTCATTAAAATCGGTTCAGACGTTTAAGCGTGATTACGGGACAGATAGAAATAACTTTCAATGAAGTACAAAGGGGCGTGGCATTTCCGCCCCTTTGTGTGATCGCCGCCCTATTATTAACTATATTTCCCGCTTGGAATAGTACTGTGTGGTGAAAATTTCTTTAAAATCGGTTCAGCCGTTTAAGTGTAATTGCTGAAAAGGCAGAAATAATGTTCAATATAATATAAAGGGGCGTGGCATTTTACGCCCACTTGGCCGATCGGTCTCTCTTATGTCCTATAATTCCCGTCTCGGTTAGTACTATCTGTGGTGAAAATTTCATGTAAATCGGTTCAGCCGTTTATCCTCGATTGTGGACAGACAGACAGAAAAACCAAAGGATGCCACGCCCCTTTGTAAGGATCTTAAAAAGAGGCGTTGCTTCCAATCAAGATGCGGGATGGCATATATTTCCTTGCAATAAACGCCTTATTAGTATGCCAAATTGTATTTTTATCGGTAACAAACATCCAAATATAGTACAACAACCAAATATATTGAAAAATCTGAAATTCACAAAAAGTGGGCGTAAAAGGAGGCGGGGCATCCAATCGAGATGCCATTGGTGCCATTTTTCATTCCAGGAAACGTACTATCTACATGCCAAATTTCATTTGAATCGGTTCAGTAGTTTTTTTCTGAAAGCGACACAAACAAACAAACATACAAACAAACAAACAAACTAACATGTCATTTTTATATATACATATATAAGGATTTAATTTTACTTTATGATCACATTGAAAATATGTTTAAGATTTAAAATAGCAGATATGGTAGTCAAGCTTTTTTTTATTTGGCGTGGGTAGGGATACAATTTCCGCGGATTCCAAATAAAATGCGTTTTTCTACAATAATTTAGCAAATGTTGGAAAATTCGTGCTCTATTGTACGGGTCGAAGTATAATACGTAAATTCTATAACTTTTGAGAATCGGATAAATGCAGATATTTCGTATTATAGAAATGTATAATGTCCCAAATTTGTCATTTCACCCGAAAAAGGGGTTAAAGATGACCGATTTCTCCAAAAAGTGACAGAATTTATGTTTTACACTTCGTATCGTACAATACAGATTTTTTTTCCATATTTGCTAAATTATTACAAAAAAACACATTTTCTTTGGAATCAGCGGAAATTATATCATTACCCATGCCAAATGAAAAAAAAGCTAGACAACCATATCTTTTAGTTTTGATCTATAACATGTATTTAATGAGATAATAAAGTACAATTTAATTTTTTTATTTTTTTGCCTAAAAATTTTGAAAATTTTCAAATTCTGGCTTTAAAAACCGTGCAATGGTCTGGGGCATGTATGCGTAAAATGCTTATTTTTTATCCGATATGAATTTATTTAAGCTTTTTGGAAAGGTAATTAATTACTATTTTCATATTATTAAACAAAAAAATGTACAAAAAATATCATACACCAATATTTTTCCAAAAACTAAAAAAAAGGTTTTTTTCATTACGTAAGAGTGTCCAAAAACTTCAATCCATTTTATCCGATTGTCCCCAAATTTCGGCTCACTAATTTTTAGATACTAAACTACAATTTAGGTCCCTACCACGTATTAAAAAGTGATTTTGAAAAATTGCCTTAGTCGTAAGGACACCTTTAATGGACATTATGCATAAAGGACTTCTAAAGAAATTAGCTTACAAACACTTAAGGCCTAAAATCTTAATTTGCGGTAGTTAGCGACAATCAAAATTCCAAAATGTGGAAAATTCGATTGAAATTTCATAAAAATTTTTCACTTTTTGGCCTATTGTACTTGCGCCGTCCAACGTATTCCTCGAAGATTTAAAACGTATGGTCCCTATACTTGTCCAAAAAAGATGTATTTATGAATTTGATGTGCCATCAATAATAAAAAAGTTATTTGGTGGTAACGGTTTGAAGTTAAAATTTCTTCATTTTCAATTTTTCGTTGTTTTTTGATCACGAAATTTGCGCCGCTTCATACTTTTCAAAAGCTAATACGAAGAATGATAGCTGTCGCAATTCCCTACAGTTTAATAGTGGTCAGCACAATATTACTTAAAAGTGGTCAGCACATCGCGTGATCCAAATTTTTTTTTGATTTTTTAAATAAAACCGATATAGCGTGTTAAAATTTAGATTAGCAAAAATTTTGCAAAAATCTGACATTTCACGATTTTTAACTTTTGCTTGTATTTTCACTCGAAAAGAATTTAGATTTAAAATATACCCGTCAGACGATGGCTTGAAATGCGAATTACGGATAGTGTGCAAAAATTGGGACTTAGTGTAACTGTACGCTGAAAACGCGCCAATTTTGTCTCCAGATAAACCGCCAGGGCACATTCAAACCGCTTATAGGAATTAATTTATATAAATGGCAATTGCCGGTACTTATAAAGCTTTATCCAAAAACTGAGCGGCATTAATGAATTTTAAAGATTGTGGATTTTGTGCATCTTTCAAAATTTCATTAATCAGAAATTGCATCACTTTTAAAAATGCACAATTTTGCATAATGCACAAGTTTCTTAATTAATTTGGGGGTTCTAAATCCGAATATGACCTTTAATTTGGTCCATCGTCATTAGATTTCGCGTAAATTGCATATCCAGCATTAAGAGAGCAACTTTTTAAAACAAACTTTTAAAGTAAAAATCTGATTGTATATTTACGTTAATGATCGTAATTCATCCGGTTTTTATTGGGGATAATATGAATATTAATTAACGTTGATTTTGTTAAATTCTAATAATAATTGTAATTTTGAGATTTTTTGTTTTCAATTAAAATCTTTAAACCAACATAACTTTCGCGCCGTCAGCTGAAAGTTCTTCATGCGAACGGATTTAAACTTACTAAATTCATGTTTATACGCGTACTAAACGATTTTTATGTGCCTTCAAAATTTTTTTTTATATTTTTTAAACCTTAAAATCAAAAGGTTAATGGAAATGTTCATATATTCATTATCCTCGATCGATTTTAAGTCGATCTAGCGATGTCCGTCTGTCTGTTGAAAACACGCTAACTTTCGAAGGACTAATCCTAGGCTACTGCCGCTCGGGTTAACTTTGTCCGTTTTGGCTGAAATTTTCAGTATAGAATTGTTAGGCAAAATGTGAAAAAAAAAATTGCTCTGCACCCCCTGAAATATAAAGTTTTTCAAAAAGCTGCCGCCCTAATATATATACATGCAAGTTCGTACATACATACCCAAAAGTACTTCAGACTAAAAAACGTTTCCTAACAGAATTTCTATTTTAACAACGTTTTTTTTATGAAATATAATAAATAAATTGTGTGTATGTATTCATTTTGGGTATATACAATTTATAAAAACCCGGGTATCATTTGCATTAGTTTAGATGACCCATTGAAAAAGGCGGGACTACCACTAGTAAGACGATTTAGTTCTTCCTGGGCGATTCCACGAATTACAATTTAATTTTTTTTTTTTTTAATTTTTTAAGTCGGGATCGAATTTCAATTAAGTCGAGTTCAGAATAGTTGACTTTAAGGGTCAACATTAACACAAAAAAAAAATAATATTGAAACTGTAGGGCAATGCCTTTGGATTTCTTTTTTGACTTGGAAATCGAAAAGCTCCGAACAAAGGAAAAAAAATATAATTTTTTTTTGTCAAATATTATTATATTTAATATTAGTTAATATTTCGGCACAACTCAAGAAGTGCACGGCAGATCCGAGCTACGTGTAACTTAAAAGTGCGAATAACATATTTTTTTTTAATATGTATTTGGGATATCTAAGAAAAATTTAGCAACAAAAACCAAAATCTTGGATAGATCACTTTTTGCGAAAATCCCGTTTAAATTGGAAAAAAATAATTTTCTTATTTTCTCGAAAACTATGAGAGATATGAAAAATAGACTTACAATTAGACCAAAATTATTCCTCGGAAAACGCAACAATATGAGTTTTTAAAAATTTCATTACACTATTAAAACTGTATAAAAAATAAAAAAAAACTAATTTCAAATTTTTTGAAAATTATCATTGCAGTATTTATTTAATTCCATAGATCTTTAAACACGTATAAGTAAAAAACGAAACAAGCTACAGCATTTTAGATGACAGATTTGAATTCTAAAGGTCCATTTCATATAATATTTTCCCTTAGTTTTCGGCATTAACGCTATAATATATAAGAGTGGAGCCACAAAATGCTAATAAATTGATTTTTTTTTATTTCAAACGCTAACATTTTCAAACGCTATAGGGAAATTTTGACTGCGGGTTCGGAATCACGAGATCCATTTTATTTAAAAACATGTCCCATTTTGGGGCCCTTACTTAAGGGGGTTTAAAAGAAAAACAAGTAGAATAGCTAAATTCGACTTGGCCGAATTTATGAATACCCTCCACAATGCCCATTTTAAGTGATAATAAATTATATAACGTGAAAAAAATAACAGTTTTGATTAGAAATATTTTATTTTGTTTAAAAAAATTTTTTTTTAGTAATTTTTAAAAAAAAAAAATTATTTACTAATTTTTTTTTTTGAGTGTAAATTTTTTTTTTGAGTGTAAAATTTTTTTCGAGTTTATTTTTTTTTTTGTTTTGGTATAAAAATATTTTTGAGTGACAAAAATACGTTGTAAAATATTTTTGTGACTTACCAATGTTTTTAAAACAGGTTTAACGGGTTTTCAACACGCGAATTTTAGGTGAAGCTAATCTGAAATTCACGGTTTTGCTAATAACTTTTGAACCACTGGACCGATTTGGCTGAAATTCAATACGAGCGAGACTGGAGGAATGCAAAATATATATTCCAAGCTTCAGCATCCTCAGAATTGCTTTTCGAAAGTTATAGGGATTTTTATCTCAAAAATTCACGAAAAACCCTTGCCGAAATTCAGTCTTTTGCTCATAACTTTTGAACCACTTGACCGATTTCGCTGGATTGCAATACCAACCTGACCAGGTAAATGCCCAACATATATGCCAATCTTCAGGAGCCTCCGTTAAGTCTTTCAAAAGTTAGCGTGTTTTCAACAGACAGACAGACAGACAGACAGACGGACAGACGGACGGACGGACGGACGGACATCGCTAGATCGTCTTAAAATCGATCGAGGATCATGAATATATATACTTTATGGGGTCCTAGACCAATATTTCGAGGTGTTACAAACGGAATGACAAACTTATATATACCCTCTATCACTAGAGTGGAGGGTATAAAAAAAAACAATGTTAACGTGAGCAATTTTTAAACAGCAAGGGTTGCCACTCAATTGTATAATTCTTTTTTTAAAAAACAAAATCGGCTGCAGTTGTGCAGCAAAAACTACTGAACCGATTTAAATGCATTTTTTTTCTCAAGTTTCCGAATTTTTAAGTCATTTGGCCTAAATTGCAGCTTTTTCCGTCCCGACTATTTTGAAATTCGAAAAAAAAGGAAAATGTTTGTTTTGTTGGTTACTCCATTTTCAAAATCTCTATTATTTTCTTATAGTGCAGGTTTGTTTTTTTTTTTATTTTTCACCCAAACTACATATAGGGCATTCCATGTCAAATCGGACACTTTGAAAAACTTTTTTTTTTAGATTTTCCCAATTTGTTGACAGTTTTTAGTACCCTTCGAAAACTCCTTCGTGGTAAATTTTCAGATTTTTTTGATGACCCGTTCAAAAGATATCGAATTTTTAAAAATTGGTAGTTTGTTCCTTTACTCATACTTCTTTTACTCATAACTTCTTCAAAAATGGTCCAAATTTAAATTTTTTTTTTTTAATTTTTGTTTTTTTACGTACTTTCTAAAAAACTTTCCCAAAAAATTCTTGAAAGCGTTCTAGTATGCGGTTTTTAAGTTTTAAAATTTAAATCGCATTTTTGAAAATGTTTGTACTTTTCGATTTTTTTGAAATTTTTTTGTGTAAAACTTCTATCAATTCTACAAAGTTTTTGCCCGGGAAGATCGTGGGATAACGATTATTACTATTTTTTAAAATTTTTTGAAAAAATTTTATTGTAATTTTCCAATCTTAAAATCATTTCTACTGCTCCAATGGTGCGTCATAGAGGGGTCCTCTATAAGACCGACCCCCATTAATTTTTACGTCTCAACATTTCTTTGGAACAAACTAATACCCTATCTCCAATTTCTAAGAGGGCTCCCACACAAAACGACATTTTTTAAAATTTGTTCCAACCGCTTTTTTGAAAATATTTTATTGTAATTTTCCAATCTTAAAATCATTTCTACTGCTCCAATGGTGCGTCATAGAGGGGTCCTTTATAAGACCGACCCCCATTAATTTTTACGTCTCAACATTTCTTTGGAACAAACTGATACCCTATCTCCAATTTCTAAGGGGGCTCCCACACAAAACGAAATTTTTTAAAATTTGTTCCAACCGCTCTAACTGCCCTAATAGTGCCCTTAGAGCAACAAAATGTATGACCGACCCACAATATTTTTTTAGTCCAAACATTTTCTCTGAAAACACCTAGCCTCTATCTTTAACTGTTAAGGCGGTCCCCATACAATTTTTTTTATTTTTTGTAAATTTGTTGTATTTAATCAGCTTCTACCGGTCCAATGGTGCGTCCGAGAGGGGTCATTAGTGAGGCCGACCCCCATTTCTTTTTGCCCTACAACATTTTTTTCAAAACATACCTACGCCCTATCTCCACTACCTAAGTAGGCTCCCATACAAATAACAGTTGGAGAAAATTTTATAAAAATGTAATTTTGTATGGGAGCCTACTTAGGGAGTGGATATAGGGCGTAGGTATGTTTTAAAAAAATGTTGTAGGGTAAAAATAAATGGGGGTCGGTCTCACTAATGACCCCTCTCGGACGCAAAAAAAAATTCGATATCTTTTTTTTAAAAATTCGATATCTTTTGAACGGGTCATCAAAAAAATCTGAAAATTTACCACGAAGGAGTTTTCGAAGGGTACTAAAAACTGTAAACAAATTGGGAAAATCTAAAAAAAAAGTTTTTCAAAGTGTCCGATTTGACATGGAATGCCCCATATATTTATTTTTTTATGTTTTTTTTTAATATAAATGTTGGCCACTTCCGTTATTTGAATTTGCATAGAAGTTGAGTAAAATTGTTATTGTTAAAGTACTGCGGCTAAAATGCAACAAAAAAAAAACAGTCATAATATCAATTTACATTATATTGCAAAAGAGCGAGTTTATATACTATAGCAAATGGATATTTTAATTGTATTCTAAGATTTTTTTTCTCATATTTTGTTTAATGGTTTCAATGTTCATTTCGTTATATACCAATAAACTAAACGATATTGTTATTGTATCGAAGGCAAGCATTAATATACATACACGAAAAAAATTTAGTCCAAAATTTTTTTTTTTTTTTTTTTTAAATTACTAAAAACAAAATTGTTTATTCCAAATATAACTTGTCGAGTTAAAATTTTAATTTTTTTAACCTCAAAAACCTTCAATCATTAAAAATGTTTTGTTTTTTACTCAAACTTATTTATATTTAAATCCTATGCTATGGACATTGATTTGACCAGATCAAAAAAAAAAAAATAAATTTGCCGTCTTGAGTGTATTTATTTGGTTACACTTGTTTACAGAGATTTTGATCCATGAAATTTTGCATTTATTTTCATTGTTAAATCTCGTGCTGATTCCGAAAATAAAGTCGAAAGTTTCTAAAGTGGAACAGTTTCCAAAATATATCTCCGGACTAAATCACACAAAAAAAAATTTTTTGAGTAAATTTTTAATACTACTGAAAAAAACATTACTCAATTTTGCACCAGTAAACAATTTAATAGTATTGAGAAAACTATTAATAAAAAATTATTAAATTTATGCCAAAAAATGTTAGTAAATTTTTACTTGACACAATTTAAACTTAACTCAAATTTTTTCGTTTTTTTTAATTAAGTTTTTAATTGTGTCAAGTACAAATTTACTTAAAATTTATCAATTTATTTTTTTAAAAAGTTTAAAAAAATTTCATATTTTTTTCAAACTTTTGCGAAATATATTTATGTCTTAAAGACATTAAATTTCATAAAGATGATTTTAAAATTTTATATACATATACAAAAAACTATAAGCTAAATGAGAATTCTAAAAACCAAGAGAATAAAAAAAAGGTATTAAATTTTTATTAAATTAATTACTTATTTTTTTTTTTTAATTTTCCCCCTATATTTTTATCTGTGCAGTAGAACTATTTTTTCGGTTTTAAATTTAAGGTAATTAAATTCTTAATCAATTCCACACAAAAAATGCTTCAATCTGATTATTGCCTTAGAAGCTATTTATCGTTATATCGACAATTTTGCTTTAATTATACCGACATTTTTGAAAAAAAAAATTAATTCTACACTAAAAAAATAACCTTTTCAAATTACTAGAAATATTTGACAGTTTTCCTTGTTTTTTAACAAATAACACCGCTCAACAAATCGAAGGTTTTTGGCTCCTGTTTCAAGTTTCATATAAAATTTTAAAAGATTTTGACTCGCTTATTCCAAATCTGTGCTCCTAATTTTTCAATCACGTCTAGAATTTTAATTATTCCCGGTTGAAAATGCGAAAAAACACGATTTTTGTCTTTTTTGAAAAATATTTATTTTTTGGGGTTTTTCTTTGAAAAATATCCAAAAACTAAGGTAAATTTTACAAAAATGGTTATTTTAAACAGTATCATTTTAAAATGCAAGTGTGACCCAACCAAACGCAATAATTGGAAAAAAATAGTTTTCTATGTTGGAGATCATAAACGAATTGTACTTTTGCGCTTTATACCAGATTTGTATTTCACTGAATGGCTGCTGTGCATGCTTTCAAATAGTAAAATAATCGTAATTTTTCGCATTTTCAACTGTGAATAACTAAAAATCTGGACGTGGTGGAAAGATTTGGAATCAGGAGATCAAAGTTTACTAAAATTGATCACCCGAATTCAAACCGGAAAATGAGTGTTTAGCGGTGTAATTTTCGATCGAAATTTACATTTTTTTTTTTAATTTTACAGTTTTTCTTGTAATTTTACGAGAATTTCTTGTAAGTTTTATTTCGCTAAAAAATTTGTAAATTTACAATTTTATTGGTAAAAATCTTGTAAAATTACAAAAAAGTTCGTAATTTTTACTAGGAATTTTCGTAAAAAAGGAGGTAGCAAAAAAATCTAGTAAAATCACGAAACCTATTTGAATGTTTTATCGCGTCAAAAAAATTTTAAATTTACAATTTTTTTGTAAAAAGATTGTAAAATTACTAAATTATTTGTAAAAATCTTGTAAAATAACAAACTTTTTTTGTAATTTTACAAGGTTTTTTTTTTAGTGAATTGTAAATTTCCATGGTTGGTTACCGTTACCCTTATTATACCGTTACCGATTCAAAACCCTTTCAAATCGAATACCGTTACCGATACCGCTAAAAATATTTTTAAAATACCGTTACCCTTACCGTTACCGTTATAATTATTAGAAGTTACCGGTATTGTACCGGTATTCAAAATTTTACCTGTTTTAAGGGATTTTAACGAACAAAAAAATAAAATCAAATTGCTAACATAATTTTAAATTTATAATTTGCAAATTATCATAAAATAAATGACAAAAATAATAATCATATCAAATCTATACTGGTTTTTGGGTCTATAAAATATTTTTAGCTTTCAGTTCTATCTTTTTTCAAATTTTTAACTAAATTAATAATACCGGTACGTACCGGTTTGGTTGGTTCGGTACCGGTACATACCGTTACCGAAACGATTTGAAAACACTTACCGTTACCTTTACCGAAATAAATAAAAATTAGATACCGTTACCGTTACCCTTACCGTTATTCGTTTCGGTAACCAACCTTGTAAATTTCAGAAAGAAAAAAATTGCTAAAATATATTTCTCTCTTCTCAGTTCAAGTCTAATTACGAAGAAAATAGGTGTGTTTTTAAAAAACCCGTTGTGTATTGCAAAAGTTACATGCATATGAATAAAAATTCTGAAAATCAGTTTTTATGCATTTTTAATTTATAGACATAATAACACCCGTTTAAAAAGTAACAAGTAGAAAAGCTAAATTCGACTAGGCCGAATCTATGAATACCATCCACAATGCCCTCTTTAAGTAATAAAAAAAAAAAATTCTAACGTGAAAAAAATTAACAATTTAACTAGAAATATTTTATTTTAAGTAAAAAACTTTTGTTTAGTCATGTTTGTAAAAAAAAATATTAAATTTTTTTTTGAGTGTAAAATTTTTTTTTGAGTGTATTTTTTTTTTTTTTTTTGTAAAAATAAATTTGAGCGACAAAAATACGATGTAAAATATATTTGTGACTTACCAATGTTTTTAAAACTTGTTTAACGGCTTTTTAACACGTGAATTTAAGGTGAAACCGATCTGAAATTCACGGTTTTGATAATAACTTTTGAACCACTTAACCGATTGGCTGAAATTCAACACGAACCAGACCGGGAAAACGACAAATACATTTTCCAAGCTTCCGCACCCTCAGACTTGTCGTTTGAAAGTTATCTTGTTTTTTATCACGAAAATTCGAGAAAAACCCTTGCCGAAATTCACTCTTTCGCTTATTACTTTTGAGCCACTAGACCGATTTCGCTGCATTGCAATACCAACCTGACCAGGTTAATGCCCAACATTCATATATGCCAAACTTCAGGAGCCTCCGTGAAGTCTTTCAAAAGCTAGCGTGTTTCTCTCTATGACAGACATATAGAGAGACGGACGGACGGAAGGACGAACGGACATCGCTATATCTTCTTAAAATCGATCGAGGATCATTGATATATATGGGCCCGACCCCTTTCGATTTATTTTATTTTTGGATATGTTTTAGTACTTATTAAATGCAACTTGGACACCAATTTTCTGCCTTTTATTTCAAGATGGTATTGAGTAATCAATTTTTCAAAATGGCGATTTTCTCAAAAAAATTAAAAATTTAAATTTTAAATCCGTTTTGACCATTAAACAATATAGACATTTTAAAAAAAGTTGGACAATGTTTTGTTGGTATTTAAATGTAGTTTTAGAAAAAAATATGAAAAAATTATTCGAAGTAATTATCACTTATTTTTTGACGTTTAAAAATTAAAATCGACTTTTTGATAAATTCCGTAACCTTCGATTTTTTTGTAAAAAAACTACAAAAACTCTACTCTAAATTACGCAACTTTTAAGCCATAATTCGAGATGTGATCGCAATTCTTTCTATTTTTTTTTTATATTTTTAAAATTGCACCTTTTATTTTTTGGCTCTGATTTATTTTATATGGTGCTCCAAAAAAAAACAAGTAAGAAAGTTATAGTCGGTCAAGACCGACCATATGATACCCTACACCAGTGTTTTCCGGAAAAAGGGTCCCAAGTCCAAACATGGACCGATTGTATCTGTCTTTTGTTAGATCTTTATTTAGTGTAGAAAACACACACAGATCAATTTTAAGTGGAATTGGTTAATTTTTTTTGTCAATATAACAATTTAACTGAATATCGGTCGATATTTTGATATGGGGGACTAAGTCCAAAAATGGTCCAATTATATTCCGATTTGATAAGGTTGCTAAAGTACACATTTAGCACCTAAAAATAATTTTTTTATCAAATATTTCCATTTTTATGAATTTTGAGGGAATTATGTGAATATTGGGAAGGTGGTTTGTATGGGGACTACCAGAAGGACTGACCCGATTCCTTTGAAATTTGGAATGGTGATTTGTGCATACAAAATTTGATTACTTGCTGAATTTCAAAGCGATATCTATTATAATACGGTTATTAGAGTCATTAAAGCCGAATCCAAAGGGGGCGTTTGTATGGGGGCTAGGTCTTAACATAGACCGATTTTCTCCAATTTCAATACACTCAAAAAAATAAACTGGTAAAACGCCTGGTAAAATGCCTTGTAATCCCGTTCTACCAATATTTAACAATTTTCCTTGTTTTTTCACAAAAAATCTTGTACTTTGCTCAAACGAGAACTACAGTTTTATTGGTAATTTTACAAGTTTATTTTTGTAATTGTATTCTACAATTTTGAAAGGTTATTTTACAAAAAAAAAACTGTAATTTTACAACAAAGTTTTTATTACGAGGATTCTAGTTGAATTACAAAAAAAATGTTTTTTTTGTAATTTTTTTTTTTTTATTGAAAAGTATTTTTAAAAAAGTTGAAAAAATTTTGAAAAATTGATTACGAGGATTCTAGTTAATTTACAAAAAACAGTTATTTTACACAAATGATTTTATTACGAGGATTTATGTTGTTTAACAATAAAAAAAAATTGTAAATTTACCATTTTGGTTACCATTTTTTTAAATATATTTACCATTTTTTCTTGTAAGTTTAACATTTTATTTTTTTTTTATTTTTCCGGTTTTATAACAATATTTTTACCAATAAAATTGGTTATTTTACCAATTTATGGCGCATTCAAAATTACGAGGAAATCCTCGTTATTTTACGAGAATTTTACCTACGTCATATTTTACGAGAATAGCCTCGTAAAATCACGAGATTTTTTGGTAACTTTACAAGGTTTTTTTTTGAGTGTAGGCTTCGTCCTTGGGCCAAAAGATGCTTAAGTTTCAAATTTCAGGTCAATTGATTGAAAATTGCGACCTGTATCGTGCTTAAACCGATAGATGGACAGACGGACGGACGGACAGACGGACGGACGGACGGACGGACGGACATCGCTAAATCGACTCAAAAAGTTATTCTGAGTCGATCGGTATACTTGAAGGTAGGTCTAGGACCAATATTTCGGGTAGTTACAAACATCAGCACAAACTCAATATACCCTGTACCACAGAGTGGTGTAGGGTATAAAAATTGGTAGATGTTGACCCTAATTTACCCTAGATACATTTATTTCGAGGTAAAAATACGTATCACAAAAATTAAGGACGATCGGAGATGGGTAAGGCGTTCCGCATGAGGCTTGAATTTAAAAAAAACCGATTACAAGGAAAAATGTGAATTTTTTCTGTCTTCGCAATTTTTTGGTATTTGAAGTTTAATTTTAATTCAATGGACTACAGAATTATGATGTGGAGTAAAATGCCTTTCTAATAAGGTACTAAAAACTAAAATCGGTTGAAAATCATCCAAGTTATTATTTACAACTTCCCCAGGCATCTAGCGTGTGTCATACCACTTGATTAAAGAATACGAGTCCCTTTTTTTAAATTTATTGAAATTTTCTACTGTTATAACATTTTTTCATTATTCAAGTTTCAGTGTAATATTTTTTTGGTTTTTCCAAATTTTAAAACAAAAAAAATTTTTATTTTTTTTAAATAAAGGTTTCAAAAGGGTGTTGAAAATGCAGTCATTTTTAGCATTAATTTAAAACATGTTAGCAAAACACAATATGAAAAATACTTGTCATCTAATTACATTTGAACCTTAAGAATAAAAAAATGTTATTACAGTAGGAAATTTCAATGAATTTCAAAAATCAGATTGTATTGCTTAATCAAGTGGTCTGCCATACGTTAGATGCCTGGGGAAGTTGTAATAACTTGGCTGATTTTCAACCGATTTTAGTTTTTGGTACCTTATTAGAGAGGCATTTTGCTCCGTATTATAATTCTGTAACCGCTTGAATTCAAACTTAACTTAAAATACCAAAAAAATTGAGAAAACTAAAAAAAAATATATTTTTCCTTGTAATCCGTTTTCTAAACTTCAAGGCCCATGCGGAACGCCTTACCAATGTCCGATTGTTCTTAATTTTTGTGAGGCGTATTTCTACCTCGAAATGAATATATCTAGGGTAAGGTAGAGTCAGTATCAACCAATTTATTTATTTTTGGAGCACCATATAAAATAAATCAGAGTCAAAAAATAAAAGGTGCAATTTTCAAAATTTAAAAAAAAAATAGAACAAATTTCGATCACATCATGAATTATGGCTTAAAAGTTGCGTAATTTAGAGTAAAACTTTTAGACGTTTAAAAAAAAATCGAAGGTTTCGGACTTTTCAAAAAGTCGATTTTAATTTTTAAACGTTAAAAAATAAGTGATAGTTACTTCGAATAATTTTTTTAATATTTTTTTCTAAAACTATATTTCAATACCAACAAAACGTTGTCCAACTTTTTTTAAGATATCTATATTTTTAACTGGTAAAAATTAGTTGAACATTTTAATTTGTTCATTTTTTTTTAAATCGCCATTTTGAAAAATTGATTATTTAACACCATCTTGGAATAAAATGCTGAAAATTTGTGTCCGGGTTGCATGACTTTAATAAGTACTAAAACACATCCAAAAATAAAATAAATCGAAAGGGGTCGGGTCTAAAAGTGAGTGATTTGGCCTGGAATGCCCCATATACTTTATGGGGTCCTAGACCAATATTTCGAGGTGTTACAAATGGAAAGACAAACTTACATACACCCTCTATCACTAGAGTGGAGGGTATAAAAATTAAAATTAAAAATTAGATTAATTAAAACGAGTTAACAAAAAGTTTTTGTGTCCGTATTGTGTACTGATTCGTTTTACGTCTGGTTTTTATGAATTCAATAAAATTTCTTAAGTTTTTTTTCAGTAATCCCATTTTAAATACACATTGTTCTCTTTTGTGAAAATCCATATAAAATTGGTATTCTATATTGTATGAAAGATGAAATGCAAAACTTAATTAAATTTTTTCTTAAAATCTTATTTTAACTGAATTTGGCGGCATATGTAAATTTGCTTTCTTGAAGAAAAAAAAACTTATATTTTTCGCAATTTTCATTTCAAACCACAACTGGTTCCTCTTTTTTTATTCATTGTTATGGTAAATCTTCATTAAACACCTGCTAAAGCAAATTTTCATATAAAGAAAATCATTTATTTATTTTTTTTTTTACAAAACTAAGTGTTGATATCTTAAGATTAATTTAAAAGTTGAACATAAAAAAAAAAACATGAGCACACGAAAAGTC
Organism: Pegoplata infirma; assembly: GCA_963921195.1. Lineage (NCBI taxonomy): Eukaryota > Metazoa > Arthropoda > Insecta > Diptera > Anthomyiidae > Pegoplata > Pegoplata infirma. The sequence continues at coordinate 227,871,726 of OY992536.1, read as the reverse complement.
TTTTGGATGTTCCTTTTCTTTATTTATGTAAAAAGTTTTTTTTTCTTCCCTCACATACTTGTTTAAAATAAAATAAAAAAAAAAAAAAATACTGAAAAACTTTTGAACAAACATCTTTATTTATAATACTCTATCCAAAACATGTTCAAGAAAAAAAATTAAGACAGACTTGAAAGGTAAACGAGAAAACTTTTGTTTTCTTTGGCATATATTCGTTCCTTTTTTTTCCTTTTTTTTTGGCTTTAGGTAATGGCAAAAATCACAATTTAACATACTTGCCAATTTTTTCATTTTTGTTCTTGTTTTTTTTTTTTTTTTGAAAAAGTAACACGACTGACATGTATTTTAAATAATAATTAAAGTTAAAAATTTGATTTAAAAATAAATGTATTAATAGTGAGATTCACTAAATTATGAAAAAAATATCAAGTATAACTTTTAGTTAAGCGTAGTGTCTTAAAAATACTGTGAAAAATTTTAGGATACACTACCCTGAATGGCATCAAAATCAAATGAAATTAGACTACCAGTAGCCCAAGTTTCCTAATGGTTTAGAAAACTTAGTTCAATTTTTTTTAATTATCCACTGAAGTTTTTATTTTTTTTAAAGGTGCTTGGAATTGTATTTTATTCGGACCATATTTTATTTGGTCCTACACTCAATAGAAAAGTTTTAAAAAATATGTAAAACGGCTTTCAAATTGAATTAGCAAACTTTCAGCAGATTGTTCTGCTGAAATGGATATTTTTACTAAAGTCTCTGTCATTCAGTTTTAGAAAAAAAAACAGAAATTTTACTGCGTTTTTACTGATTCTGTTTGCTGAATTTCAAAATAATTTGAAACATATTTTTAGCAGATTATTTTGAAATTTAACAGAAATACTTTGCTGTCATTCTTTTTTCAAGAAAATTTTTTTAGGATATTTTTTTTAAATTGTTAATTTTTTTTCGTTATTTATTTGATTAAACTTCTGAATAGGTTGTATGGATAGCCCTATATGGAACATTGAAAATTGCGTTTTTGGTTTTTCAAATTTTCAAAAACTGGGCTTAGCAGGCGTGGTCAAATATTGGAAAAATGATCAAATTTGTGGCGAGTTGCTGATTAAATTGATTAAATATTTATCATATTAAATCGGAATGCACCACAATCTTAAAAATTTACATTCTTATATAGTTTTGTATGGGCTATCGATTAAATTTTTTTTTTTTTAGAAAATTTTCAGAACCCGTTCTGAAACTTTTCATTTTTTAAAAAAGGCAATTAATCAAAAATCTGGCCACTTTTTTTTTTTTTTTTTTTTTTTTTTAAGTTTAGATATTTGTCCATCCACACAAAAAAATCAGACACGCGTTTTTCGTTTTTTTTTTTCGAGAAAATCGCATTTGAATTTTAAATTTCATAACAATTTAGCAATGTTGGCAATGTATACCTTTTCAATACCGTTATACATTTCAAAACCCTTTAAATTGAATACCGGCACCAATACCAATACCGAAACTCAGTTTTGGTATCGGATACCGGTATTCAAAAAACCTTTTCCTTCGGTACCGGTACGTACCGATCTTGAAACGGGTTTTCCTAAAAAAATGCAAAATCGTACTCCAAATGCCTCTCCGAAGTCTCATAAAAATTAAAAAAAATCTTTAGAAATTTCCAAAAAAATACATACTTCAACCGCGATGCGGGATCAGAAAAAAATTATTGATTTTAACGAAATTTTAATGGAGTCATTTTGACTTCCATAGAAACTTTCTGAACCCCCCAGTCTGCACAGTTTCGAGGCGACAATTTTTTCGAAGTTTTTTCGAGGCTTTTCCGCAATAACGATTCGAAGTCGATATTATATACAGTCGATATTTTAACGTTTCTCGAACTCATATTTTTATTGAAAAACTAATCGATTTCGAAATGATTTCCAATCTACATTTTAGGAATTCTCGTATTTGTTGTTCCATAAAAAAATATTTATTTTCAATATAACATCGAGTTTTAGTTTTATTAAATTTTACAAAAATTCCACAAATTTTACTTTTATTATTAAAAAAAAATAATATCTAACACTAGAACAATAAAAAAAAATAAAAAAAAAAATCCGCGACCGGGGTTTGAACCAAGGCTAAAAATCTACAAATCATAAGCTGCCGAACCTGCTAACCAACTAGGCCATACACAACTTGAAATTTGTTTGTACTAATATATATTTTGAAATAAAAATATTTTCAAATTGGGAGAAGTACGTCAAAACAAAATAAAATGAATATGAAAACAGGGTAATTCAAATAATAATACAAATTATAATTTAAGGGCAATTCAAATAATAATAAAAAATTCAAATTTTAGTAAAAGTAATTTTAAAAAACTACTTTTATTATCAAACTTTGGCTGAAGGAGTAAGGCGTTCAACCAGTAAACTGGGAGTTCTGAGTTCAAATCTCAAGTAAGGCAGATAAAAATAGTAATTAGTAAAAATTAAATTTAAAGAATAAATAAATTAAATTAGTAAAAATTAGTTAATTGTAAGTAAGTATAAAAATATTTTTTTTAATTCTTACGGTTTTTAAAACAATTAACTAAATTATTAAAAAACAAATGTATCGAAATTCATGAAATTTTTCGATTAAAAATCGAATCGAATCCTGTACCAATACTGGATTCTATATCACGTTGCATGCCACATGGGAAAACACGCTTTATATCGACATTATATCGAACTCGATATCGATGAAATTCTTAGAGAAAACGATTCTTTTTCGAATCGATATCGACTCATTTTGCATACTGGGCCCATTTGTATAGTATAGTTTTTTGGGGATTTTTATTTAATCCGCGATGAGGCCCAAGGATTTTTTTGATATTTATAGGACTTTGGGGGAGGCAATTGGAACACTAGCATTAGGTTTTCCACAGTAGTATAATTTTTTGAAGTGGCTCGTAAAAATCGCTAATAAAGTAACGATTTCGTGATTTTTGATTACTTTAAAGTCCCATAATTCGCGAAAAAAAAAATTTGCAAATATTTTTGAATGTGATCTTGTTAGACAGGAAAGACCTATTTTTTCCAAATAGAAGCGGGAGGGTAAGAAAATTTTTGATTTTCACGAAAATTTTATGGAGTCATTTTTACACCCAATAGAAACTTATTTGACTACTTTCAGCTCAAACAAAAATTAAAGTAAAAATCGATACGGCCTAATATCTATGTCCTAATGACATTGGAAAGTTTCACAAAGATGATTTCAAACTTTCACATACATATACAAAAAACAATAAACTAAATGAGAATTCCAAAAACTAAAAAATAAAAAACTATTAAAGTTGTACTAAATTATTTACTCAAATTTATCTTTTATTTTTGAGTAAATTTTTAATTTTTATAACTTTTCTACTTGTTTTTACAATTTTTTTTACTTTTCTTAAGCAAATGAAACATTTTTATGTCAAAATAACTTCAGAGTCCTGCACTTTGATCAAGGGGAAAAGAAAATTACAGTTTTCTCGGCCCGCCCCCTTTTGTAGGTGAGGTCCGGCAGCATCCTCATAAAAAACGCTCTTTTAATTTTTTTCACATTTTAGAGGGAATTTTAGCAAAAATGCTAAAAATAAATACGCAAGTACGTGTTTAGTATTAAAATTAAAAAAAAACAAGTAGAAAAATTTAATTCGACTTGGTCGAATCTATGAATACCCTCCACAATGTTATCTGATAGTAATTTTCTAAAAAAAATTCCAAAAAATTGCATTACAAATTTTTTATTAGAAATATGTATATTATTTTGAGTCAAACTTTCTTTTAATCAATCAAATTTTTTTGAGTGCACAATTTTTTTGACTGTCAACATTTTTTTGAGTCTGCCATTTCATTCAAAAAAATAATAATGTGTAAATTTTTTTTTTGAGTGTAACATTTTTTTTTTGAGTGTATATTTTTTTTTGAGTGTAAATTTTTTTTAGTGTACAAATTCTTTGAGTAACAAATTACTTTGTAAAATATTTTTGTTGTTTTATACCTACATATATGTAATACAAAAAAAAACTATTTCATATATTTTCCTCTTTTTATATTACCATCCTTTTCTTTAAAAACCAAAAACAAATTAACATTCAATCATACACATACTTTATTTGATTTTTTCCCGTTACATACAGTTACACTAACAATAACAAATATTTACTTGTCTAACAACTAAACTGCACCCCACGACAAGAAAACAAACAACAACAAGTTTTACAAAACTGGTATTTCACCATGCTATTGAAACTTGTTTAACGAGTTTTCAACAGTTTAAGGTGAAACACATCTGAAATTCAGTGCATTGCTTATAACTTTTGAACCACTGAACCGATTTTGCTGAAATTCAAAACCAAATAGCCTTGGGGAACAACAAATATATATGCTAAGCTTCAGTCCCCTCAGAATTGTCTTTCGAAAGTTATAGTGGTTTTAATCTTGTAAATTCGAAAAATACCCTTCCCGAAATTTACTATTTTGCTCATAACTTTTGAACCACTGGACCGATTTTGCTGGATTGCAATACCAACCTGACCCGGTAAATGAAGAACATATATGTCAAACTTCAGGAGCCTCCGTAAAGTCTTTCAAAAGTTAGCGTGTTTTCAACGGACAGACAGACAGACGGACGGACGGACGGACGGACGGACGGACGGACGGACATCGCTATGTCGACTTAAAATCGATCAAGGATCATGAATATATATACTTTATGGGGTCCTAGGCCAATATTTCGATGTGTTACAAACGGAATGACAAACTTATATATACCCCCTATCACTAGAGTGGAGGGTATAAAAAAAAAAAATAGTTTTTATACGTTTTTTATATTTGTAGCATTTTTTTCGATAATACCGGTACGTACCGGTTTCGATGTTTCGGTTACGGTACCGAAATAAATAAAAAAACGATCCCAATACCGATATCGATACCGTTATTCGTTTCGATTGCCAACCTTGCAATTTAGTAATTTGCTTGTATTTTCTTGTTTCAAAAGAGCGTATGAGTAATATTTATGTATTTAATAATACTCATTCGCAATGTTTAAACAAGAAAATACAGGAAAATTACAAAATTGTTATGAAATTTAAAATTCAAATGCGATTTTCTCGAAAAAAAAAAACGAAAAACGCGTGTCTAAATTTTTTTGTGTGGATGGACAAACATCTAAACCTTAAAAAAAAAAGTGGCCGGATTTTTGATAAATTGACTTTTTTAAAAAATGAAAAAAAATGTTATCGATATCCCATACAAAACTGTATAAGAATGTAAATTTTTGAGATTGTGGTGTATCCCGTTTTAATGTAAATAATATTTAATCAAGGCAACTCGCCACAAATTTGACCATTTTTCCAATATTTGACCAAGCCTTCTAAGCCCAGTTTTTGAAAAACCAAATTTCTTAGTTCCATATAGGGCTATCCAAACAACCTATTCGGGAATTTACGGGACACATGTTTTTCTGTAGCGGGACATTTGGTGTGGAATGCCTCATATAAAAATTAAAATTTTCAAAAAAAATTATTCTTGTAAAATTTTGGACACCATTCAAAATATTAAAAATTTTAATTTTCTAAGGGAAAAGTGTGAGTACCTCGTACTAAAAACAGAATATTTTTTGATCCCATGGAGATCCCACTATGAATTTTGAATATCGTGAACCTATATTCAAAATATGCCAACTCAAATTTGACGGAAATGAGTTTCCGATGGCAAATAGCTCCCCTATGTAATACCTAACTGCCATAAAAATTTCAGAGCAAAAAAATAATTTGTTGTCGTTTTACATCCATTTTTGTTATTCTGCTAACTCAAAGTATATATTTTTTTGGTGGAAATAAATGCCAACTCCCATTGTAAATTTCCAAAAAATTTTCAAAAAATTAAAATAAAAAAAATTAGACCACATATCTTATTGCATTTGCCATGCTAAACACGAATCTTGTAAAGATTTTGATATCTAATGACTGGTTCTCGAGATATTGCCATTTTGAAAATATCGGTAAATAGTGTTTGCAAAAAAAAAATTGCTTATGTTTATGTAACTTTCAAACTATTTATCAGATTGAAACATAATGAATGGGGCAAATAAAGTCAATGATATAAGCTTTCAAAATAGCTAGTTTGGAGTGACCCTATTGCAATACAGCGTGAGTTACAGAGTGCCAAAGTTGACCACCCTGAGATTAAAAGGCTTTCGGAGCTAGTAACTTTTAAAAATATGCAAAGATTTTTAATTTTTTGTTCAGTTTTTGCTATTACCGTACTAAGGATAACAAAAACCAAAAAAAAAAAAAATTTAAAAATTTTTCAAAAAAAAATGTATTTTTATTTTCTGACAAAATATGCCAACTCTAAAAAAATATTTGTTTTTTGATATAGTAATAAATGCCATCTCTGAAAAATACGCGAACAAGTGCAAAATATGAAAATTTTTGCATAGGTAAAAATTGTTTAGAATATTTAAACCATCTTGTGGAAGGTACATTGTTTATTTTTGCAATAATATGCGAAATAACTAGTTTTTTAGCTCTCCTGAACAGTAAGCATTTTCGAGTTGGCATTTATTGAATATAGTTCGACGATCCCAGTATGCAAAATGAGTCGATATCGATTCGAAAAAGAATCGTTTTCTCTAAGAATTTCATCGATATCGAGTTCGATATAATGTCGATATAAAGCGTGTTTTCCTATGTGGCATGCAAGGTGATATAGAATCGAGTATTGGTACAGGATTCGATTCGATTTTTAATCGAAAAATTTCATGAATTTCGATACATTTGTTTTTTTAATAATTTAGTTAATTGTTTAAAAAAACGGTAAGAATTAAAAAAAAAATTTTTTTACTTACTACTACTTACTTACAATTAACTAATTTTTACTCATTTAATTTATTTATTCTTTAAATTTAATTTTTACTAATTACTATTTTTATCTGCCTCACTTGAGATTTGAACTCAGAACTCCCAGTTTACTGGTTGAACGCCTTACTCCTTCAGCCAAAGTTTGATAATAAAAGTAGTTTTTTTAAATTACTTTTACTAAAATTTGAATTTTTTATTATTATTTGAATTGCCCTTAAATTATAATTTGTATTATTATTTGAATTACCCTGTTTTTATATTCATTTTATTTTGTTTTGACATACTTCTCCCAATTTGAAAATATTTTTATTTCAAAATATATAATAGTACAAACAAATTTCAAGTTGTGTATGGCCTAGTTGGTTAGCAGGTTCGGCAGCTTATGATTTGTAGATTTTTGGCCTTGGTTCAAACCATAGAGAAACATAGAGGCGAAGGCGTCAAAAATTGAGTTGTCAAAGTACAACTTGTTTAAATGTATTTGTTGACAAAGTACGACTTGTAAACATGTATTGTGTGGTGAATTCACATCGACAACGTACGTGTGAGAAATTAGAAAAAGATAGCAATATTGTTTTTTCTTTCACCTTCGCCTCTATGTTTCTCTATGGTTCAAACCCCGGTCGCGGATTTTTTTTTTTTATTTTTTTTTATTGTTCTAGTGTTAGATATTATTTTTTTTTAATAATAAAAGTAAAATTTGTGAAATTTTTCTAAAAATTAATAAAACTAAAACTCGATGTTATATTGAAAATAAATATTTTTTTATGGAACAAAAAATACGAGAATTCCTAAAATGTAGATTGAAAATCATTTCGAAATCGATTAGTTTTTCAATAAAAATATGAGTTCGAGAAACGTTAAAATATCGACTGTATATAATATCGACTTCGAATCGTTATTGCGGAAAAGCCTCGAAAAAACTTCGAAAAAATTGTCGCCTCGAAACTGTGCAGACTGGGATATGTTTTACATTTTATTTTAAATGTTAATTTTAAATATTCGAAAAGAAAAATTATTTTTGCATTTTTTCATAGTTTCTCTAAAAACCCGTATTATATTAAAAATATTTTCTAAAAGAAGAAGAGCCCAGCTTTCACATGGACCAAAATTTGGTAAAATCGGTTAATTGGTTAAAAAGTTACAGCTCCTTAAATGTGATGTATTTTTCTCACTTTTGCTATAAAAGTCGAACTCGCCATAATTCTTTAAATACACCAAATTCAAAAAAAAACGATATATGGTACATTAGACTGGCATTTTTTTGTCAACTTTTGATTTTCCAAAGTATCCGGGCAAATTTTTTTTGCCGTAGGTCTAAATCTTATGTGGTACAAATTTGAGGTCAATCGGATTAAATTAACCCGTAGCGCCCGGCAGTCAAAGTTTTGGATTTTTGAAAAATTTTAAAAAATAAAACAAAAAAATATATGTCTTTCGGCACGTCATATTTGTTAATATCGATGCGCTGAACACGAATATCAAAAAAATTTAAAAATCGCTCGATCGGTTTTCGAGATATCGCCATTTCAAAATTGTAAAAAATGGCGTTTTTTTCCTACGTTCAAGAAATTTTTTAAAAAAAGTCTCAAAATTTCTTTGCGTTGACCCTTCCATAAAGCTTAAAACAGTCTTTCATTTAAGCTTAATTTGAGGCAAATACGACCATTTTAATCCGTAGCGCCCATCGATCAAAGTTTTGGCTTTTTAGAAACTTTTTACCAAAAACTCTAAACTTTGATCAAATGGGTCCATGGGTTAAAATGATCGGATTTGGCTCAAATTAGGCTTAAATGAAAGATTGTATCAAGGTCTATGAAAGGGTTAAGGCAAAGAAATTATGATTTTTGAAATTTTGTTGACAAATTTTAAACAGCGATATCTTGAAAACCGCTCGACCGGTTTTATAAATTTTTTGATATTTGTGTTCAGCATGCTAAAATTTATAAAAATAATGTATTGCAAGGTATTTTTTTTTTATTTTTATTTTTATTTTTTCATTTTCGAAAATCCAAAATTTGGTGGAAATTTTCCAAAAGTCCAAAATTTTGATCGAAGGGTACCACGGGTAAAATTTATCTAATTTGGCTCAAATTTTTTTCAAATGAAAGACTGCCTGAAGGTCTACTAAAGGGTCGGCGGAATGAAATTTTGAGACTTTTTTTTAAAAAAGTTTTTGAACGTAGGAAAAAACCGCCATTTTTTGCAAATTTCAAACAGCGATATCTCGAAAACTGTTCGACCGATTCAAATTTTTTTTGATCGTGCTCAGCACATCAAATTAACAAATTTGATGTGTCGAAAGATATATTTGGGGCATTCCATGTCAAATCGGACACTTTGGAAATTTTTTTTTTTAGATTTTCCCAATTTGCTTACAGTTTTTAGTACACTTCGAAAACTCCTTCGTGGTAAATTTTCAGATTTTTTTGATGACCCGTTCAAAAGATATAGAATTTTTAAAAATTGGTAGTTTGTTCCTTTACTCAAACTTCTTTTCCTCATAACTTCTTCAATAATAGTCCAAATTTCAAAAATCTTTTTTTTCAATTTTTTTTTTTTTACGTACTTTTAAAAAAAAATCCCAAAAAATTCTTAAAAGCGCTCTAGTATGCGATTTTTAAGTTTTAAAATTTAAATCTCATTTTTGAAAATGTTTGTACTCTTCGATTTTTTTGAAATTTTTTTGTGTAAAACTTCTATCGATTCTACAAATTTTTTGCCCAGGAGAATCCTGGGATAACGATTATTACTATTTTTTAAAATTTTTTGAAAAAATTTTATTGTAATTTTCCAATCTTAAAATCATTTTTACTGCTCCATCGGTGCGCAGTCATTTCTACTGCTCCAATGGTGCGTCATAAAGGGGTCATTTATAAGACCGACCCCCATTAATTTTTATGTATTAACATTTCTTTGGAACAAACTAATACCCTATATCCAATTTTTAAGGGGCTCCCACACAAAACGACATTTTTTAAAATTAGCGCCAACCGCTCTAACTGCCCTAATAGTGCCCTTAGAGCAACAAAATGTATGACAGACCCACAATATTTTTTTTGTCCAAACATTTTCTCTAAACACACCTACACAGAGAAAAATAAATTTCCAACTGAATTTTTCAGTTGTATCAACTCAAAGTTCGGTCGCTGATTCTGTATTTCGCTATAGCAAACGAATTTTGTAGTTGTTTTAATTAAAATACAGTTGTATCAACATAATTCAGTTGTAGCTACCGATATTCAGTTATTATAACTATAATACAAATGCATCAACCGAATTTTTGCTGCAACAACTGAATTTCAGTTGGAAATTTGCCAATTTCTTTTCTGTGTGTACCCTCTACCTTTAACTGTTAAGGCGGTCCCCATACAATTTTTTTATTTTTTGTAAATTTGTTTTATTTAATCAGCTTCTACCGGTCCATTGGTGCGTTCGAGAGGGGTCAATAGTGCGACCGACCCCTACTTATTTTTACCCTACAACGTTTTTTTAAAACATACCTACGCCCTATCTCCACTCCCTAAGTAGGTTCCCATACAAATAACAGTTAGAGCAAATTCTATAAAAATGTGAATTTGAATGGAAGCCTACTTAGGGAGTGAAGATAGGGCGTAGGTATGTTTTAAAAAAATGTTTTAGGGTAAAAATAAATGGGGTTCGGTCTCTTTAGTGACCCCTCTCGGACACACCATTGGACCGGTAGAAGCTGATTAAATAAAACAAATTTACAAAAAATAAAAAAAAATTGTATGTGGACCGCCTTAACAGTTAGAGATAGAGGGTAGGTGTGTTCAGAGAAAATGTTTGGACAAAAAAAAATTTTGTGGATCGGTCATACATTTTGTTGCTCTAAGGGAAATTGGAGATAGGGTATTAGTTTGTTCCAAAGAAATGTTAAGACGTAAAAATTAATGGGGGTCGGTCTTATAATGGACCCCTCTATGACGCACCATTGGAGCAGTAGAAATGATTTTAAGATTGGAAAATTACAATAAATTTTTAAAAAATAGTAATAATCGTTATCCCACGATCCTCCTAGGCAAAAAATTTGTAGAATCGATAGAAGTTTTACACAAAAAAATTTAAAAAAAAATCGAAGAGTACAAACATTTTCAAAAATTAGATTTAAATTTTAAAACTTAAAAATCCCATACTAGAGCGCTTTTAAGAATTTATTGGATTTTTTGTTTTAAAAGTACGTAAAAAAACAAAAATTTGGAAAAAAAAACTTTGAAATTTGGACCATTATTGAAGAAGTTATGAGTAAAAGAAGTTTGAGTAAAGGAACAAACAAATTGGGAAAATCTAAAAAAAAAATGTTCAAAGTGTCCGATTTGACATGGAATGCCCCATATATAATATTGATCCATGATCGAATATAAGGGCGTTTTCTTTTCTGGAAAAAAATGTTGCACTTTCTGCACTTTTTTTTCTTTAATGACTCCTTGGTGACAGTAATAAACAGTAAGTAAAGACATATTTGATACCAAAGGAAAGGTATTTTCGAGTTCTATCTAACTGTTCATAATAAAATGTCGAAACACGCTTATTTTATTAAAAAAAAATTTAAAAACCCATAAATTTTTACATTTATCGGATCAGCTCAAAAACTAAGTATTGTTTTCAAATGATTGATATAGCATTTTATAGTCCTTATAAATACCTTTCTTTTGGTACCAAATACGTCTATATTTACTGTGCATAACTGTGCTCAAAGAGTCATTAAAGAAAAAAAAGTGCAGAAAGTGCAACATTTTTTTCCAGAAAAGAAAACGCCATAAGACATTCTAGCGATGTCCGTCCGTCCGTCTGTAGAAATAACGATGCAGTCCAAACCAAAAGAGCTAGACCCCTGAAATTGGGCAAGAATATCTCTTATGTTACTGGTAAGGTTAAGTTCGAAGATGGGCAAAATCGGACCTGGGGCAAAAAAGTTCCCCCTTGAAGAGCTAAAATGACCTCTGAAAAATACAATATTTTTACTTGTTTGTTTAATTTTTGCTCAACAAATGTATCATTTTTATGCCATATTATGTTCATAGACCTGCACTTGGACCAAGGGGGTTAGGAGGTTCGATTTTGTTCAGCCCCCCCCCCCCCCCTTTAGGGGCGTGGTTATAGAAATTAATTAAAAATAATGATAAAAAACTATTATTTAAGCGTAAATCTCATAAACAAATAATTTGTAAACAAATATAGCGGTGGTAAAGGTGTCCCCCCCCGCAAGCAAAAAGAAAAGACGCTCCTTCGATTTTTTTTTTAATTTTTAACGTGTTGGAGGGTATAAAAGATTCGGCACCGCCGAATTTAACACTCTTACTTGTTTTTTTTTTATGTTTCAAAAATCTAAAACTTTGACCACCGGGCGCCACGGGTTAATTTAATCCGATTGGCCTCAAATTGGTACCACATAAAGTTTAGGCCTAATAGAATAAAAAAATGCCAGGACCTTGAAAATCCGAGAAAAAAAATTTTTGCCATACAGAAAAATGCCAGTCTAATATTACATATATCATGTTTATGTAGGCTATCTATGTGTCAATGTTCAATTTAATCTAAAGACACCATTTCCAAAAATTTGAGCTACATTTTTTGGAATAATCCTGTTCGGCACTTTCCGATTTTCAAGTCAAAAAAGGAAACCAAGGTCAATGTCCTATTGGTCCAATATTTTTGTGTGTTAATACCTACCGACCCTAAAAGGCAACATTTATCAAATTTTTTGATAAAAAATTTTCTCCGATCCCGACGACGTTTTCGAAATTCCCAAAAAAAGAATCCATATTTGCTCCACCCTAATGATTACTCTCATTTTTGTAAATTTTTGTATTTGAAATTAAAATGTTTTATGACAAAATCCACTTTTTAAAATATTTTTGTTGTTTACCAATGTGCTAAGCGTAAATGTGAGTTCGGGTTGGAGCCTTTAAAAATACATGATGTTGTTCATAACTTCCAAGGGACTGGAAGTTCGGGAAACTGTCCGGGAAAGTTAAAATCACATATGTTTTTCGAAAGTCTGGTATTTTAAACAGACAGAAAACAAGACGGTCTGTTGAAAATATACTGTATACTTTATGTGGACCTACACCGATATTTCAAAGTGTTACAAACGGAATGACAAATCAACCTTATTTTACAATAACTGGATGGTAATAAAAACAAAAAATAAAATTTTTTAAATTTTTTTTTAAAGGAAAATTATAACTAAATTCACATCAAATTATCCTAATTTTCCTAGTCGTCGTCTATATTTTCCTCTCATATATCATGTATTGGCTGGCACACACTTATGATAAACATTAACCTTAATGTTCTTTAAGACCATAAAAAAGGCAACCAACAAAAAAAAAAACACATATTGTGTTATGGGATAACTATATCGAACGACAGTGAGGAGAGTTCAATGTAGTATATTAGTATAATGCCTCACACACACACACATAAATTCAATAAGTAGGTAAATTTACCATATTTTACATATGTTATGTTTTTTTTTTTTCTAAAGAGGTTTGGCAATTTTGGCATTACCAAATTTGTATTTTATGGTTTATATAAAAATCAAAAAAAAAAAAAAAAGTTTGGTTGTTATTTTCTAAACATTTTTCAAAATATAAGGCAGCTGGTGCTTTTAAGAATAATGTTTTTTGTGAATTCATAAAAATCAATAAATTAAATTGTTTAATTTGCGTAATATAAAAATTTGAATTATAATCCATTAATTTCATTTGAAATCTAACATACTCGTACAAGGGCAGTTGTAAAAAAGGAAAAATAAGGATACATGTAGTTTTTTATCTATTGCCCAACGACAAATAGTGTAAATATACTTTTGAGCTAAAAATTATCAGCAGAAGTGTTTTATAAAATTTTATGACAATTATTTTTTTTGACTAAGTTAATCCTTTTTGTCATTTTTTAAAAAAGAAATATATAAAAGTGTATAAAAAAAGTCAGTTAGAGTATAAAAATGTTCTACGAATTTCTTGTGCATTAAATTTCACTAGGGATCATTAAAGGCATGTAGAAAATGCTTTAAATGTAAAGTATTTACAGTATTAAAATGTCCGTAAATATCAAAAAAATTAAGGTTATTAAAGTACGCATTTATGGGAGCTACAAGAAGAACTGGCCCGATTACTTTAAAATTCGGAATGATGATTTGTGGAGACAAAATAACCAAAACTAAAGAGGACCTTTGTATGAGGGCTAGGTCTAAATATAGACAGATTTTTCCAATTTCAGTAGGCATCGTCCTTGGGCTAAGAAAGGCTTTAGTTTCAAATTTCAATTTAATTGATTAAAAATTACGACCTGTATCGTGCTTACACCGTTTACATTAATAGTCAGACAGACAGACGGACATCGCTAAATCGACTCAAAAAGTGATTAAAGTCGATCGGTATTCTTAAAAGTGGGTCTAAAACCAATATTTCGGGAAGTTACAAACATCAGCACAAACTCATTATACCCTGTATCACAGTGTGGCGTAGGGTATAATAATAATTACATGATTTTTAAATAATTTTACAAACTCAACTAAATATATCTGGTTAAAATGGTGTCAATACTAAATTTAAACATTACTCTGTGTGCCAGAAAAAAAAATGGCATGCGATACTTTTTTTCTAGTTGGTGTTGTCTAGTACAACAAGACCCTGTACTCGAAATTTGCGAAACACCTCTAAAATCTTGAGTTACGGGTAAAAAACCGGTTTTTACACTTATAAGCCAGTAACTTTGTTGAAAACAAACCGATTTTAAATTTATCGACGGTTTTAGAAAGAAGAAACTGAGACCTTCCGAAGATCTGAACATAATATTAAAGTAATATTAAGATAACTGTGCGTATTTCTCCAGCAAACTCAATTTTTTAAAAAAAATTCTCTATTTTTTAACTTTGGAGATGTTTTTACACATTTTTTTGTTAAGGAACCGTATTATTTATTAATTTAATAAAAAAATATATTAATTTGTGAAAAAAACTCAACTTTGGATTTTAAGATCGGTAAAAAATTGACCGAGTTATTAAACTTTTAATAAAAAGTAAATTTTGGAATAAATGCCTGCACAATGTTTTTATACCCTCTAACCGTAGTTCGGGGTATATTCACATTGTCATTCCGTGCGAAACGCATCAAAATATGGGTCTAGTAGAGTCTCACAGCGAATATAATTTTTGATCAGTGATCGATTCTAAGACATTATAGAGATGGCGAAATATCGGTCTAGAGACCCATAAAGAATATATTTTTTTTGATCAGTGATCGATTCTAAGACATTGAAGTGAATTCCGTTCGACCGGGTCGAAAAAAAAAGTTCCCATTGTGCGGGCTTAATTTTAAAGCTTACCTCGAAAAAGTTCCATAGCCAAAATATAAGATTTTTAGGTCGCGATTTGGTATCGCCGAAATCGTTATTTGTTCATAACTTTGTCATTTGATGTCCGATCGTTTTAAAAAAAATTTTGTTTGAAAGTCCTCCGCGAGTACTAAATTTGACCCATATCTGGTTTTGACCTCTGAGCTCATCTTCGTGTCATGAGTGTTAGTTTCTCAGCTTTCTACCCACCTAAATGATTTTTATTTTTCCATTAAATTATAGCATTAAAAAATTCATGAAATTCTTCCCTTAGAAGTACCTTCTTAAATTAATTAACAAAAAAGTTAAATTCAATTTTAAATTTCCATAGAAAAATATTTAAAACACTTGTTCGTATGTATTTAAATACAAACTAAAAAAATTAAATATAGTTTAAAGGCATAATAACAAGTGTTTTTCTAATTTTCTTTATATTGTATATGAAAATCTTAAATCAAATGTAACTTTTTTGTTACACTATTATCCAACTCTCTAAGGAGGTTAAGTATCTGGGAGTTATCTTGGATACGAAACTTACTTGGAATTCACATTTAGACGGCACTATCAGAAAGGCTATTGCGGCATTATGGGCAGCGAATAGGATTGTTGGTAGGACATGGGGATTGAGCCCCAAAATGGTCATGTGGATCTACAAGATGATTGTAAGACCGATCATGACGTACGCTGCCATAGTCTGGTGGCCGAAGACTATACAGGGGGATGCCACCGTAAGACTAGGCAAGGTACAGCGTCTGGCCTGCACTCTAATCACGGGTGCTATGAGAACCTGCCCAACTTTGGCCCAAGAAGCCATTTTGGGTCTCACACCTCTCGACATATTTATTAGATCTACGGCAACTATGGCTGCGCGTAGAATGAATATCGATTACTCTGACCCCCGCAACTTGAGCGGTCACTCCAATATTCTTTCTTCAATAGGAATTAGGGAAAACCTGGATATGCCGACGGATAGAGTAAACACTGTGCTTCGCTTTGGAAGGAAATTTGAGATCGTGATACCGAGTAGACCAGAGTGGGATGAAGGAGGTCCATATATGGATACTAGAAGCCTAAACTGGTATACTGACGGATCCAAAATGTCCTCTGGAGTTGGCGCTGGTGTCTACGGTCCAAACACGCGGATCTCCGAACCAATGGGTAGGTGGCCTACAGTTTTTCAGGCTGAAATTCAGGCTATTACAATATGCGCTAGGGTTAATATTGCAAAGGGTATGAAGGGTACTCATATTTCAATCTTCTCTGATAGCCAGGCAGCACTTCAGGCACTGTCTTCTTGGGAATTCAAATCCAAAATGACACTGGAATGTTTTGATACCCTTCAGCAGCTGGCCGGGAGAAACAAAATTACTCTATTTTGGATCCCTGGTCATAGAGGTTTTGAGGGTAATGAGATAGCGGATGAGCTTGCTAGAAATGCCTCCGCTACTCCTATGACCGGACCCGAACCCTATTGTGGGGTAAACTGCTCCACCTTCTCGAACATGATTAGGGGTTTGGAAAGAACCGACTTCTTAAACTTGTGGGAAAATTCAGGAGGTCTACGACAATCCAAGGCACTAATCACTCCATTATCATATGGAAGTATACTTAATCACACCAAAAGTGACATTAGGTTACTGACAGGTTTTCTCACCGGGCATTATAAGGTAAATTATCACTTGCATAATTTAAACCTTTGTGCATCGTCTTTGTGTCGACTTTGTCTTGAGGAAGTGGAGACAACGCAACACATATTATGTGAATGCATCGCAATATGTAGGATCAGAAGACGATTCTTAGACAGGGAATTGCTTAATTCTGAGGATATAAGGCTAGCTTCTCCATCCTCTGTTATAATGTTCATTAGGAACATTGAACAGAGTTTGAATTAGATTAATGGATCTTGGCACAAAAGACCCATAAGGGTCGCAGTGCCGGCCGTTAGGGCTAGATCACCCCTTGAAAAAAAAAAAAAAAAAAAAAAAAAAACTTTTTTGTTAATAAATTTAACTGGATACTTCCAAGGGAAGAATTTCATGAATTTTTTAGTGCTATAATTTAATGGAAAAATAAAAATCATTTAAGTGGGTAGAAAGATGAGAAACTAACAATCATAACAAGAAGATGACCTCTGAGGTTAAAACCAGATATGAGTCAACTTTAGTACTCGCTGAGGACTTTCTAGCAATTTTTTTTTTTAAAACGATCGGACATCAACTGACAAAGCTATGAACATAAAACGATTTCGGCGGTACCAAATCGCGACCTAAAAATCTAATATTTTGGCTATGGAACTTTTCGAGGTAAGCTTTAAAATTAAGCCCGCACAATGGGAACTTTTTTTTTCTCCTTTATGGTCGACCCAGTCTAATGTCCGTCATGTGCGGACGTCCGCTTGTAGAAGACATGATAATTTAGTGGAATGTAAATCTTGTATAAATGACAATGGGACTCTAAAGCAAAAAAGTTTGGCGAAAGCTCTTGTTCTAAACTGTTGTTGAGAAGGGGAACACCTTTCCCTTGCGATGATTAAAAAAAAAAAAAAGTACAAGGACGTTTCGTGGGTTTGAGGGGGGGGGGGGGGGGTTGTGGGTGATGCTGTCTGGGGACACCTTCCCCTAGAAATAAATGTTTACAAATTCATGTATTATAATATTTACACTCAAATAATTAAATTTTATATATTTTTTTTTTTTTTTCGTTTAACCTAAAAGGAAAGCGGACCAAAAAAAGTGCATTGTTTAATCCCCTTGGTTCAACAGCAGGTCAATGAACTTCATATGACGCAAAAATGTTTAATTTGTTGAACAAATAGACAACAAAACTTTAAAATAAAATAGTGTATTTCTGGGGTTGCATTAGTTCTCCAAGGGAAAACTTTTTTCCCCTGGTCTGGCTTAGCCCATTTACAAACTTCACTGTCCTATAAACCACAGTACAGACTAGTATGCAAACACTGGTGCTAATTGCGTACTTTCCAATATGGTGGTATGGTTTTTAGTACAGAATGATCATCTCTGCCTAGTATATGTGTGCCTGTACGTGTGAGCTTTTGTGCATGTATTTATGAAGTTTGTTTACGTTTTGTATGAAACGTCAAAAGTTACACCGTGTGCTGTCATTAATACTTACACCCATCAGATGCATCTCTGTGATACTACTACTCATGTACTGTGCTATAAACATAACACATATTCGTGTCAAAGCTTCAGGAGTCTAGCTCTTTTATTTTAGACAGTTTCGTGTCTTCCACAGGTGGACAAACGGACGGTCAGGCAGACGGACAAAGCTAGAATGTCGTAGAATCGATCACTGATCAAAAATATATACTTTATGGGACCCTTGATCGATATTTCCATGTGTTTCACACAGAATGACAAAGTGAGTATACCCCGCATACTATGGTTGGATTGTGCAGGCATTTATTCCAAAATTTTGTTTTTATTAAAAGGTTAATAACTCAGTCAATTTTTAACCGATTTTAAAAACCAACGTTGTAATTTACTCTTAAATAAATATACTTTGTTAATAAATGCATAAATGGTACGGTTCCTAAATAAAAAATATTTTAAAAAATCTTCAAACTTAAAAAATAATAATAATTTTTTTTTTTTTAAAAATTGAGTTTGCTGGAAAAATACGCACAGTTGTTTTAATATTATTTAAATTTCATATTTAAAACTTCGAAAGATATTAGTTTATTCTTTCTAAAACCGTCGAGAAATTCAAAATCGGTTAATATTCACCAAAGTTACTCGCTTATAAGTGTAAAAATTTCGAAAAACCGGTTTTTTACCCGTAACTCAAGATTTTGGAGGTGTTTCGCAAATTTCAAGGACAGAATCTTGTTGTACTCGACAACACATACTACAAAAAAAGTATCGCATCCCAGGTTTTTCTGTTTCATTCATTTTTGTAACTGTGTTATCAGTTGGGCGTCCCGTCAAATTTCAATTTTGGAATTTCAAGTCGTAATACCTGTCAAACGATGGCCACGGTAGAGCTGATTGTGGGAAAATTGATGAAAAATTTCGCAAGGGAGCTAAAACACCTCAATTCAACTGAGGAGTTGACCGCACCCCTCCAAATTTAACGAAATTAAGTACTGGGGTTAACTTTAAAAAAAAAGAGATTTTGCCAATTTTTCAGGGTTCTGGTCATTCCAGTATTCGAGATATGCGGTCTTGAAAATTAAAAAAATCGTATATATTTGACAGAAGTGTTCTGAGATAAATAAAGATAACTCGAAAAGTAATAACAATTCAGGTCTCAGTCAGGTTGCAAATAATAGGTAATGAGACAGCCTTTACAATTGCGTTCCCTAAGATTTTTTTGAAAAAGGTCAAAGGTCATTGATTTTAACCTTAATTTTTGGAGAGCTATATCTCAAAACCCGATATTTTTAAAATTTTGGAAAAAATATATGTTATTAAGAGTCACCTGTACTACTTAAGTTAAAATTTTCTGGATGGAGACTTCATTGGAACTTTTAATATAAATAGAAACATTGTTGACAAGAAAGAAAAAGCAGTGTAATTTCCCTTAGAAAAAAAAATATTTTTTTTGTCTTTGCAATTCTGGTACCAAAATTCCTTTTGCTGAATGTTTTTGACGTGCTGAGTCCAAGTATGACCTTTGAACTGGCCTATCGCTATTATTTTTCAAGATATATGCATAGGGTGACCATATTTTTCTGAACTCAAATCAGTACACCAAAATTTTTTTTCCAGAAAACCTCTCTGAAGTTTTTTTTCTTTAGGAAAACACTGATGATTTTTTTAACACTCAAAAAATTTCGGTTAAAATGATATTCTTGGGTCAATTAGTATTTCAGTAAAAACCACTGTTAAAAAACAACTGCCATAAACTATTGTTGTTTTTTTTTTTCAGAAAATTTGGTTGACTTCAAACAACTTTATTTGAATGCTTTGATTGTTTCAGTTAAGGAAATTTGTTCAACAGTGCAATGAGATAATTTATAATGATATAACTCTAAGGTGCTTAGAGTTCGTGAACCAAGAGGTTCCTTAACGCCAAAACGTATATGGACATGAGGTTATTTTGATCTTCATAAATTTATATGAAAAGGCGCACAGAATCTTTGAGGTTTTCTATAACGAAAAGATCACGGGATAATGGATGTTCCAAATTTTTAGAAATATAATATTATTGCATGAATCCAAATGATTCTGAGATGTTCGATGAGATAATTTCATCCGAATTTATTGGAAGAGGTGCTCAGAACATTAGGACTATTTAAAGAAATATTTGCATATTATCTGGGAAGTTTTCTTAAAGGAAGTGTTACACTGTTGAACAAAATCATAAGGTTTTTAAAATATTTGCGTTTGAATATTGAACAAAAAACGCTAATTTAGCACTTTCTGAGTCTGCTTGTAACGTATTCTTAAGTTGCTTAAACGAAATATGACTTGATTTTGCTAAAATTAAACTTCTTTATTTCAAATTTGGCATCCCAATTTTTCTAACGCGTGCCGTTTTTGAAATATGTATTGGCGTTTGAAAAACTCAAACTCCACTATTACACTTTTATATTCTTTATAAATCACACTAAAATTCACAAACGCGAATATCTCGAAAATGACACATGCTAACAAAAAATTTGGATTGCATTTTGGAAACAGAAGTTGCATTTTTATTTAAAATGAAGTCCTTTTTTGTGGAAGCAATCTAAAAATATGTAACAAGAGGACCCCCAAAAGTGGAATTTTTTTTTTTTTTTTTACTTTTTAACAGCAAATATCTCAAAAACGGTACATGCTAGAAAAATGTGGATAGCAGATTTGAAATCAGGAGACCGAAATCTATATATGACAACTTACTTTATGGAAATTTACGTTTTTGTAAAAATTTTCAAATAAAATTATTTTTTATGTTGAAATGTTCAAAAATCAGTACAATCAGTACATATTTTAAAAAATCAGTACACATCAGTACAACGTTTTTTGATCAGTACACGTGATCAAAAATCAGTACATGTACTGATCAAATCAGTACGAATGGTCAGCCTATATATGCACCTTAATGTTCAAAAAACACAGCAATAGCATTTTTGCAATTTTCACACATTTATGTGCAGATATCTCGAAAACTAATAGCGATAGACCAGTGCAAAGGTCATATATGGACACAGCCCGTCAAAAACATTCAGAAAAGTTAAATTTGGTACCAGAATCTCAGAGACAAAAAAAGAAATATTTTTTTCTAAGTGAAATATATCCCTTTTTCTTTCCTGTCAGCTGTATTTCTTTCCTGAGCTGTATTGTTATTACTCTTCGAGTTATCTTTATTTATCTCAGAACACTTTTGTCAAACATATACGATTTTTCCAATTTTCAAGATTCCATATGTCGGGAAGAAAAACTACCAGAAGTCCAAAATTTTGGCACTATGATTTTTTTGTAAGGGCCCAACTATATTCCAAGTTTCATCAAATTCGAAAGGGATAAGGTTAAAAATGCTACTTTTTTGGTTGAATTGAGGTGTTTTAACTCAAGGTCATCTTCAGTTGGCAACCAGCGGTCAAAGTTGGAAAAAAATACGTAGTTCGACCAAAATTAATGTCCGAATTTTTTTTTACCAAATCCGGCTCAAAAATTCGGAAATTTTGCATACTTTATTGAAAAAATATTAAAAAAAACCCAA
Organism: Pegoplata infirma; assembly: GCA_963921195.1. Classification (NCBI taxonomy): domain Eukaryota; kingdom Metazoa; phylum Arthropoda; class Insecta; order Diptera; family Anthomyiidae; genus Pegoplata; species Pegoplata infirma. The sequence goes on along the minus strand of OY992536.1, from coordinate 227,849,818 downwards.
ACCGCGGTTTTAGTCCACAGATTCTGATTTTTTAACATAAATTTTTTTTTATCCAAATATAAAAACACGTTTTGGTCCGAAATGCTGTTCAGCATCTGTGACCAAAATCGTAGATCAGCACTTTTGGACCAAAATAGAGTTTTATATTTTTTAAATATTTTTTAGATAAAACACTTAACATTTTCCAACTTTTGAGTCCAATTTGTATAAAAAATTATTTTGATGTTTTGTTTTGGAATTTTTTAAATATTTTTCCAATAAAGTGATGAAAATTTCTAAATTTTTGGGCCAGATTTGGTCAAAAAATTCGAGCATGATTTTTTGTCTAATTACACTGTGCAACAAGAAAAATGAGCCTCAATGGCTTCAACGCCATATGAAAGTAGACTATCAAGTGAACAAAATCACCAAAGGGTTTTGCAAAGTCAGTTCGGATTTCTTTTTTATAGCCCACTGAAGTTTTTATATTTTTATCAAAGGCGTTTGTAAAACGTCAAAAATACTATAATAAGAACACATCTGAGCTTCAAAATATTATTTGATGTCTTCAGTGAAATTTTATGGCGGTTCTTTTCTTAGAACATTTTAACCCTCTAACTGCCATTTTAAGGGGTCATTTTAGTCCTTTTTCCAAAACTGAACACAGAAGTCTAATAAAACGTCCATTTAGAGGGTTAAAATGTTCTACAAATATTTTCCTCAAAAAATTTCACTAGGGGTTGTCGAATGTTCAAAGTTTGTGCGACATGCGCAAAATGCTTAAAATGGGTCAAGTATAAATAATCAATGTTTGTTATTTATTTTTACCACAGCAGTGTTAAAAAATATAGACAAAAAACAGTGCAAATATATTTTTGAGCTAAAAATGATGTTCTGATGTGTTTTATAAAATTTTATGATGAATCTTTTCTTTGACCAAATTAACCCTCTAGCTGCCGTTTTAAAGGGTAATTTTTGTCCTTTTTTAAAAGTAATACAAAAAAGTCTATAAAAAAAGCAGTTAGAGGGTTAAAATGTTTAACAAATATTTTCTGCATCAAATTTTACTTGTGCACGTCTAATTGTAAGACAGAAAGTTAGTCCAGCATATAGGAAATGCTTTAAAATTTTAAGGCATTAAATTTTTTTTTTTATATTTTTTTTTGGGCCGAAATATAAAAAAAGCAAGTAAAAAAGTTAAATTCGACTTTGTCGAATGTATTGATACCCTCCACAATGTAAAAAAGTATATTTGCAAAAAAAAAAAAACAAAAAAAAATTTTTAGGAAAAATAAATCAGCGAAAAAATTTTTTGGTAAAAAAAAAATTGAAAATGTTTTTTTTGTAAAAAACAAAAAAAAAATTTTAAGAAAAAAAATCCGCAAAAAAAATTTTTGGGGAAAAAAAAATTGAAAATGTTTTTTTTGTAACAAAATATGTTTGTACTTGTCTAAATGCCATTCGGTGATCAATTCTGTTCACATGTGTCAACCAGCAGCCGAATTTAAGCATTTTGTGTTTTTAGGCTATGTTGAATGTACCACAATTTTCGAGGTGTTCTTACATTTTCCTTCATAACTTTTGAACCGCTGAACCGATTTCGCTCAAATGCAATACCAAACTACTTAGGGCAACAACAAGTAAATATGCTAAGTCTTATATATCTGTTTTATCTGTTTAATACTTTGATCGGATCACCATTCCAGATATCTTGGGAAAAAGTCGCGTGATGCCGATCTAGCGAAAATTTGTTGGTGGAGCAAAAATATATTTGAGGACGAAGAAGAATTAGGTGGGGAAAAGACCAAAGCTTTCTTTTGAGTCAAAAAAGGGCCCGACATAACCTAAAAACACAAAATGCTTTAATTCGGTTACTGGTTGACACATGTGAACAGAATTGATCACCGAATGGTATTGAAACAAGTACAAACATATTTAAAAAAAAAAAACATTTTCTTGAAGTTTTATTTATAACAAAATTTTTTTTTCGCGGATTTTTTTTTTAAATTTTTTTTTTTTTTTTTAAAATAAACTTTTTTACATTGTGGAGGGTATTAATACATTCGACAAAGTCGAATTCAACTTTTTTACTTGTTTTTTTTTTTATATTTCAGGCCGAAAAAAAAAAATAAAAAAAAAAATTAAATACTTTAAAGTTTTTAAGCGTTTTCTATATGCTGGACGAACTTTCTGTCTTAGACGTGCCCTAGTAAAATTTGATGCAGAAAATATTTGTAAAACATTTTAATCCACTGCCTTTTTTATAGACTTTTTTGTGTTTCTTTTAAAAAAGGACAAAAATGACCCTTTAAAATGGGACCTAAAGGGTTAATTTGGTCAAAGAAAAGAATCATCATAAAATTTTATAAAACACATCAAAACATCATTTTTAGCTCAAAAGTATATTTGCACTGTTTTTTGTCGATATTTTTAAACACTGCTTTGGTAAAAAAATATAACAAACATTGATTATTTCTACTTGACCCTTTTTAAGCACTTTGCGCACGTCGCATAAACTTTGAACATTTGACAACCCCTAGTGAAATTTTATGAGGAAAATATTTGTAGAACATTTTAACCCCCTAAATGGACGTTTTATTAGACTTCTGTGTTTAGGTTTTGAAAAAAGACCAAAATGACCCCTTAAAATGACAGTTAGAGGGTTAAAATATTCTAAGAAAAGAACCGCCATAAAATTTCACTGAAGACATCAAATCATATTTTGAAGCTCAGATGTGTTTTTATTGTAGTATTTTTGGCGTTTTCCAAACGCCTTTGACAAAAAAATGAAAACTTCAGTGGGCTATAAAAAAGAAATCCGAACTGACTTTGCAAAACCCTTTGGTGATTTTGTCCACTTGATGGTCTACTTTCATATGGCGTTGAAGGCATTGAGGCTCAATGCGATGACTCAAAATTTGTTGCACAGTGTTATCAGCCTTACTAAAGAAAAATAAAATATTATTAAAATCGACTTTTAATTTTATTTCCATAGAAATTGTTTTTTTTTTTAAATCGACTTCAAAAATTGTATGAGGAATTTGAAATTTAAAATAAAACTTTTGTTAAAATACACTTTTTGTTTTTCTATGGTACGGGTCTTTATGTTATAGTATATTTTGTTTTCTAAGAGCCGGAAATACTGGTGTTCCCGGGAATAATTTTAGAACCGCAAATCCGGTACCAGAACCGGGAAATGAGGGCACTACTTAAGACTTTATTTTCGGAGTTAGCGCATGGAAAATATTTACAAAATGTCGCAATTATAGAAAAAAATTTTGATTTGTAAACTAGTGTAATTAATTAATTGCATTATTGACTACCGACTGCCTTTATTATTAAATGCGTGGTTCATACAATTATTATACATTGACAATTGCTGTTTATTGACTTAAATTCCCCAATGTTGTCTTCAGTGTACATACAAATAAAATTGTCAGCTAAATTTTCTGCTTTAAATCTAATAATCACATTTTATTTTATATAGAACAAACAAAAACAAAAAGAAAAAAACACCCAAAAGAAAAATATAGTTCATACAAAAGAGGGAAATTTTCATTTCAACAACTAATACACTTGTGTTGGTTTAAGTTTTCATTCAAACATTTATAGGAATTTTATTTTTGCCAGCAATGTGTATTCTATAACAGACAGACCATAAAATGGCACACTTTTCAATACACATACACCGACAACAGACAACTCAAAGTTACAGGAATATATTTATTTTTCCCCTTATGTTTGTTTTGGTATGGAAAAATGAAAAATTTCCCTCTGTTTTTTTATGTTCTCTCTGTGTGTGTGAGTGTGTGTGTGAGTGTGTTTGGCTGCAAAGTAAAATTATTATATGTGTGTGAGTTTGCTTTAAATTTTTTATTTGTTCTGTACTGTTCTGTTCGTTTTTTCAACTCAATTCAACTGAACTAAAGCTCAATTGGGTTGGTAGGTTGGTTGGTTGGCTGGATGGATGGCTGGTTGCTGCTTTGGCTCGTTTGGTTAGCATGATGGTTGGTTGTTGGTTGTATTTCAATGGTCTGACAAGTCAGTTGTTTCATAGATGTCGTCGTGACGTGTACATACAATACGCATACAACAGTTTTGTAACGTTATTGTCCTACGCAGAAAAATATATTTGTTTGTGTTTAAATTTATATATGTGTATGAATACCAACATTTAGCACAGAAACCAAAAAAAAAATAACTAAAAAGAATATATATTATTCGTTAAAAGAAAAATTATAATTGTGAATAAACAAAAATAAAAATTTAATTAAATATTGCCGCCGAAAAATAAACATAAAAAAGTGTGTTTAAGAAAAAAAAAAAATAATTTAATTAAATAAAAATTTATTTGCATACATACATAAAATTATTATTAAAATATAAACAAAATTTAATAAAAAAAATATAAAATTTATTTTTAAAAACAAATAATATAATTAAAAATATGTTAAAAATTACAAAGAAAACATAAATATTTAAGAAATAAAGTGAAGAATAAAAAAAAATATGCTCAAAACGAAATTTTGAAAAAAATTATATAAAATATTTAAGTCGAATATATGCAAAAATTTTATATGTGTTTTAAACAAATAAACAAAAATTCAAAAATTTAAAACTCAAAAGTAAGAAAAAATTTATAAATAATAAGAAAAACCCCGAAAAAAAACAAAAAAAAAAATTTAAAAAGTTTCTACAATTCTGTAAAAGTTTAAAAAATTTTTTAAACAAATGTTTTTAAAAAAAGTGACATAAATAATTTCTCAAATATAAACAACACGTTTTAGCTGTTTCCCACAGGCTAAAAAGGTATAATTACTTATACAAATATTTAATAACTATTAGTTTAATAGCAGTAATTAAATCACTTAAGGGGAGAAAACAAATATTTTTTTAATTATTAATTCAACAAGTTGACATAATTTAGGTCAAATTTTAATAACTCCCTTTAAAATATGTAATAAATAACGGTTGACTCAAATTATTTAGCTTTCGAATCTTAAATCGGTTTATTGAGCAAACGTGGCTTTTATTCAGAAAAAAATAGATTTAGAAATTATTAAATTTTACAATTTAGGTGTGATTTGCAACGTTTTAAGTTTTAGGTACTTTTTTTTCGTGAGATCGTTTTTTGAGTGACAAACCATTTTTAAAAATTTTTGGTGATTAAGAATAAACATTAGACTGCCTAGAAAAAAAGCAAAGTTTTTATTTTCTTTAGGGATACCTCCGAATTTTGTTCCTTTTGTGCAAAAAAAAATATTTTTTTTTTTTTTGGATTTTTAAAATCCAAACTCGCGATTTATAACGATTTATTTTTTTTTTTTTTTTGAGTTTTTTATTTAAAATAATAATTGTTAAATATGTTTAATATGATAAAATATGAATAATTTCAGATAAAAAAAAATATCGCTCATTCCATGAGATGTCTCCTAGCATCTAATCAAATGTTCTTTAATTTATTTCAAATTTTGCACACCGGTACACTATGGATCATTTAAAATAAATTCGTTTTTAGTTTAGCGAAAATCCACGAATTCGCGAACGCGAAGATATTCGGAAATTTACGGATTTTCTCCAAACTAACAACTGATTTATTTTAATAGCTCCATAGTGTTCATGTGAACAACATTTCAATTAAATTAACGAACACACTCAGAAAAAAAACTAACTAAAAAATAGGAAAACTAACTAAATCCAAGGAAAATTGATAATGATTTAGCTCCATTGCCCTGTATTCCTACTTTTTAGTCCATATTTTTCTTTAAAAGAAGAACTAATTTGAACTTGAAAATGGAAAAAATTTCCTACTTTTTGGTTAAAAAAACATTTCTGATAAGGAAATTTTTCCTAAAAATTATTTAATTTTATATTTTTTAATAGTTTATTTATAGAATAGCATGTGAATACACACCACTGTTGCCAACTATTTTTAACCAAAAACCTCTACATTTCACTAAAAAGGCGCTAGAAACCGCCAAAAATCAATTTAGCGGGAAAATTTTAAAATTCTGCCGCTAAATTACGAAAAAAAGCGCTAAAATCCGAAAAACTAGTCATTTTTAATTGACAAAAAAGAAAAATTTAAAAAAAAACCTCCAAATTATTTTTTCTACGAAAATTGTCTTTTCACTAAAAACGCGCAAGAAACTGCCGAAAAAAATTTAGCGGGAAAATATAAAATTCTCCCGCTAAGTTACAAAAAAAGCGCTAAAATTTGAGAAACTTGGCGTTTTTGATTGAAAAAAAAAGAAAAATTGGAAAAAATCTCTAAATTTTTCCCACTAAATCCAAACAAAAAGCGCTAGATTTTCCAGCAAAGCACCGTTCCCGCTAAAACCAATTCTCTCCCGCTAAATCCAAACAAAAAGCGTTAGATTTAGCGGGAAAACCTCCAACATGGCAACAGTGATACACACATAATTCTCATTGGGTACATATTTTATTTTAAATATAAAGAAACGTTTGTTTTTTATAGTCAAGTAATAAATTTCATTAGTTTTTTTAGTTAAATTACAACAAAAACTTTGTATTTGACGTTTGTTCCCAGACTATGGGAAAACACGCCAAAGCCAAGGCCTTTGTTGTGATTAAAATATTTTTTTTTTCTAACACATACATGTGTAGAAAAAAAATTTAAATATTAAATTTATTACTTGTTATACAAGATCAAACTTTTTGTATTCATGTACTAAAAATAATAAACAAAATGTGAACTACAAGCAATCATGAAAAAAATACATAAATCAAAAAAACAATTTCAAGTTATGAAAAATTTACTAAACTTGTGGAAAAATCTTCCTCAAATTAAAGAAGATAAATATGATGAACTAATTGGTACACTAAGAAAATTATGTCATTAACTGTTTGTAGGTTATTTTAAAAATTAATCAGTAAAGTTATTTTAAACGAAAAATCATTAATTTTAATATGGATTTCTTGTTTTCTACTGTTTCTGTAGTTTAAAAAAAATATTTTACTGTCTTAAAACTGAATTTTTTGTTACATTCAATTTCGGCAGTAAAAAATTTCTTCTGTAGTTTTACTGTTTTTCAATACAAAATAAGTGAATATTCTTTAGTTTTTAAATGTTCTGGATAGTCATTAAATTAACATTAAAAATTGACTGTAATATGTTTTTATTTTAAATGAAAAAATAGTGGAATGGTTTTTAAATAAAATTTCATTTGTTTTAAGTGAATATTCACTGGAATTTACCTACATAATTTTTTGAGTGTAGGAAAACGTTTGTTAATATAAATGTTGTTGAATAAACTATATCAAAAAAAACCAATAAACTAAAAAAATTTCAAAAAAATAACAAAAAATTAGATATTGTTGAAAAATCAAAACATATCTTTCTTATATGTATAGACCAATTCAGACACGTGAAAAGCCCTATCCTTCTTCTATCCAAAACAGTTGAAAAATTTTAAATCGGTAGAAAAATGTTTAAGTTACACGTGGTTTAGTGAGAAAAGTCCCAAAAAAAGTTTTTTGACAATAACTTTAAAATTTGAGGGTGTCTGGCAAGTTTGATGGGCATTTTTGTGATCTTTTCTATGAGACCTACAACCTTAACTACCTCATTTTAAAATTATATTCGATTTTGTGTTTTTTGTAGCACAGTGTTATTATTTGTATTGACAAACCTACAAAATCTTATATTTCTTTTTCAACAAAGAAATTCAACAGACACAAACACAATTTGTTGATCTGAAAAACGTAAAAAATCTTATTTTTTTCTCAACAAAGAAATTCAACAAACACAAAAACTATTTGTTGACATGATTAAATAATTTTGAAATAAAATTACTTGACACAGTTTTTTGAAAACAAAATCGAAGTTTTGTATTATAGACTAACAGGCGACCGTTTTTACTAAATGTTTGGTTGATAACATGTTTGGTTGAATTACAATTGTTGATTGTTGATTTAAATTTGACGATTTTATTTTCTGTGGTGGCAACGAAATTTTTAAACACTGATATGGTCGATAAATTGACACACCCTAACCTTAAAATCGTATTTTTTATATATATTTTAAGTTTCAGAAATATTGGTGCATAACGGTTGGAGTACTTCCCTTGTAAGTCACAAAGACTTATTTTTTTTTTTTTTTGAGTTTTTAAGGAAAGATATTCAATTAAATTTATTTTAGAATAAAATATTGTTTAAATTTTAAAAAAATTTCAGAGTCCAAAATTTTTTTTTTTTAAATTTGTTAATTACCAATCAATTTTTTTCCATTTTTTTGCGTTTTGGAATTAAGAAATATATTACAGTGCTTTAAGTTAAAAATAATCTTTGCTGAAAAAAAATTAAAAACTTTCCAAGTCCCACACACAAAAAAGCTGATTTTTTTTTTGAGTTTAAAAAAAGGAAATAAATTTTATTCAGGACACGTGACATGTCACTCAGATACAGATAACATTTAAAAAACTTTGCACCTTTTATATAAAAACACCAGTCTATTATGGGGTAAAACGCGTCAACGGTCCACACCAAGAAACCCATTTAGGTATAATTTTGCCAAAATGTTAGGATAACAGTAGGTAGTCTAAAGTTCAAATAAAAAAATTTTCATTAAAACATTATTAGAATTACAGAGATGGGAAGTTTTCATATTTTGGCAAAGATCATATTTGGTTGAATTTTTATTGACACTTTGATGCGATAAAAATTTATTTTTAAAAAACGATTTTTAAAGTATTTTTGACGACCTTTTCAATGGCATTGGTGGTTTTTAAAAAAAATATAAATTTGACCTTAAAATTCAAGGTCAAGTTATCAAAAAAAATTTCTTATAGAGCGCTTATTTTGAGATTATTTTAACTAAGTTTATTAGAAAGCTTGACATTTTTTTATATTAAAATCCATTTTTCAAAAAATGGATCGAGAGTTCCTTATTGGGAAAATATTTTTTTATTTATTTTTTTACTTTTAATACACGCGGTATTCGTACTTTTTGAGTGTTATTTTATACTAAAAAAAAATAATTTCGCAGGAAGGAACTCTCGATCCTTTTTTTTAAAAATGTTTTTATAAGTCAAAAACGTCAAGCTTTCTAATAAGCTTAGTTACAATAATCTCAAAATAGGCGCTTTATAAGATACATTTTTTTTAATAATTTGCCCTTGAATTTTAAGGTCAAATTTATATTTTTTAAAAAAGCACCAATGCCATTGAAAAGGCCGTCAAAAATACTTTAAAGTCGTTTTTTAAAAATAAATTTTTGTCGCATCAAATTGTCAAAAAAATTCAACCAAATATGTTCTTTGCGATAAAATGAAAACTTCCCATCTCTGTAACTCTTAAAATATTTCAACAAAATTTTTTTTATAAGGGTTCAAGTTGAAAAAATGCAGAAGAAAAATAGAATTTCTAAAAATTATAGACATTTCTGCTATTTCCTATACCGGTTTCAAACACCCAAGTTAGTGTCATCATCAGTAGGATTTTAAATATCGGTTTGTCTTGTTAATGAAAACTGTTTTTTATATATGTGAATATTTATAGTTTCTACAGAATAAATTTTGACAGTTTCCAACACTACAATTCTATTTCTAGCAATCTCAACCTCACCTCATACTTTCTTTCAACTTTTCTGTCTCTTACATTATTTCGCAATTTTTTTTTATTTGACCTTTAGATTACCTACTATTATCCTAACATTTTGGCAAAATTATACTTAAATCGGTTTTTTGGTGTGGACCGTTGACCCGTTTCGCCCCATATGTAGAATACTTTCTAAATTTTTTTTCGTTACTTCGAAAATATTTTAAAATTTATTTTTATTTTTCTTAAAAGTATTGTTATTAAATTTAATTGTATTTGCAAAATCTTTTTTTAGCTAGAAAATTGGTCCAAAATTATTTTATTCCAAAATCTTTTTTAATGAATTTCTTTACATAAAAACGCAAAAAAATTATATCTTCAGGACTTAGAAAATTTTGTTATACCAATTTTTTGTGTTTTGATAGTGTCATAATTTTTTGGTTTAACCCATTAAAAGTCAATTTTTTTCAGGTAGGAATTTTTTGGCCAAACTTTGTGGAATGAGATCCATACTAAATATATATGGGGCATTCCAGGCCAAATCACTCACTTTTAGACCCCACCGCTTTCGATTCATCTTTTTCTTTTGATATGTTCCCAGAAAAATTATCGGTTGCAGAGACCCGATTGTGGAACAATTTATACTTCAGTAGAACCTGCTCCAATCCTTGTTCAACACAGATTCTTTTGATATAGGGATTTTTCCAGAAGCAATAGGTGTTTGTTAGCAAAATTAGAACATATTTTTGTTCTTCGGAATCGATTCGAGAAGTAAAACTTGCAACAAAAAATGGAAATAAAAATATGTTTAGAATTGCATTAATTTATTAATCAAAGATAAAGAAAATCATATATAAAATAGAATATTTACATTTTTGTTAATACACATTTATCTGTCTGTCTTTTATTTATTTATTCGTCTCCAAAGTTGCATTTTGGGCCTTACTATAATGACATACCAGAACATTGATTTTCTGCAAACAAAAATTAAAAACATAATATCGAGGGCCTATATTCAAAACCCTCTATCTAAAAAAACACAACTTTTCGGTAGAGCCAAAAAACTGTTTATTTCGCGTATTGTTAGAGTAATTAAAAATTAAAAACGCGATTTTGGTCCACAGATGCTGATCAGCATTGGGATTTTTAAGATTAAAATTTTTGTTTCATAATGTACACAAGACATCCAAATTTTGAGCCATATTTTTCAAAAAAGTCAAACAAGAATTTTCAGAAAAAATTAGCATCAGTGGACCAAAATCGTGGTTCTGAAATATTGTTGACAAATTGATGTGCAGCATAGCATGCAAAAATTAGTATGAAAACATGTAATGCATGATAAAATTATTAAAAAAAATTATTTATCCCTTCTGCATCTCTTGTATATGTGCCCTTCCTACGATCCTTTGGGTCAATATGACCCATCATTTAAATGTAAACAAAATTCCATGTTTTAGTATAATCAAAAATAATGAAAACTAAAATAAATAAGCCCTTCCAGAGCAATTATTAAAAAAAATAAAATCAAATTTGAAATTCAACCTTTTTTTACTTTGATCCAACACTTAATGCAATGCATTGTTTTGGTATTAGAAAATGGGTTATGAGGGGAAGGAATGAGGGAGTAGTGTTTGTTGACATTTAATTTGAATTTTTTCAAATTATACACACAAAAAAAAAACTTTTTCAAATTACTAGGAAAAGTATCGATATTTAACCATTTTACCAATATTTGACAGTTTTCCTTGTTTTTTAACAAACAAATTCGGATCAAAATTTATTTTTTTTTTTGAAATTTTACAATTTTTTTTGTAATTTTACAAATTTCCAAAAAAATTTTACAAAAAAAATCTAGTAAATTCACGAAAATTCCTTGTAATTTTAATTGCGCCAAAAATCTGTACATTTACAATTTTATTGGTAAAAAGTTGGTAAAATATTGTAAAATTACTAGAAATTCTCGTAAAATAGGAATTAGCAAAAAATCTAATAAAGTTACATTTCGTAATTGTTACATTTTCTTGTAAATTTTATCGTGTCCAAAAATTTGTAAATTTACAATTTTATTGGTGAAAACGGCGTACGGACATAGCGCCCAAGGTCTTATTGCCCAAAACCGTAAATGTCATATCGCCCAAGCTGCGACATATAGCCCAAAATGATAGGTCTAAAAATGTTATTTCTCCCAAAACAAAATTGTCAAAAAATCCAAAATATTTTTTTTGGGCGAAATGTCGAAATTACGACTTCTATGATTTGTTTTTTTGTAATAAAGGTTTTCTGCGTAGCCGGCCTTCGGCCGGGCTTAAGGGTTACATACTCCATGCATTAAACCCACCCTCTCTGCAAACCAAAGCTATTTTGGTTATCAGGCCTTTTTGATGCATAACAAATTTGATAGAGTAAAAGCCTGCTACCAAGAAAACTTTACTTCACGGAGAGGGTGGGTTTAATGCATGGATTTAGTAATCCATAAGCCCGGCCGAAGGCCGGCTACGCATAAAAACTTTAAAATATTGTGTTAAAAAAAAAAACAATATTGATGAGTTTTATGATTATTTTTTTATTTTTTTGGGTGCTATGACATTTTATAAATTCAACATTTTCATATTTGAGTAATATGACATTTTTGACAATTTATATTTATTTATAGAAAATTGTTAAAATACCCAAAAATAATGGCCATATCGTCCAAAAAATTTTGCAACAACAACTAACACACATTTTTTTTGGGTGGAATGACTTTATTAAATTGGGCGATATGCACTTGGGCGCTATGTCCGTACGCCAAGAAAACTGTTAAGATACCCAAAAATAATGGCCATATCGTACAAAAAATTTTGCAACAACAACTAACACACATTTTTTTTTTGGGTGGAATGACTTTTTTAAATTGGGCGATGTGCACTTGGGCGCTATGTCCGTACGCCTTTTGTGGCGTACGGACATAGCGCCCAAAAGTCTTATCTTATCGCCCAAAACCGTAAATGTTATATCGCCCAAGCTGTAATATATATTGCCCGATTTGATAGGTCTAAAAATGTTATTTCCCCCCAAAAAAAATTGTCAAAAAATCCAAAATATTTTTTTTTGGGCGAAATGTCGAAATTACTTGTTTTTTTTTTGTAATAAAGGTTTTCTGCGTAGCCGGCCTTCGGCCGGGCTCAGGGATTACATACTCCATGCACATAAACCCACCCTCTCTGCAAACCAAAGCTATTTTGGTTATCAGGCCTTTTTAATGCATAACAAATTTTATAGAGAGAGGGTGGGTTTAATGCATGAATTTTGTAATCCCTCAGCCCGGCCGAAGGCCGGCTAGGTTAGGTTAGGTTAGGTTGTAAGTGGCTGCTGACGTTTTACGTCAACACACGTAGACTCTGAGGTCCATTGTGATACCACGGGACCGTAATAGGTTTCCCTACTAGTCCCTGTCGTTAAACCATTTTGAGCTTCTTATAAAACTCCTTAGATGTTGAATTTGGACATCCAGCAAATCAGAAAGATCGTACAGCTCCCTAGATCCCAGTGAAGCAAGTCTCTGACCAGAAAGTGCCGGGCAATGGCAAATAAAGTGTTCGATAGTTTCCAGCTCCTCTTCATCCATGCAACTTCGGCAAAAGTCATTCGACGGCACATTTAACCGCTCTGCGTGCTTCCCTATAAGACAGTGTCCGGTAATTATAGAAACCACCGTCGAAATCTCTCCTCTTGGAAGCGATATCAGCTCACTTGTGCGCCCCTGATTAAGAGAAGGCCAAATCAGTCGTGTTGTCTCACACGTCCATCCATTTGTCCATCTTTGATTAGTCTCCGTCGCAGAACAAAGCCGTAGGTTTTGCTTGCAAGTTTCTAGAGGCATACCAAGGATGCCTCAGAAACGTCTTCTATGTTTCCACAGAAGTTTTTCCAAGAATCACATTTTGCATTTCTGATCATCTTTTTACAAATCTTAAGTTGCAGCCTGTATGCAGACCAGTCCTCGTCCGCTCTTGAAAATTTAGCCTTATTAAAGAGCTTTCTGCAGGAATCTCTGCTCGCCTGCAACTCATTTGACCAACAAGGAGGCTTTTTTTTCCCTCTAGGCTTTGCAGAAGGGCAAGACGCATCCAGGCACCTATTACAAACATTTGTTATATGGTCAACCAGACAGTCAATTTCCGTTAAACTATGCGGTTCAGATAGGGGTACTTCATCCAAAAGCAAAGAAAAAGTCTCCCTATATTTCACCCAGTTTGTTCTTCTCAGATTTCTAGAGACTGTCTCAACCGGGGCACGCTCCCTGAGTAAAAACTCAATGTAGCGATGATCTGAGAAAGAATGCTCTTCCAAAACTCTCCAGTCATCAATTCTATCCGACAATGTATCTGATACAAGTGTTACGTCAAGAACCTCTTGCCGCGTACTTGTAACGAAAGTTGGTTCACTACCCTTGGCCGGTAGTGATTAAAACTTAAAAAGATTGTGTTAAAAAAACAATATTAGTGAGTTTTATGATTTTTTTTTGGGTGCTATGACATTTTATTAACTTAACATTTTGATATTTGGGTAATAATAGAGTTTGCAAATAATCGAGATATTTCATAATCGCGATTACGATTAAAAAAATAGCCGTTAATCGCGATTATCGATTAATTGAGTTTTTAAATAAATATAATTGCAATAGTTTATATAAAAAACTCTCTTACAAAAATTGGTGGCATGTATAGCCCTATATGAAACTAAGAAAATTGCGTTTTTTTGTTTTTCAATTTTTTAAAAACTAGGCTAATGAGGTGTGGTTAAATATTGGAAAAATGGTCAAAATTGTGTCGAGTTCCTATGATTAATGATTTATCAAATTTACGAAATGCACCACAATCGCAAAACTTAACATTCGTGTATATTTTTTTATGGCCTATCTACTAACATTTTTTATTTTGGAAAATTTTCAGAAACCGTTCTGAAAGTTTAAATTTTTTAAAAAAGTCAATTTATCAAAAACCCGGCCATATTTTTTTTAAGTTTAGATGTTTGTCTATTCACACAAAAAAAAAATCAGGTTGGAATTTTTCTTATTCTTCGAGAAATAGCATTTGGATATTAGATTTCATAAAAATTCTGTAATTCTCTTGTATTTACTTGTGTCAACACTGCGTATGAGTAACGCAAATTCATTGGTTTCGCAAATAGTCGTTACTCATACGCGGTGTTGACACAATAAAATACAAGAGAATTACAGAATTTTTCTGAAATCCAATATTCAAATGCGATTTTCTCGAAAAATACGAAAAATGCCCTCCTGAATTTTTTATGTGGATAGACAAACATCTAAACCAAAAAAAATAAAAAAAATGTGGCCGGATTTTTAATAAATTGTTAAAGGGACAAAAAGGAGTAAAATTTAGAATTTAGAAAATTTGGAAAAAAACCGTCTGAAAAAAAGTAGTTGTTGTAAATTTAATTCCGAAGGGTCGTAAAATTGGTAACAAAAGTGTACTTTTTGTCCTTTTCATATTTTTTGAAATAACGATCCTGGACTCTTGAAATTTGTAATGAAGGATCCTTTGGTAAAAAAAAAACATTCCACAAAAATTACTTTTATGTGTATATATTTGGGCGTCCCGAAAATTATAATCTTTTGAATTTCGTCTCAGAATACCTGCCAATGGCCACTGAAAGCTGATTGTGTGAAAATTTCATTCCCGAATTTTTTGACCAAATCCAGCCGAATCCTTTTGGATTACATATTTTTAAAACAAAATTGTGGGGTTACTATGATGAAAATGAAAATTTTGCTTTAAATTTACATTACTTTTACAAGAAAAAAGGAAAGATATATTGCAAATAAGTTAAATGAATCGTAGGCCAAAATAATATATTTTAAAATCATTTTAAAAACAGTGTACTATTTCAAAGAAAATGATTAATCGTAACCGCATGATTTTTTTGTCGATTACGATTAATTGGTGCGATTAATCGCGATTACGATTACGATTTTAATCGTTTTGCAAACTCTAGGTAATATGACATTTTTGATAATTATCAATTAATATAAATTATAATTTATATTAATTTAAAGAAAATTGTAAAAATACCCAAAAATAATGGCCGATATTTTTTTTGGGTGGAATGACTTTTTTTAAATTGGGCGATATGAGCTTGGGCGCTTTGTCCGTACGCCTATACAAAAGCATCGCATTTTTTTTAATCTGGGTTAGTGGACTCCCACTAACCCAGATTTTAATATGAGAACCTCTTTATATTATTTGTGGTCCACTTTTGTAGCACTGCACTGTGGGCCAGCATCCCTGAATTTTGGCCATAAATAGACCGCTTAACCTATATGTCAAAAAGGTATTGCATATTTGTGTTAAAGGATCGCTGATCACGCTTCTGGAAAAAAAACTTTCAAAATTCAAAATGGCGGATCCAAAATGGCGGACATGATTTTTTAATTCTTTGTTTATTGTGTTTAATATAATCATTTTCGATGTATTTGGGATCGTTTATAACGAATATGACCTCAGACTTTTAAAATTCAAAATGGCGGATCCAATATGGCGACAAATTTAAATTTAAAACTTTTTATATGTTGCCTCTTTGACCAAAAACATCGAGTTTAATGGTTTTTCGGATGTTAAAACTGATTTTGGAATTAAAGATTTTAAATTCAAAATGGCGGATCCATTGTGGCGAATATGTTTTTGGAATTCTTAGCTAATTGTACTTAAATTAGTAATTTTTGATGTATTTAGGGTCAGTAATTACGAATATGAGCTCCGATTTTTTAAATTCAAAATGACGGATCCAATATGGCGTCAAATAAAATATTAAGTTTTTTTCTATGTTGTCCGATTTTGATGGTTTTTGGAATACCAAATCTGATTTTAGAATCAAATATTCAAAATAGCGGATCCAATATGGCGAACAAGATATTTAAGCTATTGACTAATGTTTCAAAATATCACTAGGAAATGATTGCACAACACGAATACGAACTCAGATTTCTTTTAATCAAAATGTAGGATCCAAAATTTAGGACATAGCTTTTAAAAAAAATGTACAATGTTTAAATTTCTAAGTTTTTATACATCCCTCATTTTGCTTTTATCAGAAGATTTTAAAAAAATATTTCTCTTTTAAATGCGTCAAAAAGTTCATATATATTTAGTGGCTTATTTAAGAGAGAACTTTTTTATTTCCAATAAGCATTTGCCATCCTAAATGTAGAAATAATGCTACAAGCTTACAATTTCGTAAAAAATATTAAAAATGCTATTGCCAAAATATGCCCGCTTAAATGCGTTACCAGCTTTAATGTTTAGCACTAGAGATGGACGCTGGTCACGTGAATTACGCGTGATCAAAGTTAGCGTGATTAAAATTTTTTGTTCATGAGTGATAAGTGAGTGAGACAATTTTTTGCGTAAGTGATTCGTAGTGAATGCAATTTTTTGCGTGAGTCAAAACTATTGAGTAAGAAAAAAAACGATTGAGTATGTTATGAAAAAAAACGATTGAGTAAGTTATGTTTTTTTTTTGCGTGAGCGTGATTCAACGTTAGTCAAAATTCACTCACGTGCCCATCACCAGTTATCACGCCAATGTTGTCAATGTGAGACATTTTTTATTAGAAATCAATAGAAACAAAAATTTCAAAAAATCTTTGAAGTTACATTTTAGGGCATTTCTAAACGTTATATTTTGGTTTATTGCCTCTAGATCAAAAGTTTATGAACGGTCGCACAGGGTCGCAAAAATTTGAATAGAATAAATTGTCAGAGACAGATCGTAATTCGAGGTTTGTCAATATCGTTTGGACTTTTTTGGACTTTGGTGTTGAAAACAGGCGGATTTCAACAAAAGTATGAATTTCAATAATTGATTTAAAAAAAAAAATATGCTTATAGCTTACTTTTTGGCAGTTTATATCATGTGTTGAACAAACAGGTATGTCTTTAGGAGAACTTCGCCGAAAATTTGAAAAAATATTGTGTCGAAGTACAAAAAAAATTATTTGTTTCATAAATAAAAAATTATAAAAAATCTTAAACTTTGACTTTAACCTCATGCAAAAAAAAACTTTAAGCTATAATAAAAAGTTATTAAAGATAGACAAAATTCAAGATGTCGACATTCCGAAAAAATATTTTTAAATATGTGTTGCCTTACAGACCTTATTGGCCAACAAAGGGAAATCCTGTCCCACAGTGCACTGTGTAATTTAAATTTATATTAAATAATTTTTTTGTAGTAATAAAAATTTTTCATAATTTAAACTTATTTTTTGAAACTTTTTGATAGATTGATTTATAAATAATTTTTTTCTTTTCTTTGCAGATCGTAAACTAACAATAAGTGAAGAGTCAAAATAAACAAATTTTCTGTATAAAACATTATAATTGTCAAAAGTAAATTAATTTAACATTTCACTTGAATAATAAAATAAACAAAGAAAAAATGGAGAAAAAGAAAAGTTAACAAGTTTTTGCTAGTTAAAAGAAAAATAAATAAAATTATGAATGGAAGAAAAGTGGAAATTTCTAAGAAAAAAAGTGAATAACTAATGCTTAAAAAAATACAGTAATAAAATAATTTATTTAACAGAATTTCAAAAATATAAAAAAAAAAGTAAATGAGTGAAAACTAAAATATTCTTTGAATACACATATTTAAAAAAAAATATAAATAATAATAAAATCTGTGCTTAAATAAAAAAAATTGTCATAAAAAATGATGACGTGTGGTGCACAAAATAAGTTTTCTATAAAATTGGAACAATGATAAAATTCCAATAAAAACACCCAGAGTAGCAGCAGCAAAAACATAAACAAAAATAAATTTAATAAAAACAAAAAAAAGTTTAAATAACACTGCTATAATGTACTCTATAAAGGCACGACCACAACAAGAAGAGCATCCTCATCATCACCAACCAACAGCACAAGAAAAAAACAAAATGTTGACAACAACAAAAACTAACTATGCACAACAGCAGCAACAACAGAAACAAACAACAATTATTAGTAAAGTTTTGAATATGGAAGTTTCAATGGCTCAGCAGGCGCTAAATTGTACACATATGACCTTAAAAAAGTTTTTTTTGGAATACACAAATGATGTTGGTGCCTGTGTTGCTGCTCTACAAACAGCAAAGGCAGCAGCAACAACAACAAAAAGAATAAACAAACAAAAGTATGCAAAACAACAAAAGCACCAACAACAACAACAGCAGCAGCAGCAAATAACCCAAAATAGCTCAAACAATAGCAACAACAATGCATTGTCAACATTTTATACACACCAGAAACAAGAGCCAACCATTACTATTGCCACTACTACTACAGCTAACACTAGTGACCCAGCTGCCATTGTACCAAATGCATACACACCATATTCATTATTACCACCATCATCATCCTCATCAGCACCAACACCCGGAGTAGTTGAAGCAACAACATTAACATTCCCAGCAATTGGGTATGTACAAAATTCACAAAGTAAAATCCAACAATGCGATAATGTTTGCATTCATTCAAAATGCAGCTCAAAGCAAAAATGTATACTCCAACAACAGCAGCAACAAATACAAACACCCAAGCAGCAGCAGCAACAACAGCTGCAACATCATTGCAAAAGTGCGAACATTAATAGTATAAATAGCAACAACAACATCCCAACTTCCAGTAACAACAACAATTCTACCATAACTGCTGATATTACTGTTGCCCCAACTGCAAACAACTCCACCAGTTACAACATTACCACCATTAATGAGAACAACATCAGCTCTAGCAACACTGCCGGTACTACTTCACTTCAATTTAGTGCAGTTACTAAACCAACAACACAAACAGTAGTAGCTGTAACACCAACAACAACAGCTGCTCCAGCAACACCAACAACAGCATATAGCAAAGCATTTCCTTTACGACGTTTATACCATAATACCAAACAACTGGAATGTTTACTGCGTGCTATAATGTTTAGTTTTATGTTTGTCATGTCGATGCAATATCAAACTGGTAAGTAAAGATTTTTATTTTTTTTTTTTTTTTATTTTACACATTGGCGTAGAGAGGGAAATTTACTTAAGGGGGGATTAAATGGAAAACGTAGTTTTAATATGAGCAATTTTTAAACAGCTACCCAGCAGAAATTTTGCTGAATTGGCAGCAGCTTTTGGAAAGGAAACTCGAGTCAAGGAGCGCTTCCAAACCTGCTGAATTCATGCATGATTCTCTAAGGCGATGTCACACTTTAGAGCGCTAGCTGTATACACCAAAAAAGCGCTCTTAAGATGCACTGAAATCATGTGTGTTTAGAGCGCTGATTAAAGCGCTATAAAGATGCAGTAAATTCATGTATCTTTTCAGAGCTGATTAAAGCAGAATAAAGATGAAGCACATTTGACTATTTCTGAAATACCCCAGCAAAAAAAGTGCGGAGTACTTCTATTTGGAGTGCTTTAAAACTATAACAAATGTAATGAAATACAACAAAAATAACAAAAAACACAAGAAAAAACCACACAAACAGTTTTTTGTACTCCATAAAAAGTTGTTATTCAGCACTTAACTCATTACCTTCCGCGACACTCCCATACAAAAGTAAGTAGATATTCAGTAGATCAGAAGTACTCCGAGCTTTCAAACAACTTCCAACTACTTCCACGGAGTAGTTCTTATCTACCGAATATCTACTTACATTTGTATGGAGGTGTCGGGATAGGTAATGAGTTAAGTGCTGAATATCTATGTATTCTGGAGTAGAAAAAACTGTTTGTGTGTTTTTGTCTTGTGTTTTTTGTTATTTTTGTTGTATTTCATTACATTTGTTATAGTTTTAAAGCACTCCACTGAGAAGTGGTAATGACTTTTTTTGCAGGGACAAATTACAAAATCTGAAATACAATTGACTATTTCAGAAAATCAGTTGACCTCCTGCAAGCATTTGGAAGAAATATCTCCTAAGAGATCCAATTACATTTAAAAAATTTCCAATTATATTTCGAAAATTTCAAATTATGGGGCTTGTCACAGACTCAATTCCGTTTGGATTTAGAAAAAGTGGTTTACTCGCAAAATGCAAAGCGAAATTTTTTTCGGTATGAAATCACTTTTATGCAATTCAATTTCACTTTGTTTTTTGAAAGTGATTTCATTCCGAAAAAAATAATATTATTTTCCGTTTTACGAGTAAACCACTTTTTCCAAATCCGAACGGAATTGAGTCTGTGACATGCCCCTATATTTCAGACACTTCCATTTATATTTCAGATATTACCATTTATAATCAAAAAATTTTTAATTACATTTAAAAAATTTTCAATTATATTGGAAATTTTTGAAATATAATTGGACATTTTTAAATATAATTGGAGATTCTAAAATATGATTGGATATTTTTTGTAATATAATTTGTATTTTCTGAAACTAAAGTGGAAATGGTGTACTCAATTTTTTTTTTACATTTAAAATGTGAGGTGTTATGATTGAAGCACTATATATAATAATGATGCAGTGAAATCATGTGTCTGCCTAAACTCGTGATTTTTTCTTCTTAACAACAAATTTAAATTTTTTCCCCTTACTTTTACTGCATCCTCAAGAGCGCTCTTTGGATGCGCTTCGGTATGCTATAAAAAGATGATGTGTCGCTAATATCTTGTGTTTTTTTTTTAAAGATAAATTACACTCTGCTACAAAAAACACAAAATCAAATATATTTTTAAAATGAGGTAGTTAAGGTTCTGGGTCTCGCCGAAAAGATCACAAAAATGCCCATCAAACTTGCCAGACACCCTCAAATTTTAAAGTTATTATCAAAAAACGATTTTTTTGGACTTTTCTCACTAAACCACGTGTAACTTAAACATTTTTCAACCGATTTTCAATTTTTCAACTGTTTTAGATAAGGCTTTTTATGTGTGTGAATTGGTCTATACATATTAAAAAAATGTGTATTGATTTTTCCAACAATATCAAATTTTTTGTTATTTTTTAAAAAATTTTTGAGTTTATCGATTTTTTTCTCTTATAGTTCGTTCAACAATATTTATAAACGTATTCCTAAAGAAAATTTAATTGTGAATACGATGAGCTTTATGCCGAAAAAA
Source organism: Pegoplata infirma (assembly GCA_963921195.1). NCBI lineage: Eukaryota > Metazoa > Arthropoda > Insecta > Diptera > Anthomyiidae > Pegoplata > Pegoplata infirma. The sequence continues at coordinate 227,828,181 of OY992536.1, read as the reverse complement.
TCGGATTACAATTGACAGAGTTGTGATAATTTTTCTAAAAAAGAAAATTAAGATTTTGCTTGAAATCGCCGTTCGGATAACCCAGGCAAAAAAAAGTACATAAATAAACGAACATACTAAGAGGTCGCGTATCATTATTTTAAAGGTTTTTGGCCTCCTGAACTCGAATTTGACCTTGAAATTGCGTTATATTATTAAGTTTTTGATATATCAATTTATGTTAAATATCTCAAAAACTTGACGAGATAGAGCAATTTAAGGGCCAGATTCGGATTCAGAGCGCCAAAAATCTTTAAAAATATTGTACATGACCTGTTATGATAACATTATTTTTTTGCCTGGGATATCTGAATCGCTATTTCCTGCAAAATCCTAATTTTTTTTTTAGAAAAATTATCACAACTCTGTCAATTGTTATCCGATTTCTTCAGAATAAAGCTTATTGTATACAGAATCAAATTTTCTTTAAAAATACATTAAAATATAAAGGTTGTTAAATGAACTATAGCAGAAAAAAATCGATAAACTCGAAAAATTTTCAAAAAATAACAAAAAAATTAGATTTTATAGAAAAAATCAATAAATATCTTTCTTATATGTATAGACCAATTCACACACGTGGAAAGCCCCATCCTTTTTCTATCAAAAACAGTTAAAAAATTTAAAATAGGTGGAAAATTTACTGAATTACAAAAGGTTTAGTCAGAAAAGTCCCAAAAAAAAGTTTTTTGATCATAACTCTAAAATTTTTTTTTTTTTTTGAAGAAACAACACTCAGGCAATGCTGCCTATCAATTACTAATGTAACCGTGATGTTTATTTCGGAAAGGGGATAGAAGAGAGATGAAAGATTTGAAAGATAGAAGGGCTTCAGTATGGCAACACTGTAATTGCGCGTGTTAATAATTTTGAGAACAGTTGTTGCATCGCCATCTGTTATTGATCTGGCGAATTATTTTTGAAGCTGTGATTAATAGCCATTATTTTATTATTTTACTTCGTTGAAGTTTTAGTGCTATTAATCAACGAAGGAGGGTGCTGCGATAAATATTAGTAATAAATAGAAACTAATAAATATCTGAAAAAATGTTGTTCTGCCTGAGCCGGGAATCAAACCCAGGCTTGATGGCTAGTAGTCCAACGCGCTAACCACTAAGCCACAGCACCCACAACACATCAGAAGTATTTTTTCACTGTAGCACAGTGTTATTGTAATATTTTTGGAAATTTATAACAGAAAATTTGGTCAACTAGAATTGCCACTCAATGGTAGAATGATGTTTTTAAAGGACAAAATCGGCTGCAGTTGTACACCAAAAAACAATTTTGATGATTTTCTTTTTATTTCTAGATTATTAAATTTTCTAGTACTTACACTGCGAATCACATCAATAAGGAATCGAGTTTTCCACTTTTTAATCGAATGTATCTTTGTAACGAACAAGCGGAAAAATATAACAAAATGCACTGATAGAGATCATTATCTAGGTAATAATGTCAAATAATAACAATAATCAAAAGACTGAAAGAAGTCCTTAAAAAAATATTTTTCGGCAACTTGTTAAAAAATTACTAGTTTTTTATGAATCACTTGAATAAGGAATTTGGTAATACAGACCAAGTAGGACCTGAATCCAATTTGTTATGGATAGCAATTCCATAAACAATAAAAACAGAACAGTTTTGTTTCAAATTTCAATAAAAATGAGACTACAACAGCTCTTAGATCTTCCGAAAAGATAAAAGTACTGTATTTAAAGTCCAAAGTGTTAAAGGCCGTTGAAATCGCGAAAATAATAGAGAGGGGCAAACCTATTGAATGCAATTATTTAAATAACATTAAGAACTATGGAAAAAACACGAGTGGGCTAGCTAAAATGGCAACAACAGAACGAAATCGACAAAAATTTTATGAATTCCCTCGAATTCCACGTTGACAGGTTGCAAAATTCTCAAAGAAAGTGGTGATTTAGTGGGTATTTGTACAGTCCATCACGATTAAAAATTAAATGAGTTCATAGTCTGTTGCAAATTGCAAAAAAAAAACCACCCCTTAGTTCCAAACTTAAAACATCGATGATAACGTAAGGAACAGTAATGAAGCCACAGTAGAATAGCGCACCCCATACCAAAACAACACCTTTTATGATCTGTCTGCTATGCAAAAACAGTTTTTATTGTCTCAAATCACCGAAAACAATTGTATCCGTCTAATGCAACGGTATAATTTTTTTTTTTCGTCGGAATAAATTACTTTGAAAAATTTCTCAGACCGTGTCATTGTATTCCTGCAGAGACTAAGGCGCTGCTTACTACGTTTGACATTCAGCGATTAGTTTTTGCATAATTTTCGACGAGCTATGAACTCACTTGACTTTTAAACGCGACGGACTGTACAAATATTAGCATTAAGGCCATTTTCTTTGAGAATTTTGAAAGATGTCGGAGTAGAATTTGGGGGAATTCTTAAAATTTTTGTCGATCTCGTTCAGTTGTTGCCATTTCAGTTCGCCTATTTATGTTTTTTCCATAGTTCTGAATGTTATTTAGATAATTGCATACAGCAGTTTTTTTTCTTTCTATTATTTCCGCGATTTCAACGATCTTTAACACTTTGAACTTCAAAGTCAGTACTTTTTCTTTTCGGAAGAGCTAAGAGCTTTGGGAGTCCCATTTTGATTGAAATTTAAAACAAAACTGTTTTGTTTTTGTTGTTTGAGGGATTGCTATTTAGTACAAATTTGATTCAGGTCCTACTCGGCCTGTATTACAAAATTCCCTATTCAAGTGATTCATAAAAAACTAGTAATTTTTTAACATGTTGCCGAAAAATTTTTTTAAAGGACTTCTTTCAGTCTTTTGATTATTGTTATTATTTGGCATTATTAGCTAGATAATGGTCTCTATCAGTGCATTTTTTTATATTTTTCCGCTTATTCGTTACAAAGAGATATTCGATTTAAAAGTGAAAAACTCGATTCCTTATTGATGTGATTCGCAGTGTACCTTGCCCATTTTTTGAAAAATATTGACTTTTGTGTATGTTTAACAAATGGAAACTTAAAAAATGGAAAAAATTTAAAAAAGAATGGCCATGGTAAGTACTAGAGGATTCGATAATCTACAAATCTAAAAAAAAATCATCAAGATCGGTTCAGATTGTGTCTTTTTAAAAAAGCATTTTACAATTGAGTTGCAAGTCTGACAATTCCAGTTGACCAAATTTTGTGCTATCAATTTTTAAAAATATTACAATTATTTATCTTTGAAATAAAAAAGATTTAAAAATATTACGTATTTATTTGTTTATAGCTGTTTCAAAATTGCTCATAATTAAGTCGGTCATTTTTGTTTAACACCTTAACTTAAGAGTGCATTAGACTTATGGTATTTTCTTTTCTGCCAAAGAATGTGAAATATTGTCTGCACTTTTTAATAAAGTTTTGAAAATTTAAATGTCCCAGCGTACATTTCGATTCCAAAAGGACTCATAAAAGAGTCTTTAGAAGCTCAGAAATCATATCAAAATTAATGTTTTTTCTTTTTAACCGCTCATATATCTTTCTGACCGCTCATATATCACTCACAGAAGACTCTAAAAAATATATGTCTGTTCCTATTCTTTTCTGAGTCTTTTTGGACTCTTTTAAAAATGTTGAAAAAAAATGAAATTTTTAAAATTTTTGAAATGTTCATAAATAAGAATCAAATATGAGTCATTTAGGACTGCAAATTCTGATCGTTATAAAATTATTCATATTTTGGAGCCTTAATTAAGGCTCAGAAAATTGTTCAAAGTGCTTTTTTCTCGAAATGTTCCCTTCCAGAGAGGAAAAAAATATACACTTTTACCCTTCAGAGCTAAAACACCTCAATTCAACCGAGGAGTTGACCGCACCCCCTCCAAATTTAATGAAATTAAGTTCTGATGTTTACTTTAACAAAAAAGAGATTTTGCCAATTTTTCAGGCTTCTGGACATTTCAGTATTCGAGATATGCGGTCCTGAAAATTAACAAAATCGTATATATTTGACAAAAGTGTTCTGAGATAAATAAAGATAACTCGAAAAGTAATACTAATACAGGTCTCAGTCAGGTTGCAAATAATAGGTAAGAAAACAGCCTTTAAATAGCATTCCCCAAGATTTTTTTTGAAAAAGGTCAAAGGTCATTGGTTTTAACCTTAATTTTTGGAGAGCTATATCTCAAAAAACGATATTTTTAAAATTTTGGAAAAAATATGTGTGGTTAAGAATTACATATACTAATTAAGTTTAAATTTTCAGGATGGAGACTTCATTGGAACTTTTTATATTAATAGAAAAATTGTGACAGGAAAGAAAAAGCGGTGTAATTTCCCTTAGAAAAAAAATATTTTTTATTGTCTTTGAAATTCTGGTACCAAAATTCATTTTTATACCCTCCAACCACAGTATGGGGGTATACTCACTTTGTCATTCCGTTTGTAACGCATAAAAATATCGGTCGGGGACCCCATAAAGTATATATATTATTGATCTATGATCGATTCTAAGTCGTTCTATGAATGTCCGTCCGTCCGTCCGTCCGTCCGTCCGTCCGTCCGTCCGTCCGTCCGTCCGTCTGTATAAAACACGATTCAGTCCAAAATAAAAGAGCTAGACCCCTGAAAATTGGCAAGAATATGTCAAATGTTCATAGGCCGGTTAAGTTCGGAAATGGGCAAAATCGGGCTAGGGGGAAAAAAGTTCCCCCTTAACGAACTAAAAAAACCTCTTAAAAAACGACATTTTCATATCTTTTTTTGACATTTTTGTTAAACAAATGAAACCTTTTTATGTCAGAAGGTGTTTAAACTCCTGCACTTAGACCCTGGGGGCTGGAAAATTTAGTTTTTTTCTGCCCGCCCCCTTTTGTGGGCGTGGTTGTAAAAAATCATTAAAATAATGAGAAAATGGTATTACTAAATTGCAAAAAGCATAATAAATAAATTAGTTAACATTTATCGCGATGGGGAAAGTATCCCCCACCACCCCCACCGAGCCCCCCCTTCCAACAAAAAAAAACGACCCTGGATTTTTTATATGTTTTAACACGTTGGAGGGTATCATAGATTCGGCATAGCCGAATTTAACACTCTCACTTGTTCTAAATGTTTTTGACGTGCTGAGTCCAAATATGACCTTTGAACTGGCCTATCGCTATTACTATTCAAGATATATGCACCTAAATTTTCAAAAATAACACAGCAATAGCATTTTAGCAATTTTCACATATTTATGTGCAGATATCTCAAAAACTAATACCGATAGGCCAGTTCAAAGGTCATATTTGGACTCAGCGCGTCAAAAACATTCAGAAAAATGAATTTTGGTACCAGAATTTCAAATACAAAAAAAAAATATTTTTTTTCTAAGGGAAATTACACCGCTTTTTCTTTCCTGTCACAACGTTTCTATTAATATAAAAAGTTCCAATGAAGTCTCCATCCTGAAAATTTAAACTTAAGTAGTATAGATGATTCTTAATCACATATATTTTTTCCAAAGTTTTAAAAATATCGTTTTTTGAAATATAGCTCTCCAAAAATTAGGGTTAAAACCAATAACCTTTGACCTTTTTCAAAAAAAATCCTGGGGAACGCCATTTTAAAGGCTGTCTTATTACCTATTATTTGCGACCTGTCTGATACGTGTATTGTAATTACTTTTCGAGTTATCTTTATTTATCTCAGAACACTTTTGTCAAATATATACGATTTTGCAAATTTTCAAGACCACATATCTCGGGAAGAAAAAGTACCAGAAGTCCAAAATTTTGGCACTATGATTTTTTTGTAAGGATCCAACAATATTCCAAGTTTCATCAAATTCGAAAGGGGTAAGGTCAAAAATGCTACTTTTTTCAGTTGAATTGAGGTGTTTTAACTCTTCATCAAATGAGGAGGTGAAAATAAAGCTCTTTAGTTCTCTAATTTAGCAAAGCTCGTATTTAGCGCAAAAGTTTACTAGTGATGCTGTGGAGTGGTTAGGGTGACCATTTTTTCTGAACTCGAAAATTTTTTGTGTTTTTTTATCTCCAACCCGGGAATTCCCTGATATTTATTTTATTTTTCCCGGGAAATCCGGGAATTTTATAAAATAAACATTTTTTCGTAAAAACGATTTTTTAAATTTAAATTATATTTAATACTTTCGGCCACTGGTTACTTAAAGGGCTGAAAATAAGTGTGTGTAAGTCTTTTACTTATTGTTAGTGTTACAACTTAACCAAAGTTCATTAAGATTGGAAGGGGTCAAGGAAATTTTTAGCTATTTATGATTGATTTCATTAAGAATGACCCTTAAACAAATAAAACATTTTTATGTCAGAAGATGTTCAAAGTCCTGCACTTGGACGGGGACTTTGGGATCGACAATTCCAAAATTTAGAATTTTTTATTAATTTTTATATTTAACAAAAATCTTAATTTTCGTAATTACGACCTATTTTTTTAATTTCGTAAGTTTTTAAAAGTGCATACTAAATTTATTTTCATTACATTGACGAAACTTTCGTAAATTTAGCAAAATAAATAGCTTCACAGAAAAAAATGCTAATGAACGAACATTTTAGTGTTTGTAAACAAATTCCTTAAAATTTTTTTAAACTTTTTCATAATGCTTTTAAGCTTTTGCATAGTATTATTGAATAAATCATAACATATTAAATTTAAGAAATATTTAACATTTTTTCATAAATACTATGAAGAAGTTTGAAAATTAAGGAAAAAAGTAAATTTTTTGTATGAATTTGTTCATAAATACTATGAATGTCATTCATTGGCAATTTTTTTTCTGTGCACGAAAACTTTTTTTTGTAAAATGTTGCATGGACTTTTTGTGGTATATAAAAAAAAAACTTTGTTTGTGTGTGTTTTTTTTTTTTTTTTAAGAAACTATAAACAAAATACGCAACATTTTTCTATTTTTAAATCTGAAAATTTCCCTTAGTAAAAATGTACTGCTACGCCCTTAAATTTTACATGCAATTTAATGTTTGTTCTTCTTTAGTATTTTTTTTATGTGTTCAGTTAGTTACTGCAGGCTTTGTGTGTAATTAATCTCATCTGAAGAGGATAAAAGTATGAAGAAGAATTTAAATTTTGTTCAAAAAAAAAAAAAATAGAAATATTGTTTGGTATTCGTAATTAACCAATTTTTGTTTTCAAAATTTTGAGTTGACAGAATTTTACCAGTAAACAAAAAAATAAGTGTGTTTAGCAAGCATCTGAACAAAAACCCGAAATGAAAAGGATAACAACATAAAAGAAAAATTTAATTAACAAAAAAATTGGTTGTGTAAATGTATTGAGAAACTACATACCTACATATATGTACATTATTACACAGAAAAAGTCCAAATTTGGTAAACAAGATTAAATTTGTATAACATACACTGAAAATAAACAAAGAAGAGTTTGATTCTATAAATAGAAAAAATTAAAAGAAATTTCAACCAGAAATTTCTTACAAAATTTGTATGAGTTAACGGAAAGTTATTTTATAACAGAGCATTGAGTAATCCACCCTAACCTCTGTAAGTGTCCAAAAATTTAATTGTACTATGCATTTAAATTTGTTAAAAAAAATACAAAAAAAAAAACTTTGATATTTGTCTGAGAAACTAAACAATTTTTTTTGTTGAAAATGTTTCGACTTTAAGAAATTATCTATACTAAAAATTAACAATGATTCTTTCTGAATCTTTTCAGCTGATCAGAGCGGCACGAATTTTTTTTTTTTTTTTTGTACTTTTTATACGAAATTCAAAATGAAATTTAATTGGCTATAATGAAAATCTACATTAATATTATTAATGACATGACAATAATGAAAATCTACATTAATATTATGAAAAACTACGTTAAAGAGGAACCTATGTAGGGTTCCATTGAATTAATGAAAAAGGTATCATAAAATGTAATTGCAAGAAAAAGTTTCATTAAATTAATGAAAATTGTTCATACAAAATATAAATTGTATTTTATGAAAATTTTTCGTTACTTTAATGAAACAAATTTTTAATTCTTATGAAATACTTTCATTAAATAAATAAAATATGAAATACTTTCTTTGTATTTCCTTATTAAGCTAATACGGCCTAAAATCTTTAATGTAATTAAAACACAATTTTAATACATTTTTTCCCGACGTTTCGTCGATTTTTTGTCGACTTCTTCTGGGGATACGTCTATTTAATAAAAACATAACATTTATTAACAAAATTTTTTAACAAATAACATTGAAAACTTACATTTTTTTATATTATTACATCAAAATGACAAAATTTACATTTAACATATATGTATAACGTAACAACATAAAACATTGAGTTATTTTTAAAAAACATATTTTTACAGCACAACTTATTTTATGGCGACTCGGTAACTTGCACAAATGTTGTTCGTATCTTCTTTTAAATTCATCGTATTCTTAATGTTTTGTTGGATCCTTAAGCTTTCTTTAGTAAATCGTTTCCTTGTAGAGTCTTCTTTGTCTAATATTCTTATTTGTTTGAAATCTGGTTCATGTTGAGATTCAATTATATGCATAGCTAATGCTGTGGTCTCCTTCTGCTTTGCAATGTCCATTTTATGTTCTCCGATCCTTGTAGATAACGCCCTCTTTGTTGTTCCAATGTATATTTGATTACATTGTTCTTTGTCATTTCCCTTACACCTGATTTCATAAACAACATTACTTTGTTGTTGTTTCTCCACTGGCGCTTTTATTTTCGTAAATATTGCACTTGTTGTTTTGTTAGGTTTGTACGCAAAACATATGTTATTTTGTTTCAGTGTTTCTCTCATGTTTCTATTGTCAGTAAGGCCAGGGATGTATTGTACACTGTAAAATATCCTATTTTCTTTTTCAACAGTGTTGTCAATTATGTTATTATTTTTTAGCCGCCTATTTACGTCATCAATTAAAGATTTAATTAATTTTTTTGGAAAACTGTTTTGTGTTAAAATTTCATAAATTTTATTTATGTTTTTATGATGAAATAGTTCGTCGCTGATTTTCAATACCCTCTCTATAAAGTTTTTCGCTGTATTAATGATTTGACTCCTGGGTTGTGTAGCGTTGAAATTCATGAGTCTACCTGAAGCTGTTTCCTTAGAGTACCAATTAAAAACAATACTTTCATTGAATTAATGCTACTTTTATTTTTAAAATGAAATATATGTATAAAATAGGAAAGATCTTTTTATAATATAATGGTTTCACTTGTGGTGTTTTCTTTTCCTGCAAAAAATGTTTTTTTTTGGATTTTGCCCCTAAAATTATATTTTTGTGTTTTTTCTAAAAAAAATGTCAACCCTTACAAAGAACATCGTGTTTTTTCTAAAAATGTCTGCCCTATAAAGTGTTAAAACAAAAATGACGCGGTTGAAGTTGTTTTATATAACAGCTGACTTTTTTGAGTTATTTTCTCAAAACAGCTGTAAAAAAAATACAGGGCAGAATATTGCAGTACGCTGTGTTATATTCCAGTCAAATAAAATGCAAATTTTTAAAGGTGTGAGTTAAACATTTTAAAAATGTATAACCTAAAAAGGCAAAAATTTTTTTCAGAAAATAAAACACCATTAGTTTTCTCGCACAAAATTTTAATCCAACATTAAATTGTAATACATTATTAAAACCACGAAGTAATTTAAAACATCGCGAATTTAGTAAATATAAAATTAATAATTTACTTTCTATTTAAAATTTTATAAAAAAGTCTGAAAAAATCACAAAATGACCAAGTTAAAAAAAAAAAAAACACTTTCACATATTTTTTATTTACAGATTTCACTTTATCTAAAGATTTCACTCAGTTTTCTCACACAAAATTTTACTAAAACATTTACTTTTAATACATACATAAGTAAAACCACGAAATAATATAAAACAGCTCGCGATTATAAATACTTACTACTATAATTAATCAATAACGTTTCATCGTGCCACTCTGATCAGCTGTATTTTGCGCGCGTAAATTAACAGATTAAACAGACGCGACACTACAGGTGTCAAAAAACAAAAAAATTTATAAACAAAACTTAATGAAACTTTTTTATGAAACTACGAAATCTAATGAATCAAAATTAATGAAAATCTTGCACGATATGTATGAAAGTTCATTCAGCATATGAAATATTTCACTGTTGTAATGAAACAGCGTTAATGAATTCCATTCATTACTGATATGAAACTTTTTTCTATCAGTGTAATTACACTGTGCAACAAATTAAAGGTCTTCGAGTGTATCGTGAATGGGACCGAAAAAAATAAAATAAAGTATACTACGGGTTTTGAAAACATAGCTTCTGAGACATTTTTGATAAAAAAACAGTGCGAGACTCTGAGCAATTTTTCGTAAAGGTAAATGAGAGACATTTTTCGTATAGAAAAAGTCACAGATTCTGAAAAATGTTTCGTATAGAAAAAGTCTGAGACATTTTTCGTATAAAAATGCCTGCGAATTTTGAACTCTTGCAAAGTTTTTAAAAAAAAAAATAATGTTATATTACTTTGCTATTCCATGCAAACGAATATCAGTCGAGGACCCCATTAAGTTTATATATAATTGATCCATTTCTAAGACACTCTAGCTTAGAGCTTCTCACTAACTTTTGCTTTGCGACCCCTTTTCAATATTTCAAATTTTTCGCGACCCCCCACATAAAAAAAAAAATATTAACGTGAACTTTGCCCTCAGTTTTTTTAAAAACCTGAAGTAATGGAACAATTTGGAAACCAAATTTAGAAGCAGCATTGAAAGATTAATCGAAACCGCGTTGTCAGATCCCAGACGCATACCAAAAATTTCACGAAAAAAACTTGTAAAAAATAAAAACACAATTTTTGTGAATTATGACCTCAATTTCCTCAATAATTTGGAAATAGGTCCCGATCTACGGCTTTTTATGTCGAAACTTACTATTTTCATCCATTTTTTATTTCGGAAAATAAAAGAAAAATACCAGTTTAACCTAATCAGAAATGAAGAAATGTTTACAAAGAAAGCATTTAAAGTCCAATTTTGAGTAATGATTTTTCTTTTTTCAAAATTATGTACCAATTCCCTGCAAAAAAAGTCATTACTAGGGCTGTCAATCCCGAAATCCCGAATCCCGAAATCCCGGGATTTTTGTCATAAAATTAATCCCGAATCCCGGGATTTTTAAGCTCAAATCCCGGGATTTTTGAAATATTAAAAATGTATGAGAATTTATTTTTAAAAATACAACTTTGTTCAATTATTGTTACATTTACATAAACAAATAAAAACTAAAACTTTTTTTTAAATCTCAACGTAGCGGGCCACGAATTTGGCTAAGCTGAGAATTCTACCCAGGGTTGCTGGATAATAGTCCAACGCACTAACCATTAAGTCACAGTCACGGAGCCCTTTGACCAAAGTTTGCAGGTTTTGGAGAAAACTTTCTAAAAAATCGAAAATTTGATCGAAGAGCGCCACGGGTAAATTTAATCCGATTGGCCTCAAATTTGTACCTCATAAGTTTTAGGCGTAGGAGAATAAAAATTTTGCCGGACGTTTAAAATTGCAAGAAATGCTTGTTTTATACAAAAAAATAAAAGTCTAATGTATTATATTATTACTTTTCTCCTTTAAATGTTTTTATTATTTTAAATTTTCTTTAAATTAGTTTTAAAATTATACAGTGCAACAACCAAAATTGGAATGGGTTGAAACCAAAAGCAAATAAAAGCTGTCATTTTCCATAACAAACCCCTCAAGGCTTTTTTAGTTCATTGCTAAATATTTAATAATAATAATTACTTGAAAACTGCATAAGTGGCGTATACTTAATTTTTTAATTGCCTTTAAATAACAATCAGAATAATTAGAAATATTTTTTTTAATAATTTCGTTGTAGCGAACTAGACCCAAGGGTTTTCGTGGGAATCAAACACACGACTTCCTGCTAAATGGGCTAGCACGCTACCAACTAGCCTCCTTAATTTGTACAATAAAATTGAAACATTAAGAGTCTACTATTTTTTTACTCTTATAATTAAAGAAATTTAATCCCAAAAAATCCCGGAATCCCGAAAAATCCCGGGATCCCGAAAAATCCCGTGATCCCGAAAAATCCCGGGATCCAGGGATTTCAATTTTCAAATCCCGAATCCCGGGATCTTTAAAAACCGATCCCGTTTGACAGCCCTAGTCATTACCACTTCTCAGTGGAGTGCTTTAAAACTATAACAAATGTAATGAAATACAAAAAAAATAACAAAAAACACAAGACAAAAACACACAAATATTTTTTTTCTACTGCAGAATTCATAGATATTCAGCACTTAACTCAATACCTATCGCGACACCTCCATACAAATGTAAGTAGATATTCAGTAGATAATAACTACTCCTTGGAAGTAGTTGGATGTTTTTTGAAAGCTCGGAGTACTTCTTATCTACTGAATATCTACTTACTTTTAGATGGGAGTATCGCGGAAGGTAATGACTTAAGTGCTGAATAACAATTTTTTATGGAGTAGAAAAAACTGTTTGTGTGTTTTTTCTTGTGTTTTTTGTTATTTTTGTTGTATTTCATAACACTTGTTATAGTTTTAAAGCACTCCAAATAGAAGTACTCCGCACTTTTTTTGCTGGGAATGTTTGGTATTGATCGAAATTTTATTCGATCACGAATCTAGATCTGTTATTCCGATCCAGATTTGGAATCAGCATTAATATGTAAGTAAATCGAAAAAATTGGTCAGATCCCAGACGCATCCAAAAATATCACAAACAAAGCTCTTAAAAATGCACAAGACAACGTTTTTGTGAACTTTGCCTTTAATTTTCTCAAAAACCTAACGCACTAGAAAAATTTGAAACCCAGATTCGTAATCAGCATCGAAAAATTAATAGAAAACGAACTGTCAGATTCCAGACTCAGCCAAAAAACTTCACAAATCAGTGTTGGGCATTCCGGGAAATTAACAACTGCACATTGATTACCGGGGGACCTTAAGTGATGGAAATAATTTATTTCTTTAATAAGAGTATTTGTATATCTTTATAACACAACAATAAAAAATGTGTTTTAAATTTACCAAAAATTAAGTTTTAACAAAATTGTTCGCGACCCCCCTGAAACTCTTCCGCGACCCCCTAGGGGTCACGACCCACCATTTGAGAACCATTGCTCTTAATATACATCCATCCATCAATCAAGTCTGTGGAAAGCAAGATGCAGTCCAAACCAATAGAGCTGTACATTTGGTAAATGAGTGTAAAAATAAGTGCAAAAAAATCTTTTTACATTTTGGAAGGTATAAAAGATTTGGCACCGAAGAATTTGACACTCTCACTTGTTTTATGTACATTTGATAAACAAATGGAACATTTTTATATGAAAAGTTTAGACTTGTTGAACACGTAGTTTTGGTAAAAAAGGGGAAATATGATTTTTGGTGAAAAAATGTTTGATGGATGAAAAAATTTTTGATAAAGAAAGAAATTTTTTTATAAAAAAAAATTTGATGATAACCAAATTTTTTTTTTATTTTTTGAAAAAAAAATTTAGAAAAAAAGAATTTGATTAAAAAAAAATTGACGAAAAACAAATTAAAAAAAAGTTTTATGAAAAAATAAAATTTGTTAAAAAATTTGATGACAACAAAAAAAAAACTGAAAAAAATTTTATGAGACAAAAAATTTGATGAAAAAAAAAATTTGATGGAAAAAAATAGATGAGAAAAAAAAATTTGATGAAAAAATAATTTTAACGAAAAATAAAAAAGTTTGATAAAAACAAAAATTATGAAAAAAAAAATTTGATACAAAAAAAAAATTTATGAAAAAAAATTATGAAAAAAAAAAATTAATGAAAAAAAAATTTGATGAAAAAAAAATTTGATGTAAAAAACTTGGATGAAAATTTTTCACCAGCTGGTGAAAAACGGTTTTATTCATTATTTATTATCCAAGTTACAAACCCAAGTTACTAAAATTTTAGGTTTTTAGAAAAAGAAAATAGTTATTTAGTTATTCTTATTTTCTTTTTCGTTAATTGTTAGCTTATATAGTCAAACTGAGGTGGCGTCCTACAACTTTTTTAAAAAAGTCTCAGATTCTGAGACATTTTTCGTACAAAAGTAGTCTCAGATTCCGAGATATTTTTCGTATCAAAATAGTCTTAGATTCTTAGATTTTTTTCGTGTAGAAAAATTCTCAGATTCTGAGACATTTTTCGTATAAAAAAAATTTCAGATTCTGAGATAATTTTCGTTATAGAAAAAGTCTTAGATTCTGGAACAAGTTTTCGTAAAGTTCTCATATTTTGAGTAATTTTTTGTATAGAAATGTTTCAGATTCTGAGACATTTTTGGTACAGAAAAGTTTAAACATCCATTTATATATTTTCGATTTAATTTGTTTGTATAAAAAAAAAAATAATTAAACTAAATTTTTTTATTATTTGAAATGATTCAAAAATTTATTTTCAATTGCAATTTTTAACTTTATTATTTCAAACAAATCAAAAAAGAAAAAAAAAAATCATCTTATATTGTATAAAAATTCTTTTAATTCACACAAATTACCATAAAAACTTAAACAAAACTAACTAAATTCATTTAGATAGTTACAATGCAAAACAAAAACGAAACTAAACATTCTGTCAATTACATCAAGTAATTTTTCATTTTGTTAGAAATTTATTTTGCAATTATTTCAAACAATATTTCAAACTGAACAGAAACTTACAATTTATATATTAGACTCTTTACCACACACACACACACACAGACATACACACACTCCTAAACACAAAAATATAACTATAAAAATGCAGAAACGGAAAAAAAAGAGAAATAAAACAAAAAAAAAAAAAAATAAATGCAAATGTGTTAAACACAAACATAGAGAAAAACTCAGACATTCTGTAAAACAAAAAAAAAATAAAGCAAAAAAAAAATCGCAAATGGTAAGGGAAACGGAAGTCTTATTGTGTATATGTATGAGTTGTGTTAATGTTTATTACAGTAAGACTTTAACCAACACAAATAAACAATAACAACAGCAGCAACAACAACGGCAGTAGTCGTTGTTGAAAAAACAAACAACCAACGAACCAAAATAATAACAACTATAATTGATAACAAAACACGAAATGAAAACGCGTCCGCCAAAAGGAAAAACTAGAATTTTACGTTTATTTATTTTTTTTTTTGTTTCTACTTTTTCTCATTCTGCGCTTTTTTTGCTTTGTTTTTTCATTATGTTTTATATTTTTTATTATTTTTTTGTAAACGGCAACAGTTGAAACAAATTGTTTGTTACAATAGCCAAAGGCGCTAAAACTGTTACAAAAACAAATAAAAATCCGACATCTATGTATTTCTTGCAACAGCAGTCGTAGCAAATTTTAGTAGAAAAAGTAGAAATTGTAGCTAAAAATGAGTAAATAGTAGTGATAGAAGACAAAATAATGAAACATAAACAAAAAAAAGCAAAAAAATTGTAAGTTTAGTTATTTGTGGTTCATTATTCACTTGAACGTTTTTATACCCTTCACTTAGTGGGGGCCTAAAGTAAGTTTGTCTTTATGTTTGTTACAAATCAAAATATTGCGATATATCGGAATGTGCTATCATGGGACTGAATTTCAGCTAAATCGTTCAAGGGGTTCAAAACTTATCAGCAAAAAAGAGAATTTTAAAAAGGGTCTTTCGTGAATTCTCGTACTAAAAACCCCGCTAAACAGGCTTGAAGAACATTTTTGTTTTTTCCAAATGTCCCCAGGGAAAATTTGGTCAGCAATGCCCATCAGCATTGGTGGGGACATTTGGAAAATTGCATGTAGATTAGTGCGTCCCGTAAAATTTAAATTTTCGAATTTCATGTCGTACACTGATAGAATAACGCTTCATATCACTAATGAAAGGAATTCATTAACGCTGTTTGATTACAAAAATGAAATATTTCATACGCTAAATGAAATTTCATACATATTGTGCAAGATTTTCATTAATTTTGATTCATTAGATTTCGTAGTTTCATTAAAAAATTTCATTAAGTTTTGTTAATACAATTTTTTTGACATCTGTCGTTTCGCGTCTATTTAGTTTGTTAGCAAAAAACAGCTGATCAGAGCGGCACGAAATAACTTGTGATTTTTTTTTTTTAATTTGTATACGAAATTTAAAATTAATATTATTGATAAATTATAAGTATTTATTAAACTCGAGTTGTTTTATATCGTGGTTTTACTTATGAGTTAAAAGTAAATGTTAAAGTGTATAGTTAAAATAAAAAATACGCGAAAGTGTCTTTTAACTTGGCTATTTTGTGATTTTCAGACTTTTTTATGAAATTGGAAATAAAAAGTAAATTATAAATTAAATTAAATTAAATTAAATTATTTATTTTATATTTACTAAATTCGCGCTGTTTTATATTACTTCGTGGTTTTAAAATCTATTACAATTTAAGGTTGGAGTAAAATTTTTTTGCGAGGAAACTAAGTGAAACCCATTTTTTTATTATTTTTAATTCTATAAAAAGATCTTTACAATTTCATACATATACCTATTTCATTTTAAAAATAAAAAGAAAAATATTTAGTAAAATAATTTCATTTCAAAAATAAAAAGTAGGATTTATTTGATGAAAGTATTTCATAAGAATTAAATACTTCTTTCATTAAAATAATGAAAGATTTTCTTAAAATACAATTATAAAAATTTTCATTAATTAAATGAAACTTGATCTTGAAATTACACTTCATGATACCTTCTTCATTAATTCAATGAAATCCTACATAGGTTCCTTTTTAACTTCATTTTTCATAACATTAATGTAGATTTTCATTATTGTCATGTATAAATTTCTATCAGTGTAATTAATACCTGCCAAAAGATGGCCACGTAAGAGCTGATTGTGAGAAAATTTATGAAAAAATTTTGCAAGGTCATCTTCACTAGCCAACCAGCGGTCAAAGTTGAAAAAAAAACTACACCCAGAAAAGTTTTACAGTAAATATTTACGGTTATTCAAAAAGTTTTTAGGTTAAGTAGTTTTAAACGTTTTATCGTTTGTTTTTCAAGGAAAATAAAATATTGAATGATTTATACAGTTGTAAAAACAATAAACTACAAAAGTTACGGAAAAATATTTTTATCAGTTAAATTATTTGTGACTGATTATTCCGTATAATTTTACAGGAGTACGGTTTTTGTAGTTTGTTATTCAAAAAACTTTATTTTTACTTCACAAAATAAAAAAATGTAAACAGTTAAAATAACTGAAATATCGTTTGTTTTTACAGAATATCTAGTCATTTATTAACGTTTAAAAATAACTGAAAAGTTATGTTGTTTCAAATGAAATATAAGTAGTCCGTTTTTTAAAAGGAAAAACGATTGTTTTAAATTTACTTACAAAACATTTTAAGTGTACGTATTTCGACCAAAATTTATGTCCGAATTTTTTGACCAAATCTGGCTAAAAAATTCATAAATTTTTCGTACTTTATTGGAAAACTATTTAAAAAAATCCAAACTCGCGATTTTGTTCCACAGATGCTGATTTTTAAACATAAAAATATTTTTTTTTTATCCAAATTAGTCTCAAAAGTTGGAAAAGGCACCATGAAAAATGACCCCAATGCAAAATGGGTCATCAAAGAATATATTTGATTCCAACTTCTTCGAGTGGGTTAATAAAATAGAATATATTTTTTACCTCTGTTAAATTCACTTAATTATATGGAAGTTCTTACACGGGTGCTTTTAAGATATGAATAATCGTGAGAACTATAATGGGTGCCAAAATCAAATCATACCGAAAATCCAATGATGTAAACCCACCATAAGCAGCAGCCCGAAAGCGTTAATAATATCTTTCATGTCGTTAATACAACTCAAAAGTTTTAAATAAAAAAAAATAATTTCATTGGGAGTTATTTTAAATTTATAATTATTAATTACAATTTATAATTATTGACTGAAATTAAATGAAATTGACTGAATGAAAATTTTATTTATGATGGTTTGGTAAAAAAACATATTTTTTTTGGGGTCATTTTTCATATTGCAATTTGGGGCCTTTTTTCATTTTCAGAAAAATGGTTCTAATTTTTTGGGGCATTTTTTCACACAGAATTGGGGCCATATTTCATATTTCAAAGTGGGGTGAAATTTCATTTTCAAAAAGACCCCAAAACTGGGGCCATTTTTCATTTTTTGCGTTGGGGCCATTTTGCATTGGGGCCATTTTTCAGGGTGCCGTTGGAAAATGTTAAGTGTGTTATCTAAAAAATATTAAAAAAATATAAAAACGCGACTTTGATCCAAAAATGCAGATCTGCGATTTTGGTTCACAGATGCTGATCAGCATTTTCGGACCAAAATCGTGTTTTTATGTTTTTCTAATATTTTTTAGATTACAAAAGTTCAAAAAATTGAAGTGTGTTACCCTAAAAGAACTCAAGAAAATCTTGTAACTTGTTTTTTGTTTGCTACCTCCTATTGGACAAAAATTCATAGTAATTTTACAAGCTTTTTACCAATAATTTTGTAATTTTACAAGGTTTTTACCAATAAAATTGTAAATTTACAAACTTTTTTGAGACGATAAAATTTACAAGGAGGTTTCGTAATTTTACTAGATTTTTTGCTACCTCCTATTTCACGAGAATTCCTAGTAAGTTTACAAGCTTTTTACTAATAACTTTGTAATTTTACTAGCTTTTTACCAATAAAATTGTAAATTTACAGTTTTTTGGCCCAATTGAAATTTCAAGAAATTCTCTTGAATTTACTAGATCATTTTTGTAAAATTATCTTAGAATTTTGTAAAAAAAAATTTGTTAAATTACAAAAAAATTTAAATTTCTATCCAGATTTGTTTGTTAAAAAACAAGGAAAACTGTCAAATATTGGTAAAATGGGATTACGAGACTTTTCCTAGTAATTTGACAAAGTTTTTTTTTTTTGTGTATCTTAAAAATATTAAAAAAATATAAAACCGCGATTTTAGTCCAAAATGCTGATCTGCGATTTTGGTCCACAGATGCTGATCAACATTTTTGGACAAAAAATCGTTTTTTTATACATTTTTTTTTTATATTTTATAGATAATACAGTTAACATTTACAAACTTTTGAGACCAATTTGGATAAAAAATAATTTTTATGTTTAAAAATCCGCATCTGTGGACCAACATCGCGGTTTGGGAATTATTTAAATATTTTTCCAATAAAGTGCACCAAATTTCCGAGTTTTTGACCCACATTTGGTCAAAAAATTCGGACATGAATTTTGGTCGAAATACATAATTTTTTCCAACTTTAACCGCTGGTTGCCGACTGAAGATGACCTTGCATAATTTTATGAAAAATTTTCCAACAATCAGCCTTAAGGTGGCCATCGTTTGGCAGGAATTACGACATGAAATTCGAAAATTCAAGTTTGACGGGACGTCCTAATGTAGATGTCAGCAATGCCGATTGGGTTTTTTACACCAACCAAACTAAAAATTACCTAAAAAGTGTTATTGCACACAAATTCATTTGTATTCAAAATATTAAAAAAATTTTGAATAGTATTCATTGATTCGGTTAAGTTGAATTTAAATTTTTACTTGTTTTTTTTTTTATTATTATTTAAGTTGTTTTCTGGTCTGATTGTAAGTGTTTGTTAAACAGTCTGGTTGTCTGACTATTTTAAAATGTTGTCATAGTTATGGATACCTTAGCACTTAAGAATTTTTTAATGCTTAATAAAACAAGTAGAAAAGTTAAATTCGACTTGGCCGAATCTTTGAATACTCTCCATGATGCCCTTTTAAGTGATTTTTTCTAAAGTGAAAAAAAATAAAATTTTTGCTAAGTTTTTATTTTGTGTAAAAAAAAATGTTTTTTAAGTAATTTTTGGAAAAAAAAAATAATTTAATAATTTTTTTTTTTGAGTGTAAATTCTTTTTTGAATGTAAAATTTTTTTTCGAGTGTATTTTATTTTTTTAGTGTAAAAATATTTTTGAGTGTCAAAAATACGTTGTAAAATATTTTTGTGACTTACCAATGTTTTTAAAACATATTTACCGGGTTTTCAACTCATGAATTTAAGGTGAAACTAATCTGAAATTCACGGTTTTGCTACTAACTTTTAAACCACCAGACCGATCAGGCTGAAATTCAAAATTAATCAGGTCAGGTGAACGAAAAATATATATGTTAAGCTTCAGCAACCTTTAGAATTGCCTTTCGAAAGTAAGCGTGTGTTTTATCTTGTAAATTCACGAAAAACCCTTGCCAAAATTCAGACTTTTGCTCATAACTTTTGAACCACTAGACCGATTTCGCTGGATTGCAATACCAACCTGACCAGGTAAATGCCCAACATATATGCCAAACTTCAGGAGCCTCCGTAAAGTGTTTCAAAAGTTAGCGTTTTTTCAACAGACAGAAGGACAGACGGACGGACATCGCTAGATCGTCTTAACATCGATTGAGGATTATGACGATATACACTTTATGGGGTCTTAGACCAATATTTCGAGGTGTTACACATGGAATGACAAACTTATATGTACCCTCTATCACTAGAGTGCACTCCACTCGAGTTGAGGGTATAAAAATAAAATAATTGTTTCATTAAATACATTTTTTTATAAAATAAAATAATATTAAGGGCATTGGTAACAAGGACAGTCTCTTCAGGAATCAGTTTGATTTTTATTTAACTCACAATCAGCCTACCTTAAGATGACACAAAGTTGTTTAGTAGTTCGGGTAGGACACGCTAGATTTCCAGAATGACATTTTCCTAAAAATGTTTAAGAATCTGAAACTTTTTTTACAGGCAAAATATCTCATAAACAGAGACTTTTTCAATACGAAAAAGGCCTCATAATCTGAAAGTTTTTTAATAAAAAAAAAATCTCTGAATCTTAAACTTTTCCCATACGAAAAACTTCTCAGAAACTGAGACTTTTCTATACGAAAAATGTCTAAGAATCTAAGACTTTTTATATAAAAAAATTTCTCGGAGTCTGAGACGTTTTCTATACAAAAAATGTTTAAGAATCTGAGATTTTTCTAAAAAAAAAATCTGAAATTTTTCAATACAAAAAATATCTCGGCATCTGTAAAAATGTCTTAGAATCTGAGACTATTTCAATTTTTCTCAGAACTTTATATGACTCAGAATCTGATACTTTTTCTATAGAAAAATGTCTCAAAATCTGAGACATTTCTATTTAAAAAAATTGTCTCAGAATCTGAGACTTTTCTATAAAAAAAAATGTCTCAAAACGAAAAACGTTTCTTAAGAATCTGAGACTTTTTCTATACGAAAAATGTCTTAGAATCTGAGACTTTTTTCTATACGAAAAATGTGTAAGAATCTGAGACTTTTCTATAAAAAAAATTACTCAGAATCTGTGACTTTTTCAATACGACAAATGTTTCATAATTTAAAACTTTATCTATACGAAAAATATCTCAGAATCTGATACTTTTTCTAGAATCTGAGACTTTTTCTATTTGGAAAATGTCTCAGAATCTGCAACTTTTTCTATAAACAAAATTCTTAGAACCTGATTCTTTTGTCTCAGACCCTGAGACTTTTTCTATACGAAAAATGTCTCAGACCCTGAAACTTTTTCCATACGAATTATTTTTGAAGCTGTGTTTATAGCCATTATTTTATTATTTTACTTCGTTGACGTTTTAGTGCTATTTATCAACGAAAAAGGGTGCTGCGATAGATATTAGTTATAAATAGAAACTAATAAATATCTGAAAAAAATGTTGTTCTGCCTGAGCTGAGAATCGAAGCCAGGCTTGCTGGCTAGTAGTCCAACGGGCTAACCACTAAGCCACAGCACCCTCATGTTTTAAAATATGTCTCAAAAATCTGAGATTTTTTTTAATTGGAAAAATGTCTCAGAATCTGAACATTTTTTGTTGGAAAAAAGTAGCAGAATCTAAAGCTTTTTCTATTGAAAAAATGTTCGGAGTCTGTAGCAAAAATGTCTAAGAATCCGATATTTTTTTCTTGGAAAAATGTCCCAAAATTTTTAAGAATCTGTGACTTTTTTATAACAAAAATATTTCAGAATACAATAGAACTTCTTGAAAATAATTGTCTCACAATTTAAGACCTTTTCTTCACGAAAAATATCACAGAAACTAAATAATAATGCATCAGAATCTGAGACTTTTTCTAAAGGAAAAATGTAGCAGAATCTGAGAATTTTTCTGTAGAAAAAATGTCTTAGAAAGTCTCTTACAAGGAAGGTGTTCCGATTTCTTTGCAATTTATATAAATATGTTAATAAGTACCGAGCACTAACAGGGAAGGTCTTTCACAGGGCACCCACGAATTGTCCTGAAACTTGCATATGGGAAAGAGGGGAGCAAAATAAGAGTTTCCTATTTTTTTGTAGCTGCCCAAACTTACATTTACCGGGTCAAAGGGGAGGGGGAAAAACGAGATTTTTTTTATTTTCACCTGCAAACCCGTTAAACATGTTTTAAAAATATTGGTAAGACACAAAAATATTTTACAACGTATTTTTGTCACTCAAAAATATTTTTACACTAAAACAAAATACACTCGAAACAAATTTTACACTAAAAAAAAAAATTTACACTAAAAAAAATTTAGTAATTTATTTTTTTTTTTTTCAAAAATTACTCTAAAAATTATTCACAAAATAAAATATTTTTAATCAAAATTGTTATTTTTTTCACGTTAGAAAATTTACTATTATTTAAAAAGGGCACTGTGTAGGACATTTATAGATTCGGCCAAGTCGAGTTTAACTTTTCTACTTGTTCACTCTCCCATTTCCACCCTTTAACCTTCACGATGCTGATAAAAAACACCCGGTAAATCTTGGATTTTGTTCTTCAATAACATATTATTTGTTCCTCTGTAACAGGACAATCGGAGTGTAAACTATGGGATACCTTCCTTGTTAGACTTTTTTTATAATAAAAATGTTTCAGAATCCGAGAGGTTACATTAAAGATAATTGCCTCAGAGTCAGAGCTTTTTTGTACGAAAAATATCTTACTTAGAATCTTAGATTCGATAAAAAAATTTCGAAAAATGTCTTAGAACCTGAGAATTTTTCTATATAAAAATGTTTTAGAATCAGAGACTTTTTCTAAGCAAAAAACATGAGACTTTTTCTTCAAAAAATCTTGACAATTTTTCTTTACTGAAATGTCTCATAACACGGTCCAACAAATTGGAACTTTTGGCTGTACACATGAACCGGACCCGAAAATTCGGAAAGTTGGGCCAAAAATAAAATACCTGTGTCTCCCAGTTTTTCTAGATCAATTCGCGTTTTCGCGAAAAATGCAACAAAAAAAAAGTTTCCACAATAGAAACAAATTATGCTATTCGGAAAGTGGGGTTAAAAAAAACACCCGTGTCTCTCAGGTTTTCGCGATCAATTCGCGTATTTGCGAAAAAAGCTAAAAAAAAATTTTTTTGCACTGATAAAAAAAAAAATGGGTTTAAATCTAAGCATTTATGTCTCAGTTATTTCATATCAATTTGCAAATTTGTAAAAAAAAATATTTTGTTCTTTTTAGCACACTCGCTAAATTTGAAGTAGAGTTAAAAAGAAAAAATTGGTACTTACTTTTTGAACTAAAACTTTAAAAATATTTACTCATTACCAGGGAAACCAAAAATATGCAGTATCATGTTTTTTCCTGCGCTTTGTATTGATAAATGGGTAAGGTATTTATCCGTTTTAGAAGATTTTAAGAAATCTGGCATCGATTTGTTAGAGCATATTTTTGCATATTTTAGCCTTAAGAGCATATTTTAGCATATTTTATGTTTAAGAGCATATTTTATCATAAGAGCATATTTTTAGAGCATATTTTCAATTTTTAGAGCATTTTTTCACTTTTTAGAGCATATTTTTAAGTTTTTAGAGCATTTTTTAATTTTTAAAGAATTATTTTCCCCATTTTTTTTTTATAACAACACTTATTTTTAAAAATTTTTTGGGATGTTTTTTTTTTTTAATTTTGTAAGTGGATTGAAATGTTTGTTTCTTTTTCTTTTCCAAAATAACGGGGTTCTGACGATTGATTATGCTTTGGCCTGTTCTTGCTTCATTAACCCATATTAACCCTCTAACTACCCCACATAACGGTATATTTGGGCCTAAAAATTGTAAAAAACACTTCGAAAAAGGGGAAATAATTTTTTTAAGAGCATATTTTTATTGTTTTTAGAGCATATTTTCCGTTTTTATGGGCATTTTTTAAGCGCATAAAACGTGTTTTTTAGAGCATATTTTTGGTTTCCCTGCTCATTACTTTTACAACAGTAACTTACTCTTTTTTGTGAAATTGAGGCACAGTAAAATACAAAAGATTTTTGTCATCATAATATTATTTAAGTCAAATTTTATATTCTATAAAAATAAAAATAATTCAATAATTTTTTTCAAATTACATTTTTCCTAAATTAATTTAAAAAAATTAGGTAAATATTTTATTTTTAGTCCCACTTTTAGAATGTAGTAAATTTTTTTTTAAGTGTGCAAAAAAATTAATTTTCGCGAAAACGCGAATAGATACATAAAACATTGAGAATTTTATTTTTAGCAATTTTTGTATAAGGACCGTAATTCTACTATAAATCATGTATATTTATGTCTTATATTTATAAAAAATAATGCAATACATTTTTCCAAATTGCATTTTTCGTGAATTTATATGAAAAAACTAGAACAATATTTTACTTTAAGCCCTATTTTTGGAATGTAGTAAATTTTTTTAAATGTGCAAAAAAAATGCATTTTCGCGAAAACGCGAATTGATATAGAAAAACCGGGAAACACAAGAATGTTATTTGAGCCCCACTTTCTTAAAAGCGAACATTTTTTTACATACCCGGCTAAAAATGGATTGTATATGCGCATATATGAACACATCTGACCATACATCATTAATTCAGAAACATATGTGATCATATATTAACATATATTAAAATTGGCGCTTATTCAATATATGACCATATATGGAAGAACATATGATAATATGCGATCATATATTGGTCCATCCTTAACATAAATTATCATATATAATCGTACATGCATTTGAACACTTTATTTTTAGCCGGGTAGTAAATTTTTTTTTTGCGTTTTTCGCGAAAACGCGAATTGATCTAGAAAAACTGGGAGACACGGGTATTTTTTTTTGGCCCTACTTTCAGAATTTTCGAGTCCGGTCCATGTGTACAAAAGTGTGTCGAACGGTGTAATCTGACACTTTTTCTACACTCAAAAAAAACCTTGCCAAATTTCTAGAAAAAGTCTCGTAATCCCATTTTACCAATATTTTACAGTTTTTCTTGTTTTTTAACAAATAATTTTCGAACTAAATTTATTTTTTTTTTTGTAATTTTACAGTTTTTCTTATAATTTTAAAAATTTTAAAGATTTTTTACAAAAAAAAATCTAGTAAATTTTATTGGTAAAAATCTTGTAAAATTACAAAAAAATTCGTAACTTGTACTAGGAATTCTCGTAAAATAGGAGGTAGCAAAAAATCTAGTAAAATCACGAAAGCTCCTTGTCGCGTCAAAATTTCACAATCTTTTTACTAAAGAAATTGTAAATTTACAATATTATTGGTAAAAAGCTTGTAAAATAACAAGGAATTCTTGTCAATTAAAAGGTTGCTAAAAAAAAAAAGTTACAAACTTTTCTTGTAATTTTACAAGGTTTTTATTTAAAGTGTATAGGAAAATATGCATGTGAATTATATGTATATCGTCACCTAAAATGCAATAGGCCCTAATTAACAAAAAATTCAAAATCAGTTTTTTGAGTGGTTCTGGATTATTTTATCAACATACACGTCTCCTCAAAAAATTAGGACTGCTTAATAAAACTTAGCGATTTTTAAGCCAAAATTAAAAAAAACATGTGATTTGGGCAATCGCTAATGGACGTAACTAAAAAAATCTTTTTTCAAATTTTTTGATTCATTTTGATTCATATTTATTAAAAGAACGTCTTGACAAAATTTTAGCCAAATTCATTAAATAGCAACAAAGTTATTAACAAATTTATAATATCATTTAATACTAATTTTTGCTTCTCCTGTAAAATTAATAAAATGTTAGTTAGTGCTTTTTGCATTTTTGGTGACGATGTATGTACCAATATTTCTTTCGGTGTATTTAAATAAATATTTATGGTAGTCTGCTTTTAGGGGTTTACTAAAAAAAAAGAATATTTCTGGTTCGTTACATTGGTCATTGTATAGCTTTTGGTTTGTTAACAAAATTAAAAGTTCTTTTTTTTTTTTAACACAACTATGTAGAAAATTTGTTATATTTTATTTAATTTATTTAATTACCCAGTAAAATTTTTTGTTTCAAATTACTGTGTAGAATAATAAACTAGCAGCTATTCTACTTTTTGTCTTATAAACGATTATTTCAGGGTTGTCGTTATAACAAAAACATTTTCTCTTGTTGTTTAATTTTAGTGTATTTTTTTTGGTTAGTTATAAAAGAAAATGTCTAATGAAATATTGGCAGAAACTGTGACTTACATTTAACTTACTCCGTGTAATGTATTGAAAACAAGTCTTAGAATTAGCCACAATGTGTAAATTATCATAGCCCCTCCAAGAAGTTGCTTTAAAAACTTTTTACAAAATTTTTTCTGGGTAAATTTTCATTTACTTTGTATTAATATTGTAGTAACTTTATGATTCTACCCATTTAAAATATTTTTTTTTTGCTATCTGAAATTAAATTTTACTCAGCATTTTTTCTTAATAAATTTCCTGAATATTCATGGGGTTTTTAACTCTGTGAAAATAAATTAAAATTATTTTCTGTTCCTTCAGAATATTTTGTTAGTTTATGTTTTGCCATTGACAAACTGCTTTTTGTTTTGTCTCTTTCAATATTTTCCTTTTATGAAAAGAATTGTGAAAAATGTAAAAAATTGTCATTGTAAATTTACTTAAAAAAAATAAAATAAAATGTTGTTCATTGTTGCTGGTTTTTGATATTTGCTTCATGTTTTATAATTTTTGTAGGACTTTTTAATATATATATATATTTTTTTTTTTTTTTTCATTTTCGTTTTTTCATTTAAAATGCAACAGACAATTTATCTAAGTGGTTTATAATGCAAGCTCTGAATAATAATTCATCATAATAAAATAAGTTTTCTTTGTCATTTTGTAAAATCCTTCATTATATGGTTGGTTAAATGGTGGGATTTATTTTTATATTTTTTTTTAATATAAAGTTTGTAAGAACAGTTTTTATAAATAATTTAATTATAAGTTTTCAAATGAAAAAAAAACGAAAAAATTAAAAAAAAAATTCCACTTAACATAATATTATCTTTGTTGTATTAAGTATGGCTCTGGGATCCTTTAGAAAGATTTATTTATTTCAGCAGTTCTTAAAAGGTCTAGAAATAGGTTTATGGTCAAAGAACTTACTGGAAAAAGGGAACTTTAATGTGGGAAATTTTACAAAAAAGCGGGAAGCTAAATTAATTTTAAGAAAAATTGTTTTTTTTTCACTATTTTTAGTTAATTTTTTTCCCAAAAATTAGCACTTAATAACACAGTGATACAAAATCGAACTTTCCGAATCGGATGAAACCAAATTTTACATAACAAAACCCCAAACGGTTTTTTTAGTTCAGCGCTACATTTTTTTTACACGTATTTAAAGTTGGTGGTTTTAAAGCATTTAAAGTTTTTATGTACTTAACGTGTCCTACTTTAGAGGGCCCTGGTGATGCCCTTATTGGACATGTGGGTCCAGCGTCCAAACTAAAGCTCGAAATTACATTAGCTACGAAATTCGCTGCAATCGATCCAGTACCTACTTAAATGTAAAATAAAATTTAACGTTTCTGGCTTAGATGATAAAAAGTGAAAGATGATAGACAAAACATTCTGAAGTCCATTTTGAATTGTTTCACACCAATTTGTTAAAAAAAGGAGTAAGTGTAAATTTCATGCAAAAAATATTTTTCGAATATTTTAACCCATTTTAATAACGGAAAAAGGACAAAAATGAAACTCTAAAATGACAAAGGGTTAATACGTTCTTAAAAATAACTGTCATTAAATTTTGCAAAAGACATCCAACCGCATTGTTAAGTTAATTTATTCTATAGTAGTTTTCTTGAGGTATTGCAAAAGTCTTTAACTAAAAAGAAAATATTACAGTGGGTCATTAAGAAAAACTAGAACCACATTAGTTTTCGTAACTGTTTGGGCGTTTCGGTCTAGTCCTTTTTTATTATTTTTGAGCTCATTTAACATACACTAGATGAACTCAAATTTATTTTGCTGTGATATTTGTCCAGTGTTACGTGTTACGATATACTTGACAAAATATCAAATATCAAATAATACTTTAAATGCATATATGTACATACTTTTAACTAACTGACTCAATTTAATCAGCCGCGGATCCAGTAATTGACTATCATACGAAATTATATAAATATCCCAGCAAAATATTGGAAATGGTTGGTGATTAAGTATATAATACATTACCAGGTATATAATAATACCAGGTTAAATAACACATTATTTTTCCGCTAGTAAGCATTTCTGTTATACTTACTATATGCTATGTAATAATTTGCGTGCATTACTTTTAGTCTCCTCGTATCTTATCAAAACATTTATCTACCTGGCTAAAAATGAATTGTCTATGAGCATTAGGGCGTTTTAGCAAAAACTTTTTTTGGATTTTTCCAACTCTTGAAGCGAAATATGAATTCTTATGGCCTTTTGAGATTTTTTTCAGATTTTTGAAAGGTCGGGATCAATTTTCTCAAATCGATTTGATCTAAGAAAAAAGGTTATACAACATAATTTTTTTTTATTTTTTTTTTTCTCTGGTGCCTTTTTTTACAAAACTGGATATATAACTCCACTAATAAATTATATACCACTAATTTAGTAATTAGTATATACCCTCCACTTAGTGATAGAGTGTATATATAAAATTGTCATTCCGTTTGTAACTCATCGAAATATCGGTCTGGGGCCCCATAAAATATATATATTCACGATCCCCGATCGATTTTAAGACATTCTAGCGATGTCCGTTTGTCTGTGGAAATGGTGATCAGGACCAAAATACTACACGGATATGACTGAAACTTCACATATTCATTGGAAGTTCTCCCGAGAAGTTTAGTATTGCATTTGAGCGATATCGGTTCAGCGGTTCAGAAGTTATGAATGAAAATTCAAGGACACATCAAAAATTTTAGTACATTCAACATAACCTAAATATACAAAATGCTTGAATTCGGCTGCTGGTTGACATATGTGGATATAATTGAACACCAAATGGTATCTTAACAAGTAGGAACATATTTTTTGACAAAAAAAAAAAAATCGCGGATTTTTTTTTACCAAAATTTTTTTTTTCGCGGAAATTTTTTTTTTTTTTTCAAAAGTAATTTCCTTTTAAAAAACGTTTTTTCCAATAATCTTTTTGAAATTGTGGAGGGTATCACTACATTCGGCAAGGCCGAATTTAACTTTTTTACTTGTTTTTTTTTAATTTACCACTTTTTTTTTAATATACTTATTTACCACTTATCTTGTAAATTTACCAATTTTTTTATAATTTTTGTGGCTTACAAATTATAACTGCCAAAAATTGGTATAATTTAAACAATTTTTTTGGTAAATTAACAATTACTTTTTTTTAATTTACATTTTTATACCCTCCACTCTAGTGATAGAGGGTATATATAAGTTTGTCATTCCGTTTGTAACACATCGAAATATTGGTCTAGGACCCCATAAAGTATATATATTCATGATCCTTGATCGATTTTAAGTCGATCTAGCGATGTCCGTCCGTCCGTCTGTCTGTCTGTCTGTCCGTTGAAAACACGCTAACTTTTGAAAGACTTTACGGAGGCTCCTGAAGTTTGACATATATGTTCTCCATTTACCGGGTCAGGTTGGTATTGCAATCCAGCGAAATCGGTCCAGTGGTTCAAAAGTTATGAGCAAAAGAGTAAATTTCGGCAAGGGTATTTTTCGAATTTACAAGATTAAAACCACTATAACTTTCGAAAGACAATTCTGAAGGGGCTGAAGCTTAGCATATATATTTGTCGTTCGCCAAGGCTGTTTGGTTTTGAATTTCAGCAAAATCGGTTCAGTGGTTCAAAAGTTATAAGCAAAGCACTGAATTTCAGATTTGTTTCACCTTAAACTGTTGAAAACTCGATAAACAAGTTTTAAAAGCATGGTGAAATACCAGTTTTGTAAAACTTGTTGTTGTTTGTTTTCTTGTAGTGGGGTGCAGTTTAGTTGTTAGACAAGTAAATATTTGTTATTGTTTTTGTTAGTGTAACTGTATGTAACGGGAAAAAATCAAATAAAGTATGTGTATGATTGAATGTTAATTTGTTTTTGGTTTTTAAAGAAGAGGATGGTAATATAAAAAAAGTGGAAAATATGTGAAATACCTTTTTATACCCTACACCACACTGTGGTACAGGGTATAATGAGTTTGTGCTGATGTTTGTAACTACCCGAAATATTGGTCCTAGACCCACTTTTAAGTATACCGATCGGCTTAGAATCACTCTTTGAGTCGATTTAGCGATGTCCGTCCGTCCGTCCGTCTGTCCGTCCGTCCGTCCGTCTGTCCATGTAAACGGTGTAAACACGATACAGGTCGCAATTCTTAATCAATTGACTTGAAATTTGAAACTTAAGCCTCTTTTGGCCCAAGGACGAAGCCTATTGAAATTGGAAAAAATCGGTCCATATTTAGACCTAGCCCCCATACAAAGGTCCTCTTTAGTTTTGGCTCAAATGACTCTAATAGACGCATTTTAACAGTTATCTATTCGAAATTTGGCAGGTAATCATGTTTTATCAACACAAATCACCATTCCAAATTTTAAAGAAATCAAACCAGTTCTTATTGTAGCCCCCATACAAACCACCTTCCCGATTTTCACATAAATCTCTCAAATTTCATGAAAATAGAAAATATTTAATTAAAATTCTGTTTGTGTATGTTAAACGCGTACTTTAATAACCTTATCAAATCTGATTATCATCGGACCATTTTTGGACTTAGGTCCCATGTGGAAATTTCGCCCGATATTCAGTTGAAGTGATTTATTGTCAACAAAAAGAAGCCTATTCCACTCAAATTTGATTAGTGAGTGCTTTTTACACTTATTAAAGATTTGACAAAATATAGATCTAATCAGTCCATGTTTGAACTTGGGACCCATTTTCCGGGAAACTCTGGTGTAGGGTATTTTATGGTCGGTCTTGACCGACTATAATTTTCTTACTTGTTTTGTATTACATATAGGTATAAAACAACAAAAATATTTTACAAAGTAATTTGTTACTCAAAGAAATTGTACACTAAAAAAATATTAACACTCAAAAAAAAATGTTACACTCAAAAAAAATGTACACATTATTATATTTTTTTTTTTTAATGAAATGGCAGACTCAAAAAAATGTTGACAGTCAAAAAAATTTTACACTCGAAAAAATTTGATTGATTAAAAGAAAGTTTGACTCAAAATAATACACATATTTCTAATAAAAAATTTGTAATGCAATTTTTTGAAATTTTTTTTTTAAAAATTACATCAGATAACATTGTGGAGGGTATTCATAGATTCGACCAAGTCGAATTTAAATTTTCTACTTGTTTTTTTTTAATTTACTATTTTTTTGTAAATTTACCATTTTGTTTTGTAAATTTGCCATTTTTTTAAATATATTTACCATTTTTTCTTGTAAATTTATCATTTTTTTTTTATTTTTCCGGTTTTAAAACAATACTTTTACCAATAAAATTGGTTATATTACCAATTTTTGGCGCATTCAAAATTACGACGAAATCCTCGTAATTTTACGAGAATTTAACCTCCTATTTTACGAGAATAGCATCGTAAAATCACGAGATTTTTTTGGGAACTATACAAGGGTTTTTTTAGTGTTGGTATTCCTTAATTTGCAATTTTATTCATTGATTTATCGCCTCTGGTTCCAAAGTTACGACAAATCTGTGTATAAAGTCAAATTTTTCGGAAAAACAAAAAAACGCATAACAGGTCAAAAAAATTTTATTTCTTCTTTTTTTTCTTTAAAATTGTGGCTTTTAATGAATATATTATTACTCGTTACTACTTTTTTTTAGTTTATATATTACGGCTTTCATGTATTAAGCGCCATTTTTCCTATAGTTCAACCCAACGTATTTTTGTCACCCAAAATAATTTTTACACTAAAAAAAAATTACACTCGAAAAAATTTTTTTTCCAAAAAAAAATTTTAAACTCAAAATAAAAATAAAAAAATAATTTTTTTTTACAAAAATGACAAAAAAAAGTTTTATAGTCAAAATAAAACATTTCAAATCACAATTGGGTGATTCCATGTCAAACCGCACAGAAAACTGTGATTTTCGGATTTGTCACCTCTGATTTTAATGAAATTCGCAAAAAATATTTCACATGCGTTGTTTTCATAAAATGATTACCTTACAGGCTCCAAAAATTTTTAGTTTTCGAAATATGGCGTCTTGAAAATTGGCAAAAACGTAAAATTTTCAATAAGGTGCACATACAAAGTCACCCATAACTTTAAAACTATAAAACCCACAATTACCAAATAATATTTGAAAGCTGAAAGGATTACCTTAAAAGTGACATGCACAATTTTTTCTTCTAATGAAAGGTCAAAGGTCATATTTCAATGTCTAATGTTCAAAGACCTATATCTCAAAATCCGATATTTTTTAAATTCTCAAAAAAATATATGATAACAATCAAGTCTTTCCCTACATTTGCATCAAAATTTCAGGGTGGAAACTCATATGGTTCCAAAGTTACAGAAGAAAACGTGCTCGAAGGCAAGGTTTTTTCTACAAGTTCATATAAAAAATATTGCACAAACAAAACAATATACATAGTCGTAAACAAAGGTGCGGGCCTAGAACAAGGCTTAAAACTTTTTATGTATTTTTGAGTTATATTGTAGGGGTTTTCTTGTTCTTTTACAAGGAAAGTCCTCGAAAGTGAACATACTTGATTTCTTTAAAATTTATACACAAGCTAGAAAAAATAAATCTAAAATCAACCAGTCTGAGCTTGTCGGCCTAAATTCAGGTTAAATGGGGTTAAAAATTACCCATTTTCAGTTATTTTAAAGTTTAGGTACTTTATATTGATGCCATATATAACAGATCGGTTTCATTCGAAACCTGTATTCTTCCATAGTAGGGAAATAGCAATGGGGTGGGGGAACCATATGTTCAAAGCGGAATAAAGCTCATAAAAAAGAATATAATCAAGCATAAAAATGGTTTAGAAATGGAAACACTAATGTTTCGAACTTCTTTGAATTTTTGCCTTATTTTATTTTGGACACACTAATAAAGATTTTTTTAAGAAGAAAAACTGCGAATAAAAAATTCATGTGATTGCTTAATTTAAATAGAAAATAGTACCAATAATGAATTTGTTTTACAAAAACTATAACAAAAACTATACATTTTTAACAAAAACAATTATGCAACAAATAAAATGTCTCAAATGAAACGGATCTGATATAAGTGGCATCAATGTACCTAAAAGTTCAAATTACTAAAAATCGGTCATTTTTGACTCCCGTTTAACCCGTTAAAACTAAGTTAAGACCAATAAGCTCAGACAGGTCGATGTTAGATATTTGTTGTCTTTCATGGGCATAAATTTCAAAGAAATTACGTATGTTCACTTTGAAGATTTTCCTTGTAAGAAAACAAGAAAACCCTACGATAAAATTCAGTTTTGATAGTGAAATCAAATTCAGGAGGTCGAGATATTAATAAATAATGGGTTCAGTTTTTAGGTCTCTCCCATTGTTTGTTTACTGCTAGCAGCATGCTAGCATGTTATGCTGCTTCGTGTGTGTAAGCTTTTGCATATGAACTCGTAGAGAAAATCTTGACTTCAAGCACGTTTTCCTCTGTAACTTTGGAACCATATGAGTGTCCACCCTGAAATTTTGATACAAATGTAGGGAAGGACTTGATTGTTATCATATATTTTTTTGAGAATTTTAAAAATATCGGATTTTGAGATATAGGTCTTTAAACATTAGACCTTAAAATATGACCTTTGACCTTTCGTTACAAGAAAAAATTGTGCATGCCACTTATAAGGTAATCCTTTCAGCTTTCAAATGATACCCATTTGGTAATTGTGGATTTTATAGTTTTAAAGTTATGGGTGACTTTGTATGTGCACCTTATTGAAAATTTGACGTTTTTGCCAATTTTCAAGACGCCATATTTCGAAAACCGAAAGGTTTTGGAGCCAGAAAGGTAATGATTTTAGGAACACTATCCATTTGCAATATATTTGTCAAATTTTATTTAAATCGAAGGTGACAAATCCGAATGCTGTGGATTTGCCCAATTGTTATTTTTTTTTCACTTAATAAAATTCACTTTATCACCTAGAAAGAGCGTTGCGGAGAGTATTCATGGATTCGGCCAAGTCGAATTTAACTTTTCTACTTGTTTGAAGTTTTTATACCCTCAACTCTAGTGATAAGTTTGTCATCTAGCCATGTCCGACTGCCTGTCTATTGAAATCGTGTGTTTGGCAATAATCCGGAACCAATTTAAACGCTTGAGGTCTCAAAAGTTGCGTAATTCTCCTGAGCAGAGGGCTAATACTTTTTTTTGAAATCGGTCAAGTATTTCAAAAGTTATGAGTAAAAATGTAGAGCTACCTCTAAAATGTTTCACACTATAACTTGACACCAGTTGAATGAATGTGAACGAAACTTGGAACAGAATGTTATTTTATCATTCCTATCTATTCATAGATTCGGCCTAGCCGAATTTAACTTTTCTACTTGTTTTTGTTAAAATTTATTTTTAATTGTTTAGTGTACATTAATTATGACGAGCATATAATTTCATAATTATTTTAAAAATAATTCTCTTTGAAATTTCGTCTTAACTGTCATAGATATAAAAAAACGAATTATTTACACTTAATTAAACAACAATTTTAATGGTTTCCACTAAAACATGGATTAACAACATTTTTAATAAACTTAAGGTAACTTTAA
Organism: Pegoplata infirma; assembly: GCA_963921195.1. Taxonomy (NCBI): domain Eukaryota; kingdom Metazoa; phylum Arthropoda; class Insecta; order Diptera; family Anthomyiidae; genus Pegoplata; species Pegoplata infirma. The sequence goes on along the minus strand of OY992536.1, from coordinate 227,793,024 downwards.
AATATATTAATATATTAAAACTATGTTGATATACACAGCAATTTGCTATATTACCGCAAACGCTATAAGCGCAGATTTAACAACTCTCTAATTACATTGTGCAACAAGAAAAATCAACCTCAATGGCTTCAATGCGAAAAAAACATTGAACGATTGCCACGGAATAGCTAAAAAAAATTTATGAAAAAATTTGGATGGGCATCTTCAGTCGACAAACAAGAAAAAAAAAATCGCGGATTTGTTTCAGATTTTTTTCAGGATTTTTTTTCAAATTTTTTTTTCTCAAAATTAATTTCTACTTTAAATAAATAAAAATAATAATCTTTTTTACATTTTGGAGTGTATCAAGCAAGGCCGAATTTTATTTTTTTTACTTGTTTTTAATACTTTTTCGATAAAGTACGCAAAAGTTAATGTTGAGCCAAATTTGTTTAAAAAATTCGGACATGAGTTTTGGTCGAAAAACGTCTTTTTCAAACTTTGTCTGCTTATATTTAATTTTCATAAAATTTGAATTTTCTTAAATTTTTGAAGTTGGTAATTTTCTAATGGTTTGATGGCTACATTAACTTTCTTTTTAGTTTAACCTTAATTTAAAATGACATATATAAATATATTACAAGATAATCGTATATAGGACAACAAAGTTCCCCAAGTCATACACAAGACATACAAAGTTTTTCTATTTAAATGAAAATTTATGTAAACTTAAGTAGGTTTTACTCGTTAAATAATTTTTTTTATTTTTTGCCTTGCAACAATTTTTTTTTTTTTAGTATTTTCCTACACTAAAACATGAAAAAGTGAAACGCAAAGCTAACATACAAATGCGTACAATCTTACATATGCTAGTATGAACACTTATTCACAATGGGATATACTAAAAAAAAAATCTTGGTAATTACACTGTACAACAATTTAATTTTTTTTCCAAAATTACGGGGCTCCGACGATTGACTCTGGTAGAGGAGACAAAAAAAGATTATACATGTATTTAAACAGAGCTTCAAAATAAATCGCAAGATCAATAAAAGATGGCTATGCAACAATTTTTCTAAAATTGTCAGCGAAGTTTGTACTCTTGCCTAAACCATTGAATCATGTTAATTTTTTGCTGTATAAATAGGTGTTCTTTCCAAAGAAAAATTTTTCTAGAAAAAATAACGTTGTATTAATTTGTCATTTCATGCAAAACGCATTGAAATATCGCTCAAGGACTTCATTATGTTTATATATTATCGATCCGTAAAGTTTTCTAAGAGATTATAGTGAAATCCATCTGTCGATAAAAAAACGTTTTGGCAAAAAAAAGTTTTTAATGAAAAAAGATTATTGATAAAAAAAATTTGTTGATGAAAAAAAATTCATAAAAAAAAATATTGATGAAAAAAAATACTTATGTAAAAAAATACTGATGAAAAAAAATATTATTAAAAACAAGAAAGAGTGTTAAATTCAGCTGTGCTGAATCTTGAATAAAAAAATGGCATGGGCGTATTTTTTTTTGGGGTGCCGGTTTTCGGAGTCGTAGGGGGACCCCTTTTCCCCGCTAGTAATGTTTACACATTATATGTTTATGACATTTACGCTTAAAAAATAAATTTGATTGTTATTTTTATCTATTTTCTATAACCACGCTCCAACAGGGGGACGGGCTGAAAAATATCTAGTTTCCTAATCCTTTTGGTTCAAGGGCGGATCTATGAATATAACATGGCATAAAAATGTTACATTTGTTGACCAAAAATTAAAAAAAAAATCATAAAAATCGTGTTTTTAGGGGGTGTTTTAGTTCTTCAAGGGGGAACTTTTTTCCTCCTAATCCGATTTTGCCCATCTTCGAACTTAACCTTAACAGTAAGATAAGAGATATTCGTGCCAGACTTCATGGGCCTAGCTCTTTTGGTTTGGACTGCATCGTGGTTTCTACAGACGGACAGACGGACGGACATCGCTAGAATGTCGTAGATTGTATCATGGGTCAATAATATATGGAAAATGTTTGGACTAAAAAAATATTGTGGGTCGGTCTTATATTATGTTGCTCTAAGGGCACTATTAGGGCAGTTAGAGCGGTTGGAGCAAATTTTAAAAAATGTCGTTTTATGTGGGAGCCCCCTTAGACATTGGAGATAGGGTATTAGTTTGTTCCAAAGAAATGTTAAGACGTAAAAGTTAATGGGGGTCGGTCTTATAAAGGACCCCTCTATGACGCACCATTGGAGCAGTAGAAATGATTTTAAGATTGAAAAAAAATTTATTGTAATAAAATTTTTTCAAAAAATTTTAAAAAATAGTAATAACACAGTTCAACACTCAAAATCGGAATGGGATGAAACCAAATTCAAATTAAAGTTGATATATTCCATAATAAACCCCTTAAGGCTTTTTTCTAGTTCAGAGCTAGATTTTTGTTTACACGCATTTGAAGTTAGTGCACTTTTATTATAATTACAATAATAAATGCGTGAAAACTGTATTAGTGGCGAATGATTAATATTGTAATTGCTTTTAAATAACAATCATACGCAACGGTGTCCAGTGGTCTATATTAATAATTGCCTTTAAATAACAATCATACGCAACGGTGTACAGTGGTTTATTTTAATAATTTGGCTATTCAGTAAATAGGTACTGGACCGATTGCAGAAAAATTCATACCAGTCATAGCTAAAGTAATTTTGAGCTTAAGTTTGGAAACTGGACCCTACATGTTCAATAAGGACACCACCAGGGGCCTTTAAAGTAGGACATGTTTAGTACACAAAAACTTTAAATGCTTAAAAATCACCAACTTTAAATGCGTATAAAATAAAATCTAGCTCTGACCTTAAAAAAGCCCTTGAGAGTTTTGTTATGGAAAACGTCAGCTTTCATTTGCTTTTGGTTTCATCCCATTCCGATTCCGAAAGTTCGATTTTGTATCACTGTGTAATCGGATAACGATCCTCCTGGGCAAAATATTTGTAGACTTGATAAAAGTTTTACACCAAAAAATTTCAAAAAAATTGAAGAGTACAAACATTTTCAAAAATGATATTTAAATCTTAAAACTTAAAAATCGCATACTAGAGCGCTTTTAAGAATTTTTTTGGAATTTTTTTTAAAAAAGTATCTTAAAAAACAAAAAAACAAAAAAAATTAAATTTGGACCATTATTGAAGAAGTTATGAGTAAAACAAATTTGAGTAAAGGAACAATTTTTAAAAATTCGATATCTTTTAAACGAGTCATCAAAAAAATCTGAAAATTTACCACGCATGAGTTTTCGAAGGGTACTACAAACTGTAAACAAATTGGGAAAATCAAAAAAAAAAGTTTTTCAAAGAGTCCGATTTGACATGGAATGCCCCATATGAGGCATTCCACACCAAATGTCAAGCGAAAAAAACACGTGTACCGTAAACTTCTGAATAGCCTTTATGGATAGCCCTATATGGAACTTAGAAAATTGCGTTTTTGGTTTTTCAATTTGTCAAAAACTGGGCTTAGGAGGCGTGGTCAAATATTGGAAAAATGGTAAAATTTGTGGCAATTTACATTTTTATATAGTTTTGTATGGGCTATCGATTAAAAGTTTTTTTTTTGAACCCGTTCTGAAATTTTAAATTTTTTAAAAAAGTCAATTTATCAAAAATCCGGCCACTTTTTTTTTTTTTTTTTTTTAATTTTTATTTTAAAGTTTAGATGTTTGTCCATCCACACAAAAAAAATGAGAAAATTCATGTAATTAATACTACTCATTCGCAACGTTAAAACAAGAAAATACAAGCAAATTACATAATTGTTATGAAATTTTAAATTCAAATACGATTTTCTCGAAAGAAACGAAAAATGTTTTTCTGTTTTTTTTATGTGGATGGACAAACATCTAAACTTAAAAAAAAAAATTAAAAAAAACAAGTGAGAGTGTTAAATTCGTCTATGCCGAATCTATGATACCCTCCAACATGTTAAAACATATAAAAAAATCCAGGGTCGTCTTTTTGGGGGGCGGGGCTCGGTGGGGGTGGTGAGGTATACTTTCCCCATCACGATAAATATTAACTAATTTATTTATTATGCTTTTTGCAATTTAGTAATACCATTTTCTCATTATTTTAATGGTTTTTATCCACGCCCACAAAAGGGGGCGGGTAGAAAAAAATTAAATTTTCCAGCCCCCTGGGTCTAAGTTCAGGAGTTTAAACCCCTTCTGACATAAAGATATTTTATTTGTTTAACAATAATGGCAAAAAAAGATGTAAAAATGGCGTTTTTTAAGAGGTTTTTTTAGTTTGTTAAGGGGAAACTTTTTTCCCCCTAGCCCGATTTTGCCCATTTCCGAACTTAACCGGCCTATGAACATTTTACATATTCTGACCAATTTTCAGAGGTCTAGCTCTTTTATTTTGGACTGAATCGTGTTTTATACAGACGGACGGACGGACGGACATTCATAGAACGACTTAGAATCGATCATAGATCAATAATATATATACTTTATGGGGTCCCCGACCGATATTTTTATGCGTTACAAACGGAATGACAAAGTGAGTATACCCCCATACTGTGGTTGGAGGGTATAAAAAAAGTGGGCGGATTTTTGATAAATTGACTTTTTTAAAAAATGGAAAATTTCAGAACGGTTTCTGAAAATTTTCCAAAGAAAAAAATTTTATTCGATAGCCCATACAAAACTATATAAGAATATAAATTTTTAAAATTGTGGTGCATTCCGTTTTAATGTGATAAATATTTAATCAAGGCAACTCGCCACAAATTTTACCATTTTTCCAATATTTGACCATGCCTTCTAAGCCCAGTTTTTGAAAATTAGAAATCCAAAAACGCAGTTTTCTTAGTTCCATATAGGGCTATCCAAACAACCTATTCAGAAATTTACGGGACACATGTTTTTCTGTAGCGGGACATTTGGTGTGGAATGCCTCATATATACTTTGTGGGGTCCACGAAAGATAATTCGATGTGTTACACACGAAATGACAAAGTGAGTATACCCCCACACTGTGGTTGGAGGGTATAAAAATATTAATAAAAAAATTTATGAAAAAAAAAAAATATTGATGAAAAAAAAATTGATGAAAAAAAATATTGATGAAACAAATTTTGAAAAAAAAAAATATTGATTAAAAAAAATATTTATGAAAAATATTTATATTACGTTTTATTTACCAGCTGGTGAATATTTTTTTATTCACCACGAGGTGAATTATTATCCAAGTTTCAAATCCAAGTTATTAAAAATTTAGGTTTTAAGAAAATGAAAACAATAATTCTTATTTTCCTTTTTGTTAATCGTTAGCTTATGTAGTCAAACTGAGGTGGTGTCCTGCAACGTTTCTTAAAGTCACTTAATCCCATTTTACTAGGGATGTGCGATTAATCGATTATTTATTCATTCTGATTAATCGATATCCTGATTAATCAATTAATCGATTAATCTAAAGTTTTGATTAATCAAAATCATGATTAATCGAATAATTTATATTTTGAATAATCAAAATTCATGATTAATTGATTAATCAGGAAGTTGAATATTCAAAATTTGAATAATTGAATATTTTTTTTGTTTTTATCTACATACATACACATACAAACATACACATGTATTTAAAATTTTTTGTTATTGAAAATTTGTTAGAAAATTTATGAAATGTTAGTCGAATTGACTTTTAATGGTTCTTTCAGCAAACAATGCAGTTATTATCATGGTGTCTGCACATTCGAAAATTATTTTTTTACAGAATCTAAAAAAATGGATGCATGTATGTACCTCCAATCATTTGAAATTAAAAAAATGGGACCATAAACGAACCCGTATCAAACATTAATTTTGTTGTATTGCACATGATCTCCTGCTCATGCACAATTAAACGCCATTTAGCGTCGAAGTGCTTGCAGAGGGAACTATTTCTTGCTGCATTGAGCCCGTGTCGGAAATTAATTAATTTTGTGGAATTTTAAATGATCTCATGTGCAATACAACCAATTGGCGTCGAGAAAACCATTTCTTAAAGCATTGAACATGGATGCTTGTTATTGGGCGAACGGCCAACTCATATCATCTACAATCTGCCATGAATCATGGACCATGATAGATCCATAGACACATTCTTAATCAATTTTGGAAAATTTTGTTGAATTTATTGTTTGATTTTGGCATATTAATTTATAAATTTTGTTTTCATTTTTATTTTTATTTTGTAAATATTCTTTTATTTTGTTTTGCCAACATTTTTAAAAAATTGAATAAAATTATTCAATTTTGATTAATCAAAATTAAAATTACTTGATTAATCATAGTTCTGATTAATCAGAAAGTATGATTAATCGATTAATTGATTAATCAGGATTTCGATTAATCGAGGTGATTAATTAATCGATTAATCGCACATCCCTACATTTTACCAATATTTGACAGTTTTCCTTATTTAAACAAACAAATTTGGATTGAAATTTACAGTTTTTTTTTGTAATTTTACAATTTATTTTGTAATTTTACAAATTTGCAAAATAATTTTACAAAAAAAAAATCTAGTAAGTTCGCGAAAATTCCTTGTAAGTTTGATTGAGCCAAAAAAAATTTAAATTTACAATTTTATTGCTAAAAAGCTTGTAAGATTGCAAAAAAAAACTCGTAATTTTTACTAGAAATTCTCGTAAAATAGGAGGTAGCAAAAAATCTTGTAAAGTAACGAAACCTCTTGTTATTTTTATCGCGTCAAAAACAATTGTAAATTTAAAATTTTATTGGTAAAAATCTTGTTAGGTTACAAAATTATTGGTAAAATGCTTGTAAAATTACTAGGAATTCTCGTCAAATAGGAGGTAGCAAAAAAAAAGTTACCAACTTTTCGTGTAATTTTACAAAGTTTTTTTTTTTAGTGTATGCCCGTGTAAAAAAATAGTTATATCAAAACATATCTACTTTGATAAAAACATATATGGATCATTAGGGGTGGGATAGTGCACGAGTTTTCGATTTCGACACGCTAGAACCGCTTATTTTGTGAGGTTCGTAAAAAAAATGCATGGGCCAAAAAATGGGGCAGATCGGATAGGATCTAGGGGTCGCTCATCGGGGTCAAAGTTGGGCGTAGAGGGGAAAAAATCCACAAAAAGGCCCAAAACTCCCCTGGTTTTGCTCCTAGAGGGGTCAAATGTGAGACCGGCCCCCATTATTTTTACCCCCTGAACACTTTTGCCAAACATACCTAAGCCCTATCTCCAATCCCTAAGGGGGGCCCCATACAAAGGTTAAATTTTTGAAAAATCTTGCTCCTACGCTCTAGCTGTCCTAGAAGTCACCCTAGAGGAATCAAATGTATGACCGACCCCCAATATTTTTTCAACCCCAACATTTTCTTAGAACATACCTACCCCCTATCTTCAATCCTTAGGGTGGTCCCCACACATTTTTTTTATTTTTTCTTAAATTGTCATATTAAATTAGCTCCTACCGGTCCAATGGTGCCTCCTAGAGGGGTCATTATCAAGACCAACCCCTATTAATTTTTAGCCCCCAACACTTCTTCTGAACATACCAATTCCATATCTCCAATTCCTAAGGGGTCTCCCACACAAAATGACATTTTTGTAAAACTTGCTCTCACCGCTCTAACTATCGCAGGGGTGACCCTAGAGAAGTTAAATGTGTGACCGACCCCCAATATTTTTTCAGCCCCAACATTTTCCCCAAACAAACCTACCCTCTATTTTAAATCCTTAAGGGTGTCCCCACACATTTTTTTTATTTTTAAATTTTTTTTATAAAATCTGCGCCTACCGCTCCCATTCTGCCTTTTATGAACGGTAAATGCAGACTGACAGCCATTAATTTTTGCCCCCTACATTTTTTCTGAACTTACCTACGCCGTATTTCCACTTTGTAGGGGTGCTCCCCTGGGGAAAACTAAATTAGTAATGTATGAAGAGAACTCAAACATATGACCTGCCCATATATTTTTTTAGCCAAAACATTTTCTTCAAACATACCTACCCTCTATCTTCAAGGTGTTACCCCACAATTTTTTTATTTATTTTATCGAGAAATCCGAGGTCTTTAATTTGTAATTTAATAGTAACTTTTGTTAAGCGTAAAAAAATATTTTTTTTAACTTGAAAATAATAAAAAATTATAAATAATCTATATCATTCAAAATACGAGAGATCGCCACAAAACTGGACTTAGGTACTTCGATTAACTTTATATTATGCACACGGATACTTTATGGAGCCATTTTTGCTTTTGCATTTAAAGTTTAAAAAAAAAATTGAAAACTCGCGATTTTATTAGCGTTTTAAATTTTTCAAAAAATGAAAAAAATGCAAAATGTAGTCAAGTTTAAAGAGCTATATTTCCTAAAGTATATATCGGATTTCAATTCTGTTCAACGCATTCGAAAGGTATACTCGTCTTCTTTATAACTAATATTTTTTAAAGAAAAAATTGTGTCTAAAAATGCAGTTTTAAGACAAATGTAATTTTAAAATGCATTTTTTAAAACTTACTACATCTTCGATTTTTAAAGAACCGACATTTTTGAAAAGATTGCAATTTTTACATTAAATATAGCTAACAAATACTTTGGGACACGCATTCGTGCTATTTTAAACGATTTTATGAAAAATATCTTACTAAATTTTTCATACAAAAAGTTCAAAAAAATTTATTTTATTTAGTATTTTAAAATTTTGTATTATTGTAGAAATTTTTTCAAAAAGTATTCCACTTCAATACTCTTCATTAATAAAAGTAGGTATCGCATTTAACTGTCTTAAAAAGTTGTTTACAGATTTTCTAAAATTATAAGTTTTCCTTTTGGAGTTAATAACACACAAAGTTGCAGGTTAAAATTTTGTAGAAAACATATTGCAAACATTTTTTTTGCAGCAAAACCGATCAAATTTAAAGAAAGTATGTAAATAAAGAAGTTTTAATCGCGGTATTAATATCTCGTTATTTTTTACAGAAATCGCGATGTTTTTAGCTCGGACTTTAAAAGTGCAATTTTTGGCAACAAAAAAACTACAATTGCAAAAAGTGAATTTGCAATTTTATTGCATTTTTCCCGAGGAATAATTTTTGTCTTTATTCTTATATCATATTTCTGATTATTTCATTTTCTCATTATTTTCCAAAAAACGGCTCCGGGGAAGATTTTGATTTTCGTCGAAAAATATGCATAGTAGTGGGGCACCCCAGATTCAAAATCAAGAAAGAAATTTACGAAAACTTAAATGCATCATGTAAACTAAATGCATCTTAAAAATTCTAATTGAAATGCATTGTATTATTTTAAAACTGATAATTTTAGAAAACACAGTTAAATCTGTAAACAACTTTTTAAAACAGTTAAATGCGATACTTACTTTTATTAATGAAGAGTATTGAAGTGGAATACTTTTTGAAAAAATTTCTACAATAACACAGTACAGCAGCACATTTAGGGCCTCAACCAAACCAAGACAGTTTGAAAGTACTTATGTGTAGTAGTAAAAACCCCAAAGGGTTTAGCTCTGTAACGTCTCAAATTTGTTTTATAGCCCACTGAATTTTTCAGTTTTTTTTCAAAGGTGTTGGAAAAAAGTCGAAAAAACTAATGTTAATGATTTTTTGAACTTAAAATAGTGTTTGAATGTCTTCAATAGAATTTTATGGGAAACATTTTTCTAGAGTACGCTAAACCTCTATCTCCCGTTTTAATGGGTCATTTACGCCATTATTTTAAGAAATGGCTCAGAAACCTACTAAGACGTGCGTTTAAAGGGTTAAAATGCTCTACGATTATTTTCAGAATCAAATTTCACTGGCGGTTACTGAAGACAGAAAGTTCGACCGGTATACGAAAAGTGCATAAAAAAGGTTAATTGTAAATTATCATTAATTTTTTATATTTTTCCTATATTTGTTACAATTGTATACAATTTCTGGCAAAAATATAAAAAAATGAATGATACTTCACAATTTATCTTTTTTCTGCATTTTTCTTATATCAGTCGAACTTTCTGCCTTCAGTAACCCCTAGTGAAATTTGACGCAGAGTATATTCGTAGAACATTTTAACCCTTTAAACGCTAGCTTTAGTAGACTTTTGAGCCATTTCTTAAGAAATCTACATAAATGACCAATAAATACGGCAGATAAAGGGTTAATATATTCTAGAAAAAAATTCCCCATCAAATTCTTTTGAAGACATCCAAACACTATTTTAAGCTCAAAAGAACAGTTACATTATTTTTTCGACTTTTTCAAAAGCCTTTTGAAAAAAAAAATTAAAAATTTAGTGGGCTATAAAAAAAATTTGAGACGTTACAGAGCAAAACCCATGGGGGGGTTTAACTACTACACACAAGTACTTTCAAACTGTCTGGGTTTGGTTGAGGCCCTAAGAAATGACCCTTCAATTGTGTCACAGTGTAATACTAAATTTTAAAATACAAAAAAACAAATTTTTTTTGAACTTTTTATATGAAAAATTTAGTAAGATATTTTTCATAAAATCGTTTTAAATAGCACGAATGCGTGTCCCAAAATATTTCTTAGCTATATTTAATGTAAAAATTTCAATCTTTTCAAAAATGCTGGTTTTTTAAAAATCGAAGATGTAGTAAGTTCTGAAAAATGCATTTCTAAATTGCATTTGTCTTAAAACTGCATTTTTAGACACAATTTTTTCTTTAAAAAATATTAGTTATAAAGAAGACGGGTATACCTTTCGAATGCATTGAACAGAATTGAAATCCGATATATACTTTAGGAAATATATCTCTTCAAAGTTGACTACATTTTCCATTTTTTTCATTTTTTGAAAAATTTAAAACGCTAAAAAAATCGCGAGTTTTTAATTTTTTTTTAAACTCTAAATGCAATTATTCAAATTGCTCCATAGAGTATCCGTGTGCACAATATAAAGTTAATCGGGGAACCTAAGTCCAGATTTATTGCGTTTTCTATTGATTTCTCGTGTTTTCAATGATATATATAAAAATGGATGTGTGTATGTATGTATGTATGTATGTATGTTCCGTATGGACTCGAAAACGGCTGCACCGATCTTGATGAAATTTTCAGGGAATATTCAGAATATCCTGGGGAGTAACACTGTGCGTTCAGATTTTTGATTTTGTGCCTGTGAGCGGAGGGGCGTGGCAAAATCGAATTTTCACATTGCACCATTAATGACATCTATATCTAAAAAATGGATGGACCGATTTGGATGAAATTTAAATCAAAGATAGTACTAACCGAGTACTAACTATATGCCAAATTAGAGCGTGATCGGACAAATGGGCGTTAAATGCCTTGCTTTTTTGCCTGTGGGCGGAGGGGTGGGGAAAATCTAATTTTTACATTGCACCACTAATGACATCCATATATAAAAAACGGATGGATCGATTTTAATGAAATTTAAACCAACAATAGTACTAACCAAGTACTAACTATGTGCGAAATTAGAGCGTGATCGGACAAATGGGCGTAAAATTCCATGCCCCTTTGTATTGAATTGAATGTTATTTCTGCATGCTCCGCAATAACGCAAAAACTTGAATCGTTTTAAATTAAATTTTCAGCACTGATAGTGTTAACCGAGTGCGGAACTATAGGCCATGTTATACTACAATTGAAAAAAGGGGCATAAAATGCAACGCCCCTTTGTACTATACTGGACGTTGTCTGCCTGTTTCGCAATAACGCAAAAACAAATGAACCGATTCTCTAGACATTTTCACTACATACAGTGCTAACCAAGGGCATATGTAGGCCAAATAAGATCGTTATTGGAAAAGGGGATCAAAATTGCAACGCCCTTTGTACTATACTGACCACGATTGAACAAAGAGGCGTTAATTGCCACGCCCCTTTGTTTTAGACGGAACGTTATATCTGCCTGTTTTGAAATCATGCAAAAACGGATAAGCCGAATCTGTCACTACCGATAGAACTAACCGAGCGAGAACTGAAGGTCATATGTAGAGCGCGAATCGGCAAATGGGTATAAAATGTCACTCCCGTTTTTCATAAATAAAACTTTTTTTTCTCCTCTTTCGCAATCACACAAAAACGGCAAAACTGATGTCAAAGAAATTTGCAGCACAGATAGTACTAATCGAGGATGCAGCATGGAACTTTAGACTATCACAAATCGATAAAAATGCGTTAAATGATACGCCCCTTTGTACTATACTTAACGTTATGTTTGTCTGTTTCGAAATCACGCAAAAACGGCTTTGTTGAGATTTCTGTATAGATAGTGCTAACCGAGGGTGGATCCAAAGGTTACTAGCTGGACCCGGACCCGTGCTTTAATTTTGTCCGACACTATTTTTAAATTAAGATGCAATATAAAGCAGTTTTTTTCTTAGGGCCAGCAACGCGGACCGGGTATAGCTAGTATAACTATAAATCAAATTAATTTATTTTAATCGTGTGATGGATATTGTTTCCGATTTTCGGCCACGACCTGAAGCAAAACTATTTTTTCCTCCTCGTTACGGCACAACACGTTGTTATAGTCTTCTATTAATTTTAATCCTCTTTCGGCAGCGTCGTTGACAACATGTAATTTACGTAATATTTGCAGCGCTCGCTGGTAGTCCTGACGATTTTCCCAAGTATTTGGAACGGAAGCAATGAAATTTGTTGTTATTCCGAAGCGTGAAAAAAATTTTGGAGTCTCAGGTGTGACGTAGTGGCTTCAATCAGTTTTCATGAGTATTTGATTCACTTGTTTCGATGCCATGTTAATTCTTTTCACACCTTCGAATCAACAACATGTACTGGAGGATTACAATCCTTGTTGCCACTGTCGCCGCTATCCTCTGAGGCTACTTCTTCCCCGATATCATCGTCTTCTTGGTTTAGCGCTAGCAAAACTGAGGCACTGAGATACCAGAGATGTCCACAGAATCTCTTGACCAATCATTGCGACAGAATCTTATCAATTGAATCATAATTGGTAATCGCTTTCAAAAAATTCAAATCATTATTTGGAGCTTCTATTGCTTTGCTAGCGCTAAACCAAGCTTTTACGTAAATTGTTATGATGAAAACGGTCGCATCAAGAAGTGCATTTAATTCTTTTTTGGCCAAACCGATATATTTTCGGAAAAAAAACATTTTTAAGCAATATATGCCTTTTGCCATCCATCGAGCATGACTGATGGGTCCTGGTGGGCTAAAATGCTTATTAGGAATATTTTCGCCAAGGTATAATAAAACAATTTCAAGAAACTCCTTGTAGTCGTCTCTGGGTTGCTTTTCTTTTATTTGAGCCCAACAAAACAACTTGATGTCAGTTTGGACTTGAGCTGGTATGTTGCCTGCCACTTCCTCATCTTATATGCCAAGACTGTACGGTTTGTCTATTATATTTTCCCACTGCTCTTTAAAACGCGCAAACATTAGCACTCCTGGTCCAGACGTTTTGCCGAATTTGGTTTCAAACACTTAGTTTCCCCAGGGGAGCACCCCTACAAAGTGGAAATACGGCGTAGGTATGTTCAGAAAAAATGTAGGGGACAAAAATTAATGGGAGTCAGTCTGCATTTCCCGTCCCTAAAAGACACAGTGGGAGCGGTAGGCGCAAATTTTATAAAAAAAAAATTTAAAAATAAAAAAAATGTGTGGGGACACCCTTAAGGCTTAAAAATAGAGGGTAGGTTTGTTTGGGGAAAATGTTGGGGCTGAAAAAATATTGGGGGTCGGTCACACATTTAACTTCTTTAGGGTCACCCCTACGATAGTTAGAGCGGTGGGAGCAAGATTTACAAAAATGTCGTTTTGTGTGGGAGACCCCTTAGGAATTGGAGATATGGAATTGGTATGTTCAGAAGAAGTGTTGGTGGCTAAAAATTAATGGGGGTTGGTCTTGATAATGACCCCTCTAGGAGGCACCATTGGACCGGTAGGAGCTGATTTAATATGACAATTTAAGAAAAAAAAAAAAAAAATGTATGGGGACCACCCTAAGGATTGAAGATAGGGGGTAGGTATGTTCTAAGAAAATGTTGGGGTTGAAAAAATATTGGGGGTCCGTCATACATTTGATTCCTCTAGGGTGACTTTTAGGACAGCTAGAGCGGTAGAAGAAAGATTTTTTAAAAATTGAACCTTTGTATGGGACCCCCCTTAGGGATTGGAGATAGGGCTTAGGTATGTTTCGCAAAAGTGTTCAGGGGGAAAAAATAATGGGGGCCGGTCTCACATTTGACCCCTCTAGGAGCAAAACCAGGGGAGTTTTGGGGCTTTTTGTGGATTTTTTCCCCTCTACGCCCAACTTTGACCCCGATGAGCGACCCCTAGATCCTATCCGACCTCCCCCATTTTTTGGCTCATACTCTTTTTTTACCAACCTCACAAAATGAGCGGTTCTAGCGCTTCCAAATATTGCTGCTTAAAATCTCACACAACACTATCCCACCCTTAATGGATCATATCTAAATGGATATAGTCAGATCTACTCCATATATATTCATATCTGCTTCAGATATGTTCTGATCCGTAAATCTGGCTTATTTGGCATATATTATCAGACATTTTCAGATATATTCATATATGTAAAATTGTCAGATAGACTCAATTTACGGATCAAAACATATCTTAAGCAGATATGAATATATATGGAGAAGATCTGGTTACATCCATTTAGATATGATCCATATATGTTTTTATCAAAGGAGATATGTTTTGATCTATTTATTTTTTTACACGGGTGAGTTCTGTTCATCATAGTGTAGCTTCTGACCCAGTGTTTTATACCTAAGTATTTGTTAGATGTTTGTTAAGAGAGATTTTTTTTTAAACGAATTATGATATACATTGCACGTAAATATATCAAGTCACGTTTATTGCTGTAAAATAAAAATGTTTTTCTGTTTTTTTTTTTTTTTTTTTTGTACTGTTTATTCCCTTTTTCATTTCTCTGCCATAAAATTAAGGTATTTATGCCAAAGGACATTGTATCCTACGTATGTGTATGTGTGTGTCTGCTTCTTATTTTCTGTGTACATTATATTAAAAAAAATGTCTTGTTAAAGAAAACTTTATTCAAAAACTTTGAACGAAGACGTAAAATGACAAGACGGGGTTTTAAGAATTAAAATTTTCTTAAAATAAACACACACACACACACACACACTAACAAGCGTTCTCATAATTTATGTCAATGTGTGTTTTATGTTTTGTGTATGTATTTCGCCATGTTATTGTTGGCTGTTTTTTTCTCATACAGAACATACTTCCGTTTGTTCATGCCTTATTTCCTTCACTTTGATGTATTCTTTATTATTCTTATTAGGGTTATGTGAGTATGTGTGTGTTTTTTTTGTTTGTGTCTTTTTATTTAACTTTCACTTTTCTTGGGTTTTTTCCTTTCCAACTTAAGTGATTCATAGTCTAAGAAACACATGTAAAAATGTGCCCATCATCGTTATGTATATAATTTTCTTTTTATCATATTTCCATGTTAAAAACTGACATGTTCACGAGTACCCTATGGTTTGAAGGTACTACAAAAAACGAAAAACATATAAAATATTATTACAGTTTTTTTTTTGCGAAAACTAAATTTGTTAAAAAAAATTTGGTAAAATAAATAATTCTGATTAATTTTGATTCAAAAATAAGAATTGTTTTATTCGATATTGTTTGAACATTTTCAATTTGTCATTTAAATTATTTTTGCTACTTTTGTATTTCCAAAATAGTATTGATTTGCTAAATAGTCTTGACAATGGAATCTGATAAAATCCGAAACACGTAAGTCTAGCAAAATTTACCAACATACATACATTTAAAACAGAAAAATATTTTTTTGAACGCTATTCTATGAGAATATTATAGTTTTAATTAGTAAAGAAAATAGTGACCTCGAGCTAGAATAAAACTACTAAATATATAAAATATGTAATCATAAAAAAAATTTTGGTATTTTCGGCGACTTTTCTATGTTTTTCTAAAAAATAATTTTGACAAAAAATTATTGTGTAAAAAACTCGTTTAAATAATGGTCTATATCAAATTCTTTTCCACCAGCATCTAAATTAAATCATTCTGTATTTCAAGGCTATGTGAAAACATTTTTGAGCCGTCCTTTAATTTTTGTTCATAACCGTGGAAAATATGCATATTGGGTTCATATGGTACCAAAATGGTGATTGTTTGAAATTAATAAATAAAGTTTTTGTTAAAAATTTGGTACGAGGTAAAAGTATATTAAATTTTGCTCGTTGAACTAACAAGGGAGGTCTTTCATAGGGCACCCACCGATTATCCTGAGACTTGCATATAGCAAAGAGGGGACCAAAATAAGAGTTACCTGTTTTTTTTAGCTGCACAATCTCAAATTTAGTGGTTCAAAGGTAAGGGGAGTTTTTTTTTTTAAATAATATTATTTACCATTCCATTCAAAACAAATCGAAATTTCGGTCAAGGACCCCATTAAGTTAATATACTATTGACCCATTTCTAAGGCAATCTATCTATATACATCCGTCCATCTGTCGGTGGAAAGCAAGAAGCAGTCTAAACTAAAAATGCTGTAGATTTGGTAAATGAGTGCGTTACTTAAGTGCATAACTTTTGGAGAGTGTAAATGATTCGGCACAGAAGAATTTAACGCTCACACTTGTTTGTTGTACATTTGTTAAACAAATGGAACATTTTTATGTCAGAATTTTAGACTTGGTGAAAAAGTAGTTTTGGTGAAAAAAATAAGAAAAACAAGTAGAAAAGTTAAATTCGACTTTGCCGAATCTATGAATACCCTCCACAATGCATTTTTTTTTAAAGGGGAGTACATTTTTTAACGTGAAAAAATTAACAATTTTGATTAGAAATATTTTATTTTGAGTAAAAAACTCTTTTTTTGCCTTTTTTTTTTTAAGAAAAATTACTAATTTTTTTTTTGAGTGTAAATTTTTTTTCGAGTTTAATGTTTTTTTTACTGTAAAAATATTTCTGAATGAATGCACGTACGTATGTACACAAAATATTGTCATTTTTGTAAAAAAAAAAAAACTGTTTTTTTTTTGTGTAATTTTTTTTTGAGTGTAAAATATTTTATTTTAAATAAAAAACTCTTTTTTTGCCTTTTTTTTTAAAAAAAAGAAAAATTACTATTTTTTTTTTGAGTGTAAAATTTTTTTCGAGTGTAACGTTTTTTTTACTGTAAAAATATTTCTGAGTGAATGCACGTACGTATGTACACAAAATATTGTCATTTTTGTAAAAAAAAAACAAAATTTTTTTTTTGTGTAATTTTTTTTTTGAGTTTAAAATTTTTTTTGAGTGTAAAATTTTTTTTTAGTGTAAAATTTTATTCGAGTGTAATTTTTAAGTTACCAATGCTTTTAAAACCAAACAAGTTTAAAAAGCATTGCTTTAAAATTAAACAAGTTTGAAAAGCATTGTTTAGTTACCACCAATGCACAGTGCCACATTTGGCCAATCTAGGACGACAAAAATCCAATTTTAATTATATTGACTTGAAATTCGGTATAAATGTTCGTTTTGACTTCGAAAATAACATTATGAAAAATGTGGGAGGCCGGTTCAGGGCCACGCCCACTTGTTTTTTAATTTTAAATTTTGGTTATAATTTCTTTAAATTTGGTATATATACTCTCAATGACTGTAGAAATAATATCACAAAAAAAGGGGGCGGTCAGACAACTGCCACGCCCACTTTTTTATAATATGTTTAAAAAATATGTAAAAACAAGGCTTACATATCGCCCCACTGTAGTCGGCGTCGCAGACGGTCGCAAAAGTTAGCCGTTGAAATAAGTACTATGGATATTGGTCAATATATCTGAAAAAGTCCGGCGACCAATATGGACCAAACACAAAAGTTCTATTCCATCAAAAAAAATAAATATATAATTTTCTTTTCAAAAATTTGTATTTTGTTAAAAATTGAATAAAAAATAGAAAAATTTGTTTAAAAAAAAAAGAAAAGATATGACTTAAAGCATTTAAGTATCCTTTAAAATTATCAAAAAAGAGTGGATAAATATCTCTTTTTGTTCAAAAGTTACAACAGTTTAAACTCGACTTAATTTATGCGAAAAAATGTACACTAGTAACAAGATTTTACAAGATGCAACTTTATGCACCCACCTGTTAGTAACGAACAGAATTATCGATCTTATATGTTTATTTCCGTGCTATTAGGAATGTTCTATAATACATACAAACATATCATGAAAATCGGGGAACTTTTTTTTTTTGATTTTTGTCGTGCTAGATTGGCCAAATGTGGCACTGTGCAATGCCTTGTTAAAACACGTTGCGTTTTAGATGAAACTAATCTGAAATTCAGGGTTTTGCTATTAACTTTTGAACCACTGGACCGATTGAGCTGAAATTTAATACCATACTAGAGTGGAGGGTATAAAAACAAGTAAAAGTGTTTAATTCGGGGGGGCGGACTAAAAAAAAACACATTTTGTAATTCTCTGGGTCCAAATGTAGGACTTTGAACTTTTTGTAGCATAAAAATATTGCATTTGTTAAACCAAAACACAAAAAATCATGTTAAAAAATGGTATTTTTCAGAGGTTGGTTTAGTTCTTCAAGGGGGAAACTTTTTGTCCCTGGCCCGATTTCGCTCATTTACGAACTTAACCTGCCTATGAACATAATACATATTCGTGCCAAATGTCGGGAGTCTAGATCTTTATTTTGAACTGCATCGTGTTAACTACAGATGGAGAGACAGACAGGCGGACAAACGGATAGACGGACAGACGGACAGACGGACAGACGGACAGACGGACAGACGGACAGACGGACAGACGGACAGACAGACAGACGGACAGACGGACAGACGGACAGACGGACAGACGGACAGACGGACAGATGGACAGACGGATAGACGGACAGACGGACAGACGGATAGACGAACAGATGGACAGACAAACAGACGGACAGATGGACAGACGGACGGACGGACATCGCTAGAATGTCTTTGAATCGATCAGTATTCATAAGCATATATACTTTATGGGGTCCTAGACCGATATTTTGGTTCGTCACACACGGAATGACAAAGTGAGTATACCCCCATACTGTAGTTGGAGGGTATACAAATTTATGAAAAAATAATTTTTTGATAAAAACAAAATTGCAAAAAAAAAACATGTTAGAAAATTATAGTCGGTCAAGACCGACCCTAAACCAGCGTTTCCCGGAAAATGGGTCCCAAGTTCAAACATGGACCGATTGGATCTGTCTTTTGTCAAATCTTTAATAAAAGTAAAAAAACTCGCATCATTTGATTGGCATAGGCATCTATTTGTTGCCAATAAACTCCTTTAAGTGAATATCGGGCGAAATTTTCATAAGGGGCCTAAGTCCAAAATTGGTCCGATTATAATCATTAGGTTATTAAAGTACACGTTAAACACACACATACAAAATTTTAATAAAATATTTTCTATTTTCTATTTTCAAAAACTTTGGAAGATTTATGTGAAAATCTATAACTGGTCCGATTCCTTTGAAATTCGGAATGGTAATTATTGAGTATAAAACACATTTAGCTGTCAAATTTTAAAAGGATACCTATTATAATACTGGTATTAGAGCCGTTTGATCCAAAATTAAAGCGGATTTTTGTATGGGGGCTTGGTCTAAACATCGACCGATTTTTACCCAATATTTCGGGTATTTACAAACATCAGCACAAAGTCACTACTCTGTGGTACAGGGAAAAAACGAAAAAAAAAATATTGATGAAAAATTTTTTTTTTTGTTGAAAGATAATTATGTTACATTTTATTTACCATCTGGTGAAAAACGCTTTAATTCACCAGCAGGTGAGTGACTATCCAAGTTATAAATCGAAGTTGCAAACCTTTTTTGTTTTAAGAACATGAACACAGTAATTCTTATTTTCTTTTTTGTTAGTCTTTAGCTTATCCCAGCAAAAAAAGAGCTTACCATTCACTACAAAATTCACCTCAACTTATGAACCAGATGTACTTCAACTGAAACATTGATGAATTTAATATGGGCGTGACACACAAAGTATGTTCTTTTTTCGCCACTCTTCAGTGGCGAAAAATTGACACTTAAGTTTAACATATATCAATAGTGTTTATTATGTTCATATATATTAACATTTTTATCACAACTTCTGAAGTAGTGTAATGGACGTTTTTGACCGCAGGGCGATTGTGCCGAATTTTTCTTGTTTTGATTGTTGTAATGTGAAGATTATTAATTATTACTATTTTTATAAAAATTTGGAGGTCAACAACTTTTTGGATACTGCGTTATGGAACCGATTTCACCCTCTGGGAAAATTCATTTTATCTATTTTATAGGAAATAGTAATTTCGTTTGTTCGTCCACCGTGACACTAATTTTTCCATAAGGGTTGATGGGTAAAATAAAACAATTACTTTGGTGTAAGATGCAGTTTTATTTTGGCAATTTAGTAATTCCATTAAATATTTTTCTAGGATAGATGTGATCGCTGTAGTTTGTTTTTCCAGTATTCTGTTTTTTATATTTAAAACAAGTATAAAAAAGTCCGCACTGCATGGGTTAATTTCTGAAAGAAATGCACATTTATTTTATTATTCAGTATTTTTTTTATGTAAATTTCACTTTATACCTTTACTGATATATCTGCTTGCAGGAAGTTTTTGTCTAGTTTTCGGAAGTTTTTGGCTAGTTTTTTTTTCTTTATAATTTTAAAATTTTATTAATTATTTTATTAAATTTTTTTGATACAGAATAATTGCTGCTGGTATTAAGCACTGTTATATTTTTGTTTTATTTTGATTTCATTTGTCTTGCTATTTCGTTTTACATACGCTCAGATAGATTTCTGGCAGAGCAACACAAAGAGTTAGGTGAATTGGTTCTGATCTTGGCTAAAAGTGGGAATTGTATCTGGGGATGTTTAAATTATATTTTGCATATGAAGACTTACTTTGTGAACTATTTATTTTTATGAAATATGCATCAAATTATTTATCAAATCGTTATATTAAATTGTTTTTTTATTCCAAAGTTTGAAATAATATTTAGGCTATTCCAAAGACATACTAAAATCAGTCTGTAAGTACTATGTCGGGAAACCCTACAAAATGGGAATTTAATTGGCAACTGAATTATTGTTCAGTTGATTTTGGTTTTCGAAATTTCGAATATTATCATGTATTTTGCCTTTCACTATTTTTGCTTTTAACTTTATACAACGTGGAAACTTTCTTTCCTATCTAACCAGCCAATTGAACACATCGTAAGCTTCGTAAAAATTATTTTAAAGTTTTTTTTTTGGATTACTAAAGTAATCTGCTTTTTACTAAGCCATCCTAAATTTTAATTGCAATTGAATTAAAGAAATCGGGTCAAAAATACATTTAATTCCTCACCAGCAGGAAATTTATACCTAAAGTGAATTTTCAAAGAAAAAAAATCTTTGGGAAACGACCACCAGTCACTGGAAGCCACTTCGATCGAAGGAAGTTTCATACATTGGAAAAGGAAAAGTATTGACATATAAGCAAACCCCTGGGAGGAAACATTTGAGAAATCTTGTTATCCTACGGGATAAGGTAAGGGTGCTTCACGCCGTTCAAAATCGCATCCCAGTAACCGCATCTTTTTTTCCAACAATACATCTCCAGGGTTGCGAAAAGCCAAACTAACCTTAAAAGGTTGCATAAGTATTCAACGGAAGTTACAAATTTTTGATTATTGTCGTACGTTTTTGCGAATCCACGCTTAGAACAGGATTTCAAGGTAATATTTTGGAATATTTTTTTTATGGTGAAAAAAGTTTTATATAAATATAAACTTTCAATTAGGTCAATTTTAAATCGCCCCCGAAAATATCGGGACTCCAACATTTACATTAAAAAGGAACCCTGCGAACCCTATTTTTTTTTTATATGTTGGTTTTTGAGGAACATTTCCAAGTCGAAAAAGCAAGCACAAGCAAGAACAACGTAAATCGAAATACTCAAAAAGCAAAATCAAATGAGAAGTATTGTTAAATTCACCATCAGTATCAAAATCTTACTTTGCCAGCCAGAAAAAACAGTCGTCATCATAAATAGTGCAAAAACAAAATTAATTAAATCAGACATCTATTCAAAAACAAAATTAACCTGTGGTAAAACACTATTTGCAATTTTTACGGTTCGCAAAATCATTTAAACAACGTTTGGTTTATAAAGTAAATATAAAAACTGATTGATAAAGTAGTGATTACATGTATTAAAATCTATTTGCCCTTAACGGGCCCCAAAATAATTTTTGCTTAAAAATTTTCATTGTAAGCCATTCAATGTAAAATATTTTCGAAATCGTAAAAATTTAATTTGTCAAAATTTTCAGATATGAAAAAGTAAATTAATCGGAAATTAAAATTTAGAAAAATCGGAAATTAAAATTAGAAAAATCGGAAATTAAAATAAGAAAATGTTAAAGTTTTAAAAATGTTAAAGTTTTAAAAATTATATAGTTATATAGCATTTTAAATATAACCCAAGAATATTAAGTTCAATATAATGTAAAAAAAAAAAAAGAATATCAGTAATGATTGTTAAATTTTTATTTCCTATTATGTGGAAACCCTAAAAAACTTGTATCTTAAATTAAATTAAAAAAATTAAATATTAATATTCTTGGGAATTTAAAACCTAAAATTAGTTAACGTTAAAATTATGTAAAATCAAAAGTTAGTTATCTATTTTTTTTTTTTCTTTCAAAAAACCTAATTAAGCCTCAATGAACTAAAATTAATAGCACAAAAAAAAAAAAAATCTAAAAATTTAAATAATTTTGGTTTTAAGCTAAAAATACAAATCAGTTAATGTAAATCGGAATCTGGCCAACAAAAGTACGATCATGCAAGAATTTAACTAACTTATTATTTCACAGCAAAATATGTAACAACCTGCATCGAGTTCAAACGAGAGGGCCTTCTTCAAGATCGCGATACATGTTGGTAAGTGTGCATCGTTTATATTGTTTTTTATATTCTTGCATTTAAAAAGACACAACAACTAAATTTACATTTGAAATGAGAGTTTAATGTTTTGCTATTGAACAATGTTTCATACATAAATATATTTTTTTATTTTAATTTTGGAGACAAGCAGTATGTTTGTTTAGTTGAATGTAACCTATTAACGATCTCTTTATCGATCTCATTTGTTTAACAGTGCTCTTAAAAGCATTAACAGAATTTGTAATACTCTGTTAAATGGTTAACAGGGTTCAATGAACTTTAGTTTTTGTGTCTACGTCATCAATTTTACCATCTGATTATTTTTGCACAATGGGTCAGTTTACTTAAAAATTCTATTAAATTTAAAAAGTACCGTTAGTTTAATTTCATCAAAATTATTTGGTTTTTATTATGAAAATTACAATTGGATTTGTTTTATAGTGAAATTTATTTGTAAAATCTGTCAAATTTCCTATTTTTGCAAATAAACTTAATTTTTTTTTTACAATTTTTACGCGATAATGTTAACAATGAATTGAGTAACTAACTATTGCATATTTAACAATATTTTTTTTCGTTATACTTAAAATTAAAATTAGATTATATGAGATTTAAAATAACAACCACCTTACAATGTTAGAAAGTTTTTTATATGAAAACAATTAGATTTTCATAAGATCTTTTTTTTTATAAGATATGTTTAAGTTTCATGGGTTGAATAAAATGTATTTATATAATATGGATTGCTAAGTTAAAATTGTGTGGTTTTCTTGCATAACAATGTGATGAAGTGTAAATAGGGTTTAAACAAATTGGGGTTTTAACACATTATATGTTGCCGCTAAAACAATGGAAGGTGAGGGTTTTGAGGCATTATCTCCTGATACCAACTCGGAGATTTCATTAGGCATGATCGGCTATTAAACGTTTTAGTAAAGTAAATTTCAAATATGACTAGATTTTGTAGGGGTTTTTCTTTGTTTGTTTGACCATCTAGTTATACCAGACCATTTAGCTGTTTTAATGTAAATTTACAAAAAAGGGAGTCTATAATAATATTAATTGTAATGGGAAAATGGATGTAAAGCGGAAAGGACACGAACCCCCCAACCGACTGCTTGCTAGCAAAACAAAGGCTCCCGCAGTCCTCCTCCAAACTACATTCCTGATGTGAAATTATTGATTTTTCTGTTGAATTTTCATAAAACCAGACATCTATATTAAATCTTCGATTTGTACATGACAGTAATTGGCGCCCAACGTGTGGGGCCGAACGGACAGCTTTGTCTTTTTTGGCTCTAAAATTTTTTTTTAGTAGTTATTTATAGATTTCAGAAAATTTATGAAACTTAAAGTTTTGTTGTTGGTTCGTGAAATTTTTTTTGTTAAATATCTTGTAAAACTTGACTGGATATTAGCTATTTGAGGAAATAAGGATCGAGTATGCTAACCATTAAGACTTTATAAGAAATTTTAACTGAATGTTGAACGAGTTAAGGACACTTTTTGTTTTATAGCAGCTGTGCATACAAGTTTATTATTTTTTGAGAGGAAGACAAGGGGACAGCAACTCTTGCAGCTCATTGGATATCATTAATTTGCTGATTGCAGTTAAATGACCATGATGCAAGAGAGAGGCGAAAGACTAACAATTGCATCCTGCTGGTTTGGCTAGTTTCAAAAAGTATAAGGTTGTATGTATAGCTCAATAGACCATTTTTCAGTTTTTTTAATAGTCGATATTTGTGCCTGTTTAAGCCCTATTATATTAACTTCATTATCAGCGTTTTAGTAAGAAACCACCGCAAATTTATAATTTTTTTTGTCAGTAAACAAATTATTTTTTTTAGTAACTATTTTCATAGTTAATTTTTTTTAAGAAATTTCTACTAAAGATTTTCTTTAGTCTAGGATAATTTCGGAAACTGAAAACCTAAACAGTTTCACAACATATACTTATTTGGAACTTGCTTTTTTTTTATTGTGTAATATCTTGAATACTTTTCTAATTATTTTTTTCTATTAATAATTAAAATTTTTAAGAAAGAATTATATTTTTTGAATGAAAACTAATTTTGGCGAATATCTTTTTCTCCTATTTACTTCTGGGTGATCTATGTCACATTTATTTTTTTGTACATATAACAGCAAGTTAAGATTTAACTTTTTTCTGTTTATTTATTGAAATTGATGCGATATGAATCCTAAAGGTAAATCCTTTTTGGACATTAAAAACGAAATTTTGAATCGTAAACAACAGCCAGGTGAGAATTTCGATCAATTTGTGGATGCTGTTTGTGCAATCTCAGAACAGTTACCTTTATCATTGCCTGAGTCTGAATTAGTATACGTTTTAATTTATAATTCTCGACCTGAAATTAGGGCAGGACTTTGTGGCCTCCCAATACATTCACTAATTAGTCTTAAAAGATCAGTTTATTTTTTAACAAATTTGTTGAGCACAAAGCGTACTTAAGAATTATTTATTTATATATTGTGAGCCTTGTAAAAGTTAAACTACGTATTCAAATCATACAAATTTTTTTTCTGGCTAATTTCAAGCTCGATTTAAAATGTCCCAACAACCAAATCAGTTTGATGGTGTTCCACCACCACTGCCTATGGCACCTGTTGTCATACAGCCTTCCGTTTGTCATGTCTGCAATGATACTATGCAAGAAGGGCAACATTGCCTTATAATTAGTGAATGCAGTCATGCTTTCCATAGACCGTGTATAGAGTCATATTTGTCCACCTCAGAAGCATGTCCTGTATGCAAACGGGCCTGCCAACTTAACGAACTTCGCAAACTAGTAATTCAAAATCCTGTACTTTCGACTTCTAAACAGTCTAAAGGCAAAGGGCAAGGAGCTGTGGCTAAACAATACCATACTCGTAGTACCAGTAGAAGTTTATTTCAAAGTGCGACTGCTTCTGCTTCTAATCAAAATTACACTCTTCCAGGAGCTACTGCTTCTGCTTCCGTTCAAAATAACACACCTCAAGGAGGTACTGCTTCGGCTTTAAATCAACAATCCAATAATGAGACCACATTAACACCACCACAGGATTTGGAATCATTATTTCAAAATAATGATACTCCTCAACAAGGTACAACTTTGACCCCTATGCGGCCAAACACAGCTACAGGCATTGATTTGAACGCATTAAATAATTTGATTGAACAAAATATGACACGGGTGTTGCAAAATCTTAATGTTTTACCAAATCCCAATACTCTAAACCAAGATCGTAGGAATATTCCCTTGGTAAGAAATAATGAAGTAAATTGCAATACCGTAAACAATGTCAATAATACTAACATTCCTAATGGTAACACTAGCAATACTTCAAACGATATTCATCCTAATCAGAATTACAATTTTCCAAGTTTAAATCAAAATTCTGTACAAAATGAAGCTCAGAATGTACACAACCATAACCTACTAAACAATGTTAATCCGAATATTAATTTTGGGTTGCAAAATCCTAATTTAACTTATATGTTAAATAATGGACAAAACGCTAACGCCACTTATGCACCTGCACAACGGGCATTTTCACACTCGACTAACCCTTCGTATTTAGGTTCGAATGATAGCAACTTTTTTGTAAACAAAGTGACTCAGATTATTCAGAATTGGAATCTGGAGTTTGACGGTTCTTCAACAGGACTTAATGTCGAAGAATTTATTTATCGTCTAAAATCATTGACTAAGAACAGTTTAAATAACGATTTTTCATTGGTATGCTCAAATTTACATATCCTTTTAAAGGGAAAAGCGCGAAACTGGTATTGGAGGTACCATAAAAGGGTTGAAAATATAGGCTGGACTGAGTTTTGTGAGGCGATACGAAGCGAGTATAGGGAATTTAAATCCTCTTTTGATATAAGAGAAGAAATACGTAATCGTAAGCAGAAAGTAAACGAAACTTTTGATTCATTTTTCGATTCTGTTTCTGCAATTATGGATAAGCTTCCTATTCCTATGGTGGAATCAGAGCTTATTGAAGTTTTGGCGAGAAATCTCCGCCCAGAAATACGCGAAGATCTTCTATACGTCCCCATTCGATCTATTTCTCATTTGCGCAAGTTAGTGCAAATGCGCGAACACTTTCACAATGATGAATATGTGCGCAAGAATTTACCTGCACGTACTGCAAACTATGTGCCCAGACGTAATGTCGCTGGCATATCTGATCCTGATACAAATATCCTAAATGATGTACTCATAGATCCAGAACTTTCAGTGGATGCTCTCCACAAAACAGAAATTATTTCTAAATGCTGGAACTGCGATGAAATGGGACACCACTGGAAAATATGTTTAAAAGATAAAAAGATCTTTTG
Organism: Pegoplata infirma; assembly: GCA_963921195.1. Classification (NCBI taxonomy): domain Eukaryota; kingdom Metazoa; phylum Arthropoda; class Insecta; order Diptera; family Anthomyiidae; genus Pegoplata; species Pegoplata infirma. The sequence goes on along the minus strand of OY992536.1, from coordinate 227,765,697 downwards.
CTACGGTTGCGGTACAAAAGATGTTTATCTGCCAAATTGCACAAAATGTGCTACCAAACAACCAAATGTGTCAAAAAACTTCAGACCAATAGGTCCACCGAAGGACCAGCTATAAGTTTTTCTAAAGATAATGAACAGATTATTTCAAATGATCTCCCTGTTATTGACCAACATAATTTACCCGGATTTGAACAAAAAAATTCGCCTATTGTTTGTAATGATTGCAAACCAATATCAATATTGAAACGTAATGCTGGCAGTAATAATACCGCTAACGATATTGGTGAGGGTTCATCTCGAATTTTATTTCCGCGATTACCCTACCACAAACGCTGGGAATTGTATATGAAAAAACGAGATGAGATTTTTAACGTTGACACTATGTCCTTTTGTTATACTAAAAAACCTAAGAGATCTACTTTGCGCCTTAGAAAATTTTTTAAAATTAAGAAACTTTGTAAAAAGTTTTTAATATCTACAATCGTTTCAAACCCCAATGATATGCGATACTATGCGAAAATAAAATTTTTAAACTTTGATGAATATGGTTTGTTGGACACTGGGGCCAACATCAGTTGTATTGGGGCAGATTTGGCTCAAGTTGATTTTTCGAAATTTCCTAATTTTGTGAAATGTAAAACGTATGTTAAAACTGCTGATGGTAATTCACAATCAGTTGTGGGTTGGCTTGATGCAGAGATTACTTTTAGAGAACAAATTTATAAAATAAAACTTTTTATAATTCCGTCAATCGCACAAAGATTGATTTTAGGAATTGATTTTTGTAGGTCTTGCAAATTGTTTCCAGAATTTATTGGATCTGTAGACATTTTAGCATTTAATCATTTATCCAATAGTCCGTCCGATCTGTCCGCTTTGCAAGAAAAGTCTGCTGTTTTGTCCGATTTTCAGAAATTGTCTGATGTATCAGATGAGAATTCCTACCCACTTACTTTAAGCCAACGTCAACAGTTAAATACTGTTATTAATTTATTCCCTAATTTTGAAAAGCAAGGGTTGGGCAGAACGAGCTTGATTAAGCACTCTATCGAGGTTGGTAACGCCACCCCGATAAAGCAAAGGTTCTATCCTGTTTCCCCAGCAGTGGAGAAACTAATGTTCGGTGAAATTGATAGAATGTTGGCACTAGGGGTGATCGAACCTTCCACATCCCCCTGGAGTTCACCGATGAGGTTAGTAGTAAAACCTAATAAAATCCGATTATGTTTAGACGCTAGGAAAGTTAATCTAGTTACCAAAAAGGATGCATATCCTTTGCCAAATATAGAGGGTATTTTTGCAAGACTTCCAAAGGCCAATTTGATTTCTAAACTAGATCTGAAGGATGCCTACTGGCAGATTGCCTTAGATGACTCGTCCAAGCATCTCACAGCGTTCACAGTTCCGGGAAGGCCTCTCTACCAGTTCGTAGTTATGCCTTTCGGACTGTGTAACGCCCCGCAAACAATGTGTAGATTAATGGACGAGATCATCCCACCTGATCTGAGGCACTGCGTATTTGGGTATCTGGACGATCTGGTGATTGTTTCGGAAGACTTTTCAACACATCTTGAGATTTTAGTTCGAATAGCATCGCAATTTAAAAAGGCAAATCTGACATTGAACGTATCAAAGAGCAAATTCTGCGTGACAAAGGTCAATTATTTAGGCTATTTGATAGGAAACGGGGGCATAACTACAGATCCAGAGAAAATCGATGCAATTCTAATGTGGCCCGTGCCGAAAAATCTGAAGCAGGTGCGAGGATTTCTTGGATTGGCGGGGTGGTATCGCAGATTTATAGAAAATTTTTCTTCAGAGTTATTTCCCATAACAGAAGTTCTTAAATCTAAAAAGAAATTTAACTGGACCAGTGAGGCTCAAACCGCTTTTGAAAGGGTTAAAATGCTGCTCACCTCGGCTCCTGTATTAAGTAACCCAGACTTCTCAAAAAAGTTTTGCCTGCACTGTGACGCCAGTGATTACGGTATTGGCGCAGTTCTGGTGCAACTGGACGATAACGGTGAAGAAAAACCCATTGCATTCATGAGTAAAAAGCTTAACGCAGCGCAGCGTAATTACAGCGTCACAGAGCGGGAATGCTTGGCAGCTGTAGAGGCGATTCTGAGATTCCGCTGTTACCTGGAAATGCAGGAGTTCGAGGTGATCACAGACCACTCAAGCTTGGTTTGGTTAATGAGACAACCTGATCTCAGTGGCAGATTAGCCAGGTGGGTATTTAAATTACAGCCTTATAAATTTACTGTAAGCCACAGAAAAGGGAAGGAAAATGTAGTGCCGGATGCACTGTCACGAATTCCAACTGAGGAAGTATCTGCTCTAGAAATCGTAGAGCCTGAAGTCGACCTAAATTCACCGTACTTTGAAGACCAAGAATATCAAGATTTGAAAGATAAAATAAATGCTAATCAAGCAAAATTTCCCGATATTAAAATTGTTGATAAATTTGTATATATTAGAACCGATCATTACTCTGGTGAGGAGCAACAAGAACAAGAGGCATGGAAGCTATGGATACCCTACAGACTTAGAAAAAGTACCATGGAACGAGCTCATGATGCCCCAACTTCTGCACATGGGGGTATGCACAAAACCTTGGAGCTTTTGAGAAGACATTTTTATTGGCCTGGAATGGTACGAGATGTCCGAAATTACATAAGAGAGTGTGAGGTCTGTAAAACCACAAAAGCCCCGAATTTCACTATGAAACCTCCTATGGGAAATCAGGCTGTATCCATTCGCCCATTCCAGCGCCTGTATATCGACCTACTTGGCCCTTACCCCCGCAGTAAGTCTGGATTTATCGGTTTGCTCATTGTGCTTGATCACCTTACTAAATTTCACTGGCTTTGTCCGCTTAGAAAATTTACGTCTTCCAACATACAGGACTACCTTGAAAAGCACATCTTTCATGTTTATGGCGTACCAGAGATAATTGTGAGTGATAATGGCAGTCAGTTTAAAGCCAACGATATAAACGCATTTTTTACTACTTATGGCATCACTCACACCTATACTGCATACTACTCCCCCCAATCCAACGCCTCTGAAAGGGTTAATCGGTCGTTGATTGCTGGTATAAGAGCTTACCTCAAAAAAGATCATCGATGTTGGGATGAAAAATTATCTGCTATTAGTTGTGCTCTACGTAATTCGTATCACCAAGCCATTAATATTTCTCCGTATCACGCAGTTTTTGGTTTTGATATGATCACACACGCTTCTTCTTATGATTTGCTTAGGAAATTACAACAACTAAATGAACCTGCTGCAAAATTATCTCGCGATGATCATTTACAAATTTTACGACAAGATCTTAGGAAAAACATAAAAGAGGCCTATGAGAAAAATCAACATCAGTATAACTTACGTTGCAAACCTCAATCTTTTCAAGTTAATCAAGAAGTTTTTCGTAAAAACTTTGCCCAAAGTAATCTGGAAAAAGGTTTTAACGCCAAATTGTCCCCGGTTTTCATTAAAGCGCGTGTCAGGGAAAAGTTAGGGAACCACTATTACGTACTCGAAGATTTACAAGGTAAACTAGTGGGCACATTTCATGGCAAAGATATTCGCCCATAAACGCCCTTGTTTTCAAGCTAATTCTTTATCATAATATTCAAGAATTATCTAGTTTTGTAATGGACGTTTTTGACCGCAGGGCGATTGTGCCGAATTTTTCTTGTTTTGATTGTTGTAATGTGAAGATTATTAATTATTACTATTTTTATAAAAATTTGGAGGTCAACAACTTTTTGGATACTGCGTTATGGAACCGATTTCACCCTCTGGGAAAATTCATTTTATCTATTTTATAGGAAATAGTAATTTCGTTTGTTCGTCCACCGTGACACTAATTTTTCCATAAGGGTTGATGGGTAAAATAAAACAATTACTTTGGTGTAAGATGCAGTTTTATTTTGGCAATTTAGTAATTCCATTAAATATTTTTCTAGGATAGATGTGATCGCTGTAGTTTGTTTTTCCAGTATTCTGTTTTTTATATTTAAAACAAGTATAAAAAAGTCTGCACTGCATGGGTTAATTTCTGAAAGAAATGCACATTTATTTTATTATTCAGTATTTTTTTTATGTAAATTTCACTTTATACCTTTACTGATATATCTGCTTGCAGGAAGTTTTTGTCTAGTTTTCGGAAGTTTTTGGCTAGTTTTTTTTTCTTTATAATTTTAAAATTTTATTAATTATTTTATTAAATTTTTTTGATACAGAATAATTGCTGCTGGTATTAAGCACTGTTATATTTTTGTTTTATTTTGATTTCATTTGTCTTGCTATTTCGTTTTACATACGCTCAGATAGATTTCTGGCAGAGCAACACAAAGAGTTAGGTGAATTGGTTCTGATCTTGGCTAAAAGTGGGAATTGTATCTGGGGATGTTTAAATTATATTTTGCATATGAAGACTTACTTTGTGAACTATTTATTTTTATGAAATATGCATCAAATTATTTATCAAATCGTTATATTAAATTGTTTTTTTATTCCAAAGTTTGAAATAATATTTAGGCTATTCCAAAGACATACTAAAATCAGTCTGTAAGTACTATGTCGGGAAACCCTACAAAATGGGAATTTAATTGGCAACTGAATTATTGTTCAGTTGATTTTGGTTTTCGAAATTTCGAATATTATCATGTATTTTGCCTTTCACTATTTTTGCTTTTAACTTTATACAACGTGGAAACTTTCTTCGTAAAAATTATTTTAAAGTTTTTTTTTTGGATTACTAAAGTAATCTGCTTTTTACTAAGCCATCCTAAATTTTAATTGCAATTGAATTAAAGAAATCGGGTCAAAAATACATTTAATTCCTCACCAGCAGGAAATTTATACCTAAAGTGAATTTTCAAAGAAAAAAAATCTTTGGGAAACGACCACCAGTCACTGGAAGCCACTTCGATCGAAGGAAGTTTCATACATTGGAAAAGGAAAAGTATTGACATATAAGCAAACCCCTGGGAGGAAACATTTGAGAAATCTTGTTATCCTACGGGATAAGGTAAGGGTGCTTCACGCCGTTCAAAATCGCATCCCAGTAACCGCATCTTTTTTTCCAACAATACATCTCCAGGGTTGCGAAAAGCCAAACTAACCTTAAAAGGTTGCATAAGTATTCAACGGAAGTTACAAATTTTTGATTATTGTCGTACGTTTTTGCGAATCCACGCTTAGAACAGGATTTCAAGGTAATATTTTGGAATATTTTTTTTATGGTGAAAAAAGTTTTATATAAATATAAACTTTCAATTAGGTCAATTTTAAATCGCCCCCGAAAATATCGGGACTCCAACATTTACATTAAAAAGGAACCCTGCGAACCCTATTTTTTTTTTATATGTTGGTTTTTGAGGAACATTTCCAAGTCGAAAAAGCAAGCACAAGCAAGAACAACGTAAATCGAAATACTCAAAAAGCAAAATCAAATGAGAAGTATTGTTAAATTCACCATCAGTATCAAAATCTTACTTTGCCAGCCAGAAAAAACAGTCGTCATCATAAATAGTGCAAAAACAAAATTAATTAAATCAGACATCTATTCAAAAACAAAATTAACCTGTGGTAAAACACTATTTGCAATTTTTACGGTTCGCAAAATCATTTAAACAACGTTTGGTTTATAAAGTAAATATAAAAACTGATTGATAAAGTAGTGATTACATGTATTAAAATCTATTTGCCCTTAACGGGCCCCAAAATAATTTTTGCTTAAAAATTTTCATTGTAAGCCATTCAATGTAAAATATTTTCGAAATCGTAAAAATTTAATTTGTCAAAATTTTCAGATATGAAAAAGTAAATTAATCGGAAATTAAAATTTAGAAAAATCGGAAATTAAAATTAGAAAAATCGGAAATTAAAATAAGAAAATGTTAAAGTTTTAAAAATGTTAAAGTTTTAAAAATTATATAGTTATATAGCATTTTAAATATAACCCAAGAATATTAAGTTCAATATAATGTAAAAAAAAAAAAAGAATATCAGTAATGATTGTTAAATTTTTATTTCCTATTATGTGGAAACCCTAAAAAACTTGTATCTTAAATTAAATTAAAAAAATTAAATATTAATATTCTTGGGAATTTAAAACCTAAAATTAGTTAACGTTAAAATTATGTAAAATCAAAAGTTAGTTATCTATTTTTTTTTTTTCTTTCAAAAAACCTAATTAAGCCTCAATGAACTAAAATTAATAGCACAAAAAAAAAAAAAATCTAAAAATTTAAATAATTTTGGTTTTAAGCTAAAAATACAAATCAGTTAATGTAAATCGGAATCTGGCCAACAAAAGTACGATCATGCAAGAATTTAACTAACTTATTATTTCACAGCAAAATATGTAACAACCTGCATCGAGTTCAAACGAGAGGGCCTTCTTCAAGATCGCGATACATGTTGGTAAGTGTGCATCGTTTATATTGTTTTTTATATTCTTGCATTTAAAAAGACACAACAACTAAATTTACATTTGAAATGAGAGTTTAATGTTTTGCTATTGAACAATGTTTCATACATAAATATATTTTTTTATTTTAATTTTGGAGACAAGCAGTATGTTTGTTTAGTTGAATGTAACCTATTAACGATCTCTTTATCGATCTCATTTGTTTAACAGTGCTCTTAAAAGCATTAACAGAATTTGTAATACTCTGTTAAATGGTTAACAGGGTTCAATGAACTTTAGTTTTTGTGTCTACGTCATCAATTTTACCATCTGATTATTTTTGCACAATGGGTCAGTTTACTTAAAAATTCTATTAAATTTAAAAAGTACCGTTAGTTTAATTTCATCAAAATTATTTGGTTTTTATTATGAAAATTACAATTGGATTTGTTTTATAGTGAAATTTATTTGTAAAATCTGTCAAATTTCCTATTTTTGCAAATAAACTTAATTTTTTTTTTACAATTTTTACGCGATAATGTTAACAATGAATTGAGTAACTAACTATTGCATATTTAACAATATTTTTTTTCGTTATACTTAAAATTAAAATTAGATTATATGAGATTTAAAATAACAACCACCTTACAATGTTAGAAAGTTTTTTATATGAAAACAATTAGATTTTCATAAGATCTTTTTTTTTATAAGATATGTTTAAGTTTCATGGGTTGAATAAAATGTATTTATATAATATGGATTGCTAAGTTAAAATTGTGTGGTTTTCTTGCATAACAATGTGATGAAGTGTAAATAGGGTTTAAACAAATTGGGGTTTTAACACATTATATGTTGCCGCTAAAACAATGGAAGGTGAGGGTTTTGAGGCATTATCTCCTGATACCAACTCGGAGATTTCATTAGGCATGATCGGCTATTAAACGTTTTAGTAAAGTAAATTTCAAATATGACTAGATTTTGTAGGGGTTTTTCTTTGTTTGTTTGACCATCTAGTTATACCAGACCATTTAGCTGTTTTAATGTAAATTTACAAAAAAGGGAGTCTATAATAATATTAATTGTAATGGGAAAATGGATGTAAAGCGGAAAGGACACGAACCCCCCAACCGACTGCTTGCTAGCAAAACAAAGGCTCCCGCAGTCCTCCTCCAAACTACATTCCTGATGTGAAATTATTGATTTTTCTGTTGAATTTTCATAAAACCAGACATCTATATTAAATCTTCGATTTGTACATTACAGTAGTGATCCGGATGTTAATATAACTTGACCTTTTGGAAGCGCCTTTTTTATCACTTCTTTAGAAGTACATATTTCTTGGCATTTTGGGTGTGATTATGTCATTTTTATTTGGTGATTTAGAACTTCTAAATTAGAAGTTCTTTTTTCACTTATTTTTGTAAGATTGATTGAAAGAGCATTTTTTTGTAATATTACACTAAAAACACTGTTCGACAGCAAAAACCTCCCAGTGAAATTCTAACTGGTCCTTATAGATTTTGGTCTCCTGCTTCCAAATCTACCGCCCAAATTTTTCTAGCACGTATCGTTTTTGAGATATTCGCTGTTAAAAAGCAAAAAAAAAAACAATATTTTAGCACTTTTAGGGGTCCACTGTTACGTATTCTTACGTTGCTTCCACCAAATAGGACTTGATTTTATATAAAATGGACCTCCTGATTCCAAAACTGCAATCCAAATTTTTCAAGCATGTTCTGTTTTTGAGATATTCGCGTTTGAATATTTTAGTGTGATTTAAAAAGAATATAAGTGCGCAACAGTGGAGTTTGAGTTTTTCAAATGCCAGTATTTCAAAAACAGTACGCGATAGAAAAATTTGGATACCAGATTTTGAATAAAGATGTCTTATTTTTACTAAATCGAGTACTATTGTGTTTGAGCAACTTAAGAATATGTAACAGAGTAGACCCAAATATTTCAATATTCAAACGCGAATATCTTAAAAGCCTTACATGACAGAAAAATTAATTTCATTGATAACACTGCGGAACACTAAAAAATAAACAAGAGTTACGACCATCATTTCTATATATTTCGGACATGCTGATTCGAATGGCGTACTCCGTTTTTCGATGTATGGTACAGTTTTCTTGCAAAATGTCGTTAAAGATTTGCTGATTTTGAGCCAGTTTTTTAATAAAAAAATTTGCAAAGTTAATGATTTATAAAATTTATAGCATGGAAAACAAAGATATGACTTGTAGCAATATTTCTAATGCAAATCAGTTTTAAAGATATTCATCTTAAGCCCTTAAATTCGCGAATTTCTTTATTTTTTAAGGTTTTCGCGAAATTAACCGCCAAATTGGTCTTTGATAAAAAACTTGCTTGTAGTGAATCAAAAAGCCATCCCTAACAATACGAATAATGGACATAAAACAGCTATGTTATATGGACCATCATGATGAATATCGCGAAAACCGTTTTTTTGTATATGGCAGCATCACTTTACGAGATGATTTAAGGCTCCATATTTTAGTTTATAATGTGGGAACCTGAAACAACTAACTGACAAAAAATTTGGCCAAAAAAGTTTTCATTTGCAAAAGTTATCTTAACAAAAACTATTATTTCAGTGTTTGCGATACAATAATTATAGTTTTTGTTAAGATAACTTTTGCAAATGAAAACTTTTTTGGCCAAATTTTTGGTCAGTTATTTGTTTAAGGTTACCACATTATATACTAAAAGATGGAGCCTTAAATCATCTCGTAAAGTGATGCTGCCATATACAAAAAAACGGTTTTTCGCAATTTTAATCATGATGGTCCATATAACATAGCAGTTTTTTTTTTCCACTATTCGTATTGTAAGGGTTGCATCTTTGATTCACTAAAAGCAAGTTTTTTATCAAAGACCAATTTGGCAGTTAATTTCGCGAAAACCTCAAAAAATGAAAGACCAATTTGGCAGTTAATTTCGCGAAAACCTCAAAAAATGAAGAAATTCGCGAATTTAAGGGCTTAAGATGAAAAGATTTAAACCAAATTAGCATAAGAAATATTTCTGCAAGTCATATCTTTGTTTTCCATGCCATAAAATTTAAAAATCATTAACTTTGCAAATTTTTTTGTTAAAAAACTGGCTCGAAATCAGTAAATCTTTAATGACATTTTGCAAGAAAACTGTACCATACATCGAAAAACGGAGTACGCCATTGAAATCAGCATGTCTCAAATATATAGAAACGTTGGTCACACCTCTTGTTTTCTAAAATAGTAGTCAGTTTTGTCACGCAGTGTAATTAAACGTATATACTTCGAATTAGAAAAGGTGTAATTATAAAGATACCAAAACTATAAAAATTCACGGCGAATCGATTCACCAGTTTGTTCTGACCACAAGCCTAAACCTCAATTTTCTAAAAAGCTTAAACAATCTTTAATAATGTGATGCACCAACATCCGTAAATGTATTTATTTAATTTAGGACCAACTTTTTCGATACAAGATATAGAATGGTAGTTAAACGTCAAATTGCTTGTATGGAATTTGAAAAATTTATCAATAACACCGCTCTACAAATCTGAAGTTTGTCGCTGCGTTTTGGATGAAACCAAAAAAAGTTGATAGGGTTTGGTGCCCCGATTCCAAAACGGTCACTCAAATTTTTCTATCACGTCACAATTTTGAGAAAATCGAGGTTAAAGTGTCAAAAAATGCCCTTTTTGATAATTTTTGAACGCCTAAAAAATAAGATCCTGACATGCAAATGACTTGGTATCAAGCTCATTCTAAAGTATGTAATTTTCTCTTTCAGACAAGATCAAATCTTCTTGGAATTTAATTTTCTAAAATGGTAAAAAAATCATTAGCCATAAGTGCTTAAATCTAAAATTTACGTATTAATTTGTATGGAAATTTGTTAAAAAACACTATAAGGGTATTCATTTCAGCTTGTTTTCGGTTGTAAAAATGAAAAATTGTAAAAATGTAACTTTTTATTACACCAAACACATGAAAAAAATTTCCACTTAAAAGTTGCAATTTAAACAACCTATATCTAAGTGTAAAATTATCAGAGTAAAAAGTTACATTTTTTCAATTATTTAAAGCGTTGCCATTCATTACTAGTCAAAGAAAAAGTACCAAGATTTGCAACTGTCATGTCAGTTTTTTCTACCTCGGCAGCCCTTATAGAACATGTATTTGAAATTTTTCTTAGAAAAAAATATGTATACAAATAATTTTGGTTATAATAATAGAAATTAAGAATGAAACAACAAGAAAAAACTTACAAAATGAGTAAAAAGTGTAATTTATAAGTTAATTGGTTCATTCATCGAATAATTTAATTATTTTTGGAAACTTTCTATCATATTTTTTTTATGTACCCGTTCACATCAATGAGAGTGGAATCTTGCATTTTTCATTTTTCCACTTTTACATTTTCTGAAATGAATACCCTTTATATAAATAAACTAAATATAGAAAAAATTTTAGGTTTTTTGCTAACGATTTTTTTACCATTTTAGAAAACTACATTTTTAGAACATTTTATCTTATCTTTAAGAGAAAATTACAGGCTTTCGAATAAGCTTAATACCAAGTTATTTGCATGTCAGGATCTTATTTTATAAGATTTAAAAAGGGTCAAAAGTGCCCTTTTTCGGCACTTAAACCGCAAATTACTCAAAATCCTGACGTGATAGACAAATTTGGGGTCCGGATTTGGAATCAGCGCAACAGACACTATCCAAATCACTAACAAGAATCCAATACGCATTTTCTTGTTGAGCTGTGTAATCGATTTTCGTCTTTTCGATTTTTTAAGCTCTAAATAAAAATAAATTACATGCCATTACAAAATTTTGTCACCATTTTTGCAAAACTTAAATCTATTCGAAGCTGGACGTAGAAAAAATTACATACTTCGTGTATCACCCCTATTCTAAGTGTTTCAGTTGAAAAAAAAAAATCATGTGCTGTGGTGATTTGATTTAATTTGATTTAATTCCTAAGAACATATGAAAGAGGTACTTCAAAATCATTAAGTAAAGAACTGGTGAAAGATGATTTTATTGTTATTTTGTAAATTTTTGGAAGTGATTTTAAAAGTTCTTCCTACGGAATATGAAGTTCGGCACCTATTGCTACTTTTTATATAGTTAAACCATTAATTCTTTTTGAACCACTTCGTTTATTTTTTGCTGGGATATAGTAAAGTTTGCATCCTTTATCATTAACTACATATCCGATTTCCAAAAAATTTTCACCTATACATACTTGGAATTGTTTTTCAGAGTGAAATTTAAATACCTATAAAACTATTCATCCAATTTAAAAAATGTTTTCACCAATTTAAGAATGATCTTTCGGAGTGGCCACAGGCCACAACCACGCCTACTTTTACGCTTACTATTTGCAAAAAAAAGTAAAATTATAAAATCTCTGAAGCTACTTATTCGATTTCAAAAATTGTATCTTCGTTATTTAGAGTGGTCCTTCAGGATAGATATTGGCTGGGGTTCATCGACCTTGCCCACTTTTTAGTATTTCAAATACTTTCTGAGCAAAATGTGTTTTTATGGTTTGAGTTAAAAAAAAAAAAAAAAATACCAACCCATCTTAAGGCCTATTAGAAGTTAAAGAGTATGTTTATGATTATTTGTATATGTATGAGTTTTTTTTTATTTGTCTTTAATTTATTATTTTACTTCTTTTTTTTTCAATTGAAAGTATTAGTTGTGTTTGTCGATCATGTATGTAAAATTCTACATATTACTTAGCAGCAAAGTTAAATTGAATGGAAAATACAATAAACTGCTTAAAAACACGAAACTCTAACCAACCACACATAATACATAAAGTTATTTTTCATGTTTGCTAATTACTTACACACACACACACTCATAAACAAAACATGGATTTGTTTATACACAAGCTTACAATACATACAATACATACACGCTTATATTTGTATTCTATATTGTATAAACCTCTATTGCCATAACAAGTTTTGTTGGCTTGCCTAGAAAAGTTGTTTTTATGTATATTTTATGAAAATATTCCTAATAAATAAATCTAACGTGTTATGGAATCTGTGTGCTAGACTGCTTAATATTAGTTAATACAAAAACCCACTGCTTTTGCATATGAATGAACACACTCTATTTCACATTCATTGACTCATTTTCGTTTAAATTCATATTTAGTTCATTGATTTAAATGTATTGAATTGAAAATATTTATGTCATGACACTAAATTATATTGATTTGGTGGAAATAATATTGTTAATAAGATTGTTGATAATTAGCTTTATTTCCACCAGAATGACAATGCTTTACTTTAACGGCCTATAAAAAAGGCAACATATATTTTTTGAAAACAGTATGGATAAAATGTCCCATTTGAAAATTTCGCCAGTTAAAGCGGTTTATTGGCAACAAATAAATGTCTTTTTCACTCAAATTTGGTTTGTGAGTGTTTCTTTTTTATACTTATTAAAGGTTTGACAAGATATAGATCCAATAGGTCCATGTTTGAATTTGAGACCCATTTTCCAGGAAACACCAGTGTAGGGTATTTAATAGTAAGTCTTGACCGACTATAATTTTCATACTTGTTTTTTGTGCATTTGTGAAACAAATGGAACATTTGTATGTCAGAAGTTTAGAATTGATGAAAAAATATTAAAAAATAATTTTTTGATTTTTTCTGTAAGTACAGATCGAGCACGGGCTCTAATTATATTTGTTATAAGGGTTCAAGTTGAAAAAATGCAGAAGAAAAATTGAGTTTCTAAAAATTATAGACATTTCTGGTATTTCCTATACCGGTTTCAAACACCCCAGTTAGTGTCATCATCAGTAGGATTTTAAATGTCGGTTTGTCTTGTTAATGAAAACTGACACTAACTGAGGTGTTTGAAACCGGTATAGGAAATACCAGAAATGTCTATAATTTTTAGAAATTCAATTTTTCTTCTGCATTTTTTCAACTTGAACCCTTATAACAAATATAATTAGAGCCCGTGCTCGATCTGTACTTACAGAAAAAATCAAATAAAATTACCGACAAAATATGTCGCCATTAGGCACGTCTCCGAAACAGAAAATGCAAATTCCTTCATTTGTGTCTGCAATTCCAGATCATGTTGGTAACCCTTGCGAAATAATGTAAGAGACAAAAAAGTTAAAAGAAAGTATGAAGTGAGGTTGAGATTGCTAGAAATAGAATTGTAGTGTTGGAAACTGTCAAAATTTATTCTGTAGAAACTAAAAATATTCACATATGAGGCATTCCACACCAAATGTCCCGCTACAGAAAAACATGTGTCCCGTAAATTTCTGAATAGGTTGTTTGGATAGCCCCGTATGTAACTAAGAAAATTGCGTTTTTGGTCTTTCAAATTTTCGAAAACTGGGCTTAGGAGGCGTGGTCAAATATTGGAAAAATGGTAAAATTTGTGGCGAGTTGCCTTGATTAAATATTTATCACATTAAAATAGAATGCACCACAATGTCAAAAATTAACGTTCTTATATAGTTTTGTATGGGCTATCGATTAAATTTTTTTTTTTTTTGGAAAATTTTCAGAACCCGTTCTGAAATTTTCCATTTTTTAAAAAGTCAATTTATCAAAAATCCGGCCACTTTTTTTTTTCTTTTTTATTTATTTTTTTGAAAGTTTAGATGTTTGTCCATCCACACAAAAAAAATCAGAAACACGTTCATCTTTTTTTTCGAGAAAATCGCATTTGAACTTTAAATTTCATAACAATTTTGTTATTTGCTTGTATTTCTTTGTTTTAAAGTAGCGAATGAGTAATATTAATTGCATAAATATTCGTCATACGCTCTGTTGACACAAGAAAATACAAGCAAATTACTAAATTGTTATGAAATTTAAAGTTCAAATGCGATTTTCTCGAAAAAAAAGATGAACGTGTTTCTGATTTTTTTTGTGTGGATGGACAAACATCTAAACTTTTAAAAAGATAAATAAAAAAGAAAAAAAAAAGTGGCCGGATTTTTGATAAATTGACTTTTTTAAAAAATGGAAAATTTCAGAACGGGTTCTGAAAATTTAAAAAAAAAAAAAAAAATTTAATCGATAGCCCATATAAAACTATATAAGAACGTAAATTTTTGACATTGTGGTGCATTCCGTTTTAATGTGATAAATATTTAATCAAGGCAACTCGCCACAAATTTGACCATTTTTCCAATATTTGACCACGCCTCCTAAGCCCAGTTTTTGAAAAATTGAAAAACCAAAAACGCAATTTTCTAAGTTCCATATAGAGCTATCCATATCAACTATTCAGAAGTTTACGGTACACATGTTTTTTTTCGTTGGACATTTGGTGTGGAATGCCTCATATATATTTTATATATTTTTTCATTAACAAGACAAACCGACATTTAAAATCCTACAGATGATGACACTAACCGGTATAAGAAATACCAGAAATGTCTATAATTTTTAGAAATTCAATTTTTCTTCTGCATTTTTTCAACTTGAACCCTTATAACAAATAATTTTTTGATTAAAACAAAATTTTTATAAAAAAATAATTTTTTGTTTTAGTTTTCTTAGTTTTTAGTTAACTTTTTTTTTAGTGTAGATGAGTCAAGTGTAAGACTGATCCCGATTTTTTTTTTTTGAACCCTGATATTTTTTTAAAAAATTCCTATACTTTATCTTCAACCCTTAAAGCGGCTTCATACATTTTTTTATTTTTTAAATTTTTTTTTATTAAATCAACTCGCTCCTTTGTAGTTGCTTGTATTTTTGAAAGTCCAATTTTTACAAAAATCTTGTTTAAAATTTTTAATGGTTCTACAAATCACTGCCAAAGTGTACGATGTGCGAGTCTATAACTTCAAAAAATGCTAAACAATTTATCTTGTAAAAATTTTTCTTGTTTCTTCATAGTTTTAATAAAAAATTATTAAGCACGATTTGTTTTTGTTCATACCTTCAGTAGGGAATTTAATATACAAATTCATATGCATAAAACCACATCACGTTCAATCAAAATAGGAAATCGAATTTTCCAATAAATGAAAAAGTAAAAAACATATATACATCCGCACCAATATATTGACACGTTTGCTAGAATATATACGAAAGAAAAAAAAGCTCTGCCATGAATATATTTCTATTGACATTAAAAAGGAAGTTCACTACATAGAAAAAGGAAATAATGATAAATATGTATAAAAAAAGTCATAAGTGTGTATATGAAAAAAAAAAAAAGTGGTACAACAAAGGTAGTCAGTGATATGAATGTATACGATATTGAAAATAGCGGAAGTTAAAGGTTCACAAAGAAGCCCGTGGTATTAAATTTTTTTTTTTTGTTGTTGAAAACAAGCAAGAATGCATCAGCAGTAGAGTTGATCAAATTTTTCTTTTTCTTTGAACTACAAAAACGTCAGGGTCGAAAAAGTTACCTTTTATGGTCAATATTAACACAAACACAAGTATAAAAGTTAAATTCGACTTGGCCGAATCTATGAATTAGAGATGGGCACATGAGGAGATTAGAGCGTGATTCACGTGATTCACACGTGATCACGCGTTAGTGTGACTAAATTCAATTTTACTCACATGATTGTGAGTGAGTGTGAGTTTTGGATCCAAAGTTCGTACCCATTAAGGTTCACACATGTGAAGAGGGCCGGCGATACTATGGAGAGCCCGAGAACCAAAAATGGCCTCCATTTTGCTCTATCTGGCTTAGTTTTAAGTTTTTTGAAAATTAAAAAAAATTTACCATTTATTTTTGCTAATATTAGCAAAAAATCTTGTAAGAATGTTGTCAGCTCAATTTCAAATCTTAGCAAAAGAAATTAGTTCAAAGTTTGTTTAAAATTGCTAATGTGCTAAATGAAGTTTACAAGAATTTTTTGCTAATATGCTAATCTCAACTAAAAACTTGCTAAAAGTTAGCTAACTAGCATTAGCAAAAAAAAAATTAGTAAATCTACTAACGTATTTTTTTGAGTGTAAGATTTCGGCCCGAAAAACCAAAGAAAAATGTAAAATTATGCTGAACTTTAAATTTTTCTGAAAATTTTGAAAGATTTTTGAAATTTTAGTTTTTTAAAATATTTTTTTGTATAAATAAGAGTTTCGTGAGTGTGAGTCAACGTGAGTGTGAGTGAAGCTTGCGTGCGAGCACGTGAGTGTGAGTTGTATTAAATTTACTCACTTGATTGTGAGTGAGTGTGAGTAGAAAAAATATGCTCGTGAGTGAGTGATTCAAAAATTCCTGTCGTGAGCGTGAGTGAGTGTGAGTAAAAAATCACTCACGTGCCCATCTCTACTATGAATACCCTCCACAATGCCCTTTTTAAAGGATATTAAATTTTTTAATAAAAAAAAAAATAACAATTTTGATTAAGAAATATTTTATTTTGAGCAAAAAATTTTTTTTTTTCTCATTTTTGTAAAAAAATAATTTACTAATTTTTTTTTGAGTGTAACATTTTTTTCGAGTGTAAATTTTTTTTTGTGTAAAAATAAATCTGAGTGACAAAAATACTATGTAAAGTGATTTTGTGGCTTATCATTGTTTTTAAAGCCTGTTTTTTTAAAACCCGGGTTTTTCAACACGTGAATTTTAGGTGAAACCAATCTGAAATTCAGGGTTTTGCTTATAACTTTTGAACCACTGAACCGATTTTTCTGAGATTTGAAACAAACTGGGACAGAGAAACGACAAATTTATATGCCACATTTCAGCACTCTCAGAATTGTCGTTCGAAAGTTACCGTGTGTTTTATCTCGTAAATTCATAAAAAACCCTTGTCGAAATTCAGTCTTTTGCTAATAACTTTTGAACCACTGCACTGGACCGATTTCGCTGGATTGCAATACCAACCTGACCAGGTAAATTCTCAACGTATGTGCTAAACTTCAGGCGCCTCCGTGAAGTCTTTCAAAAGTTAGCGTGTTTTCAACAGACAGACAGACGGACATCGCTTGATCGTCTTAAAATCGATCGAGGATCATGAATATATATACTTTATGGAGTCTTAGACCAATATTTCGAGGTGTTACAAATGAAATGACAAACTTATATATACCCTCTATCACTAGAGTGGAGGGTATAAAAAACTATTGGGGATGTAGGCCAATGTTTTTGGGTTACTTTTTTGACTTGAAAATCAGAAAGTCAAAAAATTAATTTTTTAACTTAAAATATTGGTTAACATTTGGACATTACTGGTAAAGTGTTTTATGATAAAAATTTTTTTAATAAATTTTATCTCTAAGGCTGGATTACTCAATGCTCCGTTATAAAATAACTCTCCGTTAAATTTAACTTTTTCATACAAATTTTGGTCTGGGGCATGTATGCATAAAATGCTTATTTTTTATCCGATATGAATTTTTTTAACCTTTTTGGAAAGGTAATTTAGTACCATTTTCATATTATTTAACAAAAAAATTAACAAAAAATAACATATACCAATAATTTTCAAAAAACTAGACAAAACGTGTTTTTTTTATCATATAAGAGTGTCCCAAAACTTCAATCCATTTTCGGCATGAGTTATTTTTATCCGATTGTCCCCAAATTTTGGCTCACTCATTTTTAGATACTAAACTACAATTTAGGACCCTACCACGTATTCAAAAGTGATTTTGAAAAATTACCTTAGTCGTAAGGACACCTTTAGTCAACACACTTTATTAAATATGGATTTTGGCAATATCTTAAAAACTTTTTTAATTTTGAACTTTTTGACTTCATTTTTGAATTCAGTGAAAATAAATCTTAGATTTCCTGAATCGAATAATTTTTTAAAATTTGTAAACTGGTGTGATCAAACTCTTTGTAAACTAGTGTTATTATTTGAATTTTTTTATACCCTTGTTGTTAAAAAATCAATAAATTTTCTATACGTCAAAACTTTATACCTTCACACACGCATTATTATGTTAATACTCGTTTATTAACTTTTTATTTGTATTTTGTGTAAAAAAAAAAAATATTTTCCATTTATCTTCAACGATTTTTTTTTTGTTATTTCTTCTAACAAACTATCGATAACCTTTTGTCTTTAAGAGGTGCAAAAGATGAATAAAATGGGGGAGAAAAATAAAAACGAAAGAAAGTACACTAAAAAGAGCTTATCACATTCAAACACTTGACGTTATGTAAATAAATCAGCATCATTATATAAACCTCAGAACTTTAAAAGAAAATACACTTCAAACTGACTTTCAAAAGCGTCGGAAAAAGTTTTTTCTTCTTTTTCTCTACCTTTTTTAGAATACATCAAGACCTCGATTTTTATTGAAAAAAAAAACAATCTTAATTATTTGAACTTCATCGAATGGATCTTGAATGAGACGTTAAAAAGTGAAAGTAGACAAAAACTCCTGATGGGTTCTTAAAACATAGCTCGATATCTCACCAGGAAACAAGTTCCCAATTGATGAACTCAAACATCACATGGTGGAAGGTTTTCCTTGCCAACACTCCCGCCCCTTTCTCCCAAAAAAATGGCGTCGTCTAATTTTTTTTTAGTTTTTCAACATTTTGGAAGGTAAAAAAAAATCGGCACAGCCGAATTTACCACTCTCACTTGCTTTTTTATACCCTCCACTCTAGTGATAGAGTGTATATGGGGCATTCCATGCCAAATCGGACACTTTGAAAATTTTTTAAGACGGAAAATGTTAAGACGGAAAAATTATTGGGGGTCGGTCTTATAAAGGACCCATCTGTGACGCACCATAGGCGCAGTAGAAATGATTTTAAGATTGGAAAATTACAATAAATTTTTTCAAAAAATTTTAAAAAATAGTAATAACCGTTATCCCACGATCCTCATGGGCAAAAAATTTGTAGAATCGATAGATGTTTTACACAAAAAAATTTCAAAAAAATCGAAGAGTACAAACATTCTCAAAAATGAGATTTAAATTTTAAAACTTAAAAATCGCATACTAGAGCGCATTTAAGAATTTTTTGGGATTCTTTTTTAAAAAGTACGTAAAAAATCAAAAATTTTGAAGAAAAAAATTTGAAATTTGGACCATTATTGAGAAGTTATGAGTAAAAGAAGTTTGAGTAATGGAACAAACTACCAATTATTAAAAATTCGATATCTTTTGAACGGGTCATCAAAAAAATCTGAAAATTTACCACGAAGGAGTTTTCGATGGGTACTAAAAACTGTAAACAAATTGGGAAAATCTAAAAAAAAATTTTCAAAGTGTCCGATTGGACATGAAATGCCCCATATGTATATAAGATTGTTATTTCGTTTGTAACACCTCGAAATATTGCTCAAAGACCCATAAAGTATGATCCATTCATGATCCTCTCATCGATTTTAAGACGATCTAGCAATGTCCGTCCGTCAGTCTCTTTGTTGAAAACACGCTAACTTTTGAAAGACTTTACGGAGGCTTCTGAAGTTTGGCATATATGTTTGCATACATGAAAGTTTGGCATATATGTTTTACCTGGTCAGTAGAGTGTCCCTTATTTTGGAAATGTTGGAAATGTTGAGACGGTACCCCCTCATTTTTTTCCTTTTGACTAAAAAATAACTCAGGAAAAATTTTACGCCCCTACGACCACGCCTTCCCTACGCGACGGGGCCGTAAATAGCGGGGCCTTAAAAATCATTTTTCCATACAAAGCAAAAAATTTTTTTTGATTTTAAATTTTTTTGTTATTAATTATAATATTACTTGGTTAGCTTATTCACGACAAAAAATTTTATTTTGGTGGGATAAGGCATTCAGTTCTAAAAAGTTTTTCGAAAAAAAAATTAGAGCTTTTGGGGTCCTACAGAAAAAATTTTTTAAAAAATATTTTTTTTTAGTTTTGACAAGCAACCGTTTTAGTTGAATTGTTGCTTTTAATGATATATTTTCATAAAAAAATATTATTCCTATCTCTGACATCTTTATCGTGATCTAAAAAAGGGTAAAAAATGCATTTTTGATGTTTTTCGATACACGATCAAGATGTCACAGATATGAATAATATTTTTTTATGAATATATATCATTAAAAGCAACATTACAACTAAAACCGTTGCTTGTCAAAACTAAAAAAAAAAAAATTTTTAAAAATTTTTACTGAAGGACCCCAAAAAAAATTTTTAATAACAAAAAAATTTAAAATCAAAAAAAAAATTTTTTGCTTTGTATGGAAAAATGATTTTTAAGGCCCCGCTCTTTACGGCCCCGTCGCGTAGGGAAGGCGTGGTCGTCGGGGCGTAAAATTTTTCCTGAGTTATTTTTTAGTCAAAAGGAAAAAAATGAGGGGGTACCGTCTCAACATTTCCAACATTTCCAAAATAAGGGACACTCTACTGGTCAGGTTGGTATTGCAATCCGGCGAAATCGGTCCAGTGCACTGCACCGATTCAGTATGAACCACTTTTGAACCACTGCAGTGATTCAAAAGTTATGAGCAAAAGACTGAACTTCGGCAAGGATTTTTTGTGAATTTACGGGATAAAAAACACGCTAACTTTCGAAAGGCAATTCTGAGCTTAGATATATTTTTCGTTTCCCTGGCCTGGTCCGTGTTGAATTTCAGCCAAATCGGTCGTGTGGTTCAAAAGTTATTAGCAAAACCGTGAATTTCAGATTAGTTTCACCTTAAATTCACGTGTTGAAAATCCTTTAAACATGTCTTAAAAACATTGGTTAATCACAAAAATATTTTACAACTTATTTTTGTGACTCAAAAATATTTTTACACTTAAAAAAAAATACACTCGAAAAAATTTTGCACTAAAAAAAATTTAGTAAATTATTTTTTTTTTCAAAAATCACTTACAAAAAAAAGTTTTTTTACACAAAATCAAATATTTCAAATCAAAAATGTTAGAAAATTTACTATCACTTAAAAGAGCATTGTGGAGGGTATTCATAGATTCGGTCAAGTCGAGTTTAACTTTTCTTTTTTTTTTGTCTCATTTAAATTGTTGTTGAACTGTGTAATGTGGATTTTGAACAATACATGACACAGCCATGAAACGATGCACATCAAGGCCATGGTGTATTAAAAGAAAAATCGGATTGTTATTTTTTTTTTTAGTTTCTATACTAGCGTAATTTTTACAATGTAAATTTTCTTCTGCATTTTTCAACTTAAACCCTTATTTAGTAAATTCGTCACTTTCTTGGAATTTAAAAAATTTAACCAATGTATTGTTTAGTGCCTACGGTCAGTACCGTAGTACCGGGAATACTTGTATTCCCGGTTCTCGGTATTACCGGGAAATGGTACCGGTTTCCCGCTTCTTGAATTATTCCCGGTAGTCCCGGGAATACCGGTCTTCCCGATCCCGGTTCTGACAGTATTACCGGAATTCCCGGGACTGCCGATATGTATATTTTGAAAAATTTGTGCAATTACAATTTTTCCTTCGCTTTACCAAAAAAAATACAAAACATGTGAATACACCATTTCCCTTTTTTTTATAAATTTAAGAAAAAAATAGTTACATGATTTTTTAATAATTTTAAAAAAACACAACGAAATATTTCTGAATTACTGGCCGTATTCATATAAACTCGTATACACCTCATATACCGTACAAACTTACTAAACTTATTTTTTATAAATGGAGTTTGACTTAAATTGCATAAACATACCAGACATAAACGGTATACAAGGTGTTTATACGTTTATATGAATACCCCCAGCAAAACTTTGGTAATGGGTAGTGATTATATAACACATTACCAGGTAATGTATATACCTTATTTGTAGCATTATTTTAGGATGTCTTACCAAACATTTGTTCCACAACGTATTATTTTCAAGTGAAAACTAATGCATTACTAATAATTTGCTACGTAATGCATGATTATTGGAAAAAATGTATTTCATATTTATTATTTTTAAACATTAAATCATGGATGACTTATATTCGGTTACATTATGTATTATTTAAAAGTTTGAAATAATGCATTATTTATAATTGGATGCATAATGCATTACAATAACATAAAAAATAATTATTTTATAAAAAAATGCATAAGTTTAAACTAGAGATGGGCTCACGACAGGAAATTTCTAACGACACACACTCACGAGTATATTTTATCTACTTACACGCACTTACAATCTCATGAGTAAATTTGATACAAAATTACTTTTTCACTACTTGTAACTCCTTAAGGGTACTTTCCACTATCACACTTTTCCATTATACACATCAAAATTTACCAACTTCCTAAAGATTTTTGGATTCTTTTTTGATTGAAACCTAGTCATATTTAATAAGTGAACAATTTCTGGCCAAATTTTTAAAAAAAATATTTCGCTAACATGGTGAAATTACGCTTGTATAATGGAAATGTGTGATAGTGAAAAGTACCCTTTATATATTATCTTCTGGTATGCTATATTATTTCATTTCTCGTAACCTATAAAATATCATATATTTTACACCTTACTCGTATTCTTCGTTATAAATTTATGACTTATTTTATACCTTACTGGTATTCTATGTGATAATGTGGATGCATTACTTTGAGTCTCATCGCCTGTTAAAATCATCAATGCTGCAATGTATAAAATAAGAGATCCTATACCATATTTTATACCTTATTTGGTAATCTAAGTTTTGCTGGGTTACAACTAAAACCGTTGCTTGTCAAAACTAAAAAAAAAAAAAATTTTAAAAATTTTTACTGAAGGACCCCAAAAAAAATTTTTAATAACAAAAAAATTTAAAATCAAAAAAAAAATTTTTTGCTTTGTATGGAAAAATGATTTTTAAGGCCCCGCTCTTTACGGCCCCGTCGCGTAGGGAAGGCGTGGTCGTCGGGGCGTAAAATTTTTCCTGAGTTATTTTTTAGTCAAAAGGAAAAAAATGAGGGGGTACCGTCTCAACATTTCCAACATTTCCAAAATAAGGGACACTCTACTGGTCAGGTTGGTATTGCAATCCGGCGAAATCGGTCCAGTGCACTGCACCGATTCAGTATGAACCACTTTTGAACCACTGCAGTGGTTCAAAAGTTATGAGCAAAAGACTGAACTTCGGCAAGGATTTTTTGTGAATTTACGGGATAAAAAACACGCTAACTTTTGAAAGGCAATTCTGAGCTTAGATATATTTTCGTTTCCCTGGCCTGGTCCGTGTTGAATTTCAGCCAAATCGGTCGTGTGGTTCAAAAGTTATTAGCAAAACCGTGAATTTCAGATTAGTTTCACCTTAAATTCACGTGTTGAAAATCCTTTAAACATGTCTTAAAAACATTGGTTAATCACAAGAATATTTTACAACTTATTTTTGTGACTCAAAAATATTTTTACACTTAAAAAAAAAATACACTCGAAAAAATTTTGCACTAAAAAAAATTTAGTAAATTTTTTTTTTTTTCAAAAATCACTTACAAAAAAAAGTTTTTTTTACAAAAAATAAACTACAGTCGAACCTCGATTATCCGGGTTGCACGGGACCGGACTAAGCACGGATAATCGAAAAACACGGTTGAAAGAGGTTATATATTTTTCTACATTTGTATATGTTCGTGAATATATTGCACGGATAATAGAGGTAAAGCACGGTTAATAGAGGTAAAAACAATAACAAAAAATACCAGGGTTGGCAACCGAAACCCACCTAGAATAACGGTATTTGGCTATTGTACCGCAACTAATAAAGATATTGGCTTTTTCAAAAGAAATTATGAAAGCTGATGAAATTTCTGGTATTTTAAATGTGTCACTTCGTGTTTCTACCGGTTCGTTTTAGTTATATAGGCCAATACCGTTATAATACCGTTTCAAACGGTATTATAAAGGTATTGACCTATATTTCGAAAACGAACCGGTAGAAACACGAAGTGACACATTTAAAATACCAGAAATTTCATCAGCTTTCATAATTGCTTTTGAAAAAGCCAATATCTTTATTAGTTGCGGTACAATAGCCAAATACCGTTATTCTAGCTGGGTTTCGGTTGCCAACCCTGAAAAATACAATATGTACGTATATGTATGAATTGCACGGATAGTAGAGGTAAAGCACGGATAATAGAGGTAAAAAGCAAACACACAGCATGCCGGTTAATAGAGGCACCGGTTAATAGAGGGCCGGATAATCGAGGTTCAACTGTATTTCAAATCAAAAATGTTAGAAAATTAACTATCACTTAAAAGGGCATTGTGGAGGGTATTCATAAATTCGGCCCAGTCGAATTTAACTTTTCATTTTTTTGTCTTATTTAAATTGTTGTTGAACTGTGTAATGTGAATTTTGAACAATACATGACACAGCCATGAAACGATGCAAATCAAGGCCATGGTGTATTCAAAGTAAACTCGCATTGTTAATTTTTTTTTTAACTTCTAAACTAGTGTAATTTTTACAATGTAAATTTTCTTCTGCATTTTTCAACTTAAACCCTTATTTAGTAAATACGTCAATTTCTTGGAATTTAAAAAATTTAACCAATGTACTGTTTAGCGCCTACGGTCAGCACCGTAGTAGGAATACCAGTATTCCCGGTTCTCGGTATTACCGGGAAATTGTACCGGTTTACCGCTTCTTGAATTATTCCCGGTTCCGGTTCTGACGGTATTACCGGGACTGCTGATATGTATATTTTGAAAAACTTGTGCAATTACAATTTTTTCTTCGCTTTACCAAAAAAATACAAAACATATAAAAAACACCATTTCCATTTTATTTTTTTATGAATTTAAGAAAAAAAAAATAGTTCATAATTTTATTTTATGAATTTAAGAAAAAAAATAGTAACATGATTTTTTAATAATTTTACAAACACAAGTAAATATTGCTGAAATACTGACTAAATGGTGTAATTTAAATATTTTATGGTTTAGTATTTTTAGTTTTTTTTTAAAACCGGTACAAGGATCAATACCGGGAATATCGGTATTCCCGGGAATATATCTAGAACCGGGAAACCGGTACCAGAACCGGAAATAACCGAGAAATAGGGGCACTAGTATCGTTCTAAAATAATGATTTGACTTATAAATATTGTAAAATTTTAAATTTATTTAAAATTAAATTTGTAATTTGTTCGTAAATATCTAAATATTGTGTATCACTGACAATGACTTTAGCCAAGTTTACACCTAATCAAAATACATACAACACACTCTAATCAACAAAAAATTTTGTTTATAACCCGCAAAAGTTTTCCACGCTGAAACCACCAAAATTTTGTGTTTTCTTTTATTTCCTATCTAACCGTCAATTGTAAGTGTTGACTTTTCTATATACCAAATTTTTATTTTGGTTATTAAAGTTTTATCTTGAGTGAAATTGAAAAATTTTTGTGTTATCCAAAAAATAGATGTGTATAAATCTTAGCAGAGGCAACAAAACCAAGAAAAGTTTTCAGTTTTTTTTTTTTGTTTCATTGGATTTTCCACAAAGCCTTAAATCATCAATGCAAATTACGTATAGTGCTATCCTGCAGTTATATTGGCAAACGGCTAAAACACACAAAATATTTTGTTGGTTAAGGCCTAGTTTTTGGATGTCAACTGAACTTGGTTTAGTTGAGATAAAAAAATAAATTAAACTGGTATCACCGTCCGACAGCCAATATTAAACGGATGATACACGTCTGAATATAGAATCAAATGAATTAAATCTGCATTTATAGTTTTTCATTTCGTGATACTGTTTCCTTTTAAAAGGACTTCAAAGCTTTTAAAGATAACATTTTGTAAAATATTTTTTAAATATTTGTACTTGTCCTAGTATGCCACTGCATTCAAAAAAAACCTTGTAAAATTACAAGAAAAACTTGTAAATTCCTAGTAATTTAATGAGCTTTTTACCAATAATTTTGCAATTTTACGAGGTTTTTACCAATAAAATTGTAAATTTACAAATTTTTTGACACGATAAAATTTACAATGAGGTTTCTTAATTTTACTAGATTTTTTGCTACCTCCTATTTTACGAGAATTCCTAGTAATTTTACAAGATTTTTACAAATAATTTTGTAATTTTACAAGCTTTTTACAAATAATATTTTAATTTTACAGTTTTTTGGCGCAATTAAAATTACAAGGAATTCTCGTAAATTTACTAGATTTTTTTTTTTGTAAAATTATCTTGGAAATTTGTAAAATTATAAAAAAAATGTAAATTTCGATTTGTTAAAAAACAAGAAAACCGTCAAATATTTGTAAAATGGGATTACGAGACTTTTTCTAGTAATTTGACAAAGTTTTTTTTTTTGTGTGCAGTAGATCGAAAAAGTACCAAAATACACTATTATTATTCACCTCGTAGAATTGAAACCTTTTAAAAAGTAGTTTTGTTGGATTTTTTTCCCATATGGTGATCCTACAATCCAAATAGTTTCTAGAGCCATTACATCAAAAGTTTTGACTTTATTAAAAAAAGAATTTCCAATCTGAATTTTACCGTTATTAGTTAGAACAAGTAAAAAAGTTAAATTCGGCTTTGCAGAATGTATTGATGCCCTCCACAATGTTATAAAAGATTATTTGCAAAAAAAAAAATTGAAAAATAAAAATTCCGCGAAAAAAAAATTTTTGGTGAAAACCAAATTCCGCTAAATTTTTTTAACATGATAATGTTTTTAGGCTGGTGTCTAATTTTAAAAAAGTTGCAGGACGCCATATCAGTTTGACTATTAAAACTAACAATTAACGAAAAAGCAAACAAGAATTACTATTTCCATTTTCTTAAAACCAAAAATTTTAATAACTTGGGTTTGTAACTTGGATAATGATTCACCACGAGGTAAATAAAACCGTTTTTCACCAGCTGGTGAATAAAAAGTTACATAATTATTTTTCAACAAAAAAAAATTTTTTTCATCAAATTTTTTTCTGATCAAATTTTTTATATACCCTCCAATCTAGTGATAGAGGGTATATATAAGTTTGTCATTCCGTTTGTAACACCTCGAAATATTGGTCTAGGACCCCATAGGTTGTAAGTGGCTGCTGACGTTTTACGTCAACACACGTAGACTCTGAGGTCCATTGTGACCCCAATAAAGTATATATATTCATGATCCTCGATCGATTTTAAGACGATCTAGCGATGCCCATCCGTCCGTCTGTCCGTCTGTCTGTCTGTTGAAAACACGCTAACTTTTGAAAGACTTTACGGAGGCTCCTGAAGTTTGGCATATATGTTGGGCATTTACCGGGTCAAGTTGGTATTGCAATCCAGCGAAATCGGTCTAGTGGTTCAAAAGTTATGAGCAAAAGACTGAATTTCGGCAAGGGTTTTTCGCGAATTTATGACATAAAAAGCACTATAACTTTCGAAAAGCAATTCTGAGGATGCTGAAGCTTGGCATATATATTTTTCGATCCTCCAGCCTAGTTCGTATTGAATTTCACCCAAATCGGTCCAGTGGTTCAAAAGTTATTAGCAAAACCGTGAATTTCAGATGAACTTCTTCTTAAATTCACGTGTTGAAAACCCGTTAAACCTGTTTTAAAAACATTGGTAAGTCACAAAAATATTTTACAACGTATTTTTGTCACTCAAAAATATTTTTATACCAAAACAAAAAATACTACACTCGAAAAAAATTTTACACTCAAAAAAAATTTTACACTCAAAAAAAAATTAGTATTTTTTTTTTTCAAAAATTACTAAAAAAATTTTTTTTACACGAAATAAAATATTTCTAATCAAAACTGTTATCTTTTCACGTTAGAAAATTTACTTAAAATGGGCATTGTGGAGGGTATTCATAGATTCGGCCAAGTCGAGTTTAACTTTTCTACTTGTTTTTTCATCAATTTTTTTTCCAACAAATTTTTTTTTCCAGTAAATTTTTTTTTCCAGTAATTTTTTTTTTTATACCCTCCAACTACAGTATGGGGGTATACTCACTTTGTCATTCCGTGTGTAACGCATCAAAATATCGGTCTAGGACCCCATAAAGTATATATATTTATGATCAGTGATCGATTCTAAGACATTCTAGCGATGTCCGTCCGTCCGTCTGTCCGTCCGTCTGTCCGTCTGTCCGTCTGTAGTTAACACGATGCAGTTAAAAGAGCTAGACTCCCGACATTTGGCACAAATATGTCTTATGTTAATAGGCAGGTTAAGTTCGTAAATGAGCAAAATCGGACCAGGGGGAAAAAAGTTCCCCCTTGAAGAACTAAACCAACCTCTGAAAAAATACACTTTTTTACATGTTTTTTTGTATTTTTGTTAAATAAATGAAACATTTGTTATATTTATCGGGATGGGAAGGTGCTGTCAACATCCCCCACTGACCCCCATCACCCCCTCCCCCCCCCCCCCCCCCCAAAAAAAAAACAAACGCCCCTGACAATTTTTTTTTTTTACATTTTGGAGGGTATAAAAGATTCGGCACAGCCGAATTTAAAACTCTTACTTGTTTTCATTAATTTTTTTTTTTTTCATAAATTTTTTTTTTTTCATCATACTTTTTTTTATAATTTTTTTTCATCAATTTTTTTTCATCAAATAATTTTTTCATTAATTTTTTTTTTCATCAAATTTTATTTTTTAGATAAAAAATTTTTTTGCATCAATTTTTTTTTCCATAAATTTTTTTTTTTTCATAATTTTTTTTTTTTTCATAAATTTTTTTTTTTTTTCATCAAACTTTTTTTTCATGATTTTTTTTTTTTTCAAATTTTTTTTTCGTCAATTTTCAATTTTTTCATCAATTTTTTTTTTATAAATTTTTTTTTCATAAATTTTTTTTTCATCAAATTTTATTTTTCATAAAAAAATTTTTTTCATAATTTTTTTCATAATTTTTTTTTTGTTACCTAATTTTTTTTATCTATTTTTCTTCATCAAATTTTTTTATCAAATTTTTTATTATCAATTTTTTTCTCACCAAAAAAAAAAATTTTCATATTTTTTTTTCATCAATTTTTTTTTACATCAAAAAATTTTTCTTTTCATCAAAAATATCATCAAAATTTTTTTTCAACAAAAATTTTGGGTTCATTAAATTTTTTTTACATAATTTTGTTTTTCGTGAAAAAAAAAAACATTTTTTTTACCAAAACTACTTTTTCCCCAAGTCTAAGCTTTTCGTATAAAAATTTTCCATTTGTTTATCAAATGTACATAAAACAAGTGAGAGTCTTTTATTCTTTGGTGCCGAATCTTTTATACTCTCCAAAATGTAAAAACACTTTTTTGCATTTATTTTTGCACTCACTTACGAAATGTACAGCTCTTTTGGTTTTTTTTATGGGTTCCTCGACTGATATTTCAATTCGTTTTGCATGGAATAGCAAAGTAATATAATATTATTTTTTTTAAAAAAAAACTTTGCTTTGGCAAGTACACCCAAATCTTCCGCAAAACATTATCATGATTTAATGTTTTGGGCATGAGTACAAAATTCGCATGCATTTTTTTGTAAAAAAATTAGTTTGTACACCAATACCCCAGTTTGCGTCGCTTCGTTTTGCGTCGTTTCGAAGTTTCGTCGTTTAAAAAAGTCTGTGACTTCGAAGTTGCGTCGTTTTTGTTTCAGTTTGCGTAGCATGGCTTCAAAGTTGCGTCGATTATTTTTCAGTTTGCGTCGCATGGTTTCGTAGTTTCGTTGTCAGTGCTTCGATTTGCGTATTTAATATTTATTTTTTAGCATAAATATAAAGGATTTATGTATAAGTGCATTCACAAAGCTTAAACAGAAAAGGGGATTTTCCAATTTTAGTATAATACATGTAAAGGCGGTCTCCTGGTTGCCAGTATTTCATTTTATTTGAAAAAAAGATTTATTTTATTGAAAATTCACTTTTTTCAGTTAAAATTATGAATTTTGGAACCAATTAAATGCAAATCAATAGAAACGTATGGGAAATCGTGCTTCGGTTTGCGTCGATTCGGTTTGCGTCGTGTTTCTCCGGTCCCAATTAGCGACGCAAACCGGGGTATTGG
The DNA here is from genome assembly GCA_963921195.1 of Pegoplata infirma. Classification (NCBI taxonomy): domain Eukaryota; kingdom Metazoa; phylum Arthropoda; class Insecta; order Diptera; family Anthomyiidae; genus Pegoplata; species Pegoplata infirma. The sequence continues at coordinate 227,735,368 of OY992536.1, read as the reverse complement.
TGTACTTGTAAAAATTCCATTCTGTGTCCAATTCTGTTTACATATGCCAACAAGCACACACTTTAAAGCATTTTGTAATTTTTGGTTATGCAGAATATACCAAAGTTTTCGAGGTGTTCTTACATTTTAGTTCATAACTTTTGAACCGCTGAACCGATTTCGCTCAAGTGCAATACCAAACTGCTTAGGCAACAACAAGTAAATTTTCTAAGTCTCAGTCATATATGTTCACTACTTTGGCCGTGATCACCATTTCCATAGACGGACAGACAAACGAACATCGCTAGAATGTCTTAGAATCCATCGCTGATCAATAATAAATATACTTTATGGGGTCCCAGACCGATATTTCGATGAGTTACAAACAGAATGACAAACTTGCTTAGAGGGTATATCCCTCTATCACTAACAATAAGTGATATAAAAAGTACGAAAGTACACTTTTTTGTATTTTAGTACTTTTTATTTTTGCCATCAAACAAAAATAAAATATATTCACACTTTATAAACGTGAGTTAATTTTATTGTAATGAAAATATAATGAATGCAATGAAAACCATAAAACTTTGTTGTAGAAAATATAATTAACGTAAAAGTTACCCGCTACTACTACAACTACTGCTACTATTGGTGGCCTTAAGTTCCTATTATGTATTATGAATTATGTTAGTTTGTAAACCAACTCGAGGAATGTGAGAATACTTATCATAATAAAATACAAAAATATATAAACTTATAATTACGTTGTTAAAAAAAAAAAATGAAGAAAAAACAAAATTATGAGTTGAGATTGTAGTGAAAAAGTGTTAAAAGTAGTAGTAGTAGTTATCATAGTCCAACAAATTGTAGGAGTTTGTTTTTCTATACTCTAAGATTTTTTGCTAATGAAACTGTTGCTTCAATTTTTACTCCTTCGTCCTTTGAAATATTTATTAAACATCTAAATATACAACTTTAACTATCTGTATAAACTATGTTGAACACATAAACTGTTTTGTCTACTTTTACAATGAGTCGGTTTTTTTTTTTTTTGTAATTTTGCAAAAGTTGTTGGTTGTGTTATTTTTAGTTTGTGGGTTCTTCATAATTGTTTATTATGAAATTTTATCCCTTTTAATTTTGTAGTTTGAAAATAAATTTTGATGCTTGTTTAACCATATTTATAAATAGACAAATTTAACTAATAAAATACATTCATAAAATGAATAATTTTTAAACGAGTTGTTTGATAAACTTTAAATAATTTATTCTGTAAAGTAAGGCGGTAATTTTCAAAAACAAAAAATTAATAATTTTGTTCGTTTTTAACAAGGAGAGGACTTTCATGCAAATGAATATTTTTGCCATTAGTCTTAGAACTGCATAAGGAAAATATCTTTGCAAATTTCGTTTCATATTTTTGCGTATTTGGCTAATAACACCGCTCAACACTAATTTTCCGGTTTGAGTTCTGGTGATCAATTTTAGTAGACTTTGATCTCCTGATTCCAAATCTGTTCTCCAAATTTTTCCATCACGTCCAGATTTTTAGTTATTCACGCTTGAAAATGCGAAAAATTACGATTATACACTGGAAGATATCTTTAATGGGTTTAAAAGTCTATAAGAAAGAATGAACTTTTGCCTAATTTTTGAGCTCATCACAGTAAAGATTGATCATCTGGTTTTTGTATTAGAGCCTTTCTAATTTTTTTCAAAGTGTTTTTTTTTTAAATACATGTTTGGCCAATAAAAATACAACTTAAAATTTTTTTGATCATATATTTGAGATCATAGTTCAATTCTACTCTAATGTTTAATACCAGATTTTTATTCCACCCAGTGGCTGCTGTGCAGTAGGGTGGATCGAATTTGGCTTTTTGGCGAATTTCGTTCCGGCTCACCGACAGATGTGTTGGAATAGACCTAAAAACAATGTGGTTAAGTTTTCATGCAGATCGGTGGTTATCTTCCGCTGCCGAAATGTCGTTGAAAATCCGCGATTTCTTAAAAAATGATATTTATTTTAAAAAATTGCCAAAATTACAAAAATCAGTTAATCTTCTTTTTTATTTCAGTCAATCTTTTCAATTCGATCATATTTTCTTAGAAAAAAAATTCAGCTTAATAGGACATTGTTAACCCCTCTAAAACGGTTGCCAAAAATGACCCATACATTTTGCACTAAACTTAAAACCACTAAATTTAAAAAAAAAAAAAATTTTGATTTTAAGTTGCACAATCTAAAGTTTTTATTTCATTTATTTCAAGTATATATAAGTTCGTTTGACAAAAATTTTTGTTTAAAAAATACGAGATTCTTAAACAGCGCGTGTAACGGTCTGTTTCCAGGACATTTTGGGAAAATTGCACTTTTTTTAAAAACTCAACATTTTTAGTTAAAAACTGTTCATTTTACACTAGATTTATTATAAATTATAAAACCTAATATAGAAATGTTGGATTTTAAGAAATTATTTAACCCTAAACAACTTTGTGCCCTAAATGACCCATGATGAACAAATGCATCTAGCAATAAACCGCCTTTGGCGGGCGACTAACCATTAGGAACATATTTTTTTAGTTAAAAATGGGATTGCGAGTAAAGATGGGAGCGTGAGTAGAGATGAGAGCGTGAGTGAATTTGACCAACTCACGCTCACGAAGAAAAAAAAAATTCACATAACTATATTTTGACGTGTTTTATTTTTCTGTCACCATAAAAAATCATGCAAACTCACGAAATTTCACTCACGTTTACGAGTGAATCACATGAAATTTGTGCCACGTGTGCATTTGTACAAATTATATTTTTAATGCAAAAAAAAGTGATCCATATATTTTATTTTAACAAGTTTATATATTACTTCCCGTTTAAATGCACCCACCCCGAAAGCATTATCCCCTTAAATGCCAGAATGCAGCAAGTAAATATTCTATTGAAATTATTCAGCAATATTCTTGTTTAAATGTGAATTACTTTTTAAGTCAAATATAAATAAATAATTAATGGTGAGTACGGAAAAAGCTTTAAGGGTGGGTGCATTTTAGCAGGAATACTATTTGAATGCTATTTGAACTTTTTTTGTTTCATTTGCATTAAAAATATTATTTTTAAAATTGCACTGTTAAACGTGAGTAAAGTTTCGTGAGTTTGCATGATTTTTTATGGTGACAGAAAAATGAAACACGTCAAAATTCAGCTTGAGTAAGATTAAAATGTGACACTCATGTAACCCTGCGTAAAATGTATGCAAAGTTCAAAAATTTCTTGCGTGAGAATTTTTTTTTCTTCGTGAGCGTTAGTTTATCGAATTCACTCACGCTCCCATCTCTACTCACGATCCTATCTGTACTCTCACTCCCGTTTTTAATTGAAAAAATATGTTCCCAATGGCTATTCGCCCGCCTAAAGCGGTTTATTGCTAGATGAATTTGTTCATCATGGGTCATTTTGGGCCCATAGCTGTGTAGGGTTAAAGAATTTCTTAAAATCCATCATTTTTATATTAAGTTTTATAATTTATAATAAATCTAGTGCAAAATTAAAAGTTTTTAACTAAAAATGTTGATTTTTTAAAAAAAGGTGCAATTTTCCCAAAATGTCCTGAAAACAGACCATTACACGCGCTGTTTAAGAATCTCGTATTTTTTAAAAAAAAAATTTTTGTCAAACGAACTTATATATACTTGAAATAAATGCAATAAAAACTTTAGATTGTGCAACTTAAAATCAACAAAATTTTTTTTTTTTTTAAATTTGGTGGTTTTGAGTTTAGGGCAAAATGTATTGGTCATTTTCGGCAACCGTTTTAGAGGGGTTAACAATGTCCTATACAGCTGAAATTTTTTTCTAAGAAAATATGATCGAATTGAAAAGATTGACTGAAATAAAAAAGAAGATTAAGTGATTTTTATAATTTTGGCAATTTTTAAAATAAATACTATTTTTTAAGAAATCACGGATTTTCAACGTCATTTCGGCAGCGGAAGATGACCACCGATCTACATGAAAATTTAACCACATTGTTTTTAGGTCTATTCCAACACATCTGTCGGTGAGCCGGAACGAAATTCGCGAAAAAGCCAAATTCGATCCACCCTACTGTGCAGGCCTTCAAATAAACAAAAAAAAATCTAGAAGTGATGGAAAAATTTGAATATGAAAAAATTTTATATGAACTTCAAACCGGAGCCAAAAACCTTTAATTTGTTGAGCGGTATAATTTATATTTTTGAATATTCTGCTATAAATGCATTTTTGGTTGTTTTTCCATATTTTATTAACATTTTTTGTAAACGTCAATAATTTTCTTTTTTTTGAGGTCCAATACAAAATGCTTGTCGAAATAGGTTTTTTTATACCCTCCACTTAGTGATAGAGATATATAAGTTAGTCATTCCGTTTGTAACTCATCGAAATATCGGTCTGGGACCCAATAAAGTATATATATTCATGATCCCCGATCGATTTTAAGACATTCTAGCTATGTCCGTCTGTCTGTCTGTGGAAATGGTGATCACGGACAAAATATTGCGCAGAGACGACTGAAACTTAACATATTTATTGGAAGTTCTGCCGAGAAGTTTGGTATTGCATTTGAGCAATATCGGTTCAGCGGTTTAAAACTTATGAACAAAAATGTAAGGACACCTCAAAAATTTCAGTACATTCAACATAACCTAAAATACCAAATGCTTTAATTCGGCTGCTGGTTGGCATATGTGAACGTAATTGAACACCAAATGGTATTTAAACAAGTACAAACATATTTTTTGACAAAAAAAAAAAAAAAATAAAAATCGCAATTTTTTTTACCAACATTTTTTTTCGCGGAAATTTTTTTTCAAATTTTTTTTTTTTTTTCGAAAGTGATTTCCTTTTAAATAAAGTGTTTTGCAATAATCTTTTTGAAACTTTGGAGGGTATCACTACTTTCGGCAAGGCCGAATTTAACTTTTTTACTTGTGTTTTTTTTTTTTTGTTAATAACCCGAGTATAAAAGTTTTTATATAATTTTATAAACATCATATCACAAAATCTTTTTTAAATTTCAACTCAGTGAAACTGAAATAAATGTTTAAAAAAACCGGCAGTTTTTGGAATTTAGAAAAACTGTAAATGCAGTTGTGTAAACATGACCTTGAACCATCACTGAGCAATGTTTAAGGATTACCCCACTTTATCCGTAAAGGTTACAGAGGGTTAAAGTTAAAAAATCGATTAAAATGGCTTGAAATAATCCATAGTTTTTACCCTTATTTCGTTTTTTTTTAAGTTCTCCTTATATTTCAATCTTTTCCGGCATAATACAAAGTCAGTAGATATAAGATATTATTTTAATGTTGGTTTAATAGATGCTTCATTGCTTGGTAAGAAGTTATAAGACGGTTAAATTTTGAAACCAAAAATTAAGAATTTTTAAATTTTTGAGGTTTTTTGATCAGGGATTTCGGCCCTCTCTATAAAATGAAAAAAGTTGAACTAAACTTGGTAGCTGTTGTAATTCTTAACAATTTGGAATTGATCCCGTTAATGTGCCACGAATAGTTAAGGAGTTTCAGCAGATCAAAGTTCGAAAGAAAAAACGTAATTTTTTTAAAATACCAGTTTTTCGCGAGGCACATTCGCGGTTTCATTCGAAATTTGGTGCGTAAACCGAGTTTTTTGTGAGTTTACATAATATAATCACTGGCGGGTTTATAAAAAATAAATTGCAAAAATTTAATGGCATTTTTGAAAATTCTGCGAAAGTTGCAAATCTGTTTCCTATTTTTTTTAGTAGCAATTAATGCATCATGTTCATTTTAATACACCAAAAGACGTGCCTTAATGAGTAGAACTGATTTGCATTTTGACTTTTTACTTTAAGCCATTATGAGCGGAAAGCGCGATGATTTTATCTAAACCTGTTTTGATCTGGCACATCCAAGGCTTTACACGAAATCGGACGAAAATGATGATTTTAAATGAAAGCCCACTTGATGTGTTATCATAAAATCAGAGGCGGGTTAAAAAATTTTGATGACTATAGATTTTTTGGACCATATTAAATTTTCTTGTTATAAAAAAGCATCACCGATTTTTTTAAACTACCGGTACAATGATACGATTTTCCGTGATTTTTTTTCAGTAATACCAACGAGCATTGCCTAAATATATTATAAAAAATTGTAAAACTTTTCTTTTACCGCGAATTAACCGCGATTTTAGGTACTTAGATATTTTTTTTTTAAATCGTTTGGTTATTAAAGGGTTAAATTTATATCATATATTTTAGAAGAAATGATATATCCATAATGTTTTAATAACGCATGCAACAAATGTGTAGAAAAAAATGTTTAAAATATTTTTAAGATTTTTAAAACCGCTAAATCTTAAAACCGCCATAACTTTTGACCCCCTTGCGCGATTTAATTGACGCGAACGAATTTCTTATTCTTAAATAGCTTCTAATATTTATGCCAACTTTCATCGATGTGCCATCAAAACAAAAATCACATCTTTACTACCTCAAAATTTAAGTCTTAGACGGAACTCCTCATATATGATACACCCAAAAAATTTCCCAGTTACTAGCTACTATTTTTTTAACTGAGTCCCAGTTATTCAAATTGGTTAAAAGTAACCAATATTTTTTAATATTGAAAACAACTATTGTCCAGTCAACGGCAACCAACTTTTACGTTATTTTTCATAGTTATTTATAATCATTTAAAAAGTCAAAAAGTTAGAAATAAAGAAACACCAACATTGATTACTTTTATTTTGTATCCCTAGTAAAAATATTATGCTAATTTTACTAAATAGATCTAATTTGATCCGTAAAATGGTTGTATCAAATAATATCTAATTGTATTACTTTAGATAAAAAAATATAAAAATTAATACAATTTGATCCTGAATTTGGTCAAATCTAATTAGATCAAATTGATCTTATAATATCTATTTTTATATAATTTGATGAGCAAAACCAAAATACGAATCTAATCATATATGGAGCAATATCTAACCATATAAAGTGGATCAACCGTATCAAAGTGATAGATAAAATTTTATATAAATTTATACGGAAGCATATTAACTCATATAAGATTGTATCAAATTATATATGATTAGACCAGAAAATTTTTACTCGGGATTCCACTTATTTTATTTTATCTTAACATTTTATTTTTACTTGGACAATACATTTACATATTTTTTTCTTGCTAAAATGTTGAATAGAGCATCGCCTCATGACTATTTCCTTTCCATGTTTTTGGTACATATGTATATGCCTGAAAATAATGATAAGTTATAGCTTATTTTTGTAAAATATTTTGCTTAAACAAATAGATCAGTCTTACCTTACCAAAACAAAATATTTTTAAGTCCAAATTTTCCAATATTTATTTATTTGAGATTTTTTTTTTTCGTTTGTATTTATTTATTTTTTTAATAATTTTGACAAAATGAAATAAATTGAAACACAGGGCAACTAAAACTCTGTTATAATTTACTGAAATCCAGTTATTTATTACTACATTAGTTATTTGAATATAATTGATTTTTAACTGGGAAATTCCTTAACTATACGACTGGGAAATTTTTTCGGTGTAATTTTATATTCCCGACTAAAAAAGTTTTGATATAATATATCTTAATAGATCAAATTTGATATTATTGGACATAATTAGATTCCAAAAATTAAACGGGAAATTTCATATAATTTGATATTGATGGTCATATTAGATCAAATAAGATATAATTATATAATATGATATCTTTTTAGATCTAATTTTTTATAATATCAAACTAGATAACATTTACCTTCCATTTTTGGGATATAATTATATCTAACTAAATCAAATGTGATCTAATAAGACATAATCATATATTTTTGGATCCTCCATTTTTGGTATCAAATGATATATGGTGCCGTATTATTTTTATACCCTCCACTCTAGTGATAGAGGGTATATATAAGTTTGTCATTCCGTTTGTAACACCTCGAAATTTTGGTCTAGGACCCCATAAAGTATATATATTCATGATCCTCGATCGATTTTAAGACGATCTAGCGATGTCCGTCCGTCCGTCCGTCCGTCCGTCTGTCTGTCTGTTGAAAACACGCTAACTTTTGAAAGACTTAACGGAGGCTCCTGAAGTTTGGCATATATGTTGGGCATTTACCTGGTCAGGTTGGTATTGCAATCCAGCGAAATCGGTCCAGTTATTCAAAAGTTATGAGCAAAAGACTGAATTTCGGCAAGGGTTTTTCGTGAATTTTTGAGATAAAAAGCACTATAACTTTCGAAAAGCAAGTCTGAGGATGCTGAAGCTTGGCATATATATTTTTCGTTCCTCCAGCCTCGTTTGTATTGAATTTCAGCCAAATCGGTCCAGTGGTTCAAAAGTTATTAGCAAAACCCTGAATTTTAGATTTGCTTCACCTAAAATTCACGTGTTAAAACCCCGTTTGACCTGTTTTAAAAAGATTGGTAAGTCACAAAAATATTTTACAACGTATTTTTGTCACTCAAAAATATTTTTGTACCAAAACAAAAAAAAAAACACTCGAAAAAAAACTTTACACTCAAAAAAATTTTTACACTCAAAAAAAAATTAGTAAATTTTTTTTTTTGTTTTTTCAAAAATTACTAAAAAAAAAAATTTTTTAAACAAAATAAGTAAAATATTTCTAATCAAAACTGTTATTTTTTTCACGTTAGAAAATTTATTATCACTTAAAATGGGCATTGTGGAGGGTATTCATAGATTCGGCAAAGTCGAATTTAACTTTTCTACTTGTTTTTTAATCGTGTTGTTTTATAAAACAATATAAAATTAGATCAATATTTATCATATTTTTATTTTTTTTTATTAACTTTTATAACAATCTATAATAATTTCTTTTTTTCTTTACAGGTAAGTTAAATCGAATAACTTCAATAAAAAAATCGTTTACATAACTTCGTAAGTACAAAAATAAAATTTCAGTGATTAGTAGATTTTGAATAAGGAATTTCGTACGCATACTTTTTGAAACAACCCAGCAAAACTTTGGTAATGGGTAGTGATAATATAACAAATTACCAGGTAATGTATATACCTTATTTGCAGCATTATTTTAGGATGTCTCACCAAACATTTGTTCCACAACGTATTATTTTAAAGTGAAAAATAATGCATTACTAATAATTTGCTACGTAATGCATGATTATTGGAAAAAATGTATTTCATATTTATTATTTCTAAACATTAAATCATGGATGACTTATATTTGGTTACATTATGTATTATTTGAAAGTTTGAAATAATGTATTATTTATAATTGGATGCATAATGCATTACAATAACATAAAAAATAATTATTTTATAAAAAAATGCATAAGTTTAAACTAGAGATGGGCTCACGACAGGAAATTTCTAACGACACACACTCACGAGCATATTTTATCTACTTACACTCACTTACAATCACGTGAGTAAATTTAATACAAAATTACTTTTTCACTACTCGCAACACCTTATATTTTATCTTCTGGTATGCTTTATTATTTCATTTCTCGTAACCTATAAAATATCATATATTTTACACCTTACTCGTTTTCTTCGTTATAAATTTATGACTTATTTTATACCTTACTGGTATTCTTTGTGATAATGTGGATGCATTACTTTGAGTCTCATCGCCTGTTAAAATCATCAATGCTGCAATGTATAAAATAAGAGATCCTATACCTTATTTTATACCTTATTTGGTAATCTAAGTTTTGCTGGGAAAGATAAAAAGGAGTTTACTACGGAATATAAAAAAGGTCCAGAAAAACTAGCCTTTGCTTTGATAGAAGAAAAAAAAAATTGCAAGAATCTGGCGTAGGTAAGGTATTTTGGTCAGAAAAACACATTTTTGTTATTAGGGTTTTTGATTAAGAAAAAACCATTGTTCTTCTAAAAACAGTTTTTTTACACCACTACATCACTAGTAATGAAAATTACATTGATTTAAATTATTTGATTTTTTGTAGGACTGTTTTTTTCTATATCGTCGACCTATATTCAAAACACAATTGGGCCCGAATCATTGAGTCATTGATTTGTTTATATAAAATGCTCAAATTTTTATCACTGCCCAACTAATATTCAAAATATGCCAACTCAAATTTGGTCGAAATGATTTTCTGATGGCAAATAGCTTTCCTGTGCAATACCCAACTGTGACAAAAATTTCAAAGCATAAAAATAATTTGTTCTCGCTTTACATCAATTTTTGCCATTCTGTTATCTGACAGTATATAATTTTTTTTTTTGTGAAAAAAAGGCTAACTTTCATTGTAAATTTTCAAAATTTTGTCAAAAAATAATTCAAAATATTATACATCATTTCTTATTGAAATGATGTCTTTAGGCATGCTGAACACGAATCTGGTAAAGATTTTTATATCCAATGGCTATATTCCAAGTTATGGTCCTTTAAAACATATTAAAATGTAGTGGTTCCAAAACAAAAAAAAATGGTAATATGTGGGGTAAAACGCGTCAACGGTCCACACCAAAAAAAAAAAATTTGTTCGATATTGAATTTTTTAAAAGTAAACGAAATATATTTGTACAAAAAAAAATCAATTTAAAAACACATTTGTAAACCAGACACCCCCTTTAAAGTTCTATGTAATTTCAAACAAGTCTAAATTACGTTTTAAATAATTGCACATTTAACCTCATCACACAATATAACATGTTGTTAACATAAGGGCCATTGGTTATGCATCACAGAACTTTAAGTACTCATAGTTGCTCCTCTAAAACTACTATTCAAACAATGATGAGTCTTTATATGCATGTAAATACATGGGTTTGTGTGAACAGTACACACAGAGATATTTACTTCATACTTTACAATTGTGTATTTAAGCTAATGAAGCATATAGTATTTAACACTATGACAATGATGGTAAAACTCTTATGGGCCAACTATTGTTTTCTAAAAAAAAAAAAAAAAAAAAGAATATAACAACTACGACAACAACAAAATCCTCAATTAAATTTTTTACTCTCAACATACTCAACAACTAAATAAATATAGTATAGAAGTAGAACAAATAAAATAATATTTAGTTGTGTAGTTTCCGTAGTAGATGGGTACAGTGAAGGATATAATTATCAGCTCACTTATTTGGAAAAAAGTCTAAGATATTAAAAATTTCACAGATTGTGAAATATTGTTTACAAACAAGTGTAGAAAAAATTGTAAATTCTAAAAATTTTTCGTATAGAAATATTCTCAAATCCTGAGATATTTCTTTTAGAAAACCTCTTAGGTTCTGAGATTTTTAGATTTTTTATAAAAAAAATCTCATATTCTGAAATATTGTTTGAAAGAAAAATTCTCACATTTAGGCCGCTGTTCCAAAAAAAGTAATTCACTTAAAAAATCTGAAAATGAAAATTTCCGAATTTTTTTGGTGTTCTATATTTCACATCCGAATTTCTTTTTCGTTTTGTTTCACATAAATAAAATTTGGTGAAAGTAAAACGAATGCACCTTTTGCATTATAATTTTTTAAATTTTAATTATTCGATTTCAACTTGGAATGAAAACGTGATCAACACATCACTAAACTTGATTTCATGTGATTAGGATATATTCGTGTGAATTGAAAAGCTGTGAAAGACAGAATAGAGGCCTTAGAGATATTTTTAACATAGAAAAATTCTCAGATTTAAAGAAGTTTTTCATGTAGAAATTTTTCTGATTCTGAAACATTTTTCGGTTAGAAAAATTTGCAGATTCTTAAACTTTTTTATTTAAAACAAATTTTTAGATATTGAGACATTTTTCTTATAGAAAAATTCTCAGAATCTGACAATCGATTTGTCTGAAAATTAAAATATATATAAATAAGCCGATTTTCAGGTTGGGTTGTCTGGGCTTGTCGGCCATATCAGTGTTTAAAAATTTCGTTGTCCCCATTTGAAACATTGTGGACCCTCGGGGTAAATTCAATAACTCCCAAAACTAACAGGAAAATCGTCTAAAGTAAAAATATGTGTCGACTTATATTAAATAGATTTCATTTATAAATAATAAATTTTGAGACGTTTTTCGTACAAAAAATTTCATATTTTGAAAAAATGTTATTGTTAGAAAAATTATTAATTATTGAGACATTTTTCTAAGCGAAATATTTCCCAGAATCTAAGAATTAGGTGACATAATCCCCACGGACCTAATCCCCATTTCCGTTATGACCAAATTTATTTCGGTCATAATCCCCATAATGGTGGCGGGGACTATGACCGAAAATAATTTGGACGTAATCCCAATAAAAAACGGAAAAAATTCCCACGTTTACGGGGATAATGACCACGTAATAAATTACCACTTATTGGTCATAATCCCAAAGTTTTTTTTTTTTTCGGCAATAAATTGGTTTAGTGGCTTTGCTAAACCCACTCTCTCTGCAGAAAAATGGGATTATGATTAAAATTGCTTTGAACTTACTCCCCATAATGTGAATGGGGGTTATGACCGAAAAAAGTTCGGTACTAATTCCAACAGGGAACGGACATAATCGCCATTGTGATTGTGACAGTTTAGGAAACGGTCATAGTCCCCACAACTACATATTGTGGGGATTATGACTGCGATGAATTCGGTCATAATCCCCATTTCCGTTAAGGTGGTAATGTCCGTGGGGACTATGTCCTGTCCACAAATTTTTAGGTGACATGATTTAATCCCCACGGACATAATCCCCATTTCCGTTATGGAGATTATGACCAAATTCATTTCAGTCATAATCCCCATAATGGTAGTGGGGACTACGACCGAAAATAATTTGGACATAATCCCAAAAAAAACGGACATTGTTCCCAGATTTATGGGTATAATGACCACATAACAAATGACCATAATCCCCATTACAGGGATTATGTCCACTATACTAGTTGGTCATAATACCAAAAATTTTTTTTTTTTTTTTGTCTAAAAAGTTTTTCTGCGTAGCCGGCCTTCGGCCGGGCTTAGGGATTACAAACTCCATGCATTAAACCCACCCTCTTCGCAAAAAAAGTGGATTATGACCGAAATTTCTTTGGACTTAGTCCCCATAATATGAATGGGGGTTATGACCGAATAATTTTCGGTCGTAATCCCAACAAGGAACGGACATAATCCCCATTGGGATTATAACAGTTTTAGAAACGGCCATAGTCCCCACAACTATTATGGGGGTTATGTCCGTGATTAATTCGGTCATAATCCCCATTTCCGTTATGGGGGTAATGTCCGTGGGGATTATGTCCTTTCACCAAATTTTTTTATATGAAAAACGTGAAAATTTTTCTATACGAAAAACGTTTTAGAATCTAAGATTTTTTCTACAGAAAAAATGCCTCGGAGTCTGAAAGTTTTCTATACGAAAAATATCCCAGAATTTTAGAGTTTTTCAGATTTGAGAATTTTTTATAAGAAAAATATATCAGAAACTGAGAACTTTTTTAAAAGAAAAAAATATCCCAGAATCTGAGAATTTCCCTATTCGAAACATATCTCAGGATCAGAGAATTTTTCTTTACGAAAATGTCTTAGAATCTATGAATTTTTCGTATAGAAAAATTTTCAGATTCTGAGAAATTTTTCGTATCGAAAAATTCTCATATTACGAGACATTTTTCGTACACTAAAATTCTCATATTTTTCTTACAAAAAAATTCTTAGATTGTTAGAGATTATTGTATAAAAAACTCTCAGATTCAGAGACATTTTTTATATAGACAAATTTTCAGACAATGAAACATTTTTGTGTAGAAAAATTCTCAGATTCTGAGACATTTTTCGTTTAGAAAAATTCTCTGATTCTGAGACATTTCTCGTAATTTGGGAAATTTTTCGTATAGAAAAATTCCCAGATTTTGATTTTTACTATAGAAAAAATCTCAGATTCTGAAACATTTCTTCATTTAGAAAAATTTTCCGTAAAGTTCTCAGGTTTTCTGACTTTTTTCGTAAAGAAAAAATCTTAGATTTCACAACAATTTTAAATAGAAAACTTCTCCGATTCTGAGACATTTTTCGTATAGAAAAACTCTCAGATTCATAGAAACCATGCAAAAAATTACTCAGAATCTGAAAATTTTTCTATATAAAGTTTATAGTATCTATGAATTTTTCTGAGACCTTTTTCGTAAAAATATATATCTTAGATTCTGAGACATTTTTCATAAAGAAGATTCTAAGACATTTTTGGTAAAGAAAAATTCTCAGATTGTGAGACATTTTTCGTATAGAAAACTTTTGAAATTCTTAGAAATTTTTCGTATAGAAAAATTCTCAGATTCCGAGAAATTTTTCGTGTACAAAAATTCTGAAAATCTAAGAAGTTTTACGTGTATTGAAATTTAACATTTTGGCACATTTTTCTGTACAAAAAATTTCTTAGAATCTCAGAATTTTTCTATGCTAAAAATGTCTCAGAATCTAAGTATTTTTCAGATCTGAGAATTTTTGTATAGGAAAAATGTCTCGGAAACTGATACTTTTTCTATAGGAAAAATGTCTCAGAAACTGGGAATTTTTTTAAACGAAAAATATCTCAGAATCTAATAATTGTTTGATACGACAAATTACTCAGAATCAGAGAATTTTTCTACACAAAAATGTTTTAGTGTCTGAGAATTTTTCTATACGAAAGTGTCTCAAAATCTGAAAACTTTTCTTTACGAAAATTTTATCAGAATCTGAGAATTTTTCTATATGGAAAATTTCTCAAAATCAGAGAACTTTCCTATACGAAAAATGGCTCAGAAATTTTCTATGCCAAAAATTTGTTCGAAATGGTTCAGAATCTGAGAATCTGGAAATCTAGAAAGAAAAATTTTTAAATCTGGAAAGAAAAATTTTTAAATTTGGAGACATTTTTCGTCTCTAATTCCGATAATTTTTTCTCAGAATCTAAGAGGTTTTTCGACTAAAAAAATTTAAGATTCTGAAGAATCTAAAAAGTTTTCTTTACGAAAGATTCTCAGTTTATGGGACATTTTCAGATTTTTCTCAGATTCAGAGACAATTTTCGTGGTAAATAATTCTCAGACTGTGAGACAGTTTTTTGTATAGAAAAACTCTCATATTCCGAAACATTTTTCGTATAGAAAAATTATCAGATTTTGAGATTTTTTTAGAGTATAAAATTTTTTAGACTCTGTTGCATTTTTATATAGGTTATCCCTCCTATTGCATCAACAACTATTTCCTTCACTGTTACCCCTACAATGGTGGTATGCATTGTGAAAAGGAGGGTGAACAAAAAATTGTATTTAAGCTTTTTTAAGTATGCAATTGGGATTTAATTTGATAGGCTTTTGTAATCCAGGAAACATATGTACATTCACACAAACCCTTGTAAAAGGATATATGTGAATGCATGTGTGTGTGTGTTTGTGTGATGACAATGAATTTGATTTAGTACTATTTTACTCTGCTTTCACTTGATTAGATTTTTCTATTTCACTCCCTCTTATTCTAATACTAATACCTTTTATTTGAAATTTTAAATCCTTATTCACAGTGATTGATAAAGTATGTATGGTATGTGTGCATTATAAATTACAATGTTGATATGGTATAGATTTCCTACATCCTCTTTCCGCTTATTTTCCCTTCACCAAAGTGTCTCTGATATTATTTTCTATGTATGGTCTATCGTTTTAAATTATTAAAATAGTCATCATTGTTAAAATGTTGACAGTCATTACTGGGGATTTTTTTTTTGTTCATATTGTTGTTGGTGGTGATGATGATAATGACGGGAATATATGTTGACATTGATATAGTGCGATTTTTTTTTTTCGTTTTTAATATGTTTGATTGTATTTATGCAGACATCCGTCAATATGTTGAAATGTTCAATTCGTTTACCTACAAAATCTATTGTTAATACACAATCGAACTTTTAAATACTCTAATGATTTTTTTAGTTTTTCTAGCTTATCTAAAGAGCTTAATTGAGATTATAGTATATAAAAGAGAATTTGTCTAATGTTTAACAGATTTTTTTTTTTTACTGAATAGCTTATAGTAAAACTAAGCAGCTACACTGTTGGACAAAATAAAGTTCACGGGTAAAAAATATATAGTAATTCGTCGACAAATTTAACAATAAAAGGCTTTATTATAACCAATCGAGGATTATTAGAAAAAGTTCTGTATTAGTAATTTATAAAGCTTAAAGTTAAGCTTAATAGCGTCTAGATTAAGTAAATAATAAATGTTAAAAATGATATTTGTTATAGACATTTTCTTAATTTTTTTTTTAATTATGTATTTTTAAATTGTTTTTTCCAAGTTCAGATATAAAAAAAAATTTTAAAATTTAAAAATCTACATTTTTTTTGATCTGTCTTTTGACCACCAATTTTTTGTAAACAAAGAAAATGTTTAAAACTAGTAAAAATGATGGCCTTTCGGGAAAATCTAAATAAAAGCCGAACTAACAGGAATTTCGCCAAAAGCAAAAACACGTGTCCGATTAAACTTAATAGAAATTATTATGTATGAATTTGGGGGTCGTACGTATATACTTCTCCATATAAAGTAGCTCATCATTTACACATTTTTGATAAAAAACCAACTTAAAAGAGAATAATTTTGCCATATAGTCCCTTTGGAAGAAATACGAAAAAAATCGAAAAAACAGTAAATCTGTGATTTTGCTCCTCTATAACATATTAAAAGTGCAGGACAATCGGAGTGTAAGCTATGGGATACCTTCCTTGTTAGAATATATATAAAAACAACAACCGGGACTTGGAAAATTCTAAAAAAAATTCTCGAGACTTGGAAAAATTTTTAAATTAAAAAAATCTTATAGTTTTTTATAAAATTTCTTTCTCCAAAATGCAAAAATTATTTGTGTCTGGGATTTAGACATCTTGGAAAAACTATTGACCACTTTATGATGCATCATTAGACCGGAGATATTAAAACAAAATTGGACGGGGGTCACCTTAAGGATTAATGATAGGCAGGTATATATGTAGTGATAAGAAAATGTTTGTATTGAAAAAGTATTGTGGAACGGTTTTACATTTGACCCCTCTATGGTTACTTTTTCGGCAGTTAGAGCGGTTATAAAAAATTTTAAGAAACGTCCAGTTGTATGGGAGTCCCATTTAGAATTGGAGATAGAGTTAAAACTTGTGCAGATGAAATGTTAAAAGCTAAACATTAATCTGGGTTGGTATTGCCATTAACGTCTCTAGGGGGCACCATTACAATTAAACCAATGCATTGCAGCAGTAAGGGACCAGTAAGAAAACCAATGCAGGAGGAGTAGAAACTGATTTAAAAAAAGTCTTTAACAAATCCTTTAAAAATTTCTTTAAAAAATGTAATTATCATAGTTCCACGATCTTCTTTGGCAAAAAAATTTGTGGAATTGTTAGAAGTTTTCCTCAAAAAAAAATTTAAAAAATCAAGGAGTACACTCAAAATATTTTGTAGGTAAAAACAAATGAAAAACACATTTAAGACAAGTGATTAAACAGTTGAAAACCATCCCAGTAATTATTCATTAGTTTAAACAAACATCAGCATTTATTTTTTACAAAATTTTGTAAAATAAATAACATTAAAAAATAACGTTTTTATACCCTCCACTCTAGTGATAGAGGGTATATATAAGTTTGTCATTCCGTTTGTAACACCTCGAAATATTGGTCTAGGACCGTATAAAGTATAAATATTCATGATCCTCGATCGATTTTAAGACGATCTAGCGATGTCCGTCCGTCCGTCTGTCCGTCTGTCTGTCTGTTGAAAACACGCTAACTCTTGAAAGACTTTACGGAGGCTCCTGAAGTATGGCATATATGTTGGGCATTTACCTGGTCAGGTTGGTATTGCAATTTAGCGAAATCGGTCCAGTGGTTCAAGAGTTATAAGCAAATGAGTGAATTTCGTCAAGGGTTTTTCTGGAATTTACGAGACAAAACACACGGTAACTTTCGAACGGCAATTCTGAGGGTGCTGAAGTGTGGCATATATATTTTCCGTTCCTCTGGTGCGGTTCGTTTTAAATTTCAGCCAAATCGGTCCAGTGGTTCAAAAGTTATTAGCAAAACCGTAAATTTCAGATTAGTTTCACCTTAAATTCACATGTTGAAAACCCGTTAAACATGTTTTAAAAACATTTGTAAGTCAAAAAAATATTTTACAAGGTATTTTTGTCACACAAAAATATTTTTACATATTTTTACACTCAAAAAAAATTTTACACTCAAAAAAAATTTTACACTCAAAAAAAATTAGTAAATTATTTTTTTTTTTTTTTTCAAAAATTAATAAAAAAAATGTTTATTTTTCACATTAGAAAATTTACTATCACTTAAAAAGGGCATTGTGGAGGGTATTCATAGATTCGGCCAAGTCGAATTTAACTTTTCTACCTGTTTCATTTTGTTACCAACAAAATCGAAAAAAATAACCTACGAAAACATTAAAAATTAATGATTGTTCTGTTAATTTTACCAACAAATTTGAAAAAAAAATAACCTACGAAAACTTTAAAAATTAATGATTTTGTAGGTTATTTTTTAAAACTTTTCTATTGAATTATTTAAAAAAAAAAAATAATTAAATTTTGGGGAATTGATCCCGCAATCAACTACATTCTGGCCAGACACTCTACCAATTGTGCCAAAGTCACTGGATACAAACATGTTTTTATATTTCTAAAAAAAAAAATTTTAAATTTTTCTACAAAACAATATCTTACACAAGTATGTAAACACTAACGATTTCTCCTTTAAAAATTCCAAAAATTTAAAAAAATTATAGTGTACACAAATCATTTAAAATCAAAAAAAAATCGTTTATTTTTACTTACAGAAAAAAAAAAAATAAGTGATCATAAAAATTTAATGCTAATTAAAGTCTTTACTTTTTATATTGTTATTTTTGAATCAAAGAACATAAATAGTCAATTAAAAAAAAGGATCAATAAACAAATGTGTTTTTCATTAAAAAACAATAAAACGTAAAACTAAAAAAAAAAACAAACAGTTAATGAAATAATTTTTTATGTATGTATATTAGGGCGTCCCAAAAAAACCCTTTATTCGATTTTCTTGGGTGCTCAAGCATAATTTGAAAGCTTATAGGGTAAAGTATTTTTGAGATTTTTTTCAGATTTTTCGGAAAAGTTTTTAAGGTCGCGCAAATCGATTTTGTGCTTAAAATCGGCTTTGACGACCGTTTTTTTAACTTTCGTTATAAGTTCGCCAATAAACACGATATTCTTTACAATTGAGTTAACATTTTTAAAGAAAAATGTCCAAACTTTACTTTTTTGTGCATAAACTATAAGTTTTGGCAACTCTTTTGCTCATTTGGGTACCCTACATTAGATTTTTTCGTAAATTTTCCATAAATTTTGAAAATAACGATTTGTAACTTTTAAAATTTCTATGAAAGTCAAAAAA
Source organism: Pegoplata infirma (assembly GCA_963921195.1). Taxonomy (NCBI): domain Eukaryota; kingdom Metazoa; phylum Arthropoda; class Insecta; order Diptera; family Anthomyiidae; genus Pegoplata; species Pegoplata infirma. The sequence goes on along the minus strand of OY992536.1, from coordinate 227,715,921 downwards.
AGTAATAATGCAGTTTGAAAGATAAATTAATTCTTTATAATTAAGCAACAATAATTTTTGAATTTGCTCTTTCCGTTCCAGAGTAATACCATTTTAAAAATTTCTATCCATTGTACAAAACTAATAGTAAAATAATAAACTTCTTATAAAGACATGAAAAATTCGAGTTTTGGTCAGTAACAGAAATGTGAGAAGGTGGATCCTTAAGATTTTTTTGATGCTTAACACAAATCTGCTTTTAGCAACTCCCTAACAAGTCACGTTTGGTGGTAATTTATGGCAGAAGGTCAAAATGCATCTTATACAGATGCATCTCATAGTCCCGGTATTCAGCTTTTAAACCCATCATATATAGCCTATTTACAAGTTTTTACCCTTAGATATTAAATAGTGGAAGACAATACCTTTTTTAAATTTAATGTTTTATTTTATTATTAGTTTTATACAATGGGTTGAAAGTTTTAAAATGGTATTACTTTGGAACGGTAAGAGCGAATTCAAAAATTATTGTTGCTAAATTATAAAGAATTAATTTATCTTTCAAACTGCATTATTACTTTTTTTGACTTTCATAGAAATTTTGAAAGTTACAAAGCGTTATTTTCAAAATTTATGGAAAATTTACGAAATAATCTAATGTAGGGTACCCAAATGAGCAAAAGAGTTGCCAAAACTTATAGTTTATGCACACAAAAATAAAGTTTGGATATTTTTCTTTAGAAATGTTTCCTCAGGAGTGAAGAAACTCGTGGTTATTGACGATTTTATAAAGAAAGTTAAAAAAACGGTCGGCAAAGCCGATTTTCAGCAAAAAATCGATTTGCGCGACCTTAAAACCTTTTCCGAAAAATCTGAAAAAAATCTCAAAAATACTTTACCCTATAAGCTTTCAAATTATGCTTGAGCCCGGACAACTTTTTTTTGTGGGACACCCTAATGTATATGTGCAGACATTTTCAAAATTATATTTATATTTTAAAACTTTAAAATCACATACTGCAAAACTTTAAAGAATTCTAAAAGAAAATAAAAAAAATAATAATAATTTTGACCATTTTTAAAGAAGTAACACTGTGCAACACGGTTTTGTATCATGGAGGGGACCAACAAAATATGAAATTTTACCACTACTAGACCGAAATTCCCGAAAGGTTTCAAAAACTTAGCTCGAGTTCTTTGTTTTATTGCCCACTGCAATTTTCAATTTATTTTCCAAGGCGGTTTGATTAAGAGAATATTCACAAAACATGCATTTAAATTGTTAAAATATTCTACAAGCATTTTCTGCATTAAATTTTACTATTGTTTGTCAAAGACCAAAAGTTCGCGTGAAAAGTTTGGAGTGATAATTTAAAAATGTTGGAGTCAAAATAGGGTGTTTTTGTTTACTGGGAATGGTGTAATTATTTAAAAAAAATGAATTTAAAAAAAAAAAAATATTTCTTTTTAATATAAAACATTTTTATTTCAAAAATTTAATCATTTTATACGAAACTATTTCCTATTTTCCTGAATTCTACGAAATTATTTATTAAAACTAAAAAAATTTCATTTAAGTCACGAATTATCTTCGTCAGTATCCAAATAAATATTTGCTTTTACGAAATTATTGATTTTAAATACAAATAAATTTCGTGCATTTTACGAAATTCTATGTTACTTTTACAAAATTTTATCATATCATACATAAAATATTTTCGAAAAATTATAAATATTTTTCGTACAATGTACGAAACATTTAGTGTATTTTACGAATGACTTTCGTTGTGAGAGATTGCAAATATTTTCGTACATTGTACGAAAGGATTCGTGTATTTTACGCATAGATTTTTTTTCGGTGTATGAAAAAATTGTTCAATACAATAAACGCGTACCACCCTAGTGCATGAAAAAATGTGTTTAAACTATTAAAACAATTTGTTCAGCAAATCTGACATTAAGAGGACACAAACAAATATCCTTTTCTACAGTAGCACGTGTATGAATTATATTGACAAATACATACTTAGAAAATAGAAAAACAGCAACATATCAAGCTACAGAATATAAATTACAATACTCTGTAAAAATAAAAATAAATAATCGCAACAAATGACACGTACTCTAATAGTGATGATTGCAATTGTCATTATCAAACAAACCCTTATTTTACTGGTTTGGGGCGCAAAAAAAGAAAAGGAAAATAGTAAATACAAATCTTTACTTGATGCAAACCCAATCGAATACTTAAATGAACACAATAGCAAAAACTCAAACATCACACACAATTCACTTAAATACACTAAAACCAAAGTATGAGCAATTGTTTTTACTGAATCAATATAATTGTTGTTCGTACGAACGTTCGTTCGTTCGCAACTCATGTTCAGTTTTATGTAAACAATACACTACATAAACATTAGGGTGGAGCAAATTTAACTTTTTTTCGTATTTCGAAAACATCGGGGTCGGGAAAGTTGTCTTTTAGGGTTGATATTTACACAGAAATTAATTGGACCTGCAGGACAATGGCTTTGGGTTCCTTTTCTGACTTGAAAATCGGAAAGTTGCAAACAAAGTGAATAAAATTTTACAGCCCAAAAAATATTTTTTTTTTGACAACAATCACAATTCCGCAATTGTCCTCATAAAAATCGAATTGAACCTAGTTTGGCGGAAAAACGCGGTGGATTTTGGTTTTTATATAAAACGTGTGTGAACAGTTGCGGAAAAACGCTTCCCGCTCCAATTTTGATTATTTTCTTTACCATAAAAACACCTTTTCAGTAATGTTTTCATATAAACCAATATTTTAAGCAAAAAAAGTTAAATATCTTTTTTTTCACTTTGTTCAGAACTTTCCGATTTTCAAATCAATGAAGGAACTCACAGGTCCAATATTTTTGTGTATTAATAACGACTCTAAAATGCAACTTTTCCGATCACGACGTTTTTGAAATTCGAAAAAAGCTAAATTTGTTGCACCCTAATGAACATTCAATGAATTTGTGTGGTGTTCAATTGTTCTTTATATGATTTTTGAGTGTATGCTCATGTCCTTTTTGTTAAGCAACAACTGTTTATATTTTCTACCACACACACAAGGACATACACAGGACTATGTCTACATACAACCAATTGTCATTAATAACATAAAATCTACTCGTATGTTGCTTCTTGCTACACATCCAACAAATTCGTTTTACACAAACTCAAATGCAGCATCACAAACTTTGATACATATTTATTTATTTGTTTGTTTGTAAGTATGTTTGTTTTACTATTGTTTAGTAGAAATCCTTAAATATGAGTGTGTCTGTGGGTCGGTTTGTCTATTTGATTTGTCAATGGCCTTTTGTTACAAAAAATAATATAGCCCATGTACATTTATTTGGATAAATAACTGATGCCAGCATTGCCAGTTTGTAGTCATACATGGGACTAATATATTAAAACTTTCCGTACAAAAATCTAATTAGGTTTGATTTGAAAAAATTCAAAATTGATAAAAAAGAGATATAAGCAAAATTCGACTTGGACTAATCCATTAATAACCTCCACAGTGTCCAAAATATTCGAAATATTTTTAGGTGATTGTAAATTATTTAAAAACTTTATTTAAAGTCATTTTTAATAAAACAATTCTTGAGTGTAAATTTTTTTAACAAAAAAACTGTAAACTGTTTTTGTGGATTACCAATGTCTTTGGGAGCGTGTTTCAACTTTTCTAAGCCAAAGAGCATAAAAAACTTCTCCGAAATTCAAATTTAATCAGATCTTATCGATTTTGGATTTTGTGTAGTCTACACTCAAAAAATAAAACTTACAAGGAAGGTCTTTCACAGGGCACCTACCGATTGTCCTGTAACTTGCATATACGAAAGAGGTGAGCAAAATAAGAGCTACCTGTTTTTTTAGCTACCCAATTTCACATTTAGCGGGTCAAAGGGGAGGGGAGGAAAATCGGGATTTTTTTCGTTTTTAGGATTTTTCCCATTTCTTTAAAAGAAACTGTATGAACCTTTTATACATGTTGAAAGGTTTTTTGAAGGCATATCTAATGGTGTATCGGTCGTGTCCGAATTCGGCTTCGTTAAGTTCGCTATTCTCAAAAATATGTAATCGTTGGGGTAGTTTATATGGAGATGTATATACGTACAACCCCCAAAATCATATATAATAATCTCTATCAAAATTAAGCTGACCCGTATTTTTTCGTTTGGCGAAGTTCCTTTTAGTTCGGCTTTTATGGGGTTTTCCCCGAAGCCCATATTTTTTCATAAGGTGGCAGCGCTTTTTTACATTTGAGATTTGGCATCTAAAAAAAGGTTTCCCTTGTTTTCCCCCTTCATTTCCATATTCAAGTTTAATGACAATCGGTGGGTGCCCTGTAAAAGACATTCCTTGTTAGTCAAAAAATTAGTAAAAGGTGTTGTAATTTACGTCAACTAAACTTTGGCAAAAAAAATTGTAAAAATTTAATTTTTACAGAGATTTTTGGTAATTTACTATTGGTAAAATACAAACATTTTTTGGTATTTTTAATATATATATATTTTTTTGCTAGTTTTTTTTTTTTATTTTACAGTAATTTTACCAAAAATGTCAGTTTTAACAATTAAAATTTGCTTAAAGTATTTTAGTGTGAAGAACGGCGAAAAGAACGCAAAAGATGATGCTGCCAACACCAAAGCAAAAAGTAGCCATGCAACAACTGGATTAATGGTTGAATTTGATGCTCAAAAATAGGTTACAAAATCTTTAGTATTTTTTACCGTTTTTTTTTCTAATTTTACTATTTTTTTGCTTATTTTTCAATGTTGATTTTTTACCAAAACAAAATGGTATTGTTGTAATTTTACCATTTTTCCCCTAATTGTTTGATTAGCAAAATTATTTTGCTAATATTAGTAAAATTTTTGCAACGTCCAAAACTACAGCTTTTTTTCTAGTTTTAACCATATTTTTTGCTAGTTTTTTTTTTTTTTTGAGTATAGTTAATCACATCTATTTAGATTTGAAATATCAGCTTTATGGGATGCCTATCGCTTACAAAAACTAGATGTGAAAAATATGTATACATTTTGGAGAAACCCGAAAATCAACTTTTTGCATTAATAAAAAATAACATTAAAATTGCAAAACATGATTTTATTTCTTGAAAAATAGGGTACCCTATGATTCCAAAACCATTTATGCCAAAATATACGAAATTCTTAAAAAAATATTTTTTTTAAACTAATTTTTTTAAATTTTCTTAAAGTCGGATTGCTCCACACGACGTTTATGAAACTCTTGCTATCTTCCTGAAATTTTAACCGCCTCATTTGCCATCTATTTTTACCAATCCCGCATAACGCCTAATTGAAAAAATTTCCACTTTTTTAAGCCAAAGAGTATTTTTTAAAAAAATTGATAAAAATTCAGATCTTCTTGGTTTTGGATTTTGTGTGGTCTTTCTAATCACATCTTTTAGGTTCTTAATATCAGCTTTACCTCCAAAACCCAGAGTTGAAAAAATATGCTTACGTTTTGGAGAAACCCGAAAACCAAAAAACAATAGACTATCCAAGTATTCCAAATCCGTAAAATCCAAATAAATGAAATTCGTAAACGACGCACAGTGCCACATTTGGCCAATCTAGCACGACAAAAATCCAATTTTATTTATATTGACTGGAAATTCGGTAAACATGTTTGTTTTGACTTCAAAAACAACATTATGAAAAATATGGAGTTAAAGACCACGCCCACTTTTTAAAAAAAAATTAATTTTGGTTGTAATTTCTTTAAGCTTGGTATATCTATTCTCAAGGAGTGTAGAAATAATATCACAAAAAAAGGGGACGGTCAACAACTGCCACGCCCACTTTTTAAAAATTTGTTTAAAAAATGTGTAAAAACAAGGTTTACATATCGCCCCACTGTAGTCGACGTCGCAGACGGTCGCAAAAGTTAGCCGTTGAAATAAGTACTATGGATATTGGTCAATATGTCTGAAAAAGTCCGGCGACCAATAGGGACCAAAAACAAAAGTTCTATTCCATCAAAACTTATCATGCATAAAAATATAAATTAATAAAAAAATCTAAACTTTTATACTTTGCAGTAGTCTTATTAAATAATAATATAATTTTTTTGTTTGAAATTCAGAAAAATTTAAGGAAAAGCAGCAGTGTCAGGGACATCCAGGCAAATGACATTTGAAAAGTTTGATAGGCAATTTGTTGAAAAATAAAACAATTTCTCAAAAATATATTTTAGTACCTCGAAAGGATCTTTAAAGCTTTATTGTAAAGTAAATACTAAAGTGGATTAAAATATATTTTACCCAATTTAAATACACAAGGACCAAAAATGAGCCGGTAATCAACCATATATTTTATGTGGTTAGTGTATAATTTTGATTTTTAGTGCATATTTTTGATTTTTGAGTTCATATTTTAAAGGCATCATTTGCAGCCCTAGTTATAAACAATGCCAATAAAAAATTCCCATGTTCGGTGGCATTCCTAGTCTTGTTTGTTGTCTATAACTATTTTGGTTTAGATTAGTACACAAATGACACTGAAGTTCATGGAATGTTACTCTGTAAAATTGCTGGTTTATAAATAGATTAAATTTACCACAATTTTAATACATAAACGCTATGTATACAAACACAAATACATTAGGTGCAAATAATTGCAGTTCATAATATTTATTTCACCGTCTGTCCTAAGACTACATAATAATTTACCAATTTGTTTTGATGTGAGAAACACGTATACATACGTAATACATACGAAATATCCCAACATGATATTTCTCTACATGTACATTATATTGGGAACATGATCACGCTGCTATTCTACGTTCTTTGCAATCATACATTGTTCTAGCAATTAAATTATATTTTTTTTGAACAATATGTTTGCAGAGATCATGATAATATGGTAACCACACTTTCTCTGCCAACACTATCTACAATTGGAACAACAGTATGATTACAAAAAACCTGAACACAAATATGGTGGCCAGACTATATAAATATAGTAATAAATTTTTTTTTTCTTATTATGTTTTTAATTTTTGAGCTTTTTCTTCTTTAAAACAATATTTTTTTTTATATGGAAAGAAACTTTTTTTAATAAAAGAAAGGTTTTTTTAATAAAACATTTTTTTTTTAACTTTAAATTGACACGTTTTTTCGCTCTGGACGATATTTGTGTTAGTTTAGTAGTTATCGAAATTTTCCAGAAGAAAAATTATATAAAATCATATGCACTTATGTATATGACCGATAAGTCGAGACACCTCAAACTTAAAATCGTCTTTTTAATATATATTTTTAAGTTTAAGGTAAATCTGTGCATAACGATTTGGATACTTTCCTTGTTAGACTGACTGATCTCCAGATTTCATACCACGTTCTGTATTATACTAACAAAAGTTTTTGTCTAGTTGTGGTATTTTAGAAATTTGTCTGTGTCCTACAAGAATCGTGTTACGAACAAGGGGGTTGTCAATGAGTGTATAAATGATTTTATATAAAACATAATTGGCAACAGAAATGTGACAAAAATAAAATGAACTTGTTAAAAAAAATTGTTGTAAATACCATAATTCTGGTTTCAGTTGTTCCTTTTTATAGTCTGTATAAAAATCCACAAATTAAACTGTAAAAACTTAATAGAACAAGCTTTTACCACATTGCAACATACATTTAGATATAGAACTTAATAAAATGCGATTGTATCTGTTCTTTATCAAAACATACAAAGTGGGACACTCTCAATTTCAAAATTGTGGTAAGGGATACTGGTAAGTAAATGAGTTTTAAGCAGATATGTCAAGACAAATAGTACCTCAAGAATAGAAATAATAACATTCTCAAAATAAAAATTCTTAAGTATAAAGGAAAAATAATTTTTAAAATATTTCTCGAAATAGATTGTGCACAGTCCATATTAATTATTTCTGAGAAATAATATTTTTTTTTTGTACAATGAGAATATCTGAAAAAAAAAAAAATTGACAACACAGGCTAAGTGGAGATGTCGTTCGGAATAAAATCAACTTTCCTTCGTTAGCACTCTTCGATTGTCACTGTAAAGCCCCTATGACACTACATTTATTTTGTATTGATGGAATTTATGTGAACAGTGCAAATATATCACTATAGGAAATCTGAATAAGTGTGAATAGTAAAAGCATACTAAAAAAAACAGTAAACGTCAAATTTTATTCTTGTGTTATCGATAAATTTGGTTATCAAATGATTGAATGTCAAAAAAAATGTAAAAATTTTACATTTTTTTTGACATTTACGCATGAATGATATTAAGTGTTGCCAACTTTTCTGTTTTTCATTAAATGAAGCAATTTTTTTGTCTTTTTGACGGTTTTTGGTATTTATTAAGCGGGTTTTTATTTAAATAAAAGTAACCATCACTATTTGTTTGTTTATTTTATGTTTCTTTTTCATTTCTTCTTTTGCTGTTTCATTCTATCAATTAATAAAAAATAAAATACAAAAAAAATTTAGTGTCATAGGGGCTTAAGTGGGTCAGATTAAAATCAACTATTTAAACGTACATTTAGGGAGAAAAGCAGACGAGAATCATATTTACAACAAACTTAATCAATCTATTTTTAACTTTTTCTTACACTGTAGTAGATTTTCTAAGAGTTTCAACCCTTAGTAGGACTTTTCAAGTCTTGAAAAATGTCCATCAGACTCGAATTTTTATTTTATATTTGTAATTCTTGGAAATATTACTAAATTGCATTTCTTAACATAAAGAATGTTGTTTTTTTATTTTTAGTACCAAAAGGTACATAAAAATAAAATGTATTTATTCGGCCTTTATATATGTATATATATTCGATTAGAGTTTTATTCTAGTTCGAGGCCCAATAAATACATTTTATTTTTATGTACCTTTACTTTATAAAAATAAAATGTATTTATTCGGCCTTTATATATGTATATATATTCGATTAGAGTTTTATTCTAGTTCGAGGCCCAATAAATACATTTTATTTTTATGTACCTTTTGGTACTAAAAATAAAAAAACAACATTTAACACAAAGTTTAGTACGACTTATCCTACCAACACTATTGTTTGGTTAGGCACTGTTGTTATTGTAAAATAACAGCAACACATATATTAATAGTTACCGACGGTGATTTAATATATACAATTTTTGCTTTAAAAGAGTTATTTTTGTTGGAAAACAGATTTCGGACCTTCATAATGGTACTTCTCATATAACTTGGGAAATATATCAAATATTATGTCTGGTTTGATGTTTGATTAACCAACGATGATTCTCTAAAGTCTGCTGAAGATTCCTTTAGTGGGGATGAAACTGATCAGTACAGACATACTATGAGATAGTAACTTTTTTAAAGCAATAAATTAAAAATACTCTATTATGACAATATCATAAATAGAAATATTTTTGGGCCTCGAACTAGAATAAAACTCTAATCGAATATATATACATATATAAAGGCCGAATAAATACATTTTATTTTTATGTACCTTTTGGTACTAAAAATAAAAAAAACAACATTTAACACAAAGTTTAGTACGACTTATCCTACCAACACTATTGTTTGGTTAGGCACTGTTGTTATTGTAAAATAACAGCAACACATATATTAATAGTTACCGACGGTGATTTAATATATACAATTTTTGCTTTAAAAGAGTTATTTTTGTTGGAAAACAGATTTCGGACCTTCATAATGGTACTTCTCATATAACTTGGGAAATATATCAAATATTATGTCTGGTTTGATGTTTGATTAACCAACGATGATTCTCTAAAGTCTGCTGAAGATTCCTTTAGTGGGGATGAAACTGATCAGTACAGACATACTATGAGATAGTAACTTTTTTAAAGCAATAAATTAAAAATACTCTATTATGACAATATCATAAATAGAAATATTTTTGGGCCTCGAACTAGAATAAAACTCTAATCGAATATATATACATATATAAAGGCCGAATAAATACATTTTATTTTTATGTACCTTTTGGTACTAAAAATAAAAAAACAACATTTAACACAAATTTTAGTACGACTTATCCTACCAACACTATTGTTTGGTTAGGCACTGTTGTTATTGTAAAATAACAGCAACACATATATTAATAGTTACCGACGGTGATTTAATATATACAATTTTTGCTTTAAAAGAGTTATTTTTGTTGGAAAACAGATTTCGGACCTTCATAATGGTACTTCTCATATAACTTGGGAAATATATCAAATATTATGTCTGGTTTGATGTTTGATTAACCAACGATGATTCTCTAAAGTCTGCTGAAGATTCCTTTAGTGGGGATGAAACTGATCAGTACAGACATACTATGAGATAGTAACTTTTTTAAAGCAATAAATTAAAAATACTCTATTATGACAATATCATAAATAGAAATATTTTTGGGCCTCGAACTAGAATAAAACTCTAATCGAATATATATACATATATAAAGGCCGAATAAATACATTTTATTTTTATGTACCTTTTGGTACTAAAAATAAAAAAACAACATTTAACACAAAGTTTAGTACGACTTATCCTACCAACACTATTGTTTGGTTAGGCACTGTTGTTATTGTAAAATAACAGCAACACATATATTAATAGTTACCGACGGTGATTTAATATATACAATTTTTGCTTTAAAAGAGTTATTTTTGTTGGAAAACAGATTTCGGACCTTCATAATGGTACTTCTCATATAACTTGGGAAATATATCAAATATTATGTCTGGTTTGATGTTTGATTAACCAACGATGATTCTCTAAAGTCTGCTGAAGATTCCTTTAGTGGGGATGAAACTGATCAGTACAGACATACTATGAGATAGTAACTTTTTTAAAGCAATAAATTAAAAATACTCTATTATGACAATATCATAAATAGAAATATTTTTGGGCCTCGAACTAGAATAAAACTCTAATCGAATATATTAACATAAAGAAGCTATGACCATAAGACATATTTGTGCCAAATTTCATTTTGGACAGTATTATATCCTCTAGAATCCTTTCTATCTTAAAGGTAAGTAAGTTGCTCGGTTTTCACGTGAAAATCTGACAAACTCCATAAAATAAAAACATAAATTTCACACCGGTTTTACAAAAGCGTAAAAATTTCACTGAAGAGGTAATCTGCTCACTGGAGAAAAACCGGCAAAATAACCCGGTACCGTTAGCATTTATTTTTAAATTTAACGGACCATTTAAAAGGCGGTGAAATTTGATATTCAGAAATAAAATTAAGCATTTATAAACTGTTGACATTGTAAATATTAGTTAATTTAAACAAAAAGGTAAAAATTACAAAAAAAAAATTAAACTCAAGTTATTTTGTGTATGACTATGCGCAAAACATAACCTAACATATGACTGTCATATTTTTGCTACAAATTAAGTGATGTTTCGAAACATTTTCACCGGTGAATAACTTACGGGCACTAAAAACGAAATATTTTTATAAAAGAAAAAGTTAAATTTTTTTGATTGAAATGTTAACTGTGCAAAATGAAGATTGGAGTTCTGTCAGATTAAAAATGTCACTTTGCTTTCCTTTCTCAGAATTTCACAAAATCACGCAATTAAAATTGGCGTGCTTAATTTATTAAAATCCAAATTTGTTTAATATTTTTTTATCAAAACTTCGTATGAAGGGCTTATTGTAAAAACTCGATAAGCAACATTTCACTTTATGGTGGTTTTTGCCTTAAAACTTTTAAAATAATGTAGAAAATATAACTTTTGCCGAACTTTTATTCTCGATATACTTGTACGAAGCGTTAATGCAAGACTTCTGCCAAAAATGTGTCAATGGAACAGCAGCATAAGGCGAAAAACACGAAAAAAAAATGTTGCTTATCAAGTTCTTGCAGTAAGCCCTTCATATAAATTAATTATATTTGTTTGTTTTTTTATTATGTTTTTTTATAAATGACATTATTAGTGATGGCACTTTCACTGGGGTGATTTTTTCTCTGTTAACGGTTAACATAGTCTCTGTTAACTCCAGAGTCAAACATGTCTACTCTGCAACATGTCTACATCTGAAAAAATAAGGGTTAATAACGCTGTGCTACAAAAAACACAAAATCAAATATACTTTTAAAATAAGGTAGTTAAGGTTGTAGGTCTCGTCGAAAAGATCACAAAAATGCCCATCAAACTTGCCAGACACCCTCAAATTTTAAATTTATTTTCAAAAAACGATTTTTTGGGACTTTTCTCACTAAACCACGTGTAACCTAAACATTTTTCAACCGATTTTCAATTTTTCAACTGTTTTGGATAGAAGAAGGATAGGGCTTTTCATGTGTGTGATTTGGTCTACACATATAAAAAAGATATGTAGTGATTTTTTCAACAATATCTAATTTTTTGTTATTTTTTGAAAATTTTTTGAGTTTATGGATTTTTTTCTGTTATAGTTCGTTCGACAACATTTATATTTATAAACGTATTCTTAAAGAAAATTTAATTGTGAATACGATGAGCTTTATGCCGAAAAAATCGGATAACAATTGACGGAGTTGTGATAATTTTTCTAAAAAAGAAAATTAAGATTTTGCTTGAAATTGCCGTTTGGATAACCCAGGCAAAAAAAATGAAAAAAAAAATAAACGAACATACTAAGAGGTCGCGTATCAATATTTTAAAGGTTTTTGGCCTCCAGAATTTGAATTTGACCTTGAAAGTTATTAAGTTGTTGATATAACAATTTATGTTAAATATCTCAAAAACCTGACGATATAGAGCAATTTAAAGATCTGATTCGGATGCAGAGCGCCAAAAACCTTAAAAGTATTGTTCATGACCTCTTATGAGAAAATATTTTTTTTTTGCCTGGGATATCTGAACGGCGATTTCCTGCAAAATCTTAATCTTATTTTGTAGAAAAATTATCACAACTCTGTCAATTGTTATCCGATTTCTTCGGGATAAAGCTTATCGTATTCACAATCAAATTTTCTTTAAAAATACTGTTATAAATATAAAGGTTGTTAAACGAACTATAGCAGAAAAAAATTGATAAACTCGAAAAATTTTCGAAAAATCCCCATCCTTATTCTAACAAAAACAGTTAAAAAATTTAAAATCGGTTGAAAATTTTCTGAATTATAAAAGGTTTAGTGAGAAAAGTCCCAAAAAAACGTTTTTTGAAAATATCTCCAAAATTTGAATGTATCACATCAGAAGTATTTTTTCACTGTAGCACTGTGTAATAATCAGATTCTGGAAAATTTTGCACATGTACCAGAAGGTATATTATTAGATTCGGTTCTTTTTTATTTTAGTCATATTGTAAAATTCTGAGATATTGTTTGCTACTCTGCTAGTTGTCCGTCCTCATCTGTATGTGTTCTTTGAAGCTGTTAGTTATAAACTAACATCAAAAACATTAAACTTTAAAAATACAGATCGTTTTTTTTTTTGAAGGGTTTTGAAAAAATTCTTCTAAATAAAAATACCACAAAAATATGTTACTTGAATTTTAAAAAAATGTACTACATTTAATGTAGTTTCTGTTTGTGGTTTGTGATATGGTGACTCTAAACTGAAACAGTACAAATGTACGATTATCCCTTGATAATCGTGGCAAATATGATACTAAAATATACTAGCATTGATATCACAGCGGAACTGTCAAAAGTCTTCACAATATATATTTATTTAAAAATAAGTTTCCTGATAAATTTTGAAACCGGCATGTATAATGAGCCCGATACGTGGGAGAGAAGATATATAGATATTCATTTCTAAGTCGACCCTTGCAGCGCCGGTCGCTTCAGCTAGTATTATTACACCGTCCGACAAAAATTTAAAAAAGCCGTTAATCACAAACTGGATGATATACGTTTGAAACTAGAGACAAAATGAAGTAAAATTGCACTAACAGTTTTTCGTTTTGTGATCATGTTTCACTTTAAAAGGACTTTAAACTTTTAGAGGATTAAATTTTGTAAAAAACTTTTTAATATTAACACATGTGCTAGGATGCCACTAGTGATAGCAAATGAAATAGAAGGATCGCCCATAATTTTTTTTTTTTACACATCAGTAAAAAGGAGGTATCATGCTTAATTTTCAACAAAATATTTTGATAAAATGTTCAAAGGACTTAATTCACATCCTTTTTCATAATATGGCAAAATAAAATGGAGAAATTAGGGGAAATCCTCCTCTTTCATTTGCATTCACCAATGGCATCTTAGGACAAGTACACTCAAAATAATTCTACAGTAAAAAGTTTAGTAAGTGATATTGTACTTAAATCTACTAATAAGTTACTAATTACCAGTAGTGCAGTAGTTTTTTTAGTATCTTCAAAGTACTAAAATTAGTAATTTTTACTGGTTTTGAATAATATTAGTAACAAATTTTAGTATTGATTACCAACTCCTTTAAAACTTTGAAGTCCTTTTAAAATGAAACAGGATCACTCAATAAAGAACTGTAAATGCAGATTTACTTTATTTTACCTCTTCTTTAAGACGCATATCAACCAGTTCGTATTTAATTTTGGCAGTCGGACGGTGTTATATAACTATTATATTAAATTCAATTTTCAACAAATCTAAGCTTGTTACAAAAATACTCCTATTAATCAAGGGATTAGTGTACTATCCAGTACGTGTGTTTCTGTTAGTGTATAGTAGTTTTTTTTAAAAACATTTTTGTTTCATGTATAAGTAAGTGTACATCTGTTTAAGAAGCATAATGTAAAAACATTTATAAATGTTTAAACTATAAGTTGTACTCCAAAGTTCAGACTCTTCTACACACATCTGCACTTATCATATCATGGGGTATAAACTTATTACATACAGTAAGTCTAAAATCCAACATTCAACTAACAACAAAAAAATAACACTTTTCTCATGAACAAAAAAATAAGTGAAGACACAAAGTATACAGTAGGTGTAGTTTTCCTCGCACACTCACATTTCTATATGATCTACTACCACTACAATAGTATGGCTGAATTTAGTAACATTTATATTTTTTCAATTTAAAATGTTTGTTTAAGGGGGGTTGTAGGTTTAAAAAATCCTTTATATTAACAATTTTCAAACAGCAATAAAAACTAAATACACAATAATTTTCAATTCGGTTGTTTTTTATTTGAAAAATAAACGATCGTAATATTTTTAAAATTGTAGAACTCAAAATTTGGTCCACAAGACCAAAATTTTTTAAAAAAATATTTCGCTAACATGATGAAATTACGCTTGTATAATGGAAATGTGTGATAGTGAAAAGTACCCTTTAAGTGCAAAAAAATTGTTTTTACATTTTGGAGAGTAAAAAAGATTTGGCACCAAAGAATTTAATTCGATCACTTGTTTTTTGTACATTTGTTAAACAAATGGAACATTTCTTTGTCAAAAGTATAGTCTTGGTGAAAAAATAGTTTTGGTAAAAAAAAATTGTTGAAATTAAAGAAAATTGGTGAAAAAAATGATGAAAAAAATGTTAAAAAAAATATATATGAAAAAAACAAGTGAGAGTGTTAAATTCGGCTCCAAAATATAAAAAAAATAAAAAAAAGTTTTGTCAGGGGCGTTTTTTTTGGGAGGGGGGGGAGGGGGTTGATGTGATCAGTGGGATCACATGTTTCAAATGTTTCATTTAATTATTTAAAATGTTTCATTTATTTAACAAAAAATACAAAAAAACTATATTGTTTTCAGAAGTTGGTTCAGTTCTTCAATGGGGAACTTTTTTCCCCCTGGCTCAATTTTGCCCATTTACGAAGTTAACCTGCCTATAAATATGAGACATATTTATAGGCAGGTTAACTTCTTAACAAGTTTCAGGAGTCTAGCGGTTTTATTTTGGACTGCATTGTGTTTTCTGCAGACAGACGGACGGACGGACAGTTGGACATTCATAGAATGTCTTAGAATCAATCATGGATCAATAATATATATGGGGCATTCCATGTCAAATCAAACACTTTGAAATTTTTTTTAGATTTACCCAATTTGTTTACAGTTTTTAGTACCCTTTGAATATCGATATCGAATTTTTAAAAATTGGTAGTTTGTTCCTTTACTCAAACTTCTTTTACTCATAACTTCTTCAATAATGTTCCAAATTTAAATTTTTTTTTTTCAAAATTTTTGTTTTTTTTTAAGTACTTTTAAGAAAAAAAATCTTAAAAAATTCTTAAAAGCGCTCTAGTATGCGATTTTTAAGCTTCAAATTTAAATTTTTGAAAATGTTTGTACTCTTCGATTTTTTTGAAATTTTTTTGTGTTAAACTTCTATCGATTCTACAAATTTTTTGCCCAGGAGGATCGTGGATAACGATTATTACTGTTTTTTTTAAATTTTTTGAAAAAAATTTATTGTACTTTTCCAATCTTAAAATCATTTCTACTGCTCCAATGGTGCGTCCTAGCGGGGTCATTTATAAGACCGACTCCCATTAATTTTTACGTCTTAACATTTCTTTGGAACAAACTAATACCCTTTCTCTAATTTCTAAGGGTGCTCCCACACAAAACGCCATTTTTTTAAAATTTTCTCCAACCGCTCTAACTGCCCTAATAATGCCCTAAGAGCAACAAAATGTATGGCCGACCCACAATATTTTTTTAGTCCAAACATTTTCTTTGAACACACCTACCCTCTATCTCTAATTGTTAACTCGGTCCCCATACAATTTTTTTTATTTTTTCTAAATTTGTTTTATTTAATCAGCTTCTACCGGTCCAATGGTGCGTCCGAGAGGGTTAATTGTGAGACCGACCCCCATTTATTTTTACACTACAACATTTTTTTAAAACATTCCTACGCCCTTTCCCCAATCCCTAAATAGGCAAAACAGTTGGAGCACATTTTATAAAAATGTAATTTTGAATGGGAGCCTACTTAGGGAGTGCAGATAGGGCGTAGGTATGTTTTAAAAAAATGTTATAGTGTAAAAATAAATAGGGGTCTGTCTAACTAATTACCCCTCTCGGACGCACCATTGGACCGGTAGAAGCTGATTAAATAAAACAAATTTACAAAAAATTAAAAAAACTGTTTGGGGACCGCCTTAACAATTAGAAATAGAGGGTAGGTGCGTTCAGAGAAAATATTTGGACTAAGAAAATATTGTGGGTCGTTAGAGCGGTTGAAGCAAATTTAAAAAAATGGCGTTTTGTATGGGAGCCCCCTCAGAAATTGGAGATAGGGTATTAGTTTATTCCAAAGAAATGTTAAGACGTAAAAACTAATGGCGGTCGGTCTTATAAATGACCCCTCTATGACCATTGGAGCAGTAAAAATGATTTTGGAGCAGTAAAAATGATTTTAAAATTGAAAAATTACAATAAAATTTTTTCAAAAAATTTAAAAAAATAGTAATAATCGTTATCCCACGATCCTACTGGGCAACAAAATTGTAGAATCGATAGAAGTTTTACACAAAAAAATTTCAAAAAAATCGAAGAGTACAAACAGTTTCAAAAATGAGATTTAAATTTTAAAACTTAAAAATCGCATACTAGAGAGCTTTTATGAATTTTTTGGTATTTTTTTTTTTTAAAAAACGTAAAAAAAAAAATTTTGAAAAAAAAATTATATTTGAACCGTTATTGAACACGGTGAGCCTCAGCGATGTTTAGGTTGAACTTTAGTGTCTACGAAAAGTGTAAGCGCAGTTCGATTTCTACTAGACTGAATGTTACAAAACTGTTAACAGCGAAATCGTAGCTGCTCGCATTCGCGAGATAACGCGAAATTAGTGTTTTTGTACTTTTTACAATTTTGAAATTGAAGTTTTTTAAATATTTTCAAAAACTGAGTAAACAATTTTAATTGTACTTATTTAAAGGTCACAAAACAGTAAACATCAAAGTCCTATCTTCTTTAGTTTGCGAGAAATCGCGAAAATAATTTTTTGCTATTTTTGTTTTCGTTTTTTATCTTTAGATAGGTATATTTTGAAATTATGTAACCAAATAAATGCATCATTAAAATTAACATACTTCTCAATATACTGGAAAATGGCTGAAGTTATAATGATCGTTAAACCTGGTAAGCCTCCGACTGATGTCACTTCATATCGTCCTATATCTCTGTTGCCCATAATGTCAAAACTATTTGAAAAAATAATACTTAAACGTATACAAGAAGTTATAAGAGACCGAAATCTTATTCCAAATCACCAATTCGGGTTTAGAACCGAACACTCCACGATTGAGCAGGTACACCGAATTTGTGATACTATTGAAGGTGCCCTAGAAGGAAAAAAAGTCTGTACAGCAGTTTTTTTAGATGTTTCCCAAGCTTTCGACAAGGTTTGGCACGAAGGTCTGCTTCAAAAAATAAAACAACACTTTCCAATAAAACTTTTGCAATTAATAGAATCATATCTATCTTCAAGATATTTTCGAATAAAATACGAAGGATCATACTCACAACTTAAACTTATAGAAGCTGGAGTACCCCAAGGAAGCATTCTTGGTCCTTTACTTTACATTATTTACACTAGAGATGTTCCAAACACTCCAAATTGCTTAATCGCCACATTTGCTGATGATACAGCCATTCTTTCAACTGGAAAAACCATTGAAGAGTCCACCGAAAAAGTACAATGTGCATTAAATGAAATAACTTCATGGGCAACAAAGTGGAGAATTAAACTAAATAACAACAAATCAGTTCATGTAGATTTTACAAATAAGAAAATTACCTACCACCCATTGTTTACTTTTAATAATGAAATTCCACACTCAAATACGGCAAAATACCTTGGAATGAATCTAGACGCCAAATTAAAGTGGAACGAACACATCAAAAAAAAGAAAAACGAGCTCGAACTACGGTATAGAGAGTTATACTGGCTTCTCAGTTACAAATCGTCTTTATCTCTTCATAACAAGCTTATGATCTACAAACAAATTCTAGTTCCCATATGGTCTTATGGAATACAGTTATGGGGATGCGCCCATAACTCAAACAAAATAATCATTCAACGCTTTCAAAACAAAGTTTTGCGCAATATGGTAAATGCACCTTGGTACATCAGAAACACTGACCTCCACCGCGATCTGGGAATAGACAGTGTGGAATCAACTATTAAAAAGCATGCTATAAGTCATCATAAAAAACTTCAACACCATTCAAATCAAGAAGCAAGTCGACTTTTTTACGATCCTTGTAATGAAAGAAGATTATTTCGTACAAAACCTATTGATCTACTTGGCAATGATACTTTGTAGATTAGTCTTTAACATACACAACCTCAAACTAAAATAACCAACTGGAAGAAAACTACTAGATAGTTCTAATTATTGAGCTAGTTGTAGTCTTAAGAAACAAAACATTGTAATACCACTTTTTGTTTCAATAAAAAAAAAAAAAAAAAAAAAAAAAAAAAAAAAAAATCTTTAGATAGGTTTCTTTAAAATTTAGTAAAAACGTGGTATTCAGTTTTAGTTGTGCTTGATCAAAGGTCACACAGCGTTTGACATCTAAATTATAGGTGTTAAATTTCGCGAAATATCGCGTAATTATATAATTTTTTTTTATTATTTATTTATATTATACAACCGGTTCTTTAGAAATAATAAAAAAAGTGGTATGCAGTTTGATTTGAACATGTTAGAAGAAATTATAACTACCCACAAAAAAATTATAGCTCAAGTAGAAATCGATCTGCGTTTACACCTTTCGTCGACACTAAAGTTGAACCTAAACATAGCTGAGGCTCACCGTGTGAAGAAGTTATGAGTAAAAGAAGTTTGAGTAAAGGAACAAACTATTAATTTTTAAAAATTCGATATCTTTTGAACGGGACATCAAAAAATCTGAAAATTTACCAAGAAGGAGTTTTCGAAGAGTACTAAAAACTGTAAACAAATTGGGAAAATCTAAAAAAAAAAATTTCATAGTGTCCGATTTCACTTTATGATGTCCCCGACTGATATTTTGATGCGTTACAAATGGAATGACAAAGTGAGTATACCCCCATACTGTGGTTGGAGGGTATTAAAATTTTATAAATATTACGGTAGTTTATATTTCAAATAAAGAAATAGAATTAAAAAATATTGCGTATTTACTTTTTTACAGCTGTTTAAAAATTGTTAATATTATGGATGGATTAGGACTAACAACCCCCCTTAAGTATGTCTATATAATTTTGTATTTGTATGTGTGTATGTCCTTAAACACTCACACACATTGTCAGTTTCATTTTTATTTAATTTTTTTTTATGTCGTAATTTTTTGTCTCTTTACATTTCTAATTTCATTTCACTGACCTGGTTTGCTGGAAACAACAAAAAAAATTCTATAAATTATGCAAACCTTTGTGGTTGAAATTATGTAAATTAAAGTGGTTTTACAATTCACAATGAATGAAGAAAATAAAAATATCAAACTACATTATGTACTTTATTATTAAATAAAAATGTAGAATATTTTTATATACCCAGCAAAAAAAGAACATACTAAAATGTTAATAAAAAGTAGTTCAACTGCTGATAAAGTAGTTCTAACTCTGCTGAAACACTAGTGAATTTAACATAGCGATGTCGCGCAAAATATGTAGTATTTTTAACATCTTTGAAGTACATATAAAGTAGTTCTCATAATGTTGTCGTAGTTTAAGATTTTGTGTGTATAGTTTAATTACATCTTTAAGATCAGTATTTAAAAGCATTTTTGCACTAATTAAAAAGTGTCTTTTTCGAACCCATTAGGAAGTAGATTTAGTAAGCGATGCTAACGATGCCTATGTTCTAATAACACTACTAAACATGAAAAATGCGACTGGGACGCGACCTTATACAATTGATTACAACTACTCTGCTGTCTCCAAACTTTTCTTTACAACAAGTTTTTGAAAAAATTTAGGTTAAGCTTCAAAAAAATTGCAGTTTTGGTCAACTTATAGCGGATGAACCCGATGTGCTAGCGATTTAAAAATAAGTCGATGGTAAAGCTCAAAGATTACTCTGAAGAACTCATTTGATCAGTCGCATTAACCTTTAGGGTACCAACTGTTTTTAAATGATGTCTTTTCTCCAAAAAACGTTTTTTTCGATACTGGCGAATAAGACATAATTGAAAGACAATTGGTGCCCTGAAGGCAGACCTTCGAAGGATTTCATTCCTTAATTCGATTTGGCATTCTGAATGAAAATTTAGTGATTGCATTCCCCAATCACATTTTAGCGAATTGAATGAATTCACTTTAGACTCATTCGATTTATAAATATCGAATGCATTCGATTTATTTTTCATTCGACTTTCAAAAATTGAATGCATTTGATTTTTTTATTCCACATTTGACAAAAATCGAATGCATTCGATTGCGAATACAATCGATTTTCTTTTCATTTAATTTGAAAAATAGAATGGGTTATTCATTCATTGCATAAAAAACTTAAAAAAACTAACCAAGATAGAGCAAAACAGAGCCAATTTTTTGTCCATAGTATGGACAACACTCTTCACACTTTTTGTAGTGTAAGCAGTTAATATGTGAATTTTTAAAACTTTCGGGAACACCAATATTTTTGGATTCAAAATTAGATCCCCTTAGGGTAGTGTTTGGGAATTCCCGGACTTATCAATTTCCCGGGAAACGGGAAAAAAATAATTTATTTCCCGGGATTCCCGGGAATCCCGGGAAATATTCATTATTAATATAAATCATAAAAAACATTAAAATTTTTCAAACTTTCTATTAAAAACAGATTTATTAGAGATAAACAATTAATTAAAACATAAAAAATCAAAAAATAAAAGTTAAAAATCGTGAAATACAATAAAACCAAACAAAAAAAATAATACAACTTTTCTCCCCACAAAAAAAAAACGCAAAAAATAGCTAAAAATCGCAAAAAAATTTAAAACTGCATTATTCGAGCAAAAACTACTAAAGTTGACAGCACTTTTAATATTTGTTGTGGAAATATAAATTCTAGGTTCAAAATCACGAATGACATATATAAAGGATTGAGAAGAACGACAGAAATCGGTGTGTACTAAAAAAATAGAATGTCGAAACAAAAAGGAATTGAAAAAATTTTCAATTTAATTTTCTTTAATTTTGTTTAAAATTTTGTATAATTTGTGAATGTTTATAAAAAATATAATTTCAAGTTTTAAATTCTTAAAAATTTAACAAATTTTGGGTGGCAAAAGTGTGCAAAATTTAAGATAATTAAAATCATAATAAAACACCGAAACTTGTCAAACGGTTGACATGGCGGATTTGTTTACTAATCGTATGTAACCTTATATAACTAAACCGTGTTCAAAATTTTTATATTTTTTTGACAGTCTTAGCAAAATTATCATTAACTGATGTAAATTTTTTGAATTTTTGAAGTTTTTTCATGATATTGTCATACTTTTTACAGTTTTCCTATGAATATATATTAGCACTGTTCTTCCAAATAGAAAAAATACAAAAAATAGCAAATGTAATTATACCCGTATGTAAAAAAGATATTAAAAATTAAATTTAAATAAACCTTTTTATGTAAAATGGTCTATTTTATAAAATTCCCGGATTTCCCGGGAAAAATTAAAAAAATTCCCGGGAATTCCCGTCAGTCTTTTCCCGGGAATTCCCGGGAAATACGACCCGGGAATTCCCGGACCCCAAACACTACCTTAGGGTCATCGTATGTAAAGAGAGTCGGTGATACTATGGACCAAAATTTTGATCCGTTTTGGTCTATCTATTTAAAAAATTGATTGCAATGGAAATATAAAATGAGTGGAAATATAAAAAATTTAATGCATTCGATTTTTTCTAAATCGAATGAACAAGAAATCGAATGCATTAATTTTTTTCCATTCAATCGAATGAATTCCAAGGACTGCATTCAATGTTGATTTATGAAATGAAAATGAAAGTTGGCAACCCTAGCGAGTAAACAAGTTTTTTAGCAGTGTTAAATCTTTGGAATTTAAACAAACAATTATTATTAAATTAACGTTTTTTTTTTAATAACGAATATTATTATAATAAAAAGCAAATCGAATTGTTTCGGGAAATTGTGAAGTATGTCTCGAGCAAATCGAAGAAGTCTTAAAATTAAAAAAATAATATGTGATCAATGCAAATTTGAAATTAAAGAGGAGAGTGATGAATTTATAGAATGCGATAAATGTGAAAAGAAATATCATGCTCAATGCACAAGTTTGGATAAACGTCACACACAAAAAAATATTGGCTAAAAAATTTCAATTAAATCTATTGATCAACAAAATTTAAATGAGTCAATTATTGTTTTGATCAACATTTTTGTTATATTCTTTAACTATCAAATTACAAATTTTCAACATACCAGATTTTTTTTTGCTTCAATTTATTTGAATACATTAATTCAAAAATATACTTTTTACTACGGTTTTACTTTTTTTATTGTCGGCAACATATTGGAAAGCAAAAAATATGAATTTCTTCACAATTTTTCCATAAGCGAGAAATTCATTTGTTAAATCAATAATTATTTTAATTGACTTTAAATAAAAAAATCAATCAAATTTTTGATCAAAATCGAAAAAATGATTAATTAAATAAAAATCAATTAATCACCTACAATTTGATGATTGATATAACAATTTTCTTTATCGGAGGAGTTTCAATTAAAAAATTAATTGAATCCGCGTATTTGTTGATTGACTTTCGTTTTCAATTCTTTCTGTGCAGTTTGAACATTTACTTAAAAATGAGAGCGAGATTTATAATTGTCATCAATGCGAAGGAGGACAAGCAGGAATAAAGAATGAGCTAAATGAAATAAAAACTAAACTAAACAAGCTGACTGAAATACAAGAGGCAATACATTTTATGTCAAAACAATATGATGTTGTTTTGAAAAGTGTCGCTGATAATAAAAAGCGTCTAAGTGATGTTGAAAAAGAAAACCGATTTTTAAAAACTGAAATTGCAGATTTAAAATCTTCAGTCAAATTTTTAAACGACAGCCGAGTAAAAAATGACTGCATTATCAGTGGGTTAGAGGTAGATGTTGGTGCTTCTGCAGTGGATTCATTTATTGAGTTGTCAAAGAGTGTTGGTGTTGATATAGAAGAGGCGAATATTGATGTAGCGTATTTTCTCCGTAATAAAAATGATAAAAACAACAAAATTAATAAAAAAGGCATAAAAGAAAAAAAGTCTATGGTGGTAAAGTTTTTGAACAAGGAATCAAAACAAAAACTGATGACTGCTAAACCCAAATTGAAGGAGAATGAGGGGACCAGTGGTGTTTTCGTTAACGACTTTTTAAGCAAAGAGACGTTGAATCTTCTAAATTATGCTAGAAGCTTAAAAAATGTTGGATACTCTTTTGTATTTGCAAGAGGAGGTAGAGTATTGTTTAAGAGGAGTGAGATTTCTAAGCCCCAAGTAATAAGATGTTTTGAAGATGTTGATAAATTATTGTTAAATGCAACAACTGGTAACCCAAGGAATCGTAGGTCAATGCTGATGAATGATGCTGCTGCTAATGTTGAAGAGTCTGAGGATGAATTTGATAATGCATCGTATGTTTCTCCTACATAAATTTATATATTTTGCTTTTGGTTATATATGTACTTATTTAAAACAAACAAAAAAATAATATAATGAATTATAATCAATATTTTAACAGTTTTTCCCAATTTAATAGTTCTTTATTCAATGTAAATTATTCTTTTTTAAATATAATATCAATAAATGTAAGAAGCGTTTCATCTCTTAATAAATTTAACAAGTTTAAATCGTTAATTGCAAGTTTTTCAAGACTACCAGATGTTATTGCTATTCAAGAGACGTGGTTTGAATCTGATTTAACACAACTTTATTCTATTGCTGGATATTCTAATGTACACTGTTGTAGGAGTGATGGATATGGTGGCACCTCTTTATATATAAGCAACAAATTAAAATACACTGTGGAGCATTGCAGTAGTAGAAATTTTGTAAATTTAATTGCAATTTCGTTAAATAATTTTTGGATTGATAATAAACCCTTAAAAATAGTTTCGATATATCGTTCTCAAAAATGTTTGGTAAATGATTTTATAACAAGTTTGGAAAGTTTTTTGGAACTTCAGGCACAAAGTCCTTTGATTGTTGTTGGAGACACTAATGTTGATTTATTTAATAGCTCCCAGTATTTGGACTTGTCTAACTTGTTTCTAAACTACGATTGTCATAGCTGTCACGCTCTAGTGACAAGACCAAGCAGCTTTTCGTGCATTGACCATGTTTTTAGTAACGTCTTTGAAAAAATAGTTGTGGATTCTGTAGAGTGTACGTTAACGGATCACAATATAATTTGTTGCAAGCTGAAAAGTGATTTTGCTTCAAACAGAGATGTTAAAGTGAATAAAATTCATTGTGATTACAATAAAGTTAAACAATATTTGCAAAATAGTTTGGCCGAAATTGACTTGGATGTGAATGCAAATCCTTCAGATTTAACAGAGAACCTAATATATCATATTAGTGATGCAATTACTAATTCAACAACGAACACTGAGTACAACACCCAACTACGGTATGAAGTAGCTCCATGGATAAATAAAAATCTGCAGAGTCTTATTTTGTTTAAAAAAAAAGTTTTGGTAAAACGACGGAAATCAAAATCTGGGAAGTATGATTTCCTTTTAAAAAAGATAAGCAAAATTATTAAAATTGCTTGCAGAACATGTAGAAACGATTACTATTTTGAAAATTTGAGTCAAGTAGAAGGGGATCCAAAAAAGTGTTGGAATTTTTTGAATACTGTACTTGGAAGAGAGAAAAAAAGAGAGTTTAATCTTTTAACCTCAGCTGGTGTACCGATATATGATGACCAAGTGATCGCTGATAACCTGAATCAGTATTTTATACAATCGGTTTGCGATTTAAGGCAACGAATTCCAACGTTACCTGGTGACAATTGCAATGTGTTTAGAACATTATGCCAACATGCTTGTGATTTTTCTATTCCGCCTGTTTCTACTGAAGACATATGTGATGTTGTAGATATTTTAAATGTAAAAAAAGCAACAGGCTATGACAGCGTTACACCTAAATCAGTCGTTATTTGTAAGCAAATAGTTGCACCAATTTTGAAGAATATTTTCAATAAAATTATAAGCACGTCAATGTTTCCAGATTGTTTAAAAGTGAGTAAAATTATTCCAATTCCTAAAACTTTAAATGCATCTACAGAAAGTAGCTTTCGTCCAGTTGCAGTTCTTTCAACAATAGATAAAATTTTTGAAAAATTAATTTACCAAAGACTTTTATCTCATTTTGAAAATAAAAAATACATTTATGAATATCAATTTGGATTTAAGAAGGGTTGTGGAACGGATGAAGCAGTTGTTAACGTCGTCAATTTTATATGTAATGGTATGGATCGGGGTTCAAAAGGAGTTGCAGGGCTATTTCTGGATTTCTCGAAAGCTTTTGATCTGGTTGATCATAAAATAATGATACAAAAGTTAAACTATTATGGTGTAACTGGAAGAGAACTACAAATGTTTAAAAATTATTTTGAAAATCGGAAGCAGTTTGTTCAGATTAACGATGTTAAAAGTGGTTTGTTAAATATTGAATGTGGTGTGCCGCAGGGTAGCTGTTTAGGACCCCTACTTTTTTCTATTTATTTAAACGATATAAAGAATTTAAACTTATCTGGTCGCTTGTATATGTTTGCAGATGATGTGAGTCTTTTCTATCCATATAAATACGATTTGGCACTAAAAACAAATATGGAACGTGACGTTTCTTTGATATTTGAGTTTGCTCGTGTTAACAAGTTAGTTTTAAATGCTAGTAAGACCAAACTTATTCGTTTTAAGCCACATTCTCGAAATGAGGATAACAATTTCAGCATTTTTGTTGATGGTAAAACGGTTGAAGAATCCCATTTTGTAAAATACTTGGGAATAACACTACAGAGTAACCTCTCGTGGGATTTACATATATGTGAAATTAAGTCTAAGATAGCCCCAGCTATTGGTATGTTGTACAAATTGAAATACAAACTTAATAAAAAAACCAAATTATTATTATATCAGGCTTTGATCCAAAGCCATTTGAATTATATGGCCATTATA
The DNA here is from genome assembly GCA_963921195.1 of Pegoplata infirma. Taxonomy (NCBI): domain Eukaryota; kingdom Metazoa; phylum Arthropoda; class Insecta; order Diptera; family Anthomyiidae; genus Pegoplata; species Pegoplata infirma. The sequence continues at coordinate 227,688,844 of OY992536.1, read as the reverse complement.
TATGGTTGTAAGAATACAACAGTTTTAAAAAGTTTGCAAAGTATGCAAAATAAAGCATTGAAAACAATTTACAGTCTACCAATAACGTTTTCAACATTACCTCTTTATAAAGAGATTTGTAAACCAATTCTTCCGATCCATGCACTTTACGAGTACCAAGCACTGATGTATGTATTTAAATCGTTACACAACATAGGTTATCATACCATAAACTTCGTCCAAAACCAGAATGTGTTTAACACAAGGAATCATCAAAATCTTAGATTACCACTATGCAGATTGGAAACCACGAAGCAGCGTATAGAATATACTGGAGTCTTTGAATATAATAACTTGCCAGTGAATTTGAAAACAATTAACAGAATATCAATATTTAAAAAAGATCTAAAAGATTTTCTGAATCAAAATCTTGAAACGCTTTTGTAGTAAATAGATATATATATATATATATTTTTTTTTTTTAATTTTATTTCAAATGTAGTTTTGTTTAATATTACTTAATTTTGAATTTTAAATAGTACATGCATATATTTTTTTGCCAACTTGTCTCAATAATGCCTTTTTGGCGCTGAGACCATAATAACTTTGTATTTTATTTGTACATGAATGATAAATAAATATTATATATATAAAAAAAAAAAAAAAAAAAAAAAAAAAAAAATCGAATTCATTCACTGACTTTGAAAATTGAATGGATTTTTTGAGAATTCATTCGAAAAGGTTTTCATTCTTCGAAGCTCTGCCGAAGGGTTAAGGCAAAAAACCAAATAAGTTCAGCATCTTTAAGAGCAATGTTTAAGCTATACCCTCGACTTATTTTTAAGTCGCTATCACATCGGGTTCATCCGATATGAGTTAGCAAAAATAATAAAAACCCTAATGTGATGGAAAAGTTTGGAGACCAGATTTGTGATCAGAACCATTGCAATTAACTGTGTAAGGTCGCGTCCCAGTCGCATCAAGTTTTTTATTAAATGTTCTGTAGTGTAACTGTATCTATATGGTTCGGTTCTTAATTATCACAGAAAATACCAAAAACCAAATTGGAGTGAGAAAAACTAATGTCATTAGAACGATTTAAGTGAATATCGGACAACGTTTTTATTTATCCCATGGAATATATGATCGTTTTGAAATTTAATTATGTTATAGAAATCTATAACATAACTCGGCGGTTAGAAACCTTGTTGCTACCTTATGCAAAAGTATGGGCAGTCAAAAAATTTCAGATAAAACACGAAATGAAAGGAATATGGTAAAAAAAATGCGTGTCGGCCTAATTTAATAGGGATTATTATATATAAATTTGTACGCTTTGCAATCGTATTGGAAAAGCGTTTTGAGTACTTTATTTTTTGCATTACTAGTATATCTGAGTATATGATTGTTCGAAAAATCAAATGGTTTCAAATCACTTAAAAACGTTGTGTATTATTCGAAGAACAAAGTGTTTGATAGCTAAAAGAAATGTTCGAAGTCCAAGACACACTTTTGTTTAGCGTTTTTGAGTAACGAGTTTCATTGAAAATGATTTAGAAAAAAGGAGGAAAATTTTTGAACGTTTTTCTAAGTTTCGAAATTTGTTTGAAAAGTTTGTAACAATATTTTTCATATTTAAACATCACATTTTTACATTGCTTTTTATTACGTGTTCTTTTTATTACGTTTAGAAAATATTAAAAAAAAAAAAAAAAAACATATTCCAAATATATCCATATTATTTTACTTCTTATCGACATATTTGGATGTTATTTTAAACAACTTTTTTTGCAACAAAAAATATTCACTAATTGCTACTTTTGATGTAGTTTAGAACTACTTCGTTTTGAACTACTTCGATTTTTTTTTGCTGGGTAGTATTATATTATTTTGTGAAGGGGAATAAGAGGCTTTTTTTTTAATTGAAAATTAGTTTAAGAATAAAATATTTATATTTTTAATTCTGGAGCTTGGAGTAGGGAAAACGAAAGACTTCTCAAATAAAATGTCTGTCGGATTAACAGAAATGTCCTCAGTATCAATATGATATTCTTTGTTACCGGTTAATTAAAATTCCGGAAAATAGAATAAATCAGTATTTATGTCAAAAAATCAGTATTTTCGGAGTGTCCTTACATTCTCTATAATTTGTTATACAAAATTCATTTTTTATAAAAAATTTTTTGAAGAAAAGGATCCCCGATTTTTTTCTTTATTTATTATTTTCTTTTTTTTAAATACCAGTCGTTGTTCAATTCTGTTCGCATATGTCAACCAGCAGCCGAGCATTTTGTATTTTTAGGTTATGATGAATGTACAAACATTTTCGAGGTGTCCTTACATTTTCGTTCATAACTTTTGAACCGCTTCACAGTGGTTCCAAGTCCAAATCTAGCTGGACAAAATTATTTTATCACCGTTTTATATGTTTTTGGGGTCGCTGAGTTCAAAAAACATGTTAAAATTTTTCTAAGTCGATTCCACTAATCGACAACTTTTTATTTTTTTTTCTAATTTCAGTAATTCATTAATGACAAAAATGGTTTATATGCAGAACAGAAATATGAAATGCAAAAACTTATTTTTTTAAAGTTTTGTAATCTCTAAAAAAAAATTTTTTTTTTGTCGAGAAGTGTAATTGAAAAAAACAAGTGAGAGTGATAAATTCGGCTATGCCGACTCTTTTATACCCTCCAAAATGTAAAAAAATTAAAAAACCAGTGAGAGTGTTACATTCGGCTGTGCCGAATCTTTTATACCCTCCAAAATGTAAAAAAAGCAATATAAAAAAAATCCAGGGGCATCTTTTTTTTGGGGGGTGGTTGATGGGAGACGTTAAGGAGCACCTTCCCCTTGTGATATCGAACTTCATCTGAGAGAAGAATGTTGCATTTGCTTAGCAAAAGTACAAAAAACTCTGGAAAAAATGCGATTTTTCTTAGGTTGGTTTAGTTCTCCAAGGGGGAACTTTTTCCCCTTGGTCCGATTTTATCCATTTCCAAACTTAACCTGCCTAGGAATATAAGACATATTCGTGCCAAATTTCGGAAGTCTAGCTCTTTTATTTTGGACTGTATCGTGTCCTCTACAGACGGACAGAAGGACAGACGGACGGACATTTTTGAATTTAGTCGAAGTGTGTAGTTGGCCGCGGTTTAATAGGAATCATCACATTTAATGCTTTATTTAAGCTAAGCATAATTATAATACTTAAAAGTTATTAAAAACTTACAAAAATTCGATACTTTATTTAGAAAAAATATTTTAGGCGAAAATCTATTTTCATAAAAACTGTGATTAATTTTAAACCTGCAAAAACCTGCAAGAAATGTCTGCATGACAACGTTCAGTAATAAATTACCTATAAGTTGTATGTAGTAATTCGACATGATATGCCTGGATTCGGTTTTGGCAAGCTGCGGAAGTTTCATAAGTCCTCAAAAATATTGTTATTATTGACCATACTTCAAAGTACAAAAAATGTAAGAAGAAGATCGATAATAAATTTCTTATTAATGTCCAGAATAAGTATAAATCTGTAGCTTTCTTGTACATAAACCGTTTTGAAACCATTGATGTAACATGGATAATGTGATGTTATTAGTTGAACATTTGTGTATATATATTTTTTTTTTAAATATTGTATACCAAAAATGTTATTTCATTCGCATATTTAACAAAGTTAAAAACCTAATTCCAAAAAATGGTTATTAGTTTGATCAGAACACACCCTTAGCTTGCCCCTAGCACTATTAATTCCCAATTTTAAGGACATTAATTTTTGGACTTTTGTCCAGCTAGATTTTGATTTGGAACCAATGTGCGCTTCACCGATATCGCTCAAATGCAATACCAAAATTCTAGGAGCAACAGCAAGTTAATGTTTAAAGTGTCAGTCTTCTGTGTGTAATATTTTAGCCCTTGAACTCTAAGAAATTTTTCTGTCGATAAATTTCTAGAAAAATTCAAACATCCAACTTTATTTAGTATTATTAAATGAGTACTTTTTGCTGGTTATCTATGTATATATTTTATGCATCCATTTTAAAAACATCACCTGTGTCAAATACATAAAATTTAACTATATAAATGCTTTTTTAAGTAAATCCTTCACTCTTGTTTTTTTATATTACAAAAAAAAATAGTAGTATTATTACGCCACTTATTTTCAAAGTTTTTAGACAATAAACTCTTTTTTCAAAGATTTCAGGCAACATTTATTGGACTTGGATCGGATTAGCAGGCAGTCGTTTAGTGTGTTTTAATTGTAACTGATTTGGAATAAAAGTTCTGTATTTTTATCCGAAGAATGACGAAATATTGATTAGTTAAAAAAAAAAGTAAAAAACTTAGGCCTCGAGCTTAACTATCCGTTAACTTATTGAACTGAAATAAAAAGGTGTAAAAACCATATAAAGTATACAAAAAATTTGAAACGTCGATATTATAGAAAAATCTGCGCTCAAAATATGATTAATTAAAAAAAAAAAACAAATTTAACGCAACTTATATAAAAACAAGTAAAAAAGTTAAATTCGGCCTTGCCGAATGTAGTGATACCCTCCACAATTTTAAAAAGATTATTGCAAAAAACTTTATTTAAAAGGAAATTACTTTTGTAATTTTTTTTTTTAAAAAAACAAATTCCGCGAAAAAAAATTTTGGTAAAAAATCTGCGATTTTTTTCTTTTTTTGTCCAAAAATATGTTCGTACTTGTTTAAATACCATTTGGTGTTCAATTAAGTATGTTCACATATGTCAACCAGAAGCCGAATTAAAGCATTTTGTATTTTTAGGTTATGTTGAATGTACTGAAATTTTTGAGGTGTGCTTACATTTTCGTTCATACCTTTTGAACCGCTGAACCGATATCGATCAAGTGCAATACCAAACTTCTCGGGAGAACTTCCAATAAATATGTTAAGTTTTAGTCATCTCTGTGCAATATTTTGTTCGCGAGAGCATTTTCCACAGACGGACAGACGGACATCGCTAGAATGTCTTAAAATCGATCGGGCATCATGAATATATATACTTTATGGGGTCCCAGATCGATATTTCGATGAGTTACAAACGAAATGACAAACTTTTATATACCCTCTATCACTAAGTGGAGGGTATAAAAAACTAGGCCGCTGTTCCAAAAAAGTAATTCACATAAAAAATGTGAAAATGAAAATTTCCAATTTTTTTTGCTGTTCTAGATTTCACAACCGATTTTTTTTTTTGTTTCGTTTTGTTTCACAAATAAAACTTGGTGAAAGTAAAACAAATGCGCTTTTTTTCTTGTAATTTTTTAAATTTTAATTATTCGATTTCAACTTCGATTGAAAACGTGATCAACAAAGCACTCAACATGATTTCATGTGATTCGGAAATTTTCATGTGAATTGAGAAGTTGTGAAAGACAGAACAGAGTTCTAAAACATACTTTTTAAAAGAGTTTAGCAAGTTTTCTTAAAAAAGTGCATTCCTAATGTGTATGTATGAGTGGAATATTTAAACATTGAATAAAGTTAATAAAAAAAAATCCAAATATAAAAAATAACAACATGCCAGGTAATGTTGGTTTTTTAAAAATGATTTATAACAACATGGTTTTTGTGTTTTAGTAAAAGTTTTTTACTTTCTTTTTTTTTTTGCTTAAAAATCAAATTTAAATACACTTGAACTTCTCTATGAATTCTATCAACAAAAAAGGTTGCTCCTACCAGTGTTGTCTGGCAATATGGCTTAAGTGAAAAAACATAGGAAAATGACTTAATCTCCTTGTCAGGTACAAAAGATTTTCACTGCTGTAATTTTTTTGTTCATGTTTCTCCAAAAAAACATGAACAATCAGAAAAACATATACTACTAGAAGAAAGACCATGTTTTATGAGTGCTTAAACATGATGATGATGGGAGTTTTTCTAAAGAAGATAAATAGTTATTAGTAAAATTTGCTGATTTAGATTTTTGTTAAAAATTTAAATTTTAGAAAAATTTAAGTACTTAAATTTCATAAAAAATAAAATTTGTGCATTCAAATTACCCCGTTCGACAAATTTAAAATTCTGGATGTACACATGAACCGCACAAAGATCGAAAATAAAATACACTTGTTTCCCAGTTTTTCTACGTCATTACGTGTTTTCGCGAAAAATTTTAAAAAAATGTTTCACTTTAGAAATAGTTCACTCTACTCAGAAAGTGGGGATAAAAAACATTTCCGTTTTTTTTACTCAGGATTTTTAAATCAATTCGCATTTTTTGCAAATAATTGTGTTTCTTAAAAGTGTAAAATAAGTCGAAAAAAGTAATAAATGTACTTCTTAAAAAATAATGTTAACAAATGTCTTTTGTGAAATTTGATGACGGTTCTTATCTTAGAAAATATTAACGCTCTATCTTCCAGTCTTATGGGTAATTTTTGTCCTTATTTTGAATGCTCTCATTGAAAACCATTAAACGTGCGCTTGAAGGATTGAAATGTTCTACAAAATTGCTCTGCATACAATTTTACTAGAGGTTGTTAAAGAGCAATTAGTTCGTGCGATGTTGGTCGGAAATTTTGTTTGAAATTTAGAGCGGTATTATGTTGTGTATTTCGTATATAAATTTTCATTATGTCTACTTACATACGAATGTAAGACTTTATGTGTTGCCACTAACGATTGTCAATTTGCTAAATACTTTTGACAATGGAATCTGTCAAATTCCGAAATACGTGTTGGGTAAGTCTTGCAAAATTACCAAACCAATCGATATAAAACAAACAACTTTATAAATAGTTTCTTGAAAATTGTTCCAGCAGAAAATTCAGGTAAAAAATATACATCTCAGCAGAAAAATCTACTTTAAGTTTTTAAATTCAAACTGAAAATTGTTTTACAGATTTTTCGGCAAAGTCTTTTTCTGAGTGTAGGAAATATGTCTCTAAATGTGAGACTTTTTCACTAGGAACAAATTTTCAGAACACATTAAGAAAAATGTGATACTTAAGTTCCTTCTAAACCTTAAATACTGCCTGAAAAGTCCAGCCTCAAAAATAAAAAAAAGGAAAACAATATTGTGGGGGGTATTTTTAATTCGGTACAACCGAAAAGAGTTCTTACTGGATTTTCGTGATTTTGACTATGCGGTTAAACTAAAAAGTTCGCCTCATTTGCACTTTTATGAATTTTAATTGGGATTTTCTGTATTTCAAATTAAAACAAGTAAAAAAGTTAAATTCGGCTTTGCCGAATGTAGTGATACCCTCCACAATTTCAAAAAGATTATTGCAAAAAACTTTTTTTAAAAGGAAATTACACAAAAAAAAAAAATTGAAAAAAAATTTCCGCGAAAAAAAATTTTTGGTAAAAAAAAAATCCGCGATTTTTTTCCTTTTTTGTCAAAAAATATGTTCGTACATGTTTAAATACCATTTGGTGTTCAATTATGTTCACATATGTCAACCAGCAGCCGAATTAAAGCATTTTGTATTTTTAGGTTATGTTGAATGTACTAAAATTTTTGAGGTGTCCTTACATTTTCGTTCATAACTTTTAAACCGCTGAACCGATATTGCTCAAATGCAATACCAAACTTCTCAGGAGAACTTCCAACAGATGTGTTAACTTTCAGTCATATCCGTGTAGTATTTTGGTCGTGATCACCATTTCCACAGACAGACGGACAGACGGACATCTATAGAATATTTTAAAATCGATCGGGGATCATGAATATATATACTTTATGGGGTCCCAGACCGATATTTCGATGAGTTACAAACGGAATGGCAAACTTATATATACCCTCTATCACTAAGTGGAGGGTATAAAAAAAGAAGTGAGAGTGGGGGCGGGCAAAAAACAATTTTTTTTTATTTCCGAAGTCCAAGTGCAGGGCGTTGAACTTTCTCTGTAATCAAATTGTTTCATTTGCTTAACAACAATACAGAAAAAACCCATGAAAATATGACGTTTTTCAGAGGTTTAGTTAAGTTTTTCAAGGGGAACTTTTTTCCCCCGATCCGATTTGGCCCATTTACAAACTTAAACTGCCTAGGACCAAAAGACATACATACTTAAAGAGTTTATCTCTTTTATTTTGGACTGCATCGTGTCTTATGCAGACGGACGGACGGAAATTCTAGAAAAGTCTTAGAATCGATCATAGATCAATAATATATATACTTTATGGGGTCCCCGACCGATATTTCGATGTGTTACAAACGGAATGACAAAGTGAGTATACCCCCATACTGTAGTTGGAGGTATAAAAACTCTGTAGTTTTCATAACCCACAGCATAAAATATCCAAAATTTTGATGCTGCAATAAATTTTGGAAATATTATTAACAAAAGCTCCAATTCTCGTCCACTGTGTACGAGATGATCTTTTCTTGTCAGAATTACTCTGCAGCCTTAAATTCTTAACCAATTTTTATTATTTTTTTTTTTTGCTGCTTGTAGGTTATTAAATTTCGCATCGCATTTTGCATAATTGAAATCGGTTAAGAACTGAGGGCTGTAGAGTAATTCTGACAAAAAAAGTACATCACGCCCCACTGTGCGTTCCGTCAACTCTAAACTTTCGAATTTCGTTTCGTAATACCTGCCAAACGATGGCCAAGGAATAGCTGTTTGTGGGGAAATTTTTGAAAAACTTTGAAAGGGCAAAACCAGCGGTCAAAGTTTGAAAAAAATAAAGTTTTTTGACAAAATTTCATGTCCGAATTTTTTTACCAAATCCGGCACAAAAATGATCAATTTTATAGGAAAAATATTTTACAATTTCCAAAATAACGATTTTGGTCCATAGATGCTTTTAAACATATAAATTATTTTTTAACCAAATTGGTCTTTAAAGTTGAAAAATGTAAACTACGTTATGTGAAAAATATTAAAAAAATATAAAAACACGATTTGGCCCAAAAATGCTGATCAGCATCTGTGGACCAAAATCGCTGATTTTTGGACCAAATTTGTGGATAAAAAACAGTTTTTATGTTTAAAAATCAGCGTCTGTGGAACAAAATCGCTATTTTGGAATTTTTTAAATATTTTTGCCATAAAGTACTCGAAAATTCAAATTTTTTTGAGCCGATTTGGTCAAAAAATTCGGATATAAATTTCGGTCAAAAGATATATTTTTTTTTTAACATTGACCGCTGGTTTTCGACTAAAGATGCCCTGGCAAAATTTTTTCAGCTCTTCCGTGGCCATCGTTCGTAAGGTATTTCGACACGAAATTGTAAAGTTTCGATTTGACGGGACGCTCATTGTTACAGTTTTAAAGATCTTTTTTAAGTATATGCCACCATTATATTACCATCTTAAAAAAAAAAAAATTAATTTTTAGATTTTTGTGCAGAAGTAAGAAAATACCGTATTACAGAAATTTTTTTAACAGAGTTAATATATTAAATGAATAAAAAAAATTGAATTCCTAAATGGAGACATTTATAATAATTTCGAAATTTAATTATAAAAAAAAGTTTAAATTAGCCTTTCAAAACCCTTACAACAACTTGTTAATAACTTTATTAAAAATTGTTTATAAAATAGTCTAAAAAGGTTAAACATTTAATAAAATCTCAAAAAAAAGCTTGTCCACTCCATCCTCATTTTTCCAACAAGTAAAAAACAACATTTAGGAGGGTTGGATAAAACATAAAAAACTCTTAAGACTAAATATGAGTTTAATAAGGATTTTTGGCAAAATTTTTTTTTTTTATCATAAAACTGTTTATATTTATAATGTTGACAATAACAAACAATTGTTTTTTGTTTGTTATTATACCTACACATACATACATATATACACATTTATTCTAAGGGCAACAGTTTGTTGATAAACAAAAGGATCAACAGTATTTGAACAATTTTTAACTAACACAGATGTAATATTTTATGCACTGAAAGGATATTGTTTATGATATACTTATTGTTAGTTAAATAAAAACTTTATAAAATTAATATTATATATTTTTGAGTAGGTTTATTCTAGCTCGAGGTAATTTTTCTTGATAAATTAAAACTTATATACTCTTATTTATGTAACTCAATCTGGCAGGGTTTTTATAAAAAAAATATTCTATCTCCCATTTTTTGGGGTCATATTATTTAATTTTCAAATATCCTTTAAAACACCATTATGAAGTGCGTTCAGAGTGTTAAAATGAGCTCAATAATCCTAATAGGTGTCTTCAGTAAAACTTGATGTTGGTTCTATTTTAAGAACTTAATAACGCCATATCTCCCATGTTAAGGGTTCATTGTATTCCTTTTTCAGTTATCAAAATCCAAAAGATTTCGAAGTTTTTCAAAAGTTGATTTTAATTTTTATACGTTAAAAATTAAGTGATAATTACTTGGATTTTTTTTACATATTTTTTTATATAAAACTTTATTTAAACATCAAAAAAATGTTGTCCAACATTTTTAAGATATAAATATTTTTACTGGTCAAAGTTCATAAAAAATTTTAGATTCATAATTAAAAAATTAAAAATCTATTACACAAACATATCAAAAAATGAACGAAATCGACGGAAGTCATGTTCCAAATTTGTAGTTTGCCATGGAATGGACGATATACAAAATATATTACCAAGATGATAACAAGGATGATATTATTATGAAAAATAAATACTTGGATAATAAGTTTTTTCTTTTTTTTTTTTTTTTTATTTGTGTTTATTGTTTGCTTTTGCTGGCCTGGCCGTAACTAATTTTGCAATTTACTAACAAGAGTTAAAGAAGTTTTTATTGTATTATTATTTATAAATGGTCGTAAGAAGTTTGCATTCTCTATGTATGTATATAGTTTAATATTTATATACAAAGTAACAGCATCAACAAACACCAGATGTTAAGATTGTTACTTGATTTTTAAGGTCCTTACTTAAGAATTTGTATATATACTTATATAGTTATGTAAAGACGGCTACATACTTTATATATTATCATATAAAAACAATATGATGAGCTTTTAAATAATAAGAAAACGTTTGTCCAGCTGTTTCTGTTTCAATTTTCTTTGTTAATAAATATTTACAAGATTGTTGAAAACAGAAATGAACAATCTTTGGGGAAAATTTTTTGCACAGAACTTTATTTGATAAATAACCGACTTCGTCTGAATTTTTGGAAATTCCGATTTTCCAGGGCAAAAAATTATTGTCCTTTTTGCTTATATCGAAAAGTTATTGATACATTACAAAAATATTGCCCACAGTGCAAAAATTCCTAAATTTTGCTCTATATTAGTTATGAAATCTATAATATTATTTACCCCTACATACAGTAGTTGTCCCCTATATACAGTAGTTGTCAAATACTAAGAAACGTTTCTATAGTAAAACGAATTAGAAATGCTTCTGTTGTATAATACCATGCGGTGGTATATGGTATATTAAAAGAAAAATTGCGAGGAAAAAAAAATTTTGGTGAAAAAAAAATTGCGCGGAAAACAATTTTTGGTGAAAAAAAAAAAAAATCCGCAATTTTTTTTTGTAAAAACTTGGTTTATACTTTTAAAAATACCACTCTGTGTACAATTCTGTTCAACCAGCAGCCAATTTAAAGCATTTTGTATTTTTAGGTTATGTTAAATGTACAAAAATTTTCGAGGTGTTCTTTCATTTTCGTTCATAACTTTTGAACCGCTGCCCAGTGCCACATTTGGCCAATCTAGGACGACAAAAATCCAATTTTAATTATATTGACTTGAAATTCGGTATAAATGTTCGTTTTGACTTCGAAAATAACATTATGAAAAATGTGGGAGGCCGGTTAAGGGCCACGCCCACTTATTTTAAAATTTGTAATTTTGGTTATAATTTCTTTAAATTTGGTATATATACTCTCAATGACTGTAGAAATAATATCACAAAAAAAGGGGGCGGTCAGACAACTGCCACGCCCACTTTTTTAAAATATGTTTAAAAAATATGTGAAAACAAGGTTTACATATCGCCCCACTGTAGTCGGCGTCGCAGACGGTCGCAAAAGTTAGCCGTTGAAATAAGTACTATGGATATTGGTCAATATATCTGAAAAAGTCCGGCGACCAATACGGACCAAACACAAAAGTTCTATTCCATAAAAAAAAATAAATATATAATTTTCTTTTCAAAAATTTGTATTTTGTTAAAAATTTAATAAAAAATAGAAAAATTTGTTTTAAAACAAAAGAAAAGATATGACTTAAAGCATTTAAATATCCTTTAAAATTACCAAAAAAGAGTGGATAAATATCTCTTTTTGTTCAAAAGTTACAACAGTTTAAACTCGACTTAATTTTTGCGAAATAATGTACACTAGTTGCAGGATTTTACAAGATGCAACTTTATGCACCCTCCTGTTAGCAACGAACAGAATTATCGATCTTATACGATTATTTCCGTGCTATTAGGAATGTTCTATAATACATACAAACATATCATGAAAATCGGGGAACTTTTTTTTTTTGATTTTTGTCGTGCTAGATTGGCCAAATGTGGCACTGTGCGCTGAACCGATTTCTCTCAAATGCAATACCAAACTACTTAGGGCAACAACAAGTAAATGGGCTAAGTCTCAGTCATATATCCCAGCAAAACTTAGATTAACAAATAAGGTATAAAATAAGGTATAGGATCTCTTATTTTATACATAGCAGCATTGATGATTTTAGCAGGCGATGAGACTCAAAGTTATGCATCCACATTATCACAAAGAGTACCAGTAAGGTATAAAATAAGTCATAAATTTATAACGAAGAATACAAGTAAGGTGTAAAATATATAAGAAATGAAATAATATAGCATACCAGAAGATAATATATAAGGTGTTACGAGTAGTGAAAAAGTAATTTTGTATTAAATTTACTCACGTGATTGTAAGTGAGTGTAAGTAAATAAAATATGCTCGTGAGTGAGTGTGTGTCATTAGAAAATTCCTGTCGTGAGCCCATCTCAAATTTAAACTTATGCATTTTTTTATAAAATAATTATTTTTTATGTTATTGTAATGCATTATGCATCCAATTATAAATAATGCATTATTTCAAACTTTCAAATAATACATAATGTAACCAAATATAAGCCATGATTTAATGTTTAGAAATAATAAAAATGAAATAAATTTTTTCCAATAATCATGCATTACGTAGCAAATTATTAGTAATGCATTATTTTTAACTTGAAAATAATACGTTGTGGAACAAATGTTTGGTAAGACATCATAAAATAATGCTACAAATAAGTTATATACATTACCTGGTAATGTGTTATATAATCACTACCCATTACCAAAGTTTTGCTGGGATGTTTAATATTTTGGTCGTAATCACCATTTCTACAGACGGACAGACACACAGACGGACAGACAGACGGACATCGCTAGAATGTCTTAGAGTCGATAACGGATCAATAATATATATACCATAGATGGGAATTTTTCATTACCATTGAAATTTAATTACCATTGGTTGATATCAATGGTAATGAAAAATTTTCATTACCATTTAATGGTAATTAAATTTTTTTAATTGAAAAAATAATTACTAATGGTAATGAAATGCACCAATTGTTGAAAAACACCAATTATAATTGGTTTCAAAACCATTGGTTTGCACATTTTTGTTTTTTTGAAAAGTTAAAAATTTAAACATCAAAGTATGTTTTTACAAAAACAATATGAATATGTCAAAGACAAAAAACTAAACGCAAATAAAAATTTAAAATATTGTGTTATACAAAGGCAAGCAACGTGTGTTTGATTATAAAATGTGAAAAACTAAAACACCATATAACAAAAAACAACAGATTTTTCCAAATATTAACGATTTTGACAATATTGTGACGACTTTTACTAATGGTAATTATTTTTTTTAAATGATGCCATACCAATGGTAATTATTATTTTTTTTAATTTTCATTAGTAATTAAATTGATAAGTAATTTAATTGGTACAATTGATACAACCAATGGTAATGAAAAAAATTTCATTACCATTGACATCAATTAAATGGTAATTAAACCATCAATTAATTGGTCCCTTTAATTAATTAGTCCCATCTATGATATATACTTTATAGTATCTCAGACCGATATTTCGGTGAGTTATAAACGGAATGACGACAAACTTATATATACCTTCTATCACTAAGTGGAGGGTATAAAAAGAATGAAACTTTCTAAAAAAATTTTCAAAGAAAAAAATTTTGATATCCGAAAATTTTTCTGAACATTGGTAACGAAAAAATAAACATTTTTATAGGGAAACTCTAAAAAATTTTAAAGGAAAAATATGACTAAATCTGAAAACTTTTTGTAAAAAAATTACTGTCAATCTACAAGTTCTAATTATGAAGAAAAAATTTCTTTGGGAAATATTGTTGTGAACGTGACATTTTTGGTATAAAGAAACTACTTAGACTTTTTCTATAGGAAAAATGTATCAGAATCTCAGACTTTTTGTAAAGAACACATGCATCAGAGTCAGAGACTTTTCCTATGGGGAAAAAAATATCTTATATTTGAGATTTTTCTATAGGAAATATGACTTACAACCTGAAACTTTTTCTATAGGAAAAATGATTCAGAATCTTAGACATTTTTATAGGAAAAATATCTCAGTATCTGAGACTTTTTCTATAGGAAAAATTTCTCAGAATCTTTTTCTATTGGAAAAATGTCTCAGAATCTGAGACTTTTTCTATAGAAAAAATGCCTAAAAATCTAAGACTTTATTTATAAGAAAAATGTCTCAGAATCTGAGACTTATTTTAAAGGAAAAATGTCTCAGCATCTGAGACTATTCTATAGGAAAACAAGTAAAAAAGTTAAATTCGGCCTTGCCGAATGTAGTGATACCCTCCACAATTTCAAAAAGATTATTGCAAAAAACTTTATTTAAAAGGAAATTACTTTTGAAAAAAAAAAAAAATTTTTGAAAAAAAAAATTTCCGCGAAAAAAATTTTCGTTAAAAAAAAGTCCGCGATTTTTGCCAAAAAATATGTTCGTACCTGTTTAAATACCATTTGGAGTTAAATTATCCCAGCAAAACTTAGATTACCAAATAAGGTATAAAATAAGGTATAAGATCTCTTATTTTATACATTGCAGCATTGATGATTTTAACAGGCGATGAGACTCAAAGTAATGCATATACATTATCACAAAGAATACCAGTAAGGTATAAAATAAGTCATTAATTTATAACGAAGAATACGAGTAAGGTGTGAAATATGTGATATTTTATAGGTTACTAGAAATGAAATAATATAGCATACCAGGAGATACTATATAAGGTGTTACGAGTAGTGAAAACGTAATTTTGTATTAAATTTACTCACGTGATTGTAAGCGAGATAAAATATACTCCTGAGTGAGTGTGTGTCATTAAAAAATTCCTGTCGTGTGCCCATCTCTAGTTTAAACTTATGCATTTTTTTATAAAATATTTATTTTTTATGTTATTGTAATGCATTAAACATCCAATTATAAATAATGCGTTATTTCAAACTTTCAAATAACACATAATGTAACCAAATATAAGTCATCCATGATTTAATGTTTAGAAATAATAAATATGAAATACATTTTTTTCCAATAATCATGCATTACGTAGCAAATTATTAGTAATGCATTATTTTTTACTTTAAAATAATACGTTGTGGAACAAATGTTTGGTAAGACATCATAAAATAATGCTACAAATAAGTTATATACATTACCTGGTAATGTGTTATATAATCAACACCCATTACCAAAGTTTTGCTGGGATGTTTACATATGTCAACCGGAAGCCGAATTAAAGCATTTTGTATTTTTAGGTTATGTTGAATGTACTGAAATTTTTGAGGTGTGCTTACATTTTCGTTCATAACTTTTGAACCGCAGAACCGATATCGCTCAAATACAATACCAAACTTCTCGGGAGAACTTCCAATAAATATGTTAAGTTTCAGCCATCTCTGTCCAATATTTTGTCCGCGACAGCATTTTCCACAGACAGACAGACAGACGGACGGACAGACGGACATCGCTAGAATGTCTTAAAATCCATCGGGCATCATGAATATATACACTTTATGGGGTCCCAGATCGATATTTCGATGAGTTACAAACGGAATGACAAACTTATATATACCCTCTATCACTAAGTGGAGGGTATAAAAAGGGAAAAATGTCCCAAAATCTTAAATTTTTCTGTAGAAAAAAAGAATTTGTGACTTGTTTACAGGAAATTGGTCGCAGAATCAGAGACTTTTCAGTAAGAAAAAGTGCCAGAATCTTAGATTTTTTTCTTTAGAAAAAGTGCAAAAATCTTAGACTTTTTGTATATAAGAAAAATGCCTCAGAATCTGAGACTTTTTAAAGGACTTTTTGTCTCAGAATCTAAGACTTTTTGTAAAGAAAAAATGGGGAAAATGTCCCAAAATCTGAAACTTTTTCTGTTTTAAAAAAGTATTTGAGACTTGTTTAAAGGTAAAATGTCGCAGAATATGAGACTTTTCTATTGAGATTTTTCAATTGAAAAAAAAATTTCAAAATGTAAAACTTTTTCTATACGAAACAGTTCTAAGAATCTAAGACCTTTTTTTATAGAAAAAATATTCCAAAAATGCTTTAGAGTATGAGACTTTTTTAAACTAAAAGTCTTAAGAATCTGAGACTTTTTCTGTGGAAAAAATTTCATAGAATCCGAAAATTTTTTTATAGGAAAAAAGTCTTAGATTCTGAGACATTTTTTGTTAAAAAAAAGTCTCAGATGCTGAGACATTTTTCCTATAGAAAAAGCATTTCTTTACAAAAAAATGTCACGGAATCTGATATTTTCTATGTACGAAGAATTTCTTCTATTAAAAAATTATTTTAAAACATATATAAACAAATTGATATAAATGGAAATATGATCATAAAAAACAAAGCTCCTTTTAAGGAGAGCTTTGATTTTAAATTCATTGATTTTATTGCCTTCCCATCACTTTTTTTTTGAAAAAAGTGTCTTTGTTTTTGCTTGTTCGACAACGACGAATTGATGATTTTTTCATTCGATGTAAAATAACACCCCCCCCCCCCCCCCCCACCTCAAAAGCTGTACCCGCTACTGATAATACTCAACGTATACTCAATTAAACGAGTATCACACTGTGGAACAAATTCAGGTAAGCAAAAGTTAGGTCGATTCTGAGAGTGAGGGGTGAAAATAGAGGCTAATTAGAACCCCCGTATCGCGGCGTTTGTTTATGTTAATTCGAATTTTTTTTTTAATCGACATTCGAATTTTGCAGTCATAGTCCGATTTTCAGCATATTGCTTATATGGTTTTAAAAATTGATTTAGACAGTTTTTGTGGTGCTTATGAAGCAAAATGCTGGAAAAAAGCATGAAAAAAAAAATTCCACCATTTTGCTTCATAAGCACCACAAAAGTTTTCTAAATCAATTTTTTAAAAAAATGTAATTGTTGGAAGGGTCTCTAGCAATATTTTGGCATTTACAGATTGAAAAATGTCAATTAAAAATATAGCCAAAAAAAAACATATAAACAATATGCTGAAAATCGGCATTTGACTGCAAAGTTCGAAGGTCGATTAAAAAAAAATTCGAACTAACATAAACAAACGTCGCGATACGTGTCTTCTAATTTAGCCACTATTTTCAACCCTCACTCTCAGGATTGTACTTATTTTTGCTAACCTGAATTTGTTCCATAGTGTAATTTAAAAAAATATTATGTAGATAATTTATCAAGCTTAAATTAAAGCTTGATAGCGTCAAGATTGAGTAATATTCTACAAAATAAAATTAACATAACTAAAATCAGTTCACCCGTTTTTGTTGTATCGTGGCAACCGATTTTAGTTATGCTAATTTTATTTTGTAAAACATTAAACAATCTAGTTTCTCACGTAGCCGGATTTTTAAATTTTGGATTTAAAAAAAAAATATAAGACGTTGAACTAAAAAAAATGGAAAAATACGGTCTTATACCCATATTTCGATAAGTGGTTTTCCAAATAAGAGTTTTTCGAATGTCTATTAGGTCAGTGCCCTTGCGGTTGGTCATGACAGCACAACAAACTTTTTCCACTTACAAAACCCAGCAACGAGTGAAACCTTTTTAAGTTTAGTAGCAAACATTATTATAACTCAAGTGCCATATAAATATATTTTTCTTTTGTTTTTTAAGTACAATATACAGGAGTACAATTTTTAATAAAGTCTTAAGAGAAAGCAACAACAACCACAACAAAAATTATTATGCAGCGTTAAATAGCTTAAGAGGGGACACGTTTTTATGATAATCCCACTTATTGTTAGACTCACACAAAAATATACTCAAACTCATCATAAACTCATCAGTATGATGTGTTTCGTCTTTAAGATTATTGTTCCTGCCCTTGTTCCAACTTTTGTTTTTTTTTATATTTTTATAAAAATTGACAAAATAATTTTATAACCTTAACTTTTTTTGTTGTTTTTTTTTTAATTTTTTTATGACATAACAAAGAACTAAAATTATTAAGTATATTTAAAAAAAGCTTTGCATATCATTTTTTTTTTCGGAACCAAAAAATAATGAAAATAAAAAATTTATAATTTAAAAAAAAAAAAGTTTTTTAAACAAAAAAAAAAAACTTTTCCCATTATCCTTAAAATTGCTACTGGTACATTTTAAAAGTCAAAAAAAAAAATTATTAAGGTTGGATTCTATTGTAATTTTTAAATAGATTGCCTGGCTTTTTGATAATGTATTTACATTAAAAATTCATAATTTAGAGTTTTTTTTTTTAAAGTTCATTCATTTTTTGTTTTGCTATATTGTTTCTATAAACAACTACCATAAAATGTGGAGATGTGCAATGACAAGTGAAAGTAGAATATATAAATGGTTAGATCACAACAGTGGTTCTCAATATTTTAATGAACAATATAGCCGATCAAAAATGATGTGGATTTTTAAAGCCCGAAGCGGTATGATTCAATTAAATGGTTCAAACTCATACAACCAAAGAGAATGTTCTATATGTAATAGGCATGAAATTGAAAACATTCAACATTTTTTAGGAAAATGTCCAATTTTTAGAAATTATAGACAAATATTTTTTGGAAAAGAAAGTTTAACTGAAAATGAAGTTATTAACGCATTAAATGGCGTGAATGATGAGAACTGGGATAATCTAGTAAATTACATAAAAATTGCCCTTCGTTACAGATCCTTAATCTTAAACGAATATAATTAAAATCCGGTGCAACGCACAACTTGTTTGTTTTTATCATAAATTAAGATCTCTTTTTAAAAAAAAAAAAAAAAAACTTAATAATTTATATAATGTTTTTATTAATTAAATATTATTTTTATACGTATTATAGAAAAAAAATAAACTGGAACCGAGTCTTCAAACTAAACCTCCGACAGACGACCTTTTTTGAGTCAACGTCGTATGTTCAAATATTTCATATATTTATAAGTAGCATTAAGAAATTTTTGTAAACTTAAAATTGAAATAAAGAACACTTATCTATCTATCTATCTATCTATCTATCTATCTATCTATCTATCTTGTTTCTATAATGAAAAACAATCTAAAAAAAACTTTTTCTGTTTAAATTTATTATTCTTGTTATTTGTATCTTTTGAAAACGATGTTATATTGTTTGTCGTCCTTGTTGTCATTGTTCAAAAAAAGGACACTTGTTATTGCTGCCAACTTATGTGGCATGCTTTTAAAATACCAAGAAAAGGGAGATTAATTTAACTCTTAATAAAATTATGAGGTCACTTTTTTTGCTATCAGCACACAGTGGTTTAAAATCTATTTTTTTGGAAATAATTCAGGCATTCAGTAAGTACTAGTGTTCAATTAATCGGGTTTTTTTATTGTTTGATTAAACGATTAATCGACATTTGGCATATTTGACTTGTTCGATTAAATGAAAGAAATTTTAAAATTTATCGATTAATCGAATAATTCAAAATTCAGAAATTTTCTAAATTACAAGATTTTTTCCACAATTTAAGAAAAAATATTTGTACAGTAAGTAAATAATAATTACAAGTATTTTATCAATTTATTAAAAAAAATTAAAACAAAATTTCTCATGGTAACACATTTCTCATGGTAACACACATAAAACTAAAAGTAAAAGCATAAAAAAATGCATAAAAATTTAAGTTTCCCGCAGTTTTGTTTGAAAAAATTAAAAAAATTATAATTTTGGAAATTTAAAAAATGTGTAGAATTCAAAAATTATTTTTGTTGCCAAATTTTGATTTACACGTATACACGATGAGCTTCAGCGATATTTAGGTTCAACTTTAGTGTCGACGAAAATTGTAAACGCAGTTCGATTTCTACTTTATTAAATAAATAAAAACAGCGAAATCGTAGCTGCTCGCATTCGCGAGATATCGCGAAATTAGTGCTTTTGTATTTTCTAAAATTTTGAAAATGAAGTTTTTTAATTATCTTTAAAAACTAAGTGTGCAGTTTTAATTGTATTTATTTACAGATCACAAAACAGTTAACATCGAAATCATATCTTCTCAATAAATCGCAAATTTTAAATTAGCAGTCAAGATATTGATTTGAGCAGTTTTACCACCTTTAACCACATAAAATTTAAACTGCATACAGTATATTTGTCGTTTCTTGATTTCTTTTTCCTTTATTTTAGACACTAAAGAAAAAATTAATTAATTAATATAAAAGCTTGAACAGTAATTTTGCAATTTCTCGGGAAAATAATCATCTATGCTAGGAGTTTTGTCAACTTTAATAACCTCGATATCAAACTGCATACCACATTTTTGTCGTTAATTGAAGTAAATTTTTTTTCAGGCCAAAAATAACACAAAGTAATGAATAAATAGTAGTTTAGCAAGTTTTTAAGCGATATCTCGAAGAATTGAGCAGCTAGAATTTAAATGTTAACAGCCCTATCACCTTTAATCAATAGCAAATCAAACTGCATTTCGTGTTTTTCAACAATGTTAAAGAAATTTATTATTATTTATTTATTTGAAAAATAAACAGTACAACAAGACTTAATCTTATTTAATAGTACTCGGTAAATGAAGGCATATTAGATTTCAACATTTATAAGGGTTTATCTTAAATCTAAAAAAAAAAAAAAAAAAACAATTTAATTACAAAAATAGTTGTAGTATATAAATTGTGATTTACAAATTTATATTACAACACACAGATAAAAATGAGTTGTTAGATCAAGCACGAAATACACCAGGTTGAGCATTATTTTAATTAAAAGTCATCTAATGAGGAAAATTGTTGGATCAAGCACGAAAATTGTAGGTCAGTCATTGACTGTTCCTTGATTAAACCAATGCTTGATTTGAGTAATTTGTTAATTGTTATTTTTGATTATTTTTGATTAAACCAGTGCTTGATTTGAGTGAGCGTTTAATCAATAATTTTGTATTATTTTTGATTAATCCAATGCTTGATCTGAGTGAATGGTTAATCATTATTTTACAGTTGTAGTGTTTTTTGTCAGTCTTTTCAAGTCTTTTGTTTAAATTGTTTTTTTTGTGCTTTATATTATTTTGTTTATTTTCGTCTTGTGTGCATGCAAGTACTTTTCTATTTGACGACTAACGAAAAGTAAAACAAAAAACGCAACAGCGTTCATCGCATTGTTACTCAAAGCCTACTATGATGAGTTTTTTGTTTTTATGATTTTTTTTGTGAATTTTTCAGATTTGAGCAAATGGTTAATTGATTCAAGTAAAATTTAATTGAATGTCAAATTTTAAGCTGAGCAAATATTTAATTGTTTTTTTCCATTGAATATTTTTTTCTGTGCAGAAAATAATAATAAAAAAATAAATGCATTTTTGTTATACATGTGATTTTTCGTTAACCCAAGTGGGTAAATATTTCGCATCCAAAGTGCTTTGCATTGCTAATTATCAGCATATAATCTCGTTCCAGAGATTAATGGCATTAACATAAAAGTGCCTTTAAGGTATTTGCCTACTGAAACTTCTTTTATTAATCAAAACAAGAAATACCCCCAAAAAGCTGTTTTTCGCTATTTCTCGCGAAAGTGAGCAGTTATAATTTTTTTGTGGGCAGTTTAAATTTCTTCCTACATGTTCAAATGAAACTGCATACCACTTTTTTTATTATTTCTAAAGCAATGGTTTAAAATATAAATGAACAAATAATAATAAAAAATACATAATTACGCGATATCTTGCGAAATTTAACACCTACAATTTCGATGTCAACAGCTGTGTGACCTTTGATCAAGCACAAGCAAAACTGCAAACCATGTTTTTACGAAATTTTAAAGAAACCTATCTAAAGATAAAAAACGAAAATTGCAAAAAATAATTTCGCGATTTCTCGCAAACTAAAGGAGATAGGATTTTGATGTTTACTGTTTTGTGACCTTTAAATAAGTACAATTAAAACTGTATTCTCAGTTTTTGAAAATATTTAAAAAACTTCAATGTCAAAATTTTAAAAAATACAAAAACACGAATTTCGAGTTAACTCGCGAATGCGAGACGCTACAATTTCGCTGTTAACAGCTTTGTGACATTTATTCTTGTAGAAATCGAACTGCGCTTAAACTTTCGTCGACACTAAAGTTCAACCTAAACATCGCTGAGGCTTACCGTGTATAATACGAGTATGTTGTGTAACACTGTGGAACAAAATCAGGTTAGCAAAAGTTAGGTCGATTCTGAGAAAGAGGGATGAAAATAGAGGCTAAATTAGAAGACCAGTATCCTGTCGTTTGTTTATGTTAGTTCGAATTATTTTTTAATCGACCTTCGAACTTTGCAGTCAAATGCCGATTTTCAGCATATTGTTTATAAACTCGTCGACTAATTTATATTTTTTCAATCTGTAAAACCTAAATTATTCCTAGAGACCCGTCCAACAATTAATTAAAATTATTTAAAAAATTGATTAAGAAAATTTTTGTGGTGCTTAGGAAGCAAAACATTGGGAAAATTATTTTTTTTTATGCTTTTTGAAAATATTTAGCTTCATAAGCACCACAAAAATTTTCTAAATCAATTCTTTAAAAAATTTTAATTGTTGGACAGTAGGGTGGTTCATAAAAACAAAAGTTGGATTTTTGAATGGGGCACCCGGAATATATATTAAGCACCGTGAAAAAATGACACGTGATTTTTTTCAAATTTTTATATTAAGGTTTAGGGGTCGCTACCGGGCCCTGAACTTTGGGATGTAAAAAAAAAAAATTTCACACAATGAAAAAAAAAAAAAATGTCGTTTTTTTATATTTTTTTTTTATTATAGTTTAACTTCATTAGCTTATTAACGGCAAAAGATTTCATTTTGTTGGGACAAGTTTTTCAGTTCCAAAATTGACCATGAAAAAAAAAAATTGAGGCTGGTTGGGGTCTTACTCTAAAATTTTTTTAAAATTTTTTTTTTTTAGTTTTGATAAGCTTACGTTATAGGTCTTTAGTCCGTCTTGATAATACATTCTTTGGAAAAATTTTTGTTCTTTCCGAAACATCATTAACATGCGCCGAAAATCAAACGGATATTAAAAAAAAAAAAAAAAAAAAACGGTGAAAAAAATCGATTTTTTTTTTTTTAATTTTTAATTATAATTTGATAAGCTAATCCAGTTTATTAACGGCAAACAAAAATTCGATATGGTCGGAAAAGTATGTAATTTCCAAAATTTACATTGAAAATATGTTTTTTTTTTTTAATATCCGTTTGATTTTCGCCGCATGTTAATGATGTTTCGGAAAGAACAAAAATTTTTACGAAGAATGAAAATATCAAGAGGGACTAAAGACCTATAGCGTAAGCTTATCAAAACTAAAAAAAAAAATTTTAAAAAAATTTTAGAGTAAGACCCCAACCAGCCTCAATTTTTTTTTTCATGGTCAATTTTGGAACTGAAAAACTTGTCCCACCAAAATGAAATCTTTTGCCGTTAATAAGCTAATGAAGTTAAATTATAATAAAAAAAAATATAAAAAAAACTAAATTTTTTTTTTTTTCATTGTGTGAAAAATTTTTTTTTATGACCCAAAGTTTAGGGCCCGGTAGCGACCCCTAAATGTTAATGAAAAAATTTGAAAAAAATCACGGGTCAGTTTTTCATGGTGCTTAATATATCTGTGGCAACAACCCATAACAACATAAGTCGAGTTATGTCCAAAACGTGTTTTTGCATTTTCGGAATCTCCTTATACATTTTCGTATTGTATCAAATTTTTATGAAAATCGGACTAAAACTTTCTGAGATATTGATTTCAGAACTCCACAACTCATTTTTTCTTAAAGGAAAAATAAAAATCGTAACAGCATATCTGAGTTATGTTTTTATTCCTTATTTTAAAATCAACAATCGTTGAAGATGCTAAAATGTATTTTACAGGGATACATAACTGCATATCTCGACATATGCTTAGATTAAAATGTAATTTTAAAAAACGCAATAACAACATCAATGGTTTTCACCCGATATCTCCATAGTCTTTCTATATATCAACTTTTAAAGTAGCGAAGATTGTGTCGATAATAATGCTTGAGATATTTACATGCCCAAAATGTCCAAATTTGTAAACCCAGATTTGGTATTTGAAATTAAAACTTAAAAATGCTCTCCTGAAAAGTAGTATAAAAACACTTATGCACTTATTCCTTTTTGCCACAGATATATTCCGGCTGCCCCATACAAAAATCCAAAAAAAAAAAAAAAGTGCCATATATGAACCACACTATTGGACAGGTCTCTAGCAATAATTTGTTTAGCCGTTTTTTAAAGTAAGAGCTCGTATTCACAATATTCGCGATTTAAAATTGTGATGCTTAAGTACAATAACAACGATGTTTTTAAACTTTAGTGATCATTTTTTAAATTTAAAACCATTCAAGTCTGTTAAACTAACACAACAAACCATAACACCGTGATTTTTTCGCGAAAAGAATTCGTTAAATACAAATATTTTTAAAGCTAGTTCGTGTACACTAAATCCCGTTATAATATCAGTTTTTTTCAAAGTTAGCGTATGTTTTAGCGATATTCGCGATTATTTTATTTTTATTTTTAAGTAACAAAATCTATTTTTTCATATTATTTAGACAATCGCTGAATTTTTATCATCTTAAGTTTATTGAAACGACAAAAAAAAATTAATTGTGTAATTTTTTTTTTCGCGAATTTTTTTATCGCGATTTTTTTTTTATTTTCCTTTTAATTTATGAAAATGAGTAGAATACGATAAATTAAAGACACAAAATTTTTGGAAAAAAAAATTTTTCGCGGATTTTTTTTTTTTGTGCGGAAAATTTTTTCCGTGAGTTTCCATTTTTTTTGCATGTGAGTTTTTCTTAGGGGACCGACACTTTTGGCGGGCATTAGTATTTGGTCAGAGAAAAAACAAAAAAAAAAGCCACGACGATGCTCTGACATTTGTTTTTCAAAGTTAGCGTATATATTAGCGATATTCGCTAAAAAATTTTTATGGCGTTGATTTATTTATCGCGAATTTTTTTTCGCGAAATATTTTTTCCAATTTTTTTTTTTATTTTTCTATTAATTTATGAAAATGAGTAGAAGACGATAAATTACAGACACAAAATTTGTCGAAAAAAATTTTTTTTCGCGATTTTTTTTTTTTTGTGCGGAAAATTTTTTTTAGCTAAAAAAAACAATGCGTTTTCTAAATTTATATTTAAAAACTATCCCAAAAGCATAAAAATTAAATTCTTGTAGTATCAAGGCTTCACAATTTTAAATTGCGAATATCGCGAATACGAGAGCTAACTTCGAAAAACGGCTAGCACCATTGAATTCAGCGTACCCGAATTAGCATTACCAGCAGGGTGATAAGCTTGTTAATTTTTGACTAGCACAGTGTTATCAAAAAAAATAATTTTTAATTAATTTTTATAAAAAAAACTTTTAATTATATTTTATTTTTTTTTTACGCCCTGTTTTGCCAAAATCTACGATCGAAGTGATATTTTGCATGTGAGTTTCTCTTAGCTCTGAAAGAATTTTGTTCATTACGGCTATGAAAACGTACATTGATTCTATGAAAAAAATCATTAGAAGTCAGCCAATGATACCCTTAACAGAATCTATGAAACAAATTCATAGAAACCAGAAACCTATGAAAAAGTTCATGGCATTCTATGAATTTGGTTTTATGAAATTTTTCATAGATATTATGAACAATAATTCCTTCAGTGAGGGGGGCGACACTTTTGGCTGGTATTAGTATTTGATCAGAGAGAAAAGTTGAAATACGAGCCACTCGTTCAAAGAAGAAAGCCACGACGATGCTCTGACATTTGTTTACCTTCAAAAAAAAAAAAAAAACGTTTCCCATCTCTGATGTTTTTCAATGTCTTGCCTTAAATATTCTTTTATAAAGGTTTACCAGTAAAAAGAAACAAGCTACTTTTTTGTTTAAAATTTCTTTTAAAAAAATATCTAATTAAATTCTGTTATTAAAACCGAAACTTGATTGATTTGGTTTAAACTGCTTCTACTATCCTTTTTTCTTAAAGTTTCTTTTCATGACCAAACTGAAAAAAAGGAAAAAGAAAAAAAAAAAAGTTAAAACCGAAAATTGCTTTTAGCTTTTATACATATTATTATTTTTAACTATTCATTTTCCTAACAGCTTCTATTTTTTCTATTGTAGCATACTTAAGAAAATTATATTTTTTGCCTTTTACATAGAAAACCTAAAAGTAAGCTTTGGGTCCATGTACTGTGTTAATAAAATATAAGGAAATTTTTTAGTAATTGTATTTAAACCTTAAATGACTATATATAATTTTTTTTTTCAAAATTGTCAAATATTTATGTATAGGTTAAAAAAGTTTTAATAAGTAGACTTCAAAATTTGTAGTCCGACCTATAGCGGGAAATTAAAGAGCAGCCTTCTTGAATTGGGTGCATTTCAAATTCCAATTAATAAAACTGACACTTTAATTACGATTAATTACTTAAATTATGTAATTGTATAAAATGACTTCCTGTAGTCCTTGAGGGTTAACACTCTGTAAATAAGAAAAGTGCGTTGTGTGTTTCCAATGGACAAAGCGTTGGTGGGTGGATGGCAAATACAGAAAAATTGTTGCTTAATTATATTAAATAAATATTTGTTAAAATTACAACAAACCATGAAAATACAGACACAAACAGTTAGATTGTCGGACAGACATTAACTTTACCCAGTTCAAAAATTTCTTAAATTTATTTTACAAACTCCTTTTTTTTCTCCTTGTTATTTTCAAAACATTTTGTTAACATTATACGCATTTAAACATTTACTTTTAGTTAAAATTTAACACTCAGTTTTATAATAAACATTAAATACCCCATAGTCATATACACTGTGATCAAAAAGTAAATAACATTTTAATATACCAAAATGTGGCAAAAAGAAGTGGGCAAGGTTTTTTTATCAAGTGTGAATTTTGTAAAACCTTAAGTGGGTAAAAGTTTTTGACTTGTGACCCCATTTTCCGGGTATTATGTGGTCAGCATAAAACCAACAAAAAATGTAAATAACTTTTGATGAAACCCTTTTAGTAAATATCTTTTTAAAACGCTAAATTCTGTATACTTTTTGTACACCGGACATACAACTTTACTTATTAAATGAAAAATTTCATTTTGAAAACATTTCTTAACAAATAAATCGTTTTCTGTTTAGTAAATTTTGTTGTTGCTTTGCAATTTCTTATTTCGACCATCTGAATTTAACAAGTTTTCACAGGGTTTTATGTTGCTATAACAGAAAGTTTACATTGTTTATGTATGTTGGTATTTGCCTGAAGGCAAGTGTTATTTGATTGTAATGGTAAACAACCTTAAGGATCTTAAAATTTAATATAAAATAAACAATTTTGTTATGAGAATTTAATTGGTGTAAATTAAGATATAACAGTAAAGTACTGAATAAGCGGAAAGTGACTAAAAATGTTGACCATATTTAACAAATTTTTTAATGGCTAACATGTAAAGCCCTTGAGAAATTCCGAGTTCTCCTGAAAACTAATAAGTGATGCGTATATATATATTTTTGATTGCAAATATATTATACAATATATGAGTCTGGGGGTTGTGGGTTCGATACCCCACCCAAAAAACTCTCACTATACTCACTATGCATATCAAAATTTTTTGGGCAGAAATAGTCTCTGCTTTTGTAACTATTTACCTATATCAAAGTGTTTCAACCTTTTTGCCAGCTCCACTTGAATGTTTAGAAATCGTAGTTATTTATTCAAAAGGACCTGATCGCCCCCTAGTGGGACAATAATCAAAGGTTGGTGGCCTTTAGAAACAGGCGTGAATTTTACTTTACATTAGGGAAGTTTTTTAAACAATGACCCTTGAATTTTACTTTACTTTGGGGAAGTTTTTTTAAACACTGCCCCTTTAAATCTTTACATTTAATTATGATGTTCATAGAACAATTAGGCTACAATTTGTCACGTGACTTGACATTTTATTTTCTTTTAATATCAATAAAAACGTGTTGCTGGTAATAAAAAGGTTAACAAAACTCCCAAAAAATGTGCAAAGTCATGGAAACTAAGCAGGCAAAAGCAAAATATATTTATTTTATAATAATGTAATAAGTAAACTTTATGTATAACAGGGGAAATATCACATGTCATGGTAATGAATACTTTGTTAACCGAGATTTTTTAAAATATTAATTGGGATACACATAAAAGGTATTATATATCGTTACAGATTTGCTGTCCTGCATTGAGAGAACAATATGCGTGCTACGGAAGCTTCTAAATTTAATTGCTCATAAAAAAAAACTGTTTGGTGATGGCGTATGAAATTTGTTGGAGCAATGGGCACCCATAGATTGTCTTGAAACTTGAATATGGGAAAAAGGGGAGAACAATAAGAGTTACCTGTTTGATTGTCAAAGACATTTTTCATTTAGTTTGTAAGAGACAGGGGTTGGTTGGTGCAGATTCCCAGCAAAACTTAGATTACCAAATAATATATAAAATAAGGTATAGGATTGTTTATTTTATACATTGCAGCATTGATGATTTTAACAGGGGATGGGACTTAAAGTAATGCATCCACATTATGACAAAGAATACCAGTAGAGTATAAAATAATTGAGCAAATTTATAGTAAAGCATACGAGTAAGGTATAAAATATAGCATACCAGAACATAAAATATAAGGTGTTACGAGTAGTGAAAAAGTAATTTTTGTACTAAATTTAATCATGTTTGTGAAACAAATGGTTGGTAAAACATCCTAAAATAATGCTACAAATAAGGTATATACATTAAATGGTAATGTGTTATATAATCACCACCCAATACCAAAGTTTTGCTGGGTTGTTCACTTTCTGAAATCATCTTGCTCAATTGGATGACTTTTTTAACTCTCAGCTCTATAAGGATTAGTATTAGCCATTCGAAGAGTTACGGTACATCAGTTGAGTCCTTTCGTGAAGAATCTTGCAAGTAAAATTTTCGTACGGGTTCCCGTGTTTTTGAAGAACTCGCCGATCTTTATCTTTGAGAGATCCCCAGATTTCTTTTAATTTAGAAAAGGGACTAGGGTATCTATTATTGGTCAGAGTGTGCTTACGTAACCACTTAAGTACCAAGTCGGACACTTTGAAATTTTTTTTTTTAGATTTTCCAATTTGTTTACAGTTTTTAGTATCCTTCGAAAACTCCTTCGTGGTAAATTTTCAGAATTTTTTGATGACCCGTTCAAAAGATATCGAATTTTTAAAAATTGGTAGTTTGTTCCTTTACTCAAACTTCTTTCCTTCATAACTTCTTCATTAATAATCCAAATTTCAAAATTTTTTTTTTCAAAATTTTTGTTTTTTTACGTACTTTAAAAAAAAATCCCAAAAAATTCTTAAAAGCGCTCTAGTATGCGATTTTTAAGTTTTAAAATTTAAATCTCATTTTTGAAAAAGCTTGTGCTCTTTAATTTTTTTGTGTACAACTTCTATCGATTCTCCAAATTTTTTGCCCAGAAGCGATTATTACTATTTTTTTAAATTTTTTGAAAAAATTCTACTGTAATTTTCATATCTTAAAATCATTTTTACTGCTCCAATGGTGCGTCATAGAGGGGTCATTTATAAGACCGACCTCCATTAACTTTAAC
Organism: Pegoplata infirma; assembly: GCA_963921195.1. NCBI lineage: Eukaryota > Metazoa > Arthropoda > Insecta > Diptera > Anthomyiidae > Pegoplata > Pegoplata infirma. The sequence goes on along the minus strand of OY992536.1, from coordinate 227,658,740 downwards.
GTCTTAACATTTCTTTGGAACAAACTAATACCCCATCTCCAATTTCTAAGGGGCTCCCACACAAAACGACATTTTTTAAAATTTGCTCCAACCGCTCTAACTGCCCTAATAGTGCCCTTAGAGCAATCAAATGAATGACCGACCCACAATATTTTTTTATTCCCAACGTTTTCTCTGAACACATTTTATATGAGTAAAATTAAAAAAAAAAATCTAAGTCCTTTATATATACGTAATTTAATATAACTTTTGAAAATTTCCAAAAAAAATTAAAATTTTCTAAGTCCCAAAATTCTAGGAAGGATGCGAAATTAAAAAAAAATACATATAATTAGATATAACTTTTAAAAGATTTTCTAAGTCCAGATTTTTTTTTAATTTTCAAAGTCCTAAAAATGTTTTTGAACATTTTTTTTTGTAAATTTTTTTGCGTTTTTTGGGGAAAACATTTTTTTGCTTATATATAAATGTATTTAATTATATATAATTGCAATAATTTAATACAAAAAGGGTCCAATTTTCGCATATATGTATATAAAACTTTTATTAAAATTATATAAAATTTTATGAGATTTGATCAAATTTGATAAGTTTTTATATCGTTTTATCGACTCATTTTTCGCATTAAACTATATATGATTATATATGATGTCTTTATATAATTTTATATGAATATATATAATCCTTTTTACTCGGGCAGTTAGGTTTTTTTTCTGGGCTTAGGAGTAAGGTTCGAGGTCCATACGAAAAATTTCAAAGTATCCACCTAAGGGATTGTCGTTGGCAGATGATACGAAGCAAGGGTCAGGGTCTCTAATCCTTCGGTTAGAGTATTTGACAACTCGTCAAATAGAAGGTGTTGCCTGTCGTTTTCGACTCATTTACGCCGTTTTCTCTGGGTGGACAGCACGTCGCACATTGGATCCTAGACGCGCATTTGAGAGCCAAACAAATGTTTAGTTATTTACAGTAAATGCTCGTATTCGTTAAGTAGACACTAGAGGTGTCCTTAAAAACGAAAATCACCTTTTTATACCTGGTAGGGTCCTATATTGTTCTTTAGTATCTAAAAATGAGTGAGCCAAAATTTGGGGACAATCGGCTAAAAATAACTCGTGCCGAAAATGGATTGAAGTTTTGGGACATTCTTATAAGAACGAAAAACTCGTTTTTTCTAGTTTTTTCAAAAACATTGGTATTTGATATTTTTTGTTTAATTTTTTGTGAAATAATATGAAAATGGTACTAAATTACCTTTTCAAAACGACTAATAAAATTAAAATCGGATGAAAAATAAGCATTTTACGCATAGATGCCCCAGACCATTGTATGGTTTTTAGAGCCAGAATTTCAAAATTTTCAAAATTTTTAGGCAAAAAAATAGTAAAAATTTAATTTTACTTTATGATCAAATTGAAAACATGTTTAAGATTAAAAATAGCAGATATGGTAGTCAAGCTTTTTTTTTATTTGGCGCAAGTAGTGATAAAATTTCCGCGGATTCCAAATAAAATGCGTTTTTCTACAATAATTAAGCAAATTTTTGAAAATTTGTGCTCTATTGTGCGGATCGAAGTGTAAAACGTAAATTCTGTAACTTTTGAGAAATCGGATATATGCAGATATTTTGTATTATAGAAATGTATAACGTCTCAAATTTGTCATTTCACCTCGACGAAAAGGGGCTAAAGATACCCGAATTCTCAAAAAATTTACAGACTTTATGTATTTCACTTCGTATAATACAATACAGAAAATTGTTTCCCATATTTGCTAAATTATTTTAGAAAAACTCATTTTCTTTGGAATCCGCGGGAAATATATCACTACCCACGCCAAATGAAAAAAAAGTTAGACTACCATATCTGTTAGTTTTTATCTATAACATGTATTTAATATAATTATAAAGTAAAATTTAATTTTTTTTATTTTTTTGCCTAAAAATTTTGAAAATTTTCAAATTTTGGCTTTAAAAACCATGCAATGGTCTGGGGCATGTATGCGTAAAATGCTTATTTTTCATCCGATTTGAATTTCTTTAAGCTTTTTGGAAAGGTAATTTATTACCATTTTCATATTACTTAACAAAAAAATTAACAAAAAATAGCATATACCAATATTTTTCAAAAAACTTGAAAAAACGTGTTTTTTCATCAGATAAGAGTGTCCCAAAACTTCAATCCATTTTCGGCACGAGTTATTTTTATCCGATTGTCTCCTAATTTTAGCTCACTCATTTTTAGATACAAAACTACAATTTAGGACCCTACCACGTATTAAAAAGTGATTTTGAAAAATTGCCTTAGTCGTAAGGACACCTTTAGTAGACACTCTAGGAGAAAGAAAACCGTTCAAAAAAAGAAAATCCATCGTTTAGTTTAGTCAGGACATAAATTCAAAGTAAGGACTTTTTGCATAAATTTGAAAAAAATAATTTTTTTTAAGACTTTTTTTATTTTATTTTTTAAAACTACTTTCAATAATGCGATTTTTCTGAAATTAAGTGGAGATTGTAGCTACAACTATTACCTTTGCTACCCATTTTATGGTTTTTAATATTACTCTTTTAAAGCAGGAAATACAGGCCATCAAAAAGTATAAATTTTTGAAAAATTAGAAAAAAACTATTTATATTTTGGATTGCAACTTTTGTGGGGAACGGAAGGGAATGGCGATTCTTTTTGTACAATAAACTAGAAGTATTACTTAATACTCCTGGGGTAGAAACTTTTGCAGCCAGTTGCAGCTGCGCCCTGAAATGAGGTTTAAAGTGGGGTCTACTAACGAAAAATAAGTATTTTTAAAGTGATTATTTTTTAACAAAATTTACTGTTAATCGTTTTATTACAAAATTTTACTTAAATGACCTATATTATTAACAGACAACTGCGGTTTCCAATAATTATTGATTTTGATACCCTACCTCACTTTATTAAGGCAAAAGGAGTTTCATCTAATGCTTGTAACTAAGAGGCTTTCTTGACCGCAATTACGGCCAAAATAACTGGAATAGTAGAAGATATTATAAAACGGGATGTTATAATACTTCTGTGTATCAACGCAAATGAAAAAAATAATTCAGTTAAGTTTAGAAAACACATACATGGAACTGCAAAATTATAAGTTGAAAAGCATGGTTGGTGAACCATGAGTCCCACTATGCATACAATTCTAGCTCATGACACTATTTTTACAAGAACTGTGATTGCCCGTTGGTATTAAAATTACCCTTAACTAATTAAGTAACATTTAAAAATATTTGCCTTCTTTCATGGCAATTATCGGAGTAGGCTTTGAAAAGATCAAATAGGCATTTTAAAAGCTATAAAAGAAACTTTTACAGAGAAAACTCAAAAACAAACAACCTGCAAGATGTTTTTGGTATGGTTATGATTGAGTCCGATCCAAATATATCCCTAATAAGACAGACAGACAAGTTGAAAGTACTGATTATAGAGTAACAATTATTGCATATGGACCATCATGATGAAAATCGCGAAAAACCGTTTTTTTGTATATGCCAGCATCACTTTACGAGATGATTTAAGACTCCACCTTTTAGTATATAATGTGGGATTCTTGAACAATTAACTGACAAAAAATTTGGCCAAAAAAGTTTTCATTTGCAAAAGTTATCTTAACAAAAATTTTTATTTCAGTGTTAACCCTACAATAATTATAGTTTTTGTTAAGATAACTTTTGCAAATGAAAACTTTTTTGGCCAAATTTTTGGTCAGTTAATTGTTTAAGAATTCCACATTATATACTAAAATATGGAGTCTTAAATCATCTCGTAAAGTGATGCTGGCATATACAAAAAAACGTTTTTTCGCGACTTTCATCATGATGGTCCATATAACATATCTGTTTTTTGTCCACTTTTCGTATTGTTAGGAATGCCTTTTTGATTCACTAAAAGCAAGTTTTTTATCAAAGACCAATTTGGCTGTTAATTTCGCGAAAACCCTAAAAAATTAAGAAATTCACGAATTTAAGGGCTTAAGATAACAAGCTTTGAACCAAATTTGCATAAGAAATATTGCTACAAGTCATATCTTTGTTTTCCATGCCATCAAATTTATAAATCATTAACTTTGTAAATTTTTTTGTTAAAAAACTGGCTCGAAATCAGCAAATCTTTAACGACGTTTTGCAAGAAAACTGTACCATACATCGAAAAACGGAGTACGCCATTCGAATGAGGATGTCCGAAATATATAGAAATGATGGTCGTAACTCTTGTTTATTTTTTAGTGTTCCGCAGTGTTATTAAAACAATTAATTTTAATTTTTTTTAAGTTAAAATTTAAAAAAAAAAAAAAAAAAAAAACTATTAAATTTTTCATGAAACCAAAAAAAATCTAGACAATATCTTAGCAGATTTCTCTGCTGTTTTGACAGATTTCTCTGCTGATTTCACCTAGATAATAATGACACATTTTCAGCAAACCGCGTCTGCTAAAATCAGCATATGGCTTAAAATGAGTGTATTTTAAGCAGATTGGACAGAGAATTTATTTTGAGTGCAGTTGGGCATTTTGATGTAAATTTTTAATTTTTAATTTTTTTTTGTATATTTTTATAAAAAAATTAAAATATTTTTTATTTGAAACGAAACTTGTTTAACCCAACAACCTCTAAATTCCCTAACTGCTTGCAACAATTACATGTTATATGTATAATATAATTTCCCTACCAATTGATATAGATAAGACAAGGTCAAGACCAGGTCAGGACATACTACTTAAATACACAAATAAACAAAAAAAAAAAAATGGTTACAAACATCAAAGATTTTATTACAAATTGCTAAGGTTTATGCTTAAATAAAATTTATGTTTTCTATAGAAATTGAATGCGGAAAACAATAAAACAATTCATGTTTATTGGCACAAAATGAATTTTCATGACCCAGGCCAGACACTGGCATACATGACGATGATGATGATGATGACTGGGATGGTTAACAGTATATATAGTTGATATTTTGTTTTTTTTTTCATGTTCTCTCTTATTTTGTAATAATGTCTTAAGTAATAAAAATCCTGGGGAATAAATAAAAACTGTTAAGGGAATAAGAGCAAAAAATTCAAAAAAATAGTAAGAAATTGAGTAGAAAAAAAAAAATGTTATAAAAAACATAAACGTTTAAATGCCTGCTACCATGTATCCTGCCAACAGATTGCATGAAGAAACATAGCAAAAGTCAAGTATAAAACAAATTAGCCATAAGAAGGCAAATGGGTAATAAATCGCCTAGAAAACTACTCGATATTCATTAATGCCCACTTCCGATTTGGTCAATGCTTCTTTTTCTTTTAAGTTTCTTTTTTTTACCGTTTTTATGGTATGAAAACTTATACATAGTTAGTTGTTTAAGGAAGTCATACTTCAATAAAAGTTCGTGCTGTTCTGTTTTTTTTTACTCCCTATATGAAATAAACTAGGGTGTAAAAATGTTGATGATTCTGTTAAACATTACAGTAATTTACTGTTTTTAACAGGTACGTATGAGGATATTTTATAGAAGGCCCAACAAAATGGAAACAAAAAGCAAAAAACTTTATAATATTATTTAAAAAAAAAAACAGACGGACAGTCGGACAGACAGACAGACAGACATCACTAGAATGTCTTAGAATCGATCACTGATCTTAGAATCGATCACTGATCAATAATATATATACTTTATGGGGTGTCAGATCGATATTTCGATAAGTTACAAACGGAATGACAAACTTATATAGCAAAAGTAAAATCTCCTCCACAATTTCAAAAAGATTATTGCAAAAAACTCTTTTTAAAAGGAAACTACTTAAAAAAAAAAAAATTCGCGAAAAAAACCAGCGATTTTTTTAATTTTTTTGTAACAAAAAATGTGTTTATACTTGTTTAAATACCATTTGGTGTCAACTATTTTCATATATGTCAACCAGCGGCCGAATTAAAACATTTTGTATTTTTGGGTTATGTTGAATGTACTAACATTTTAGAGGTGTTCTTATATTTTCGTACATAACTTTTGAACCGCTGAACCGATATCTCTCAAATGCAATACCAAACTTCTGGGGAGAACTTTCAATGAATATGTTCAGTTTCAGTCATCTCCGTGTAATATTTTAGCCGAGATCACCATTTCCACAGACAGACAGACGGACAGACGGATATTGCTAGAATATCTAAAAATCTATCGAGAATCATGAATATATATTCTTTATGGGGTCCCAGACCAATATTTCGATGCTTTACAAACGGAATGATATAGTTATACACCCAAAAAAAAAACGTGGGTATTCAATATTAAAAATTTTACTAATGAACTAATTTTTTAGTCCAAAATGATCTAGTGCAGGCGTTGGTAATCAATACTAAAATTTTTTACTAGTATTATTCAAAACCAGTAAAAATTACTAATTTTAGTACTTTGAAGATATTAAAAAACTACCGTACTACTGGTAATTAGTAACTTATTAGTAGATTTTGGTACCAAATCACTTACTAATATTTTTACTGCAGAATTATTTTGAGTGTATGAGGCATTCCACACCAAATGTCCCGCTACAGAAAAACATGTGTCCCGTAAATTTCTGAATAGGTTGTTTGGATAGCCCCATATGAAACTAAGAAAATTGCGTTTTTGGTTTTTCTAATTTTCAAAAACTGGGCTTAGAAGGCGTGGTCAAATATTGGAAAAATGGTCAAATTTGTGGCGAGTTGCCTTGATTAAATATTTATCACATTAAAACGGAATGCACCACAATCTCAAAAATTTACATTTTTATATAGTTTTGTATGGGCTATCGATAAAAATTTTTTTCTTTTGGAAAATTTTCAGAACCCGTTCTGAAAATTTCCATATTGTAAAAAAGTAAATTTATCAAAAATCCTTCCACTTTTTTAAATTTTTTTTTTTTTTAAGTTTAGATGTTTTTCCATCCACACAAAAAAAGTCAGACACGCTTTTATCGTTATTTTCAAAAAATCGCATTTGAATTTTAAATTTCATAACAATTTTGTAATTTGCTTGTATTTTCTTGTTTTAACGTTGCGAATGAGTAATATTAATTGCATAAATATTACTCATACGCTCTGTTGGACCAAGAAAATACAAGCAAATTACTAAATTGTTATGAAATTTAACATTCAAATGCGATTTTCTCAAAAAAAAGACATCTGAACTAAAAAAAACAAGTAGAAAAGTTAAATTCGACTTTGCCGAATCTATGAATACCTATGAATACACAATGCCTTTTTTAAAGGATAGTACTTTTTTAAAGTGAAAAAAAATAACAATTTTGATTAGAAATATTTTATTTTGAGTAAAAAACTCGTTTTTGTCACTCAAAAAAAAAAAAAAAAATAAAAATTCTAATTTTTTTTGAGTGTAAAACTTTTTTCGAGTGTAATGTTTTTTTACTGTAAAAATATTTCTGAGTGAATGCACGTAAGTATGTAGACAAAATATTGACATTTTTGTAAAAAAAACTAAATTTTTTTGAGTGTAAAATTTTTTTCGAGTGTAATTTTTAAGTTACCAATGCTTTTAAAACTAAACAAGTTTAAAAAGCATTGCTTTAAAACTAAACAAGTTTGAAAAGCATTGCTAAGTTACCACCAATGCTTTTTAAACTTGTTTACCACGTGGCATTTACGATGAACCCAATCTGAAATTCGGGGTTTTGCTAATAACTTTTGAACCACTGGACCGATTGAGCTGAAATTCAGTACCAAACAGACCTGGAGAACGGCAAAGACACGTGCTACGTTTCAGCAGTCTCATTATTTTCTTTCGAAAGTAATCGTGTTTTTTATCTCGTAAATTCGCAAAAACCCCTTGCCGAAATTTACTCTTTTGCTTATAACTTTTGAACCACTGGACCGATATGGCTGGATTGCAACACCAACCTAACCAGGTAAATGACCAACATAAATGGCAAACTTCAGTTGCCTCTGTAAAGTCTTTCAAAAGTTAGCGTGTTTTCTACGGACAGACAGACAGACAGACGGACGGACGGACATCGCTAGATCGACTTAAAATCGATCGATGATCATGAATATATATACTTTATGGGGTCCTAGACCAATATTTCGATGTTTTACAAACGGAATGACAAACTCATATATACCCTCTATCACTAGAGTGGAGGGTATAAAAAAATAAAAATTTTTTTTGATAAATTTACTTTTTTAAAAAATGGAAAATATCAGAACGAGTTCTGAAAATTTTCAAAAAAAAAATTAATCGATATCCCATACAAAACTATATTAAAATGTAAATTTTTAAGATTGTGGTGCCCGTTTTAATGTGATAAATATTTAATCAAGGCAACTCGCCACAAATTTTACCATTTTTCCAATATTTGACCACGCCTCCTAAGCCCAGTTTTTGAAAAATTTAAAAACCAAAAACTCAATTTTCTAAGTTCCATATAGGGCTATCCATACTACCTTTTCAGAAGTTTACGGTACACGTGTTTTTTTTCGTTGGACATTTGGTGTGGAATGCCTCATATATACCCTCTATCACTAAGTGGAGGGTATAAAAAAAAGTATTTTAAAAAACTCAATTTCTTTTTTAAATACAGGGTGATTCAGTCACTATCCGTCGAATTTCACCAGCGTATTCCTTGACTCATTGCATGAAAATATGTCCACTACGACCATCCCCGGAAATGCAAATGTGCGAAATGCCAACGGTATGGAAATTTTTGGATTGGTGGGCGGAGGGTAGTAGAGTAAAACTTGCTAACTTCTGAACCAGTGGTCGGATTTTTTTGTTTTTTGGCTTGTAGGAAAGGTCTTTCTGAGACATTTCAGAATCAAAACAAAATTAAAAAAAGTGAAATCGCCGATATAATAAAAGTGAATTCACTGCATCACCCTGTATAACAAGTAGAAATGTTAAATTCGACTTGGCCGAATCCATGAATACCCTCCACAACGACCTAAGTGAAAGTACATTTTTTAACGTGAAAAAACACTCGTGTCTAAGCTAGTTGCTTTTGGTGTCGGTAATGACTTCTCTCGTTTTATAACGAGTTTTCTCAGAGACCGCACCATCAATCAAACGAGTTTCAGCTAAATTCTGGGGTACCGCAAGGTTCTGTTCTTTCTCCTGCTCTATTCCTTATTTTTATTAATGACCTTCTTGGTCAGACCTTCAATCCTATCTACTCTTTTGCAGATGACAGCAACATTTGCCATTCATTTTCATTCGGTCACAGGCCAAGCTCTCTGGAGATTGAGGGCATGCGGCAGAACATGAATGACACACTCAACCACGACCTTTCTACAATCTCCGAGTGGGGTCGAGTGAATAAGGTCGATTTTAATGCGCGCAAGACCCAATGTTGTATGTTAACCCACAGACGTGCTCTGGAATTTACATTGTCATCTGTAGCTATGGATGGTATAGGTATTAAGGAATCGGATACTCTTGATGGTCTGTGCATGAGAATACAGTGTGATGTCCGTTTGGAATAAACACGTGTTTCAAGTGTCGAAAGAGGCATTCAAGTGTCTTGGTTTTCTGAAACAGTGCAAGACTTACTTCACTCCATCCGATCTCCTTACTATTTATACCAGCTATATCCGGCCGAAAATGGAATACAACTCTCATATATTGGCAGGGGCTTCAGTGTCTATTCTGAAGCTTCTGGACCTTGTTCAGGGGAGGGCGGTGAAGCTTATCAATGACAGTAGTGTATCCAACTCTATTGATTCGTTGGAGCATCTTCGGAATGTGCGTAGTGTGGCACTTTTCTATCGATATTACCATGGGAGATGCTCATCTGAGATAAGTGAACTTATTCCTCGGGACGGAGTATTTATTCGTAATACGTCGTTTTTTAGTATGTGGAATAAACTTCCCGAAGAAGTCTTCCCTGTTACTTATAATTTAAAAAAGTTTAAATCAAATATCCATACACACTACTCCATCTTTCCTCCTTCCCATACCCTCTTTTCCTGATCAGTACAATGCATAGCATGAGTAGGGGGCATTCCCTGAGTATTGGTTAAAATAAAAAAAAAATAAAAAACGAAGAAAATACGCAAGGAGGCTACCAAAATCGCATATAAGCCATTTTTTATGTTTAGAAAAAAAAGAATACGCAGTCATTTGCTTTTATGATGTCATTAACAAAAAATGTTTTATAATTAGTGTGAAAAATGACAACAGATCAAAGAAACAATAAATATATGTGCCAAGCTTCGTCAGCCTCAGAGTTGCCTTTCAAAAGTTAGCGTGTTTTTATCTCGTAAATTCGAGAAAAACCCTTTTGAACCACAGACCATGTAAATTGGAGTGGTAAGTGGAACTTGGAAAATTAAAAAAAAAATTCGGGAGAAAATATTTCAAAATAAGAGTTTTTATTTCCCAGCACATAAGCGACAATATAAAGTACATTGCCAACCCTTGCCCGCATTTTCCGTATTTTTCTGCCTGAGTATTTAAATCGCTACGAAATATAACGCAGATTTTATATTAGGTCCAGCAATGTGGACCGTCACAGCTAGTTCTTAATAATTTTTCTAAAAGTTAAAAAAAAGAAACTTTAAAATTTTATCGACATTACCCAGTAAAAATGAGCATGTGGCTTCTTAATAAACGACTTCTTCATTCTCTTTTGCAAAAATTTTCTTTAAAGCAAAAAAAAAATCTGAGATTTTTCTGCCTTTTCAAAAAAAGGGCGCCGCAACGCCTGTATACAGCCCCATTATTTACATCCACCTCTGCTGCAAAAAAAAACACAACTATAAAATATGCCATATAAGATTATTGGCATTTCAAATACTCGTAATCGTATACAGAAAAAAATCAAACGAAATTACTTTACAAATCAATAAATAAACGGAAATGTTGTAAACACTATACTAATAGGAGCACAGTGCTCTTTTTTTTAAAATAAACTTCTTATTGTAGTTGTACTAAACAGAAAAAAATAAAAAAAATATTTGAGTAAATTTTTAATACTATTGAGTAAAAAATTACTCAATTTTGCAACGATTTTATAGTATTGAGTAAATTTTTAATAAAAACTTATAAAATGTCTGAAAAAAAAATTGAGTCAATTTTTAATTGGCACAATTAAAAATTTACTCAAAATTTATTTATGTTTGTTTTTTTAAAGTTTAAAAAAGTTTTAAATTTTTTTTACAAAAAGAAAAACAAAAAACTTGTTTTTTTGAAACTGTAAAATTTTGCACCAGTAAACGATTTAATAGTATTGAGTAAATTTTTAATAAAAATTTATTAAATGTCTGGAAAAAAATTTGAGTAAATTTTTAATTGTGTCAATCAAAATTTATCTATTTTTTTTTTTAAAGTTTTAAATTTTTTTACAAAAAAAAAAAAAACTTGTTTTTTTGAAACTTTACCAAACTTTACCATATTTATGTCTCAAAAACATAGGAAAATTTTATAAAGACGATTACAAACTTTCATATAAATACACAAAAAAACTATATACTAAACGAGAATTCTAAAAACTATGAGAGCTTAAAAAAAATTTAAAAAACTATTAAATTTTTGTTAAATTATTCACTTAAATTGTTTTTAAAATTTTTAAGTAAATTTTTAATTGCGTCAATTAAAAAATTACTCAATTTTTGTTTTTTAAATTTAAACAAGTGATTTCTTAAATTTGTTTCCTCCATATTTTTTTCTGTGTAGGCTAAATCCACTTGATAGATGGGAAATTTTTAACAAATATTAGGGGAGTGGTATGCTGGCAAGGCAAGCATTATATTTGGCTAATGCCGGAAATCAAATTGACTTTTTTTTTTTTTGAATGTTCAGAACATACGTACAGACATACTTTACATTTAATACAAATACCCATTAAATTTGCCACCTTCAGTCACTTGAAGACGTAGAGGAAAATAATATTATAGTCATTCGAATACAAACACATTGTTTTTGCTCTGCTGGATATATTTTTCGAACAGGATGTGTTTAGGATTCAAAAAGGATCATCAGTTAGTAACAAAATAATAAAAATTTACTGTGCTCCATTCGTACAACAACAATAGCAAAAAAAAACAATTTAATTTATGGGTATTTAGTTCACAAAGAATTAAACGAACATATAAATTTCATTCTTTCTTTTTCCTAATGTTACATCTACAATTTTTGGTTCATTTCCCTTTTTATTTTCTTTATAACATCTTAAAGATTTTTGTTTTATAATAAAAGAGGAATTCTTGGTAATAGTAATTCTATACGGGTTGTAAATTTTTAACGATTTTTTTCTATTTTATTTAAAATATTTTTTTTTTTCAGTGAAATGAATATGATATGAATATTAGAGTTAATTTTGAAAATTTGATCTGCGGATATCATAATTTTTTTGAAGGATTTAGGGGAACTAAAAAGAATGGCGGTATTTTTTTGGAAAAAAAATCGCTCCTTGGGGTGGTTCAACGCATCTGAAAACGCGAATTTTGAGCTGATTTTTCTGCAGAGCAAAAACGGCTGAATATATCGCAAATCTGATTTCACCAGTACAGCAAAAAATAATACAATGGTCGTTTTTCAAACTCTTAAAAAAAGTTTCAAAATCCCACCACAGAGGGCGGAAATATAAGGTTTTTCCATTTTATTTTTAAATAAATTTTTTAAATATGCACAATAAAAGGGCATTTTCAGCTTAACAAAATGGTACCAAATCTTCCGTCTATCACAACCCGTTAAAAAGTTATAAGCTCTCAAAAATTGACAAAAACACGTTTTTTGATAACTTTGACCTTAATTTTCTCGAAAACATGACGTGATAGAAAAATTTGAAAACTAGATTCAGAATCAGCATCAAAATGTTAATCGAAAACGAGTTTTATGATCCCAGAATATCATCCAAAAACATCACAAAAAAATGCTATCAATAATGCACAAAAATGCGTTTTTTGTGACCTTTGACCTCAATTATCTCAAAAACCTGACGTTACGGAACATTTTGGAAACCAGATTTGGAATCAGCAATGAGATGAAAATCGAAAACCATTGTCCAGACCGTGGACCCATCCAAAAATTTTTCAAATTTCGGTCAGTGTTTTATAATTTTTCCATTAGAAAAAAAACTTTGAAGCCTTATAACTTTTTAATGGGTTGTGATAGAAATGTGATTTTTGTACCAATTTTCTTAGCAAAAACTGCCTTTTCATCGTGCATGATTAAAAAAATAATTTAAATTTTTTAAAAAAAAATCGATTTTTTCCGCCCCCTGCTGTGGGTTATTGGAACTTTTTTTAAGAGTTCAAAAAACTGATATTGTTTTAATTTTTAGTGTAGAATCGACTGGTGAAACCAGATTTGCAATATATTCAGCCGTTTTTCTCTGCAGAAAAATCAGCTCAAAATCCGCGTTTTCAGATGCTTTGAACCACCCCAAGGAGTGAAAATTTTTCCAAAAAAATACCGGCATTCTTTTTAGCTCCCCGAATTCCTTTAAAAAATGATGATATCAGATAAACAGATGAAGTGACATAGTCACCAAACGAACTCTAATGAATATAACTTACTGGTTAAAATAGACTTTAAAGAAATAAAGTGGACCAGATTTTAAAAAGAACAAGTAAAAAAGGTTAATTCGGTTTTGCCGAATATATGATTTTATTTCTTTGTTAAAAATTATGTTTGTTCGTTTTTAATTACCATTCGGCATCGAATTCTATTAAAAAATGTCAACCCGAATTAAAGCATTTTGTATATTTAGGTTATGTGGAATGTACCAAAATTTTCGATTTTTGTTTATAACGTTAAAACTGCTAAACCGATTTCGCTTAACCCACTAACCAGCAGCCCCGCCTCTAGACCGGGTATACTAAATTGACACAAAATGCATACAATTAATTTTTGATGCCAACTAGGGGTTAATAGGGACTTTCGTTAGACTTTAATTGATCCGTACATGTTGTCACTGTTGGGATCAGACATATAGTTAAAAAGTTTTTGTCAATCAAAGTGCAATTTTTCGAAAAATTCCCAAAATTACATATTTTGCAAAAACGCGATTTTATAAAAATAAAAAAAAAATATATTTTCAATTGGTCCAGAGCTTTAAAAAAAATCAGGTGTGTAGATCAAAGCCCTTAGAATGATTTTGCAAGTTCGATCAATGGATTACTTGCAAGGATACTCCAGGAGATGCCCAGAAGAATAGCCCGTCTATAGGCGGTCTTGCCCATTAGAGGGTGTTTTTTTCTGGTTATTTCTAATACTTCTTTATTTTAATTTTTTCACAATTTCTTCAATTATTATTCTTTTTTTATACCCTCCACTTAGTGATAGAGGGTATATATAAGTTTGTCATTCCGTTTGTAACTCATCGAAATATCGGTCTGGGACCCCATAAAGTATATATATTCATGATGCCCGATCGATTTTAAGACATTCTAGCGATGTCCGTCTGTCCGTCTGTCCGTCTGTCTGTCTGTCTGTCTGTGGAAAATGCTGTAGCGGACAAAATATTGCACAGAGATGACTGAACCTTAACATGTTTATTGGAAGTTCTCCCGAGAAGTTTGGTATTGCATTTGAGTGATATCGGTTCAGCGGTTCAAAAGTTATGAACGAAAATGTAAGCACACCTCTAAAATTTCAGTACATTCAACATAACCTAAAAATACAAAATGCTTTAATTCGGCTTCTGGTTGACATATGTGAACATAATTGAACACCAAATGGTATATTAACAAGTACGAACATATTTTTTACAAAAAAAAAGAAAAAAATCGCGGATTTTTTTTTACCAAAAATTTTTTTCGCGGAAATTTTTTTTTTTTAAATTTTTTTTTTTTCAAAAGTATTTTCCTTTTAAATAAAGTTTTTTGCAATAATCTTTTTGAAATTGTGGAGGGTATCACTACATTCGGCAAGGCCGAATTTAACTTTTTTACTTGTTTTTATTTCTCTTGTCTATTTTAAAAATGAAAACAAAAAATGCACTCAAAAATATATTTTTTAACAAAAATTGGTAGAAAAACAAAGTTTTTAAAGTAATTTTTGTTTATTTTTTTTTATATCCGTTACTTGGCAAGACCGCCTCTAGGCGGGGTACCAAGAATTTCATCTGGACGGAAAAACCTCTAAGTTTTATATATTTCTGAGTACAGAAATTGACTTTTCGTGCCCAAATTACCCTAGAAATATTTTTTTTATTGAAAAACAAAAATTGCCGGTTAGAGGGTTAACTGCAATACCAAAAAAACGTGTTAAGTTTCAGTCATATCTGAGTTATATTTTGACCGTGATCACCATTTCAACAGACAGAAGGACTTCGCTAGAGTGTCTTAGAATCCATAACTTATCAATGATGGCAATTCGGATCATTGCACCATTTCCGCATCCTTCTCGTACACCGATCTTCGTAACGTTTCGACAACAGCTACGAGGCGTTCAGTTTTCATCTATGAGAAGGCTCGCTGGGTAGAACTCAACGACTTTTTCAGGCGTTGCAACTGGAAACTCTGTTTCCTCGACGGCAACGTCGACGTCGCGGCGAAAATGGTCAAAAATGTTATTGTGCTTGGAATGAAGTCATTCATTCCATCGAAGCTCATTTCAGCTAAACCAAGAGATAAATGTTGGTTTAACCAGACTTGAAGGAATGCAGTCAGATCCAGGAAGGAAGCATTCAGAAATTGGCGTGATAATAAAAACGCTAATACTGATATGCTACGCAAACAGGCAAGATCTGAGTGTGCTAGAGTACTTAGTCATGAAAAGCTTCATTACGAACAATCACTTCGTGCTAAAGTTCTTTCGGCTCCTCGGGGCAGTAAGAGCTTTTGGTCGTTTGTTAAAAGAGTCAAGGAAAATGCTAGTTCTTCTATCCCGACTCTTTTAAAAGATTACCAAGTATTCAGAGAACCAGTTGATAAAGCTAACCTGTTGGCTGGCCTTTTTGCAAGAAATTCAATCAACCACTGCCCCGGAAAGCAATCAACCACTGACCGAAATCGAAAGGGTATCTCATACTATGCCCAAGATATTTTTCCGAGCTCGTGCAGTTAAAAGGGTTCTTGCAGATCTTTACGTAAATAAGTCACCGGGACCGGATGGTATACCAGCACTGGTGCTGAAGCAGTGTGCTTCGACGTTAGCACGTCCACTGGCTAACCTTTTTATCTTGTCCTTCCGTAAGGGAATCTTTCCATCATGTTGGAAGGTTGCCAACCCTGATAATTACCGCCCAATCGCAATATGCTCAGCGCTCTCGAAGGTAATGGAGAGTATGGTAAATTGCCATCTTGTTAGGTATCTGGAGGCTAACTTACTTCTAAACGATCGACAGTATGGTTTTCGGAGAACTCGTTCTACTGGGGATCAGTTGACGTTCCTTTCCGAACGTTGGAGTCGTTCGATCCTCCATTTTGGTGAGAGCAAGGTGGTTGCTCTGGATATTTCCAAGGCATTTGATTGTGTGTGGAACGGTGCGCTCATATCCAAGCTTAATGCCTTTGGTGTCGGTAATGAATTCTCTCGATTTATTTCGAGTTTCCTCAGGGATCGTTCTATACGTGTTGTTATAGATGGGTTCTCATCTGATAAGTTTCGGCTTCAATCAGGGGTACCGCAAGGTTCTGTTCTTTCTCCTACCCTTTTTCTTATTTTTCTTAACGACCTTCTAAGTCAAACTTCAAATCCTATCTACTCTTTTGCAGATGACAGCAACGTTTGTCATTCATTTTCCTTTGATCGTAGGCCAAGCCTTGTTGAGGTTGAGGGCAAAAGGCAGATTATGAATGACACACTTAATCAAGACCTGTTGACAATCTCTGAGTGGGGTCTTTCGAATAGAGTCAAGTTTAATGCACGCAAGACTCAATGTTGTATGTTGACCCACAGAAATGTGGAATCAACAGTGTCATTTGTACATATGGGTGGTATAAGTATCGAGGAATCTGAAACTCTCGATGTTCTGGGCATGAAAATTCAGTGTGATGTCCGTTGGAATAAGCACGGTTTTCAAGTGTCTGAAGAAGCATAAGTGGTACAGGGTATATTGAGTTTGTGCTGATGTTTGTAACTACCGGAAATATTGGACCTAGACATACCTTCAAGTATACCGATCGACTCAGAATTAGTTTTTGAGTCGATTTAGCGAGGTCCGTCCGTCCGTCTGTCCGTTCGTCTGTCCATCTATCGGCTTAAGCACGATACAGATCGCATTTTTCAATCAATTGACTTGAAATTTGAAACTTAAGCATCTATTGGCCCAAGGATGAAGCCTATTGGAAAGTGGAGAAAATATTTCCATGTTAAGACCTAGCCCCCCATACAAACCCCCCTTTGGATTCGGCTTAATGAATCTAATAACCGTATTATAATAGATATCGCTTTGAAATTTAGCAGGTAATCAAATTCCGTACCCACAAATCATCATTTTAAATTTCAAAGAAAGCGGGTCAGTCATTCTGGAAGTCCCCTACAAACCACCCTCCCGATATTCACACAATTCGCTCAAAATTCATAAAAAGGGAAATATTTGATAAAAATTTTATTTTTATGTGTTAAACGTGAACTTTAGTAACCTAATCAAATCGCAATATAATTGGACGATTTTAGTCCCCAGACAAAAAAATTTCTACCGATATTCAGTTAAATCGGTCTATTGACAAAAAAATAAGTCAATTCCATTAAAATTTGATCTGTGTGTGTTTTTTACACTAAATAAAGATCTAACAAAAGAT
This sequence comes from Pegoplata infirma, assembly GCA_963921195.1. Lineage (NCBI taxonomy): Eukaryota > Metazoa > Arthropoda > Insecta > Diptera > Anthomyiidae > Pegoplata > Pegoplata infirma. The sequence continues at coordinate 227,641,048 of OY992536.1, read as the reverse complement.
AGATCCAATCGGTTCATGTTTGGACTAGGCACCCATTTTCCGGAAAACACTGGTGTAGGGTATTATATTTAACTTTCTTACTTGTTTTTAGATTGTGTTAATATCTAAAAAATCTTGCTTATATAAAAATGAAAATTTCATTGAAATTGAAAGAAAATTCCTTAAGTTTAAAATTTATTTTTGTAAATTTTAGTTGTTGTTGAGTTGTTTGTTTTTGTTTTCTTTAGTACCCTATAACATATACGAGGCAATCTTTTGTAAAAAACCACACACAAAAAAAAAACCTTGTCAAAGTACTAGGAAAAGTCTCGTAATCCCATTTTACCAATATTTAACAGTTTTCCTTGTTTTTTTTTTTTATCGAAATTTACATTTTTTGTAATTTTAAATTTTTTTGTAATTTTACAAATTTACAAAAAAAAATCTTGTAAATTCACGAGAATTCCTTGTAATTTTAATTGCGCCATAAAAATTGTAAATTTACAATTTTATTAATAAAATGCTTGTAAAATTACAAAAAAATCTGGTAAAATTACGAAACCTCTTTGTAAATTTTATTGTGTCAAAAAATTTGTAAATTTACAATTTTATTGGCAAAAACCTTGTAAAATTAGAAAATTATTGGTAAAAGCTTGTAAAATTACTATGAATTTTTGTCAAATAGGAGGTAGCAAAAAGAAAGTTACAAGTTTTTCTTGTAATTTTAAAATTTTTTTTAGTGTATTAGATTCTAAGACATTTTTCTTGTACAAAAAGTATCAGAATCTGGGACATTTTTTAATAGAAAAGTCACAAATTCAGAAACATTTTTTCTAAACAAAAATTATCAGATTCTGTGATATTCACTAGAGCAAAAATCTCAAATTCTGATACAATTTGCATATAGAAAAATGCTCTGAATACCTGAAACATTTTAATTCTTGTATTCTAAGATATTTTTTCAATATAAAAAGTATTAAATTATGAGTTATTATGCCTATAGAAAATGTTTCAGACTCTGATATTAGAACCATTTTTTGTATACATAAAGCTTTAGGTTTTTAAACATTTTTCCTTTTTGAAATATATATATTTCGAAAAATTTTAAACAATTTGTTTTATACTTGTTATTTATACTTGGTTTTATTAAAAATCCTGAAATTTCTGAAATCATTTCCCAACACCAGCGTTTCTTTGGTTTAGCACACTGTAATTTTTGTTTTACTAAATTACAATTTCCCAAAATGAGTTACATAAAACCAAAAAAAAAAAAAAAATCATTGGTGCTACCCTGAAGGGTTAATATTATAATCCTTCATAAACATATGACCATCTGCTGTTATTCACAAAACATTTAAAATGTTATAAAATTTATCTCCATGCATGTTTATATTTCATTAAATTTATTTTATATTTATGTTGAAAAGAATTTCACTCATGAGTGTAATATTGTTAATATTAATGTTTTTTTTTTTTCTTCTTTTTTTAACAAATTCCTAACAAAATGTTTAATAAAAAAGAATCCCCTCAAACAGAATAAATAAAATATATAAATGGCTTTAACTTCAGCCTGTCTATCGAATATCAAATGGATTATGTGGTAAATTTTAAAGGTCTTATGTGTTATTTTGTTAACATAATTTATGTTTTAAAAATGTTTTATACATTTTTCCCTTTTTTTTTGTTGGTTATTTAATTTATTAACCATATTGTAGTAGAATTACGAGCATTAAATATTTGTTATGTCTGCTTAAAAGCCATAAAAATACACTTATTTTATCGTTTATTTGTTAAATTTATATGTAAATCTCTTATAAATGAAGTTGAAGCTGTTGTTTTATTTATCCCTTTTTAAGACGTATTTAAATGAGGAATGGAATAGATATTTAATATTTTTAATAGATACATGTATTAAATGTAATTGGTTTTAGGTATTTAATTTTAATCTCAAAAATCTTATTTGTAAGTGCATTTTGATTTCAACTAGCTTTAGCATCGACAATAAACACTACAACTGGGGGGCTGTGGGTTCAAGTACCAGCAATTTAATTTTTTATTATTTTTATTTATTTTTTTTATATTTTTTTAATATATTTAGTCAATGTTTTTATTTTATTTCAATTATTAAAAAAAAGGGGGCCCCTGTAGGCTAGTTGGTAGCGTGCTAGCCTATGAAACAGGGGGTCGTGGGTTCGATTCCCCCAAAAACCCTTGGTCGATTTCGCTACAACGAGACGACGGTCATTGTTACCAGTTCTCGGTTAGGTTAAAATTATTGAAAATGAGTTGTAAATAAAAATTGGAAAAAAAAATAAAAACTGATCATTGGATCAAAATCAATTACTGGATACTAAAAAAAAATGAAAAGGCATATTGATGACTGAAAAATTATCAATAATTTTGCACCAGTTTCTTAAAAACAAGCTTTTACTCATTTTATAGTCCAACCTTGAATAATTTTATAACTTTAACGTCTAAAGTTTTTTGATTTTCTTAAGATTTTTTTTTATCAACAAATTTCTTGAAATATTTTTTTATTTTATTGGTAATTAAAACAATTTTAATTACCCATTTTATTGCCACATTTACATATTGCATGCTAATGAGCAGTATCGCATATAAAGTAACTTTTCAATCTCAATTTTTAATCAAAAAATGTATGTGTATTAGAGTGGAGCAAAATTTATAATATGTTTTTAGTAATTAATAGTAAACATTTTCACAAAAAAAAAAATATTGCTATGTATTCTTCAGCAAAAAAACTAGCGATTTTTAGTATAAGGATTTTTTGACGATTTTTATTTAAATTTATGAAGATTTTAACGATTTTATTTTTAAATTTTATCGATTTTTTACAAAAAAGGCCTTGCACTAATGCCTGGTCTTATAAACCGTTATATTTTGAGGACACATTTCAAAAGCGTTTTAGCTGTAAAGCAAGGGTGTTATAGAAATAACTGTAAAACAGCATTAGAAAATAACACTAGTTTACAGAGATATTGATCTACCAAATTTTGAATGTATTTTCCTTGCAAAACCTCGAGCTAAGTCCGAAAATAAAGTTTTCTTTCTAAAATTTACAATAGGGTTTACTGTTTCCTGCAAATTTCGGTAAAACTGAAAATATGTAAAATATTTCGGTAAAATTGAAAAATGTAGAATATCAAATTGATAGACCATTTCATTAGCCGTGTAAAAAAAATAATTTTATCAAAACATATCTTCTTTGATAAAAACAGATATGGATCATATATAAATGGATGTAATCAGATCTACTCCATATATATTCATATCTGTAACTCATCGAAATATCGGTCTGGGACCCCATAAAGTATATATATTCATGATCCCCGATCGATTTTAAGACATTCTAGCGATGTCCGTCTGTCCGTCTGTCTGTGGAAATGGTGATCACGGCCAAAATATTACACCGAGATCACTGAAACTTAAAATTTTTATTAGAAGTTCTCCCGAGAAGTTTGGTATTGCATTTGAGCAATATCGGCTCAGCAGTTCAAAAGGTAAGAACGAAAATGAAAGGACACCTAAAAAATTTTAGTACATTCAACATAACCTATAAATACAAAATGCTTTAATTTGACTGCTGGTTGACATATGTGAACATAGTTGAACAATATTTTGTTGACAAAAAAAAAATCGATGATTTTTTTTCGCGGAAGTTTAAAAAAAAAAATAAAAAAATTCAAAAGTAATTTCATTTTAAATACAGTCTTTTGCACTAATCTTTTTGAAATTGTGGAGGGGATCACTACATTCGGCAAGGCCAAATTTAACTTTATTACTTGTTATACCCTCCACTCTAGTGATAGAGGGTATATATAAGTTTGTCATTCCGTTTGTAACACATCGAAATATTGCTCTAGGACCCCATAAAGTATATATATTCATGATCCTCGATCGATTTTAAGTCGATCTAGCGATGTCCGTCCTCCGTCCATCTGTCTGTCTGTCCGTAGAAAACACGCTAACTTTTGAAAGACTTCACAGAGGCTACTGAAGTTTGGCATATATGTTGGTCATTTACCTGGTCAGGTTGGTATTGCAATCCAGCCAAATCCGTCCAGTGGTTCAAAAGTTATGAGCAAAAGAGTAAATTTCGGCAAGTGGTTTTCGCAAATTTACGAGATAAAAAACACGATGACTTTCGAAAAACAACAATGAGACTGCTGAAACGTGGCATGCATCTTTGCCGTTCCTCAGGTCTGTTTGGTATTGAATTTCAGCTCAATCGGTCAAGTGGTTCAAAAGTTATAAGCAAAACCCCGAATTTCAGATTTTGTTCATCTTAAATGCCACGTGGTAAACAAGTTTTATAAGCATTGGTGGTAACTAAGCAATGCTTTTCAAACTTGTTTAGGTTTAAAGCAATGCTTTTTAAACTTGTTTAGTTTTAAAAGAATTGGTAACTTATAAATAACACTCGAAAAAAATTTTACACTCGAAAAAAATTTTACACTCAAAAAAAATTCTACACTAAAAAAAAATTAGTAATTTTTCTTTTTTTTCAAAAATTTTTATTTTTTTACAAAAATGGCAATATTTTGTGTACATACGTACGTGCATTCACTCAGAAATATTTTTACAGTAAAAAAACATTACACTCGAAAAAAGTTTTACACTCAAAAAAAAAAAATTAGTAATTTTTCTTTTAAATGGCAAAAAAAGAGTTTTTTACTCAAAATAAAATATTTCTAATCAAAATAGTTAATTTTTTCTCGTTAAAATGTACTATCCTTCAAAAAAGGCATTGTGGAGGGTATTCATAGATTCGGCAAAGTCGAATTTAACTTTTCTACTTGTTTTTTTTTTTTGTTTTTGTACAAATGTATGTAACTTCTACGATTTTTAAAGGATTTTATTAAAAACCCTTTTATTTTTTTCGTAATAAATTAGACTTGACCTTTACATTCAGAACAAAAATTTTAAATTAAATTTTTAATTGTATATTCTTCTGAAAAAATGTGAAATATAATCAAAAAAATAAAAAAAAATACCATTTTTTCCTTCCCCTTTGACCCGCTAAATGTGAGATTGGGGAGATAAAAGAATAAACAGGCTACTCTTATTTCCATATGCAAGTTTCAGGACAATCAGTGGGTGCCCTGTGAAAGACCTCCATTGTGAGTAAAATTTACAATAGATTTTTTTTTTTTTTTTTCTAAAATTCGTTTAATTTAAAGTAAAGATGTCCATTTATCGATAACACTGTGCAACAATGAAATTGGGGGGTGAACCAAACCAAGACAGAATGATAGTATTTGGTTAGTATAGTAAAACCACCAAAGGTTTTGGCGCTGTGTGGGTACAGTCAATTTTTATGGCCCACTGAAATTTTTACTTTTTTCTCAAAGGGGTTTGAGAATATTAAAAATTAAGTTTATATTATTCTGAGCCTAAAATTAAACTCAGATGACTTCAGTAGAATTTTATGGGGATTATTTTTCTAGAATATATTAACCCTCTATCTGCCTTTTTTTGGGTCATTTAGGTCCATTTTTTAAGAAATGACTTAAAAGTCTCATAAGATATGCATTTAAAGGGTTAAAATATTCTAGGAATATTTTTTGCATCAAATTTCACTAGGGGTCTTCACAGGCAAAAAGTTAAACCGGTCTGTAGAAAATGTCTAAAAATTAAAAATTGTAAAGTCTTATTAATTTTTGATATATATGCCGGAAACTGTTTACGATTGTATGCAACAAATATAGGATAACGGTCTGGGGGGTGGACCCTTCCAGCACAGGATGACAGTATTTGGTTAGTGCAGTAAAATCCCCAAAGGGCTTGACACTGGGTGGGTACAGTAGGTTTTTATGGCCCACTGATTTTTTGTTTTATTTGTCCAAAGAAGTTTATACAAACGAAAAAACTAATGCTTATGTTACTCTGAGCCTAAAATTGAACTCAGGTGTCTTCAGTAGAATTTAATGGGTATAATTTTTCTACAATACATTAACCATCGATCTCCACTTGTTGGGTAATTTTGGTCCTTTTGTTAAGAAATGACAAAAAAAGTCTCCTTAGATTTGCTTTAAAAGGGGTTTACAACACACAGCGCCAAGCCCATTGGTTGGCTTAAATTTGAAAAACCTATAAAACTAGTGTCCGTTTTTTGTATTTTTGGTAAGCTGGCAAATCTTTCTGTCTTTAAAGAAATTGGATAAAAAAAACATTCGTAAAACCCTTTTAAAGCAAATCTAAGAAGACTTCTTTGTCATTTTTTAACAAAAGGACTAAAATGACTCAAAAAGTGGAGATAGAAGTTTAATGAATTCTAGAAAAATTGTACCCATTAAACTCTACTGAAGACATATGAGTTAAATTTTAGGTTCAGAGTAACATAAATATTATTTTTTTCGTTTTTTAAACCTCTTTGGACAAATAAAACAACAAATCAGTGGGCCATAAAAACCTACTATACCCACCCAGCGTCAAGCACTTTTGGGATTTTACTGCACTAACCAAATACTTTCATCCTGTGCTGGAAGGGTCCACCCCCAGACCATTGTCCTTTATTTGTTGCATACAATCGTAAAAAGTTTCCGGCATTTATGTATATCAAAAATTAATTAGACTTTAAAATTTTAAATTTTTTGGCATTTTCTATAGACCGGTTTAACTTTCCGCCTGTGAAGACCCCTAGTGAAATTTGATGCAAAAAATAGTCCCAGAACATTTAAACCCTTTAAACTCCTATCTTAGTAGACTTTTAAGTCTTCCTTAAAATAAGGACTAGAATTACCCAAAAACAAGGCAGATAGATGGTTAATATATTCTAGAAAAATAATCTCCATCAAATTCTACTGCAGGTATCTGAGTTCAATTTTAGGCTCAGATTAACAAATACTTTATTTTTTTCGACTTTTCTCATACACCTTTGGGAAAAAAATAAAAATTTCCGTGGGCAATAAAAATCGACTGTACCCACACAGTGCCAAACCCTTTGGGGGTTTTACTATACTAACCAAATACTATCATCCTCAGCTGGAAGGGTCCACCCCCCAGACTAATATCCTATATTTGTTGCTCACAATCGTAAACAGTTTCCGGAATATATATCAAAAATTAATAAGACTTTACAATTTTAAATTTTTAGGCATTTTCTGCAGACCGGTCGAGCTTTCCGCCAGTAACGACCCCAAGTGAAATTTGATGAACAAAATATTCGTAGAATATTTTAACCCTTTAAACGTATATCTTATGAGACTTTTGAGTCATTTCTTGAAAAAAGGACTAAAATGACCCAAAAACAGGGCAGATAGAGGGTTAATATATTCTAGAAAAATAATCCCCATCAAATTCTATTACAGACATCTGAGCTCAATTTTAGGCTAAGAGTATTATAAACATTATTTTTTTCGACTTTTTAACCCCCTTTTGAAAAAAAAATAAAAATTTCAGTGGGCCATAAAAATCGACTGTACCCACACAGCGCCAAACCCTATGGAGGTTTTACTATACTAACCAAATACTTTTTCTGTCTTGGTTTGGTCCACCCCCCAGACCATGACCTTCAAATTGTTGCACAGTGTAATTAGATTGTAAGGCGATAATCATGTTGAAAAATATTGAATATGGAGGGAATTGATAAATTCCCATTTATATGGATTTTGGAAATATCTTAAAAACTTTTCTAATTTTAAATTTTTTGATTTCATTTTCAGAGAAAGTGCTCGATTTTATATGGAAAATAAATGTTAAATTTCGTGAATCGAACAATTTCTCAAAATTTGTAAACTGGAATTTCTGAATTTCTGCATTTTTACTAAATTTCTGAATTTCGGCAATTTTCTGAATTTCTGAATTTTTACTCAAATGCACATGACTTGAACAATTTTCATCGGATTTTTAAAATAAAGATTATAACCATATTTATTTCCTTGTATTAGATCAGACTTGAACTGCAAAAAGAAAAACGAATTTTAAAATTCTTTTCTTTGTGAAATTTACACTGTAATTTTAATTTTTTGGCAAATTTTGGTAAAATTAAAGCAAAATTGTTGATATTTCGATTAATAGCATCTAAGACTATAACACTGTCCGACAAAAACTAAAAAATATCGTTGAACACGAACTGGAACAAGAGACTAAATGTAGTTAAACAGCATTTACAGTTTTTCTTTTCGTGATCCTGTTTTCTTTTGAAAGGACTTCAAAGTTTTGGGGGATTAAATTTTATAAAATATTTTTTTAATATTTGTACTTGTTCTAGCACGTGATAGCAAAGGAAAGAAGAGTAAGAGGTTCTAGATCCCTTATTTTTTATTTTATTTTTTTTAATATCAGGAAACAGGAGGTAAGTCCGTTCAAAAATGTATCCTTCAATATCATTCAAAATGTTCAACAAAATATTTTGATAACGTTTTCAAATGACTGTATTAATATCCTTTTGTCCTGATATGGCAAATAAAAAAAAAAAAAATTTAAAACTTAGGGGAGATCCTCTTTCATTTTCCATCACCATTGTCATCCTAGGACAAGTACAAATATCTCAAAAATATTTTACAATGTATCCTTTAAAACTTTGAAATCCTTTTAAAAGGAAACAGGATCAAGAAATGAAAAACAGTAAATGCAGTTTTACCCAATTTGATCTCTTTTTTCAGACGTTTCACCAGGTTCATGTCTACTATTGGCGGTATGACAGTGTAATCAGATCGAAAAATGTTTATGTAGGATTCATAGACCATTAAAATACCTTTAATTCAAAACCAAAAAACAATAAAAATAAAAATCTTCTGTTGACGTCACACACTTATTATCTGTAATGAAATACGAACAAACCAACTTCTGCTGTTAGTTTGTCAAGCAGGGCGATAGCTCAGATGGTAGAGTACTTGCTTTGCAAACTGATGGAAAATTTGAAGAACGTGGGTTCTATTCCACTCAGAGTTAAGTCTGTTGATGAAAAAACATATAGAAAAAACAGTCTTACAAATAATCAAACAATTTATATCTAATGTAATTTTCTCCACTGATGACGTAGAGGTGGCTACAGAAACCATGGTCTGGAATAAATCCACATTAAAAATAATCTTTAGAAATACAATGTTTTCTTCTTCAATCACAAACCCTTAATAACAAAACAGAATATGGCATGCGCCGATAAAAACACTTAAAAAATCTATTAATTTTTTCCGGTAATATTTTAGTATAAGTAAAACCACTTTTTAAAAAAGATGAAACTTTGAAAAGTTGTCGATATCTCGAAAACTGTTCTACTATAAAAAATTTGGAGTCGATTTTCGGATTCAGCATAAGATTTTACATAGAAAATTACTGCAATAACATGTCGTGGATCAAAATCTCTGTAAACTAGTGTAATTTTACAAAATATATATGAGGTATTAAACACCAAATGTCCCGCTACTGAAAAACATGTGTCCCGTAAATTTCTGAATAGGTTGTTTGGATAGCCCTATATGGAACTAAGAAAATTGTCTTTTTGGTTTTTCTAATTTTCAAAAACTGGGCTTAGGAGGCGTGGTCAAATATTGGAAAAATGGTCAAATTTGTGGCGAGTTGCCCTGATTAAATATTTATCACATTAAAACGGAATGCAGCACAATCTCAAAAATTTACATTCTTATATAGTTTTGTATGGGCTATCGACTAAAATGTTTTTTTCAGAATCCGTTCTGAAATTTTCCAATTTTTAACAAAGTCAAGTTATCAAAAATCCGGCCACTTTTTTTTAATTTTTTTTTTAAGTTTAGATGTTTGTCCATCCGCACAAAAAAATTCAGATACGTGTTTTTTGTTTTTTTCGAGAAAATTGCATTTGAATTTTAAATTTCATAACAATTTTGTAATTTGCTTGTATTTTCTTGTTTTAACGTTGCGAATGAGTATTATTAATTGCATAAATATTACTTATACGCTCTGTTGAAATTAGAAAATACAAGCAAATTACTAAATTGTTATGAAATTTAAAATTCAAATGCGATTTTCTCGAAATAAAACGAAAAACGAGTGTCTGATTTTTTTTTGTGTGGATTAACAAACTTATAAACTTAAAAAAAAATTAAAAAAAAGTGGCCGGATTTTTGATAAATTGACTTTTTAAATAAATGGAAAATTTCAAAACGGGTTCTGAAAATTTTCCAAAAAAAAAAAATTAATCGATAGCCTATACAAAACTATATAAGTATGTAAATTTTTATGATTGTGGTGCATTCCGTTTTAATGTGATACATATTTATTTAATCAAGGCAACTCGCCACAAATTTTACCATTCTTCCAATATTTCACCACACCTCCTAAGCCCAGTTTTTGAAAAATTTATAAACCAAAAACCCAATTTTCTAAGTTCCATATAGGGCTATCCAAACAACCTATTCAGAAGTTTAAGGTACACATGTTTTTTTTTCGCTAGACATTTGGTGTGGAATGCCTCATATACGGCGTGTTGTGTACATTTTTGTATCATTTTTCCAACATAGTTATTCTTAAATTTTAAGTTTGGATACATCCAGTAGGAAATTTATATGTTGAAATTTAGGAAAAATAGGTTATTAAAAAAATCAAAATTAAAACTATTTGAAATTTTGGCAACATATTAGCAGTACTTCTTCTATAGAAAAGTAAGAATCTAAGTAAAAAATCTGTAAAAATAAATTCGTATTTTTTCATGTTAAAATTTCAACTCGACTTCTAAAATTTCTTAAAATTTCTTATTTATAAGAGATTGTTTCGCAATACCAGAATATCTCAAATTTCCAAAAATTCCGCAAGAAAATTCTATTATCAAATGAACATTTTAGGTAATATTTCCAATTTGGTCTAAATTTCGTACATTTTTTTTCATTATTTTTTCTCATATTTTTTTTTGTTTGCCTGCTATGTATTTACTTCAAAAAATGTAGTTATTTCGGCTTTATGTCTGCCAGCTAGTATTTCAACAGTACTTTTGACTGTTAGTGTTAGTGATACATATACAACACACATACATACGTACCTAGTATGTGTTCATCTACATGTATGTGTACACTCAAAAAATTATGTCATTAACTGTTTGTAGTTAATTTAAAAAGTTTTCCGTTTACACTCAAAAAATTATGTTAGTAAAATCAACTGAAAATGTCAGTTAAAATATCTACTTTGTAAGTTGTTTTGGGGTCAACTACTTTTTCTGTTAAATCAACTAACAATGTTAGTTATTTTAACTGACAAAAAACAACTGACTTATGTAGTAAAAACTACTTACATTTGTAGTCAAAACAACTAAAATGTAGTAAAAATAAAATAATCAATATATAATTTTTTTTTTTCAAAACATTTTTCAAAAAAAAAAAATTGAAGACCAAATTTTTTCCAAGTTTTTTTTTTTTTTTTAAGTTGTGAAAAATAAAAAAAAACGAAATTTTTTTTTTTTTGGAAAAAAACTTTGAAAATTGTTCAGAGATAAAAAAAATAAAATTAACTACTTTAAATAACTGTTACTACATCACGGTACTTTTTTGTTAGTTGTTCAAAAAAACGACTTAAAATAACTAACAGAAATAGTTATTAGATATTTTTCATACAAAAACAACTGACTTTGTAGTTGAAAACAACTAACTACTGTAAAATATACAAATAACTAACATGTATTAACTTACATAATTTTCTGAGTGTAGTCGTTTTTAAAAGAAAAAACATTTGTTTGATGTTCAGTTTTTATTAATGACTACTTCAGTCCTTCGTTTCAAAAATAACACACTAAAAAATAAAGACTTTCAATAACATTTAATTTTTAAAGTCATTAATTTTTGTTCTGTAAGTAAAAACTACTGATTATTCTTTTGATTTTTAATGATTTGTGTAAGTAATTTTTTTTAAATTGTTGGTATTTTTTAATGAAATATCATTAGTTTTTACCTACACAAGTCAGTTATTTTTTTGTAAAAAAAAAAACCAAAAAATTATTTATACAAATATAAAAACATATTTGTATCAAGTGACTTTGGCACGATGGGTAGAGTGTCTGGCCAGAATGTAGTTGATCGATTCCCCCAAAATTTTATTAAAAATTTAAAAAAAAAAATATTTCAATAAAAAACTGTAAAAAAATTACCTACGAAATCATTAATTTTTATTGTTTTCGTAGGTTATTTTTTTGAAATTTGTTGGTAAAAATAACAGAACTATCATTAATTTTTAATGTTTTCGTTGGTTATTTTTTTCGAATTTGTTGGTAAAAAAGAGTGAAAAAACGTAATTTTTTAATGTTTAATGTTATTTATTTTAGAAAATTTTTGTCAACAGTAAAAAATAAATGTTGATGTTTGTTAAAACAAATGAATGGTTTTCAATTGTTTATTCACTGGTTTTAAGTGTGTTTTTCATTTGTTTTTACCTACAAAATATTTTGAGTGTACGTAAAAGTAATATTTACCATTTTCATTTTTTTTTTCGTTGAGCTCATTTTCTAGGCTGTCAAGTTTTCAAGTGTAATTTTATGGTTACTTCATCATGTAAACAGCGTGAAAATTACTTAAATATGAGATACAATGCAGATTTGTAGTTGTTGCTGTTGTTGTTATTTGTTTTATGCCCTATACTTAATGATAGAGGGTATGTATGAGTTTGTTATTCCGATTGTAACACCTTGACGTATTAGAATCGATTTTCAGTCGATTTAGCGGTGCCAGTCCAATTTTCGTCTGTTGAAATTTTGCGTACTTTATTAGCAAAAAACTGAAGGTGTCTGATTCATGGTACATTGTTACATGTATGTTTTATTTTTTAGTAGTTTTTGGAATAAGAAGTACTAATGTGAACATACTCAAAAAACTTCTTCACTCGAATTTATTATTTTTTTTTTGGAGGTTTTTTTACTAAAAATTTGACTTCTCTTTTTCTACCAAAAACAAATTAACCAATAATAATCTCCCTCACTCAAATTCAATTTTCACTCAAATATGTTTTGCAAATTTTAGAGGGTTTTCATAGATTCGGCTAAACCGAATTTATTTTTTTACTTGTTTTTTTTTTTTTGTTATGTTCCACATAATATAAAGTACATAGTAATAGAAGAACCTTGTAAAAAACATTGTATAATGAAACTGTTAAAACGCAATTAATTTTAATTAATTGTAGGTAAACAAAAAAAAAAAATGTTGTTGAAATAGGTTGCTGAAAAAAAAATAATATGACAACTTTAGTTAATTAATGCTGTGCCTATGTAGTTCATAATGTCCACGAGTATTTAAAGAGAACTTAACATTTGATATGGTGTTTTTGGGGAATTTTTTTTTAAATTATAAACACAAATATAGTGGATAGCATCACATCCAATAACTTCGTTTATAAACAAGTAAAAACGGTAAACTTGAATTGGTCGAATCCATGCAACCCCCCCACAATACCCAAAACTCACCCCAAAGCCATTTTTAAGAAACTTATTTTTAATCAATAAGTCGCATTTACGCGAACTTGCAGTGACGTTTTCCTGGTTGTCGTTTGGAGGAAGACGTCGAGGGACATATTTACCCTCACGATACATGTTGACAAATATATAAATTTAATGGGTTTTGCAATTAAATAATACAGTGTTGTCCGAAAAAGATGTCTTTCCTGGTCCCCTTGGTCCAAGTGCTGATCGACAAACTTCATACTGCACACAAATGTTTCGTTTGTTGAACAAATATAAAAAAAAATGTGCCGAAACTTTTATAAAAATTAAAAAAAAAAATGGCAGAGGCGCTGGGGAGGGTTGGCGGATTCGGCTGCTTTAATTGTTCAGAAATTATTTTTTTGTGATATTAGGCTTAAATAATAGATTTTTATGGTTATTTATAATTATTTTCTATAACCAGCGGTTACCAACCTATGGTACGCGTACCACTAGGGGGTACGCGAAACTGTCCGCGGGGGTACGCCAAATTTTAGTAATTTGGACATTCATTGTAGATTAACCTTTTAATGCTGGTTCCGCATCGGCCTTATAAAGTTTTCCATAACGTCAGGTTTTTAAGAAAGTTGAGGTCAAAGTTCACAAAAAACACATTTTTGTGCAGAGAGCATTTTTTGCTATATTTTGAGATCTGACCACTTGTTTACAATTAACCTTTCGATGCTGATTCTGAATATGGTTTCCAAATTTTTCTATGATGGCAGGTTTTTGAGAAAATGTATGTCAAAGTTCTCAAAAAACGTGTTTTTAGACATTTTTGAGACGGGTTGTGAGTGGAAATTTTTTTACCATTTTGTTGAGCTCAAAATGCCCCTTCATTGTGTATACGTGGGTGTTTTATTCAAAAAATTAACGGAATTGTTTATCTGTCCTTGTATTAAAAAAAAAATTTTAAAAAAATTAAAAACAAATTAAAAAAACATTATATTTCCGCCCTCTGTGATGTGTTTTTAGAACTTTTTTTAAGAGTTCAGAAAAGGTTCGTTGTTTAAATTTTTGGTGTAGAAACGACTGGTGAAATCAGATTTGCAATATTTTCAGCTGTTTTTGCTCTGCAGAAAAATCAGCGTTTTCAGATGCATTGAGCCACCCCAAGGAGCGAAAATTTTTCCAAAACAATACCACCATTGTTTTGATCTCATCTAAATCCTTTAAAAAAATGATAATACCCGCAGATCAAAAACAAAAAACTCGTTAGGGGGTACGCGGCTGATAAAATTTAAAATTAGGGGTACGCGAGCCAAAAAGGTTGGTAACCGCTGCTATAACCACACCTCCAAAAGAGGGGTGCCTTGAAAAAAATCTACTTCTTAGTCCTCTTGGTCCTAGTGCAGGTCTATGAACAAATGTGGTATAAAATAGTTATATATGTCGAGCAACAATTATTTATTTTTTGTCTTCGTTAAAAAAAAAAATCACTTCACCGTTTTCGGACAAGCAAAAACAGTGATATTTTTTTCGCAAAAAAAAGTGAGGAAAAAGTTATAAAATCATAAGGTCTCAGATTCTGAGACCTTTTTTCCTTTTCTCAGATTCTGACAACATTTTCAGATAAAAAACTCTTAGACTCTGAGGCCTTTTTCCTATAGAAAAATTCTAAGATTCTGAGACCATTTCCTATAATAAAAGTCACAAGTTCTGAGTCTTTTGTTATATAAAAGTCTTTGATTCTGTCACCATTTTCCTAAAGACGGAAAAACTCTCAAATTCAGAGATCGTTTTCCTTTAAAAAAAATCTAAGATTCTGAGACCTGTTTCCTATAGAAAGAGTCTCAGATTCTGAGGCCTTTCTCCTCTAGAACAAGTCTTAAATTTCTGAGGTTCGGAGTCCTTATTCTTATAGAAAAGTCTAGATTCAAAAGCAATTTTCCTAAAAAGTCTCAGATTCTGAGACTGTGCAATAGAATAAGGCTGTACTTCAGAGACTCTTTTTCAACACAAAAAGTTCCAGATTTTAAGAACTTATATTTAGTCTTATATTCTGAGTCTTCTATTCTGAGAAATTTTTCTTTTAGAAAAAGTTTCAGATTTTTAAATATTTTCCTATAAAAAAAGTCTCAGGTTCTGAGACATTTTTCCTATAGAAAAAGAGTTAGATTCTGAGACATTTTTCCTATAGAAATAGTCTCAGATTATGAAATATTTTTCCTTTGGAAAAATCTCAGATTTGTAGACATTATTCCTATAGAAAAAGTCCCAGATTCTAAGACAGATTTTGGGACTTTTTTCTATTGAAAAAGTCCGATTCTGAGACATTTTTTCAAAAAGCATCAGATTCTGAGATATTTTTTCTATACAAAAATTTCCATATTCTAAAACATTTTTTCTATAGAAAAAGTCTCAGATTCTTAGAAATTTTTTTATAGAAAAAGACTAGGCTTCGGAGACATTTTTCATATAGAAAAAGTTTCGAATTTAAAGACATTCTTCCTACAGAAAAAGTTTCAGATTCTTAGACATTCTTCCTATAGAAAAAGTTTCAGATTCTAAAACATTTTTGCTGCAGGAAAAGTCTAAGATTCTGAGACATTGTTGCTATAGGAAAAGTCTCATGAAGCATTTGTTGTATACCAAAATTATACCAACAATGTTTCCGAAGAAAATTTTTCTTCATTATTACTTCCAGATTAACAGATCGTCACTGCGTCAACCAGAACTGGTATGTGTTTTTGAAAATTTTTTCGAGAGGCTTTCAAATCAGCTTTATTTTGACCTTCGCGGAGCTTAAACACAATATTTTTTTCATAAATATTAAAATAATATTGCAAATTTTGTATTTACATTAATTTAAATTAAAAAAAAAAACTCAGCGAAAAATATCAAATTTAGCTGTTATTAAAGATTCTTCAAAAATGTTAAAATACACATACCAGTTCTAGTTGGAGCACCGTCGAGAAATTTTTTTCACATTTTTTCAGATATAATAACGTTTTCCTTCAACAACTATCAGATTTTCCCTACAATAATTTTCAGATTTTTCCTTTAAAAATTTTTCAATTTTTTTTTTATAAAAAATTTATGGATTTCATGATTTTTTTCTTAGTAAAATTTGTTTAGAAAATTTCTTTCATTCTATATAAGGCTTCAAGTTGAAAAAAATGCAGAAGAAAAATTGAAATTCTAAAAATTATAGACATTTCTGGCATTCCCATACCGGTTTTAAACATTCCAGTTAGTGTTATCATCAGTAGGATTTTAAATGTCGGTTTGTCTTGTTATTGGAAATTGTTTTTTATATATGTGAATATTTATAGTTTCTACAGAATAAATTTAGATAGTTTCCAACACTACAATTCTATTTCTAGCAATCTCAACCTTTCTCTTATTTATTTGTTTATTCTTTCTTTTTTCTTTTTCTGTTTCTTCCTTTTTTCATTTTCCCGTTTTCCCTCCTTGTACCCGCGCAAGCATTTGTCAGTAGCCTTTAAGTAGTCTTTTGAATCTCCAAATGTTTCAAGCATACAGAGAGACATACGGACTTCGCTACACCATCTTTAAATCGATTTTACTCATCCAAATAAATAAATTCTTCATACTGTTTTTACAAAAAATTGTCCTCTATTTTTATGTTAAAAAAAGTAACATAAATATTTAATACTCTTGTTTTTTACAACAAAATCCCTTTTTTATACTTGTTAATATTTATAACCCATTTGCATTAACATTTTATGTATGTACTTTTTTTTATCCATCAGTATTAGTCCTGATTTACTATCATTCAAAAAAAAAATATTTTTTTTTATACCCTCCACTCAGTGATAGAGGGTATATATAAGTTTGTCATTCCGTTTGTAACTCATCGAAATATCGGTCTGGGACCCCATAAAGTATATATATTTATGATGCCCGATCGATTTTAAGACATTCTAGCTATGTCCGTCTGTCCGTCTGTCTGTGGAAAATGTGATCACGACCAAAATACTACACGGATATGACTGAAACTTAACATGTTCATTGAAAGTTCTCCCGCGAAGTTTGTTATTGCATTTGACCGATATCGGTTAAGCGGTTCAAAAGTTATGAATGAAAATGCAAGGACAGTTCAAAAATTTTAGTACATTCAACATAACCTAAAAATACAAATTGCTTTAATTCGGCTGCTGGTTGACATATGTGAACATAATTGAACACCAAATGGTATTTAAACAAGTACGAACATATTTTTTGACAAAAAAAAGAAAAAAAAAAACGCAGATTTTTTTTTTACCAAATTTTTTATTTTGGCGGAAATTTTTTTTTGGCGGAAATTTTTTTTTCAAAAGTAATTTCCTTTTAATAAAAAGTTTTTTGCATTAATCTTTTTGAAATTGTAGAGGGTATCACTACATTCGACAAGGCCGAATTTACCTTTTTTACTTGTTTTTATTTAATTTTGTTTGTATTGATCTTAATAGCACTGTGACATTATTATAATTTTTTTTTTTAATTTTTTAAACACCTATACCTGGTATTACAATAGAAACAGATCTCAATTATATGTAACAAATCTGTTAAAATACACAGTGATACAAAACGAACTTTCTTAATCGGAAGGGGATGAAAATAAATGCTAATGAAAGTTGACATTTTCCATAACAAAACCCTCAAGGTTTTTTTAAGTTTAGTAATTTTTTGTGAATTTAAAGCAGTTAAAGTTTACATTAGTATAGTATCCTGCTTTAGGGGCAACTGGTGCTTCTAATTGTGGTTCAGCGCCCAAACTTAAGCTTAAAATTGGGTTAGCTATAACCAGTATGAATTTCTCTGCAATCGGTGCAGTACAGAATTATTAAAAATAAATCACTGTGCACCATTGCGTATGATTGTCATTTAAAGGCAATTTGAACATTAAGTATACGCCTACGTATAAAAAAAGTTCATTTCAAATGCAGGTAAAATAAAATCTCACACTAAAATAAAAAAAAACCTTGAGGGTTTTATCCCATTCCGATATAGGTTGTTGCACTGTGATATTAGCCTTGTTTTCGCATAACCGTATATATGCTAAAATCAACCGTTAAAATTTGTGTCAAAATTTATTAAGGCAAACAAGAAATGATATACCAAGAAAAAAGGGTTGTGTTTATGCTAACGTCGATAATTATACACGCTAAAAATGGATAATTTGAATGGGTAGACGTATATATGGTTATGCGAAAACAGGGCTATTATAACTCCAAACTTCTGTGTTTTAATAGTAAAAAACTGTGTGAAAATTTGAAGTTGTAAAATTAGGATTCGGTGTTCTCATCAAATTAAAACAGGCATTCATTTAGTTTTCATAATTGAATTTCAGTTTTTTTTTTAGTGCATAATTGTTAGCAATAAAAGTTAAATTAAATTTTGAAACGTTTTGTTGTATTTGGTCAATAAAGATTATAAAATAAATAAATGTGTAGAAAAACTATTGATAATAAATTATTTATTTTTAACCATAAAAAGTTCAATAGATTTTAAAAAAAAAAGCTTAATGAAATTAAAAATAATTTTATTGAAAATTTAAAATGAGTTTGAAGCAATAAATGTTAATTAATTTTATTTTTTTATTTATTTTTAGGTAAGTTAAATCAGTTATTTGCGATGAATGCAACATAATATTGTAAGTACAATTTTATTTATACCAGTTTAAACTAGAGTTTGCAAAACGATTAAAATCGTAATCGTAATCGTAATCGCGATTAATCGCACCAATTAATCGTAATCGTAATCGACAAAAAAATCATGCGATTACGATTAATAATTTTCTATGAAATACACTGTTTTTATAACGAATTTAAATCAGTTCCAAAATTTTTTAAAACCCATTTTGAAGTTTCTATTTAAAATTATTTTTCAAAAAAACTAAATTACTCTAAAACCCGATTACTTTAGGAACAATTTCTAACAAAAATCATTGATTCTGGAATGTTAAGTAGAATCGATTGCAGGAGGGTATGATGCGTTCTGGTACCGATTATTTGGAATGGAAAATTTTGATGGGTTGGCCCATGATTCATTTAACTTGTTTGCGATTTTTCTTTCCTTTTCTCGTAAAAATCATTCAAATTTAAAGGAAAATTTAAATTCTGATATGAGTAAGTTTTAAAGAGGTTGGTTTTTAAAATATACTTAAAAGGCTTTGGTCGGATTTGGTCGAAAAACCAAACGTAATTTTTCATACTTTGACCACAGGTTGCCGATAAATGATGCCTTGTAAATTTTTTTAATAAATTTCCTCGCAGTTAGCTCCTTTACTGGCCATCGGCAGGTATTCCGAAACGACCCCACAGAAATTTTGAACTGGAAACAGCTTTTGGAAAGGAATCACGAGGCAAAGAGCGAATCCAAACCAGTCACAGTTTAGATTACTCTTTAGTAGCACAGATAAAGAGCTATTAAGACGCAGTAAAATCATGTATCTATTCAGTGCTGATTGAAGCACTCTTTGTAGAGTTTATTTAAGCGCAATAAAGATGTAAGAAAATCTAGTATTTTTCTCCAAAAATCTTTTTGATCTTGAAGATGTCAAAAAAATTTAAGTATGTGTAAAATTTTATCAACAAAGAATTTGAATTATAAGTTTTAAAAAAATGTCTGAACAAAAAATTCTCAAGGGCGCTCGAGAGTCCTTTCGATGCGCAATGATATACTAAAAAAGAGACACGAATTATTTTTACTAGGAAAGTTCGAAAGTCTTTAATTTTATTTCTTAAAAACAGGGACATAACGGTTATAATTTTTATTTAAAAAAATTACTAACTTTTAAATAAAATAAAATTTTTATATTTCAACAAAAATCAAACAGTTTGCTAACGATTTTTATTTTAAAATTTAAAATATTCAATCAATATTTTGATTTTTATTATTTGAAATATAATAACGGTTATTTTATAACCAAATATAAAAATCAAAATAAATAACAAAAATAAAACAAACAAATTTATTTGACTTTCAAATAAAAAAAATAAAATTTTAACAAAATTGAAAATATGTACAATGTATGTGAAGCGAAATTTGTTTAACAAAAAGACATTTTGAAGCATCCGCAAATAGTCTTGAAGAAAATTGACGATGTCCATTAAAGAGTGGATTGTGAAATAAAATTTTGAATACATAAATGTTTGAGACAAACAGCGCGTAAAGAAATTTAGTTGTTGATCAAAATTCGTATGATTTGTTTTGTTAAATTTGCTCAAAGTTTCGCGTAATTTATGGACAAAATATTTTAAAATTCTAAAACCGGGATTTGGTCCACAGATGTTGCTTTCTGTAATAAATTCTTGTTGGACTTAAATTTTTAAAATCTTGTGTAAACAATGGCAAAATATTTTATGATCCTAAAACAGCGATATTTTTCCCTAAATCAGCATTATGATATTGCCCATCGTTACTTTTCTCAATGATTATTTCCGGACGCTTCGTTTTTGAATGTCCATCAATATTAAATGTCTTGAAAATATGAATAGAAATCTTGTATAGATTACAAAAAGAAAATATTTTAGAATCCTGAAACATGCGATTTTGGTCCAAAGATTCTAATCAGAATTTTGGACCAAAATTTGTATTTTTAATTTGCCACATTTTCCCTAAAATCAGCCTTTAATGGCCACCGTCCGGAATGTCTTTTGATATAATAGGGCTTTGCAGACCTTGTAGAGATTATGGAAAAGGATAAAAAGTTTTGAATAAAATTCTCACATTTAATAATCAGCTCTTCAATTCATATGCACATATTAGTTTGTAAAATATATCTACAAAATTGATTGAATAAAATAAAAATCGAAATAAAAGTTATTTCTTGATTAAATAAACAAATCAAAAAATAACTTTTATTTTTAGGTTGAAAATAAAAATCCAAATATTAACCGAAAAGTTTGAATAAAAAAATAAAAATTAATTTTAAGAAATCTTTGCAAATTTTTGTTAATTTTTAACTAAAATGTGTCTTCATATATTTGCTGTTAAATAATTAACAAACTTTTTTAAATTTTTTTAGTCGATTTTTATGAAATCATAACGGTTATTTTTGGTCCCTGCTTAAAAATAATATTTTTGGTATTTTTGTACTTTCTAAAATGTAAATTTCAAAAGATTTTTTTAAAGCTATTGCAATTGCAAATCAAATTATTTAAAAAATTCGATTAATCGTAATCGCGATTAACGGCAATTTTTTTAATCGTAATCGCGATTATGAAATATCTCGATTATTTGCAAACTCTAGTTTAAACCAACGCGGATCTACGAAGGGGGAAAAAATTAAATGTACACCCTCCAGCGCTCCCATATCGAGTTTAAAAGAAAAAAAAAATAAAGGAAAAAACAAAAAGAAGAAATAGGAAAGAAAAGGAGGAAAAGCAGAAAAGGAGGGAAAAAAGAAATTTCACTTCAAGATAATTTATGAAAAATCGTACCCCAGGTACGAAATCGTAGGATTTGCCATCCATTGGGAAGTAAATTAAGAATTTTTTGAAAAAAGAAGAAACTCTTTTTAAATACTGACTTAAATGCATTGACACTGCTTCCAATTTTTTATGTTAACACTTAACGTCCTGTATTTATGTTAACATATATTTACTATGATCTGTCAAACTGACTTTTTACTACATCTTACAATTAGAAAAAAAAGAAGTAAATATTGCTACACACAAAAAAAAAATTATTGGCTAAAAATTTTCAATTAAATTTTTATCAAAATCGTAAAAATGTTTGAATGAAAAAATTTTCAATCAATCACCAACAATTTTATGATTGGTATAACAATTTTCCTAGTTGGAGGAATTACAATCAAAAAATTGATTGAATCCGCATTTTTGTTGATTGCAATTCTTTTCAAATTCTTTCTGTGCATTCTGTAAGAACGTTTAAAAATTTTAGCATCACCCGGTTATAACACGGAGTAAAATAGCCCATATGAGGCATTAAACAAAAAAATTTCCAGCGAAAAAAACATGTGTACCGTACATTTCTGAATAGGTTATATGGATATCCCTATATGGAACGAAGAAAATTGAGTTTTTGGTTTTTAAATTTTTCATAAACTGGGAGGCGTGATCAAATATTGGAAAAATGATCAGATTTGTGTAGACTTGCAATGTTTAAATATTTATCAAATTAGAACGGAATGCACCATAATCTCAAAAATTTACATTCCTGTGTTGTTTTGTATGGGCTATCGACTTAAATTTTTATTTTGGAAAATTTTCAGAACCCGTTCTGAAATTTTCTATTTTTTTAAAAACGCCAATTTATCAAAAATCCGGCCACTTTTCTTTTCTTTTTTTTTAATTTTTTTTTTTAATTAAGATGTTTGTCTGTCCACAAAAAAAATCAGAAATGTGTTTTTCGTTTTTTTTTTTAGAAAATCGCATTTGAATTTTGAATTTCATAACAATTTAGTAATTTGCTTGTATTTTCTTATTTCAACATAGCGTATAAGTAACATTTACTCAAATATTTAATACTCATTCGCTGCGTTTAAACAAGAAAATACAAGCAAATTACAGATTTGTTATGAAATTAAATATTCAAATGCGATTTTCTCGAAAAGAAAAACGAAAAAACACATATCTGAATTTTTTTGTGTCGATACCCAGCAAAAACTTCCATTACCAAGTAATTAACTTTGGGGTTTATAACTAAAATGAGTAACTGGTTACGTCCCAATTTCATTCTTAATTACTTTAACAAGGCGATTCATTGGAGGCAAGGCCTTCTATGTTCGCTTACGAAAATGCTAAAAAATAATAGCCCATTCCTAGCTCGCTTACAAAAAGTTTAAAAGGTGACTGCATTGTTTGTTTAGTTGCTCTTATTAAATGAGAGAAAATAAATTAAGAGTAAAATTGTTTTTTATATATTTTTATGAAACTTAACTGGTTTTTAAAATTCAGATTGCAAATCATTTACGATGTAAGGCCTTTTTTGGGGTATAAAGAAACGCAGCGAGTAATTAGTACTCATTACCAGGTAATCCAATTGGGAATGGGTACTCATTACCTAGCTTTTGCTGGGTAGACAAACATCTAATCTTATAAAAAAATTAAAAAAAAAAGTGGCCCGATTTTTGATAAATTGGCTTTTTTAAAAAATGGGAGACTTCAGAACGGGTTCTGAAAATTTCCAAAAAAAAATTTAATCGATAGCATATACAAAACTATAAAAGAATGTAAATTTCTGAGATTGTTGTGCATTCCGTTTTAATTTGATAAATATTTAAACAATTTAAGTCGACACAAATTTGACCATTTTTCCAATATTTGACCACGCCTCCTAAGCCCAGTTTTTGTATAATTAAAATCCCATAAAGAAAATGTTCTTACAAGGGAAGTCTCCCTAGTGTCACCCGCGGATCTTTATGGAATTGATTTTATTTTGTAGATCAGAAAAAATAAAGAGACGTATTTTTTTAGTGACCCAAATTCATATTTAGGGGGTAAAAAGGAGGGGGGAAGACAAGGCCATTTTTCAGTTTTTTCGTTTATCTCCTATATAAAGCAAAGAACCTAGTCATGTTGCATACCAAATGAAAGGTCTTTGGAAAACCTATCTACGTGTGATAAGAACGTGTCCAAACATGCACAACTTTTCGTCATATTGAGTAAAATACCAAAATTTTGTTAATAAGTCGAAAAATATTAACTTCTTTGGTTAGTACCACGAGATAGGTATTTTTAATACCTTTAATCTGATACCACACATGCCTATATTAATTTTGTTTAAATAGGCGTAAATTGTAAAAAAACTGAAAAAGGGCAATTTCCCCCATACAAATCGACCTCCCCTAAAAATGAGTTTGGGCCGCTAAAAAAAATACGTGTCCAATTAATTTTCGTTCTTAACAACATATCCAAATTTCATGAAGATCGGAGGGTGACACCAGGGAGACTTCCCTTGTTAGTTACATATAGGGCTACTAATACAACCTATTTAGAAATTCATGGGACAATGTTTTTCTGTAGCGGGACATTTGGAGTGGAATGCCTCATATATATGAAAATATGTTTAAGAACCTTTTTTTATCAGAAAATTGTCTTAGAATCTGAGATCTTGAATAGATTCTGAGACTATTTTAATCGCAAAATTGTTTAAGAATCTGAAGAAAAATGTCTCAGAATCTAAAACTTTTTTTATAGAGGAAAAATGTCTCAGACACTGAAAAATATTTTAGAATATTGAAAAAATATCTTAGAATTTTAGACTTTTTCTTTTGCAAAAAAAGTCTCTTATACTTTTTTTTAGGAAAAATGTCTCAGAATCTAAGAAAAAAAATGCTTCAGAATCTTAAACTTTTTCTATAGGAAAAATGTCTCAGATTCTGAGACTTTTTCTATAGGAAAAATATCTAAAAATCTTTGACTTTTTCTATATGAAAATGTATTAAAATCAGAGATTTTTTCAATAGGAAAAATGTCTCAGAATCTAAGACTTTTTCTAT
Organism: Pegoplata infirma; assembly: GCA_963921195.1. Lineage (NCBI taxonomy): Eukaryota > Metazoa > Arthropoda > Insecta > Diptera > Anthomyiidae > Pegoplata > Pegoplata infirma. Next base: position 227,616,260 of record OY992536.1, on the reverse strand, counting down.
AGGAACAATGTCTCAGAATGTGATACTTTTCCTTTAGAAAAAATGTAGCAGAAACTTAGAATTTTTCTATAAGAAAAAAATATCAAAATTAGAGACTTTCTTAGAATCTTAGAATTTATCAAAATCAGAGAATTTTTCTTAAGGAAAAATGAATCAGAATTTGAAACTTTTTCTTTAGGAAAATGTCTCAGAATCTGAGACTTTAACCTTAGTAAAAATTTCTCAGAATTTGAGAACTTTTTTTAGAAAATTATCTCAGAATTTGAGAAGTTTTGTACAGAAAATATATCTCAGAATCTGAGAAAAAATTTCTCAGAATCTGCGGCTTATTTTTACAGGAAAAATTGCTCAGATTCTGCGACTTTTTCTGTTAGAAAAATGTCTCAGAATCTGAGATTCTTTTTTGTGTATTTTTTTCAGTTATAATAGGGACTTTAAAAATTGGACACTAGAAGGAGTTTGAATTTTATGTGTTGCACTGTGTTATTATAAACTTTTACCTTAAACTTTTTCAAAGTAACAGATTTCAACAAAAAAAAAATCTCTTAAACTTGTATTATTTCACATTTAGTACTTTGCTAAACTTCAAAACAATACTTGGAAAATTAAAAATTTTCCTCAGGTTGTGTACAAATTAAACGTGTATTAACACGTGACTTCGTGTCTTTTTATATAAAATAAATAAAACAGAAGAAAGAAAGAGAAAAAATATAAAGTTATATCATCAACTAAGATTTAAAAGGCCTCATAAAACATAAAGTGAAAAAAAAATCTACAACGATACATAACAATTTAAAACACAATATTGTTGGTTATCCTAAGAATGTCTCATATGAGCCAAGTTATCCCAAAAAAAAAATTAGGTAGGAGCCTAATAAGAATAAGAAAGGCACGATGGACAATATCAGTTGTACGCGAAAATATGGTGAGGAACCGCTACTGCTTAAACAATCTAAAAAAATAAAAAAAGTTTAATTATTCAGGAAAACTAAAAAAATACGGAAAACATTAGAAGAAATCAAACAAAACTCCGGGAAATTCAGAAAAAAATAGAATAATTTTAAAGTTAATAAAAAGTAAAACAGAAAAATTAAAAAAAAAAAAATCATTTTTGACTAACAATTTAATAAAAATTTAATTTCTCCGATTTTTAAATTTTCTTTTAGTAACTTTGTACGAAAATTAATGTTTCCATTTTATTTTTCTTGACAATTATAACATAAAGTTTAACTTTTAATCAGATTTAAAATTATGCGACAGGTTGCTTTTAGAACACAAAAAAAAAGTTACCACCATTTAAAATAAAACGATGATTGTTATTTAAGTGGTTTTACTTGCATATTTATTTTTTTCACATTTTTCCTAATTTTTTTTCAAGTTTATTCTTGTTGAAAAAGTACTGTTTTGGGCGACTTTCTTGTATTGTTTTAATAAAAGTGTTTTATTATTTATACAAAAGTTTTTATCTGTTAAAAATATTAGACAAAACTTTTTGACTTTATGATGACAAAAATTATAAAAATTCATTAAATTAAAAAAAATAAAAGTTAAAAAAACAACAATGAAGTAGACATTATTACAAATAAAATTTTAAATGTATAACGTTTTTGACGCGAAAAAAATTACAAGGACTTTTCGTGACTTTACTAGATTTTTTGCTACCTCCTATTTTACAAGAATTTCTAGTAAAAATTACGAGCTTTTTTTATTTTACAAACTGTTTACCAATAAAATTGTTAATTTAAAACTATTTTGATGCGACAATACCTACAAGGAATTCTCGTGACTTAATTAGATTTTTTTTTTTGTAAAATTACCTTAAAAATTTTGACATTTACGAAAAAATTGCAAAATTACAAAAAAATAAATAAATTTCAATCGAAAATTTTTTGCTAAAAACAAGGAAAACTGTTTAATATTGGTAAAATGGGATTATGAGACTTTTTGTAGTAATTTGACATGGCTTTACTTTTTATGTACCCTCAAAAAATTATGTCATTAACTGTTTCTAGTTTATTTAAAAAGTTTAACGTTTAGTCGTTTTTAAAAGAAAAATCCTTTGTTTGATGTTCAGTTTTTATTAATGACTACTTTTGTCCTTTGTTTCAAAAATAATACACTAAAATATAAAGACTTTCATTATCATTTAATTTTTAAAGTCATTTATTTTTGTTCTGTAAGCAAAAACTACTGATTTTTCTTTAAATTTTTAATGATTTGTGTAAGTAATTTTTTTTTTAATTGTTGATATTTTTTAATTAGATATCATTAGTTTTGACCTACACAAGTAGGTTATTTTTTTGTAGAAAAAAAAATTAAAAAATTATTTATAGAAATACAAAAACATGTTTATATCACCGTCCAACAAATTGCAACTTTTGGCTGTACACATGAACCGGACCCGAAAATTCGGAAAGTTTATCCAAAAATAAAATACCCGTGTCTCCCAGTTTTTTTTTGCACTGTTATTCAGTTATTTCATATCAATTCGCAAATTTGTAAAAAAAATATTTTGTTCTTTTTAGCACACTCGCAAAATTTCAAGTAGAGTTAAATAGAAATTTCCCATGTATCAGAGTTTTTCCAGCTAATTTAATTTTAATTAAAAAAAAAATTATGTGAATATTTTATTTTAAGTCCCACTTTTCGAATATAGTAAATTTTTTTTAAGTGTACATTTCGCGAATAGATACATACTACATTGGGAGACAAGAGAATTTTATTTTTAGCAATTTTTGTATAAGGACCGTAATTCTACGTGATTCACGTGAATCACGCGTGACTGACTGATTTTAATATTACTCACGTGATTGTGAGTGTGAGTGGAGAAAAAAATTGCGTGAGTGAGTGTGCGCGAGTAAGATTTTTGCGTGAGTGAGTGTGCATGAGTCGTTTTTTTGCGTGAATTATTTTCTCTTTATATTTCCTATTGTACCAAAAAAGCAACAAAAAAATTTTAAAATTTGGCTTAATTTATGATTTTGTCCCAAAAAAAGCAAAAAAAAAATTTTAAAAAGATTTTTGAAATTACAGTTTTTGAAATTTTCGTGAGTGTGAGTGAAGCTTGCGTGAGTGTGAGTTGTTTTAAATTTACTCACGTGATTGTGAGTGAGTCTGAGTAGAAAAATATGCTCGTGAGTGAGTGTGCGTGATTCAAAAATTCCTGTCGTGAGCGTGAGTAAGTGTGAGTCAAAAATCACTCACGCGCCCATCTCTAATACTTATGTTTTATATTTATAAAAAAAAATGCAATACATTTTTTCAAAATTGCATTTTTCGTGAATTAATATGGAAAAACTAGAACAATATTTTATTTTAAGCCCTATTTTCGGAATGCAGTAAATTGTATGTAAAAAAAATGCACTTTCGCGAAAACGCGAATTGATATAGAAAAACCGGGAAACACAAGAATGTTATTTTGAGCCCCACTGTAATTTTTTTTTTTGCGTTTTTCGCGAAAACGCGAATTGATCTAGAAAAACTGGGAGACACGGGTATTTTTTTTTTTTTTTGCCCTACTTTCAGAATTTTCGGGTCCGGTCCATGTGTACAAAAGTGGGTCGGACGGTGTATCAAGTGACTTTGGCACGATGGGTAGAATGATCCGTTCCCCAAAATTTTATTAAAATTTTTTTTAAAAAATATTTCAATAGAAAATTGTAAAAAATAACCTACGAAATCATTAATTTTTATTGTTTTCGTAGGTTATTTTTTTGAAATTTGTTGGTAAAAATAACAGAACTATCATTAATTTTTAATGTTTTCGTAGGTTATTTTTTTTTGAATTTGTTGGTAAAATAGAGTGAAATAATCGTAATTTTTTAGTGTTAAATGTTATTAATTTTAGAAAATTTTGTCAACAGTAAAAATCAAATGTTGATATTTGTTAAAACAAATGAATAATTACTGGGATGGTTTTCAATTGTTTATTTACTGGTTTTAAATGTGTTTTTCATTTGTTTTTGCCTAAAAAATATTTTTAGTGTAAGTTTACTATGGCAATAAAGAAGGTGGTATCGATATAACCTTTGATAAAAAAATTTGGTATTAGTATTAGACCCACTTTCAATAGGGTGAAACAAATTTTCTTTATTCGAATTTCAAAATTGGCAGGGTTGGAAAAAATGCCTTTCATGATCAATATTAACCTACAAAAAAATTTGGACGTGTTTTTAGTTTAAATAAAAGTTAAAATTTTGAGTTTTTTTATGATAAAAAAAATTTTTTTTGGTCTTTAAAAAATTTTTAAAAAATAATTTTTTCTTCAAAAAAAAATTTTTGAAGAAAAAATGCTGTTACATTTATTTCTTTTTTGTTAATAAAATGTTAAAACACTTGTAATTAATATTGCTGTTTTACTTAAGTACCAAATTATTCGATTAATCGATCAATTTCAATTTTTTTTTTTTTTGACTAATCGAACAAGTCAAAAATGCCAAATGTCGATTAATTGTTTAATCGAACAATAAAAAAAACCCGATTAATTGAAAACCCTTGTTAATACTGATTATGTTTGCTGAATTTCAAAATAGTTTTGTGCAGACATTTTCTTTTTTTAAAAATTTTAAGTTTTTTTTTAAGATGTAAATTTTGTAGGGTTATCTATTCAACCTATTTAAACATTCATGGCATACATGTTTTACTGTAGCGGGACATTTGGTGTGGATTTCCTCATATATGCAACAATTTAAAACTTAATATCACTACATTTCTGCCACCCCCCAGTACACCTTCCAAATGTAGTAATCTTTTAAATATGTAATCTAATGTTATAGCTACAATGTAGATTTTACATAGAATACAAAAAGCCAAACTAATTTCAATTGTAATTTTCTTTTATTTTTTCAAATAAAACTAATTAGTAAGAAAAATCGTTACATTAGAGACAGACGCACACTCGTTAATATTTCTAAAATTAAAATTTCCCACCATTAGTCGCTGAGTATGTGCATGTACCCACTTACAGTCACTACAATACACATTTTGCCAACAACTTTTGTACGTTAATTGCTAAATTAGCGCTTGTAAATGCCAAGCTTAACATTAAGTATTACAATAATAACTACGTATGCTTCAGCAATACATACATGCACTCATACAGACATGAAACACTTACAACAACAACACCATACAACTACTTATGAATACGACATGTGTGATTCTATAAACGCTGTAGGGAATGACAACAAGAACTAACAAAGACAGACATACAGACAGACATACATACAGTGAGACTAAATAAGAAATTTTAACTTTTTAATTTTAATTAAATGTAAAATTGTTAAAACAGATTCAACAGCGTATGAGAGAGAGATAAGGATAGAGATTTCAATATAAAATGTTCTCTATATTGTGCGTGTGTGTTTTTGGTTTACGGAAACGGAAACTGCTTAAAATAAGAAATGTTAAAGGTTGTTAAGTGTTATGATTACGTAAATATATACACACACAATGTGTTATGTACTCGTACAACTAATTGTTATAATTTTATTAATTATTTTTAATAAAATTTTATAATTGCAAAAATGTGTGAAAAAGGGAGTATTATTATTGTAAAAGATTTAATTTTCTTTAATAAGATTTTTAATGTTAACAACAATTAAATGTAGCACAGATTGTTTAAATGTTACTAAATAAAAATAAAATATTTAAAACGAAAATTGAGTTTTAAATACCTACACTCAAAATATTTTGTAGGCAAAAACATATAAAAAACACATTTAAAACCAGTGAATAAACAATTGAAAACCATCCCAGAAATTATTCACTTGTTTTAACAAACATCAACATTTATTATACCCTGCAATACTCTGTGGTACAGGGTATAATGAGTTTGTGCTGATGTTTGTAACTACCCGAAATATTGGTCCTAGACCTACCTTCAAGTATACCGACTCAGATGTCCGTCCGTCTGTCCGTCCGTCTGTCCATCTATCGGTTTAAGCACTATACAGGTCGCAATTTTTCATCAATTGACTTGAAATTTGAAACTTAAGCATATTTTGGTCCAAGGACGAAGCCTATTGAAATTGGAGAAAATCGGTCCATGTTAAGACCTAGCCCCCATACAAACGCCCCCTTTGGATTCGGCTTAAATGACTCTTTTAACCGTATTAAAATAGATATCGCGTTTAAATTCATCAGGTTATCAAATTTCATATGCACAAATCACCATTCCAAATTTCAAAGGAATCGGGTCGGTCCGTCTGGTAGTCCCCATACAAACCACCTTCCCGATATTCACATAATTCCCTCAAAATTCATAAAAATGAAAATATTTGATAAAAATTTTATTTTTAGGTATTAAACATGTACTTCAGTAACCAAATCAAATCGGAATATAATTGGACCATTTTTGGACTCAGTCCCCCATATAAAAATTTCGACCGATATTTAGTTAAATTGATTTATTGACAAAAAAATAAACCAATTCCACTAAAATTTGATCTGTGTGTGTTTTCTGCACTAAATAAAGATCTAACAAAAGACAGATACAATCGGTCCATGTTTGGACCCATTTTCCGGAAAACACTGGTGTAGGGTATCATATGGTCGGTCTGGACCGACTATAACTTTCTTACTTGTTTTTTACTGTTAACAAATTTTTCTAAAATAAATAACATTAAACATTAAAAAATAACGTTTTTCTTCATTATTTTTTACCAACAAATTCGAAAAAAATAACCTACGAAAACATTCAAAATTAATGATAGTTCTGTTATTTTTAATAACAAATTCAAATTAATGATTTCGTAGGTTATTTTTACAATTTTCTATTGAAATATTTTTTTTAAAAATTTTTAATAAAATTTTGGGGAATCGATCCCGCAATCAACTACATTCTGGCCAGACATTCTACCCATCGTGCCAAAGTCACTTGATACAAACATGTTTTTATATTTCTATAAATAATTTTTTGATTTTTTTTTCTTCAAAAAAATAACCTACTTGTGTTGGTAAAAACTAATGATATTTCATTAAAAAATACCAACAATTTAAAAAAAAATTACTTACACAAATCATTAAAAATTTAAAGAATGATCAGTAGTTTTTACTTACAGAACAGAAATAAAGGACTTTCAAAATTAAATGTTAATGAAAGTCTTTACATTTTAGTGTGTTATTTTTAAAACAAAGGACAGAAGTAGTCATTAAGAAAAACTGAACATCAAATAAATGTTTTTTCTTTTAAAAACGACTAAACGTAAAATGTTTTAAATAATCTACAAACAGTTAATGACATAATTTTTTGAGTGTGAATATCAAACAATTTTTTTATACCCTCCAACTACAGTATGGGGGTCTGTCCGTCCGTCTGTCCGTCTGTCGGTCTGTCGGGGACCCCATAAAGTATATATATTATTAATCAGTGATCGATTCTTAGACATTCTAGCGATGTCCGGCCGTCTGTCCGTCTGTCGGTCTGTCGGTCTGTCGGTCTGTCGGTCTGTCGGTCTGTCGGTCTGTCCGTCTGTCCGTCCCTCTGTCCGTCCTTCCGTCCGTCTGTAGTTAACACGATACAGTCCAAAATAAAAGAGCTAGACTCCTCAAGTTTGGCACGAATATGTCTTATGGTCCTAGGCAGGCTAAGTTCGCAAATGGGCAAAATCGGACCAGAGGGGGAAAAAAATATCAGTTTTTAACATAATTTTTTGTCTTTTTGTTTAACAAATGCAACATTTTTATGCTACAAGAAGTTGAAAGTCCTGCATTTGGACCATAAAAATTAGAAAATGTCGTTTTTTTCGGTACGCCCCCTTTTGTGGGGGTAGAATAAAAATAATTTAAATTATGATAACATTTTTTTAGTGCATAAAGCATAAGAATGAATTTTTAATTTAAACACATATTCGAAAGGAAAAAGATTTGGCACAGCCGAATTTACTTACTTGTTTCTTTTAAAAAATACTTAACGGAAAACTTTTTAAATAAACTACAAACAGATAATGACATAATTTTTTGAGAGTACAGCTATTTTGGCTTTTTCTTCTTTTGAGTTAAAAAAATAAGTTTTTCTACTTGATTAAAGTTGTTGTTATTCGACCTTTCTAATTTTAAATAAATAAAATTTTATCGATTTTTTTATTTTATTTGTTCACTACACTCAAAAAATTATGAAGGTAAATTCCAGTGAATATTCATTTAATACAAATGGAATTTTATTAAAAAACATTCTACTGATTTTTCATTTAAAATAAAATCCTATTACAGTCAATTTTTAATGTTAAATTAATGACTGCAAAAAACATTAAAAAACTAATGAATATTCTGTTGTTTTGTATTGAAAAACATTAAAATTATAAAAAAAAAATTACTGCCAAAATTGAATGTAACGTAAAATTTATTTTAAAGTACAGAAAAAGTAAAAACAAGTAAGAGTGTTAAATTCGGCTGTGCCGAACATTTTATACCCTCCAACATGCAAAAAAATAAATTGTAGGTGCGTTTTCTTTTTTTTTGGGGGGTGGGTTTGTTAGTGTTAATTGGTGGTGGGGCAAATTTCCTTTCGATTATGTGTTTAAAAATTCGTTCTTTTTCTTTTTGCACTACAGAAATAAAAGTTTATCATTATTAAAAACATTTTTTATTCCACGCCCATAAAAGGTGGCGGACCGAAAAAAACACATTTTCTAATTCTTTGGGTAAAATACAGAACTTTGAAGATCTTTTAGCAGAAAAATGTTGCAGTTGTTAAACAAAAGCACAAAAAATCATAAAAAAAATTATAAATTTCAGAGGTTGGTTTAGTTCTTCAAGGGGGAACCTTTTCCCCCTAGTCCAATTTTGCTCATTTTAACATCGTGCATAAGGCATATTCGTTCCAAATATCGGAAGTCTAGCTCTTTTATTTTGGACTGCATCGTGTAACTACAGACGGACGGACAGATGGACGGACAAACGGTAGGACGGACGGAAATCACTAGAATGTCTTAGAATCGATCACTGATCATAAATATCTATACTTTATGGGGTCCTAGACCGATATTTTGATGCGTTACACAAGGAATGACAAAGCGAGTATACTACCATACTGTAGTTGGAGGGTATAAAAATAAATCTATATATATAAAAGAGTAATGTGACTGACTGACTGACTGACTGACTGACTGACTGACTGACTGACTGACTGACTGACTGACTGACTGACTGACTGACTGACTTATTGACTGATTCATCATCGCCCAGCTCAAACCGCTGAAGCTAGAGACTTGAAATTTGGACTGTAGGTTGACCTCCCGGAATATAGATCCACTAAGGCTGGATTTTTGCCAATGTTGATTCTAAGGGGGTAAAAAGGGTAAAAAACTGTACTTTTGGTACTATTTATATCTACTGAAATAATGGTCATATAGACTTGAAATTTGGACTGTATGTTCACTTCCCGGAATATAGATCCTGTACTGCTGGACTTTTGCCAATGTTGATTCTAAGGGGGTAAAAAGGGTAAAAAACTGTACTTTTGGTACCTTTTTTATTTTCTTTAATAATGGTCCTAGAAACTAAAAATTTGGAATGTAAGTTCAGCTCCCGGAATATGGATCCACTAAGGCTCGATTTTTACCAATGTTGATTCTAAGGGGGTAAAAAGGCTAAAAAACTGTACTTTTGGTACTATTTTTTTTTTACTGAAATAATGGTCATACAAACTTGAAATTTGGACTGTATGCTCACATCCTGGAATATAGATACAGTAAGGCTGGATTTTTGCCAATGTTGATTTTAAGGGGGTAAAAAGGGTAAAAATCTGTACTTTTGGTACATTTTATATTGCCTGAAATAATGGTACTAGAAACTTGAAATTTGCAATGTCGGTTCACTTCCCAAAAAAAAAAGATTCACTAAGGCTGGGTTTTTACCAATGTTGATTCTACGGGGGTAAAATGGGTAAAAAAGTGTACCCTTGGTACTTTTTATATCTCCTGAAATAATGGTCATAGAGACTTCAAATTTGGACTGTATGTTCACTTCCCGGAATATAGATCCACTAAGGCTGGATTTTGGCCAATGATGATTCTAAGGGGGTAAAAAGGGTAAAAACTATACTTTTGGTACCTTTTACATTTCCTTAAATAATGGTACTAGAAACTTGAAATTTGCAATGTAGGTTCACATTCCGGAAAAAAGATTCGCAAAGGCTGGGTTTTTGCCAATGTTGACTCTACGGGGGTAAAATGGGTAAAAAAGTGTACTTTTGGTACTTTTTTTATTTACTTAATAAAGGTTATACAACTTGAAATTTGGAATGTACCTTTTATAAAAAGTACCTTTTACAAAGTACCTTTTATAAAAAGTACCTTTTATAAAAAGTTCCTTTTATAAAAAGTTCCTTTTATAAAAAGTAACTTTTATAAAAAGTACCTTTTATAAAAAGTACCTTTTATAAAAAGTACCTTTTATAAAAAGTACCTTTTATAAAAAGTACCTTTTATGAAAAGTACCTTTTATAAAAAGTACCTTTTATAAAAAGTACCTTTTATAAAAAGTACCTTTTATAAAAAGTACCTTTTATAAAAAGTACCTTTTATAAAAAGTACCTTTTATAAAAAGTACCTTTTATAAAAAGTACCTTTTATAAAAAGTGCCTTTTATAAAAAGTACCTTTTATAAAAAGTACCTTTTATAAAAAGTACCTTTTATAAAAAGTACCTTTTATAAAAAGTACCTTTTATAAAAAGTACCTTTTATAAAAAGTACCTTTTATAAAAAGTACCTTTTATAAAAAGTACCTTTTATAAAAAGTACCTTTTATAAAAAGTACCTTTTATAAAAAGTACCTTTTATAAAAAGTACCTTTTATAAATAGTACCTTTTATAAAAAGTACCTTTTATAAAAACTTTCTTTTATAAAAAGTACCTTTTATAAAAAGTACCTTTTATAAAAAGTACCTTTTATAAAAAGTACCTTTTATAAAAAGTACCTTTTATAAAAAGTACCTTTTATAAAAAGTACCTTTTATGAAAAGTACCTTTTATAAAAAGTACCTTTTATAAAAAGTACCTTTTATAAAAAGTACCTTTTATTAAAAGTACCTTTTATAAAAAGTACCTTTTATAAAAAGTACCTTTTATAAAAAGTACCTTTTATAAAAAGTACCTTTTATAAAAAGTACCTTTTATAAAATGTACCTTTTATAAAAGTACCTTTGGTAAAAAGTACCGAAAGTACACTTTTTGGTACTTTTTTACTTCCTGAAATAATAATCATAGAAACTTTTTATATTTCCTGAAAAAATGGTTCTAGAATCTTAAAATTTGTAATGTAGGAAAATTTGGTAAAAAAAAACATTGTGGGAAAAATATGTTTTGGTGGTAAAATGGCTAAAAAAGTGTATTTTCGGTACTTTTGATATTTTCTAACGTAATGGTTCTAAAAACTTAAAATTAGGAATGTAAAATCCTTTTTGTACTTTTAATATTTGCTGAAACAATGATCCTAGAAAATTGAAAAATGGAATGTAGAATTTTTCGGTGAAGAAAAAAACATTCTGGAAGAGGTACTTTTTGGAAATTCCTTTGCTAACGGGGGTCAGAAAGTGTACTTTTGGTACTTTTTTTTCTGTTCCTATAATAATGATCGTAGAAGCTTGAATTTTGGAATGTAGGGGCCTTCAGTGAAAAAAACATACTGCTAAAGCATTTTTAAAAAATTCCGTTTCTAGAGCTGTAAAAAAGTGTTTTTTGATACTTTTTTTGCTAACGGGGGTCAGAAAGTGTACTTTTGGTACTTTTTTTTCTGTTCCTATAATAATGATCGTAGAAGCTTGAATTTTGGAATGTAGGGGCCTTCAGTGAAAAAAACATACTGCTAAAGCATTTTTAAAAAATTCCGTTTCTAGAGCTGTAAAAAAGTGTTTTTTGATACTTTTTTATATTTCATAAAGTAATGAACCTAGGCACTGAAATTTTGAATGCTGGAAAAAGTTATTTTTGGAAATTTCGTTTCTAAGGGTTGCGACCGATCGTACAGGGGATAAAAAAGTACAAATTTGGTTATTTTTATATTTCTTGAAATAATGGTTCATAAACTTGACATTTTAAATATAGGATTACCTAGAAAAAAAAACAGTTTTTGGAAAATTGAATTTTAAGGGGAAAAGGTGGCAAATGGTTACATTTAGCTATCAACTATTAAACTAAAAGCCCCAGAAATAACACCCAAGAGAAGGACATATTTTAAAATTTAAAATTTTTGGGTAAAAAGGGGTACCTGGTAACAGTGGTGTAAAATGGTACTTTTCATATCTGTAAGATGAAGACAATATAACTTTTTATTTTTTAAACGCATATTATACGGAGAAGAGTGAAACTTAAATGGAACGAAAGAAGATGCAATTGGAAATGAAATGGAGTAGAACAGGGAACGAAATGCAATAGAGCGGGGAACAATATGGAATGATACCTTTTACTAAAATTTTTCGTATTTAACTTTTTTTACTCCATATTTTTTCTCTCTATACGATTTTCCACTCAAAGTTATTTTTATTCCAATTTCTTTTTCACTGAAATATTTATTCACTCAAAATCCCAAAACCCGTTATAAGGGCTCGAAAATTGTCAATATCTTTTTTCACAACGAGCATGATGACATACCAGCGAAGTTATTTAAATTTTATTGTTCAAATTAATCATTGAAATATTATTTTATGAAAGACTTAAACGTCCACAAGTAAATAAAACAAAGACTTCATAGGGAAATTTTTTTGAAATCGATATAGTAACCCTGATCATTCTTTTATACGGTATTCAATACAACCGGTAACGAAGTACCGGGATGGTAAGCTAGTCCCTAATAAAATAAGTGATTTTTCATTTAAAATAACATAACGGATTACTGTTTTAAATAAAAACTAGTGAGAGTGTTAAATTCATATGTGCCGAATCTTTGATACCCTCCAATATGTAAAAAAATTAAAACAAAATTGTTTTGACAGGGGCTTTTTTAAGGTGAGCAGGGGGGGGGGGGAGGGGTCGGTTAGCTGGGGTTTTTAGTTTTTTTCTGCTTTGTTCACTAAATTATTATAATTTTATTATTATTTAAATTATATTTTTATCCACGCCCTAAAAAGGGGGCGGGCCGAAAAAAGCGTAATTTTTTAATCCCCTGGGTACAAACGCAGGACTTTAATCTTCTGCGAACATTAAAATGTTTCATTTGTTTCACTAAAATACAAAAAAGCATCTACAAAATTTACATTTTTTTAGAGGTGGGTTTAGTTCTTCACGGGGGAAGTTTTTTCCTCCTGGTCCGATTTGGCCCATTGCCGAACCTAACCTGCCTAGGACTATAAGACATATTTCTGACAAACTTGAGGGGTCTATCTCTTTTATTATGGACTGCATCGTGTTAACTACAGACGGACGGACGGACGGACGGACAGATGGACAGACGGACGGACGGATGGACAGACGGACAGACGGACAGATGGACGGACGGACAAACATCGCTAGAATGTCTTAGAATCGATCACTAATCAATAATATACATATGAGGCATTCCACACCAAAATTCCCGCTACAGAAAAACATGTGTCCCGTAAATTTCTGAATATGTTGTTTGGATAGCCCTATATGAAACTAAGAAAATTGCGTTTTTAGTTTTTAAAATTTTCAAAAACTGGGCTCAGAAGGCGTGGTCAAATATTGGAAAAATGGTAAAATTTGTGGCAAGTTGCCTTGATTAATTATTTATCACATTAAAACGGAATGCACCACAATGTCAAAAATCTACATTCTTATATAGTTTTGTATGGGTTATCGATTAAAATATATTTTATTTTTAAATTTTCAGAACCCGTTTTGAAATTTTCCATTTTTTAAAAAAGTCAATTTAACAAAAATCCGGCCACCTTTTTTTCTTTTTAAATATTTTTTTTAAAGTTTAGATGTTTGTCCATCCACACAAAAAAATTCAGAAACACGTTCTTCGTTTTTTTCGATAAAATCGCATTTGAACTCTAATTTCATAACAATTTTGTAATTTGCTTGTATTTCTTTGTTTTAAAGTTGCGAAAGAGTATTATTAATTGCATAAATATTCCTCATACGCTCTGTTGAAACAAGAAAATACAAACAAATTTTAAATTGTTATGAAATTTAAAATTCAAATGCGATTTTCTCGAAAAAAACGAAAAATGTTAGCAAAAAAAGCTTGTAAACCTACAAGAAAATTTGCTGATTTTGAACCCACAATTTTTTTGCTAAAGTTAGCAAAAATGTTTTGCCAATTATTAGTTAACTAAATATTTTTTTTTTGAACTTACAAGGGAAGTATCTCAACCCTTATGAACCGATTTGCCTGAAACTTAAAATATATATAAAAGAGACGATTTTAAGGTTGGGGTGTCTCGGCTTTTCGGCCATATCAGTGTTTCAAAATTTCGTTGACCCCTTATGAAATAATGTGGACCTCCGGGAAAATTTCGATAACTCCCGAACTAACAGGAATATCCTCTAGCGCAAAAATACGTGTCGACTTAAATTTAATAAAGATTATTTCATATTCATATGGACATCGTAGCTCTATGTGTTCATATATATACCCCCCAAAATTTACACATTTTCATGAAAAAAGTTTTTAAAAAGGCCATATTTTTACAAGGTTATACCTCCATTGGATAGGCATTAAAAAACCTTTCTTCTCATATGTAAACATCATATACTTTCTTAGAAAGAAATAGCTGAAAAATCCAAAAAACGATTTTTTTGCCATTTTTTGACCCATGTTTTGAACCCCTAAATCCCCGATATGGCCGATAAGCCGAGACACCCCAACCTTAGAATTGTCTCTTTTATATATATTTTACATTTCATGCAAATCGGTTCATAAGGGTTGAGATACTTCCCTTGTTAGTTTATACACATCTGAGGACCCCATTGGGTTCGGACCCGATAGGTCCAGACCCCGATGGGCCTAGACCTAGTTGGGTTCCTTAAAAATCGTCATAGTTTTTGATCCAAATTTTTGTCCGTTTCGCTCTACCTTGCTTAGTTTTTGAGATACGTGATTATAGGGGACCACTGGGGTCTTGAGAATTAAAAAACTCGATAACTTCAAAAATATTGCTCGGAGAGCTTTTGATTGTTTTGCGGTCTTGTTCTACGTGTTGAGAGCTACAAAAACGCTTTTGGACTTTTTGTTGTGTCGGCAATATTTACCGAGATATGAGCATTTTAAAATTTTCGGGAATGCTAACTTTTTTGGATCCAAAGTTAGGGCCCCATTAGTGTCCACACATGTGAAGAGGACCGGCGATACTATGGAGATTCCAAGAACCAAAAATGGCCTCCATTTTGCTCTATCTGGCTTAGTTTCCGAGATAGCGCCATTTTAAGTTTTCTGAAAATAAAAAAAAATTTACCATTTATTTTGCTAATATTAGCAAAAAATCTTGTAAAAATGTAGTCAACTCAATTTCAAATTTAGCAAAAGAAATTAGTTCAAAGTTTGTTTAAAATTGCTAATGTGCTAAATGAAGTTTACAAGAATTTTTTGCTAACATGCTAATCTCAACTAAAAATTTGCTAAAGGTTAGCTTACTTGCAATAGCAAAAAAAAATTTAGTAAATCTACTAACGCATTATTTTGAGTGTAGGAGCGGTAGAAGCTGATTTTATAAAACAAGCCTTAAGGATTGAAGATAGAGGATAGATTTTTTTAAAGCAAATATTGGGTTTGAAAAAATATTGCCAGTCGGTCGTACATTTGACTACCCCAGGGGCATCCTTGAGAATGTTAGAGCGATAGATAAAGTTTAAAAAAAATTCATTTAAATGGGAGTCCCCTTTTAGAGTATTGCTAGGGAGTATGTTCTTTCAGAAAAAATGATGGAGATGTAAAAATTCACATGGGGGCAAAGATGCCGGAAAAGTAATAAAAACCTCAAAATCCCCCCTCCACCCTACACACAACAAAAATATTATTTTAACTAATATCCAAAATATACATTGTTAAAAATCCAAATAAAATATTAAATTAAAATCATTGACTTGTATAAGCATAAATATACCCACTTTTGTGTTTAGCATACACATAAATGTATTTGAAATTTTTGTTAGTTCCACACACATGTACACGTAAATAATTCAAAACAATTTTTCGAAATTAATACCACAAAATTTCACTTAAGCAATATAAAAAACAACCGTGAATAATTAACATACATAAATTAAGAAAATATTAACACCATTGTTCAGCGAACAGATCCCGCACTCACACAAACACCTTAACACATTTATAGCAAGAACAAGACAAGGAAATTTTATTTAAAGTGAAAATATTTTCACTTTTCACATTTGAATATTTAATTTTGTATTATAATTTGCGCTTTAACACCCACAACAAATACAATCACAATAACCTTGTGTGGGTGTTGAGAGAGGGAGAGCGACTAAAAAAAATAAATGTATATTCAAGGCAACACACAACGATATGAAGGCTGTATAAAGGGTGATATTAGTGGTGGTAACAATTTTAAAATCTGACCTAACTGCAGTTAAAGAAAGAAAACTGTTGCTGCTTACCTTACCCGAGTAAAAATAAACATATATTACAATATATAACTTGATACAAACATAATAACTTATATATGATTATACATCCGTGAGATATTTTCTAAATTTTTTTAATGCAGTCATATGTAGTAATATATAATTGAATCATGATTCGGATTAAAAGGTGTACGGTTGATATAATTATATAAAATTACATGAGGGTCAATACAAAATTTGTTTTTCTGTATAATTTAATATAAAATTATATATATCCTATTCTGTTCCATATATAACACTATATGTTTCCATTTAACCAACAATTTTCTAAGTTTTTAAGGCAAAGTATAAGAAACTTTTTAAAATGTTCCTAAACATTTCCTTGTTAGGGTTATGTATATCACCTATCTGGTTCGAAGCGTACCCGAACATTTTTTTGTTTAAGAAAATTATATGTTTGGTGAATGTATCGTTGACCTGTGGTGTAACTCAACCCAAACCAAAAAACACCAGGATTTTACATGTTTTTATGCAATTAGATCCACTAATATATGGCAATGTCTGGTCAAAACTCGGATGAAATCAAATCATATTTTATACAAATTGATCTTTTTTAATGCAAAAACATCCACCATTTTTCGGATCAAATTGCGTTTAATTATATATTGTATTACATATCAATATATATTGCATCATATAAAAATTTTTACTCGGGTATTTATTACCTTATTTATATTAAAAAAAAAAATAAAAATAAGCACTTATACTTCATACCACCACTTGAGTGCAACTCTTTTTTCAATTTGCTAATTTATTCCAAAATATGCATAAAAACGCATTCATAAGTTACGAATATGCAAATAAATATACATTTAAGCGAGTATGCATAAATGTGCAATTAAATCAAAACATGCATAAAAAAATGCATTTGCAATCAATAATGCAAAAATATGCATTTGGTGTTTTTTTTTAATTTGTTAATTTATTTCAAAGCATGCAAAAGTATACATTTGTATGTTAGAAATATGCAAAAATTATGCATTTGAATCAAAACATGCTAATAAAAATATGCATTTCTTTTTAATTGCCAATTAATTCCAAAATATGCGTTTATAAGTTGTGGATATGCAAAAATATTAATTTTAAATAAAAAAAATGCAAAAATATGCATTCTTATCAAAATATGCAGAATTATGCAAAAACAAATAAATGCATGGGTAATATTTTACACCAGGATATTACGAGTATAACTATTCATAATTTGAAATTAGTATTATAACCACCTTTGGAAACACTCATTACAAAAAAAAAAACTACACATAAATTTTTATGCACTTATGTGTTTTTGTGTGGGTAAATTCATAAGAATTTGTATATCTGTTTAAGTATGCGTATGTTTTTATTGTTAATAAATACGTTTGTACAATTAAAAATGATAAGTAAGGAAAGTAAGTAGTTTATTGTAACATGAGTAATGTTATGATAAAAATACTTATACACTCGAAATAATAAGTCAGTCAACAAATCTGTAAAACTGATTTCAACGAAAATCGTTCACTTTTAAATAAGTTTGGGCTTCATAGTTTTTTATCTTACACAAAATATAAAATTTCATGAAGATCGAACTGCCACAAAAAAATTTTGATGTATGGCCCTGAAAGCATTCGAGGTCCTCTGACCAAGGTTCTTTGAAATTTTCCAATATATTACACACACAAGCTCTATGGAGACATTTAAAGATGTCATTTATCTGAACCAAAGAATTTAAAAAATTCGCGATTTTATTCGCGATTTTTCGTTTTTGAAAAAGTCAAAAATATGGAAAATCTGTTTAACTTTGAACAGCTATACATTTCAAGCAACAAAGCTGCAAAATCAAAAGGAATAAAAGTTATGCAACATGCACTTAAAAACTGCATTTGCATTTAAAATGGACTTTTAAACCAACTTTTTCCATATTTTTGAATATCAAAATAGATTTAATTACCATCATTTTGCGCGTTATTTTATAAAGATACAATAAGTACTTAAAAAATATGGCTGTTTAAATTACAAAAGATTTTCCATTTTTTTTTTTGGTTTTTCATAAAATGAAGATCGCGAATAAAATCGCCAATCTTTTTTTTATTTTTTGGATCTGATAAATTAAATATTCAAACGGCTCCATAGAGTTTCTGTGTGCTGAATATAACAAAAATCGGAATCATTTTTTTATGATTTCTCATGGAATTTATGATATTTTATTGAATACAAAATCTTTTACCCATGACTAATTCCTTGTTAGTTATAAAAACACATATGATAGACCACAAAGTCTATGTGTATAAATTCAAACCAATTTTAAACAAATATTACTTTCCTTACAAATTTACCGTTTTCTTGCTTCTCCCACATACCACTTATAAATTCATATTTCTAAATATAAATTTTAATAGTTTATTGCATAAGTATTTTTGTAAGTAATAAGGCAAGAATGTCAAACCTTGGTGTTAATTTTTAAGTGTTTCAAGGATAACGTACGATACATTAAAACCACACATTCACCACCAAACAAAGCTAAGCCATATCAAATTAATGAAAATTAATGAAAAACTAAATTTGAAATGTATGCGACGTTTTTAAGTACTTAATGTGTGGCCCAGCAAAAAATTTCACAAGTAATGGGATATTCTCCTTCTAAATACTCATAGAGCTTCTGCTTTCAAAAGTTAGGTAATTTTTAGTATTAAATTGACTAATTCATTTTTAAAGTCATTTTTAAACCTTTTTTTTTAACAACGAATTAAGGGATTTGAATGATTATATTTTGCAATATATTGAAAATTTCCATACAAGCAAACATTTTTTTTTAGATTTGTTTTATTTTGAATGTTAGTGGACTTTATTAGCTTATTAACGGCAAAAAAGTTCATTTTGATCGGACAAGTTTTTCAATTCCAAAATGGACTTTGAAAAAAAACTGAGGCTGGTTGAAAAATTACTCTAAAAATTTTTCAAAAAAATTTTTTTTAGTTTTGACAAGCATATATTAAAGATTTTTTGTCGCTCTTTAAAATAGGTTCATCTTTGTGTATTTATTTATGTATTGGTGGCATCGTAATTTTGGTCTTAAATAGGGCCAAAACTCCACTTTTCAGTCTTTTACCCCACAAAATACGATGTCATCGAAAAAACGAAATTAAATCTATTTTCAATATCAACAACAAATCTTTAATGTATGCTTGTCAAAATTAAAATTTTTTTTTTTTTAATTTTTAAAGTACGCACCCAACCAGCCTTAACTTTTTTTCGAAGTCCACTTTATAATTGAAAAACTTGTCCGATCGAAATCAACTTCTTTGCCGTTAAAAAGCTAACAAAAATTTAATAACATTCAAAAATAAAAAAATAAAAAATCGAAAAAAAAATTGTTTGCTTGTATGGTTGTATGGTATGAACTTTGACCTCTAATGGGCACGGGTTAAGTTATCCGATTAGGGTGAAATTTTGTTCACATCAGTTTTAGACCATGTTGCGCAATATTCCGACCCGACAAGGTTAAAAATCCAAATTTGAAATTTCGTTGCCACCCTTATCAACACAGATGCTATATGGACACACTTAGACATTCCCATTTTTAGTTTAATTAAATTCCAGAAACTCGCGATTTTGTACGCCATTTTCATTTTTTAAAAATCACAAAAAATTTAAAAATTGGTGTAATTTATCTTCTTATGTAAATATCGGATTTTTATAATAGAAATTGAAATTAAAAGCTAAAGTCCTCTACTTTAAACATAACACTGTGCTACAGTGAAAAAATACTTCTAATGTGATATGGTATAGGTTGTTGGTTTTGTCGAGTAGATCACAAAAATGCCCATTTAACTTGCCAGACACCCTCAAATTTTAGAGTTATTGTCATAAAACGTTTTTTTGGGACTTTGCTCTCTAATCCTTGTGTAATTCAGAAAATTTTCAACCGATTTTAAATTTTTTAACTGTTTTGGATAGAAAATGGATAGGGCTTTCCATGTGTGTGAATTGGTCAACACATATAAGAAAGATATCTATTGATTTTTTCTATAACATCTAATTTTTTTGTTATTTTTGGAAAATTTTTCGAGTTTATCGATTTTTTTCTGCTATAGTTCGTTTAACAACCTTTATATTTATAAACATATTTTTAAAGAAAATTTAGTTCTGAATTCGACGAGCTTTATCCTGTAAAAATCAGATAAGACTTAACAGAGTTGTGATAATTTTTCTAAAAAAGAAAATTAAGATTTTTCAGGAAATCGCCGTTCAGCAAACCCAGGCAAAAAAAATAAATTTATCATAAGAGCTCATGTACAATATTGTTAAAGGTTTTTGGTGCGCTGAATCCGAATATGGCCTTTAAATTGCTTTATCGCATCAAGTTTTTGAGATATTAAACATAAATTGATATATCAAAAACTGAATAAGATAGCGCAATTTCAAGGTCAAATTCGAATTCAGGCGGCCAAAAATCTTTAAAAAAATGATACGCGACCTCTCAATATATTCGTTTATTTTTTTATTTATTTTTCCTGGGCTGTCCGAACGGCAATTTCATGCAAACTCTTAATTTTATTTTTTAGAAAAATCATCACAACACTGTCAATTGTTAATTGATTTTTTCGGTATAAAGCTCATCGTATTCACAATTAAATTTTCTTTAAGAACACGTTTATAAATATAAACATTGTTGAACGAACTATAGCAGAAAAAAATCGATAAACTCAAAAATTTTTTTTAAAAATAACAAAAAAAATAGATATTGTTGAAAAAATCAATACATATCTTCCTTAAATGTATAGACTAATTAACACATATAAAAAGTCCAATATTTCTTCTATCCAAAACAGTTAAAAAATTGAAAATCGGTGGAAAACTTTTTAAGTTACACGTGGTTTAGTGAGAAAAGTCCCATAAAAACGTTTTTTGACAATAACTTTCAAATTTGAGGGTGTCTGGCAAGTTTGATGGGCATTTTTGTGATCTTTTCGACGAGACCTACAACCTTAACTACCTCATTTCAAAAGTATATTCGATTTTGTGTTTTTTGTAGCACAGTGTAATAGTTCAAAAAAAATTGTGTTTTTAAAAAAATGCATTCCAAATGCAAATGCATTTTTGGGGTGCTTTTTCGTAAAATTTTACCCATTTTGATTTTTTTTTATTTAACATATTACACAACTCTACACGGTTTTTGCACAGAGACTTTGAATAAATTTTCTAAAGTATTTTGGCGTCCAAAACACGAATCTGTGATCAGAAAAGTTGTTGTCTCGATTTATAGGCATTTTCTTTTTATATGGATCAACCCTCAAAACAGAAAATTTTTTAATATTGAAAAAGTGAATGTTAAAGTTATTTATATTTTTTTTTTTCATTCGAATTTCCAATAAAAATACCTAACTTTTTTAAGAAACCCGGACTCGATACGATCAAGGATACCATCAGAACAGTATAAGGAAGTTCAAAATGTCCTTTTTTTGGTTATGTCCTTATAAGAATCCGAATTTTGCAAGAAACTTCCGATTCAAAGCCGATATGTAAAGTAGAAACTCCAATAAAGAGAACCTGGGATTAAGTTCCAAAATCCATTAAGTATATCCAGAAATATTTGCAAAAGTAATCAAAATTTTTGAACCAAATTTTCATATGTTTTTCATAGATTTTTTCTTACCAATTTTTATGACTTTTTGTTAAAATTAAAAAAAAAGTTTAAAACATAATTTATTTTTAAAGTATTTTTGCCTCCTAAACTCGAATCTGACATCAAAAAACTCGTTTTAATTCACCTTCTCGAGATATAGGCTTTTTAAATTTTTCTGGGCCAAGCCCTCAAAACCGACTAATTTCTTAATACTGGAAAAGTGTTGTATACAACAGACATATATGTGTATTCGATTACCCAAATTTTAAAATGTTTTTACTACAATTGGAAGGTTTTTTTTGAAGAGACATAACTTCTTAAGTAAATATCGGATTTCTGTAATCAAAATTGAAATAGAAATCTAGAAACCTCTACTTTAAACGAAATAGTTCACAAAAAATGTCTCAACATAAAAATGCATTTTTAATGCATAAAAAACAAATAATTAATTTTTATTATTATTAATAAAAATTACAATAAAAAAAATAAAATATTTCAGAATGATGTTGGTTACAAAACTAAATAGTAAAAATTCGGCTGTAATTCGCTTCAAAGAAATAAATTTTAAAATCTTTTTGTTCTTTTGAACATTTCGAAAGTTGATAAACCCGAAGAAAAATTTTGAAAAATATTGTTGGGTTTCATATCAAAAACATCATATTACACTTCATCATCAAAAATTGTAAAGGTAAATAAGAAGTGATGAAATTTTATAAGGAAAATTGGGGTTGCAAAATTACTTTTGTGTACACAATTTGTATTTCACATAGTATATATAAATTGAAATCGTAATTATTTATATACATAAGTATACATACGTATTTATATTTTACATAATGCTGAATATATAGAAATTTGAATTAATATTTTAATAAGTATTGAATTTCGGCAGTACAGTTTTTCATTTGTTAATTTATTAAACTAACATAAATTAACATACATCGCTACCTCAAAATAAGATGACCTGGTCGAACATAATACTACCCTCTCTAAAACTTTCAACTCCTTTTAAAAGGAAACAAGATCACGAAATAGAAAACTGTAAACGGAGTATTACTACATTTAGTCCCTGGTTTCAAAATTATGTTATCCAGTTCGTGTTAAACGAAATTTATCTTTTTGTCGGACTGTGTAATTGGAGCAGAGGAAAAAATTCTTATTAAAAACTTAACCAACCTCTGAAAAGAAATTTTTCCAAGTAAAAATGTGAAGGATCAGTACTGATCTTTCAAATATTGGATCAGTACTGATCTTTTAAATCTCGGATCAGTACTGATCTTACTCGGATCAGTACTGATCTTCCAAATCTCGGATAAGAATATATCTAAACATTTTTACTCGGGCTTATAAAATATTTTTGTTTCCTCCGTTCAAATGCAGATACAGATTATTTTGGTGTGTTTTAATACCCCAACTCTATATAATGCTAAACATAGTCTTTGAATTTCTCAAAGGCAAAAAAAAAAATAAAAAATACATTATTAATTGTTTCAACACTCTACTATAATATTTACATTTACCTCCTTCTCTAACATTAACACCATTTAAAAAAAATACAACAATTCTCCCCTGAGGAAAAATATTGTAATTGTTTCATTTTAAACATTAACAGGAAAAAAATAAAAATATTACTAAAAAACCATAAATTTCTATAAAATACTATTGTTTTAAAGAAAAAAATATATAAAATTATTAGAGTAGGTTTTATAAAGCATTATTTTTTTGGATTGTTTGATATCATCACTTTTAAGAAGATTTGTTTGATCATATGGAACTGTATCATTGTATATGGGGCATTCCAGGCAACATCACTTAGTTTTAGACCCGACCCCTTTCGATTTTATTTTTGGATTGTTTTAGTACTTACTAAATGCAACCTGGACACCAATTTTCAGCCTTTTATTCTAAGTAATTAATTTTATAATGAGTAATCAATTTTTCAAAATGGCGATTCTCTCAAAAAAATTAAAAATTGAAATTTTTTATTAATTTTGACCGTTAAAAAATATAGATATTTTTAAAAAAGTTGGACAACATTTTATTGGTATTTAAATGTAGTTTTAGAAAAAAAAATATGAAAAAATTATTAAAAGTAATTATCACTTATTTTTTGACGTTTAAAAATTAAAATCGACTTTTTGAATTGTCCGAAATCTTAGATTTTTTTGTAAAAAACTTTAAAAATTCTATTCTAAATTACGCAAATTTTAAGCCATAATTCGAGATGTAATCACAATTTTTTTCATTTTTTTTTTAAATTTTTAAAATTGCACCTTTTATTTTTTGGCTCTGATTTATTTTATATGGTGCTCCAAAAAAAAAATAAATTGGTATATATTACAGACCCTAGCTTACCCTAGATATATTCATTTGGAGGTAAAAAATACGTCTCACAAAAATTCAGGACGATCGAACATGGGCGTTTAGAATAATCCTTGAAGTTTACAAAACGGATTACAAGGAAAAATATGAATTTTCTGTTTTCGCAATTTTTTTTGGTATTTTAAGTTAAGTTTTAATTCAAGTGATTACAGAATTATGATGTGGAGTAAAATTCCTTTCTAATAAGGTACTAAAAACTAAAATCGGTTGAAATCAGCGAAGTTATTACAACTTTCCCAGGCATCTAGCGTATCTCATACCACCTGATTAAAAAATACGAGTCCCTTTTTTTAAATTTATTGAAATTTTCTACTGTAGTAACATTTTTTTCCCAAATTTTAAAACAAAAAAAAAATTTTTTTTTTTTAAAAGATTTCAAAAGGGTGTTGAAAATGCAGGCATTTTTAGCATTAATTTAAAACATGTTAGCAAAACACAATATAAAAAATACTTGTCATCTAATTACATTTGCACTTGAAGAATAAAAAAATTTATTACACTCAAAATAATTCTACAGTAAAAGGTTTAGTAAGTGATATTGTACCAAAATCTACTAATTAGTTACTAATTTTAGTATCTTAAAAGTACTAACGTTAGTAATTTTTACTGGTTTTTACTAATATTAGTTAAAAATTTTAGTATTGGTTACCAATTTCTGCACTAGGTCCTTTTGGACTAAAATTAGTTAAATTTTTAGTATTGAATACCCACGTATTTTTTTGGGTGTACAGTACAAAATTTCAATGAATTTCAAAAATCGGATTGTATTGCTTAATCATGTGGTCTGCCACTCGTTAGATGCCTGAGGAAGTTGTAAAAACTTGGCTGATTTTCAACCGATTTTAGTTTTTGGTACCTTATTAGAGAGACATTTTACTCCGTATTATAATTCTGTAACCACTTGAATTTAAACTTAACATAAAATCGTTCGTTCTTAATTTTTGTGAGGCGTATTTTTACCTTAAAATGAATATATCAAGTGTAAGTTGGAGCACCATATAAAATAAATCAGAGTAAAAAAATAAAAGGTGCAATTTTCAAAATTTAAAAAGAAACATAGAACAAATTGCGATCACATCTCGAATTATGGCTTTAAAGTTGCGTAATTTAGAGCAGAACTTTTAGACATTTTAAAGAAAAAATCGAAGATTTCGGACTTTTTCAAAAAGTCGATTTTAATTTTTAAACGTTGAAAACTATGTAATAATTACTTCGAATAATTTTTTAATATTTTTTCTAAAACTACATTTAAATACCAACAAAACGTTGGCCATTTTTTTTTTAAGATATCTATATTTTTAAATGATCAAAATTAATTGAAAATTTCAATTTTTTCGTTTTTTTTTTAAAACCGCCATTTTGAAATATTGATTACTCAACACCATCTTCGAATAAATTTGTGTCCAAGTTGCATTTGTGTCCAAGTTGCATATAATAAGTTCTAAAACATATCCAAAAATAAAATAAATCAAAAGGGGTCGGTTCTAAAATTGAGTGATTTGGCCTGGAATGCCCCATATACAATCATACGATCGAAATCTTCCAACGAGATATCCCCTCAGGTGTGAATTGGATACAACACTAATTTTTTTTTGTGGAATCAAATGGAAAAATCAAATGTGCAATAACCCAGCAAAAATTGGCATTACTAGTAATGGGTTTTGTAATCCGAAACAGATGTTAACAAGTAGTTACTTATTGAATGAAACACTAATTATTTTAACAAGGGCGTGAGACAAAAATAACTAGTGAAGAGTATGGAGATAAATAAGTAGTTACTGACTCGGATTACTAATAAGGAGTAAAACCCCATTACCAATAAGAAGTAAAATAATTAGGTAACTAAAACATTTAAAATTTAAATTGTTTTTACTAAAACTTAAAAATTGTGTAATTTTTATTAAGTTTACTACTTTTTAAGTTAATTGAATTGTAAAGGTTAAAAACTGCAAGTGCAAGAAGATATTATTACTTAGAGGTGCTTTTATAACATATTACTGAGAAGTAGTTACTTTTGGGATTAAAATAATGTTAATGGTAATGGGTACTCATTATAAATAATGTACTCGGTAATGATTACTTTTCACAACTCATTACCATGTTTTTGCTGGGAAGTTTAGCTGATATGGCTCCGTACAAAAATGGGATCAAATTTTAACCACGGAAAGTCACGAGAAGTAGTTGGAATCTTGCTATTTTTTAAGGATGCAAAAACCTTCTAAAAAGTTGGGATATCAAAAAATCAAAATTTCAAAGCTTACTCTAATATTTATATAATAAATATCTGAAAGCAAAGAAAA
The DNA here is from genome assembly GCA_963921195.1 of Pegoplata infirma. Classification (NCBI taxonomy): domain Eukaryota; kingdom Metazoa; phylum Arthropoda; class Insecta; order Diptera; family Anthomyiidae; genus Pegoplata; species Pegoplata infirma. The sequence continues at coordinate 227,589,428 of OY992536.1, read as the reverse complement.
CATTATTTACATACCAAAATACTGCTTTGAAGGGGAGAAAAATTAATATTTATTAAATTTACCCTTACAAAAGTATTTTAAGAAAATATAAGAGGAACATATTTTCAACAAAAAAAAAAAACATTAAAGATTCTTAAGAAATAATGTTACAAAATTTGTTAAAATAAATAATTGTTTTAACAAAACTAAAAGCAATTATATACAAACATCCATACACTTAAAGCTACAGAATAGCAGTACAATAAGGCAACAACGATATTGTGAAACGAGTATAAAAGTTACTTTTAATCGACCTGGTCGAATTTAAGATTACCCTCCGCAATATGGTGGGCAAATAAAAAAGAAAAATTGTACCCTTCACGTAGTGGTAGATGGTAGAGTCACCAAAAAAATTATTATTTTTCTTTTTGGTCACTACTACTCCAAAGTATTCATGTATGCCCCACTTTTTCAAAAAAAAAAAATCATTGATTCTGGATTGTTAAGTATTGTTCTGGAACCGATTATTTGGATCGGAAAATTTTCTTTTTATTTCCGACCATACATCGATTAATAGCTTTCAAGGCGATAACCCGATTGAAAAACGTTAAATGTAGAATTTATAAGAATTTTAAACTAAAAAGAATGTATTTGGGCCGGAAATATTTTTATTAAAGTAAAACCAATTTTTTAAAAAGTTGTAAATTTGCATTATTTCCAAAACTGTTCTTCTTTTGAAACTATGGACTTCATTTTCGGATTCAGCGGATCTTGGAAAATTTGATTTTTTTTTCGGACTTTTGATATGTCCTATTGTCCTCTGTAACGGGATAAAATAACTGTTTTACTTTTCTGAATGCATGTTATTTACCTATAATACTTGTTCTATTGTAGCAAAATTTATGTATAATAGCAGAAATCAGGGTAAAATCGTGAATAACTGCATTCATACAAAACTACATGAATCCAAATATGTTCAAATGTTGAGCCATTATGAAACCCCGATAAACGGCCTTGCCATCCATACGACGATTTTTACAGTTCAGCCTTGATTTTTTTAATATCTTCGAAGTAAAAAAAGATAAATTCGACCTCGCCGAACATATTGATACCCTCCACAATGTAAAAAAAAAATTTGAAAAAAAAAAATCCGCGACAAAAAATTTTTGGTGAAAAAAAAAAAATTCGCGAAAAAAAAAAATTTGTAAAAAAATATATGTGTTCTTGTTTAAATACCATTCGGTGATAAATTCTGTTTACATGTGTCAACCTGAAGCCGAATTAAAGCAGTTTGTATTTTTAGGTTATGTTGAATGTACCAAAATTTTCGAGGTGTCCTTACATTTTCTTTCATAACTTTTGAACCGCTGAACCAATTTCGCTAAAATGGAATACAAAACTGCTTAGGGAAACAACCAGTAAATATGCTTAGTCTTAGTCATATCTGTTAAATACTTTGGCCGTTATCCCCATTTCCACAGACGAACATCGCTAGAATGTCTTAAAATCGATCACTGATCAATAATAATATAGATTAAATGGTCCTAGACCGACATTGCGATGAGTTACAAACGGAATGACAAACTTATTTATACCCTCAATCACTACGTGGAGGGTATAAAAATCAGAAAATTAAAGTCGTTCAAATTCGACCATATAATACTCTACGACAGTGTTTTCCGGAAATTGGGCCCTAAGTCAAAACTTTAACCGATTAGAAATATCTTTTGTTACATCTTTAATTAGTGTAGAAAATACACACTAAACTATGTTGGCTATAACCGTGATCACGTGTGAGTGTGGCTGAATTAAATTTTGTTCATGTGATTGTGAGTGAGTGTGAGGGGAGAAAAAAAATTTCATTAAGATTTCGGCCCGAAAAAAGTAAAAACAAGTGAGAGTGTTAAATTCAGCTGTGCCGAATCTTTTATACCCTCTAAAATGTAAAAAAATAAAAAAAAAATTGTCAAGGGTTTTTTTTTGGAAAGGGGGGTGATTGGGAGAGTGGGAACGTTGAGAGCACCTTCCCATCACGATAAATATATAAAGTTTCATTAATTTAACAAAAATACAAAAAAAAACATGTAAAAAAGTGTATTTTTTCAGAGGTTCTTCAAGGGGGAACTTTTTTCCCCTGGCCCGATTTTTCTCATTCACGAACCTGTCTACCTGCTTTATTTTGGACTGCATTGTGTTATCTACAGGCAGACGGACGGACAGGCGGACATAGGATGTACTTTATGGGGTCCCCGACCGATATTTCAATGCGTTACTAACGGAATGACAAAGTGAGTATACCCCCATTATGTGGTTTGAGGGTATACAAAAATGTAACATTTTGCTGAACTATAAATTCTGCTGAAAATTTTGATATTTGAAATTTTAGTTTCTGATTTTTTTTTTTTTTATAAATAAGAGTTTCGTGAGTGTGAGTCAACATTTGAGTGAAGTAAGTGCACGTGAGTGTAAGTTGTATTAGATTTACTAAAGTGATTGTGAGTGAGTGAGTGTGAGTATAAAAAATATGCTCGTAAATGTCGTGAGCGTGAGTATGTGTGAGTCAAATAAAAGCTGACGCGCCCATCTCTAATTTAAGCTCAATGTGCGACAATTAATATTTTGATATTCAAGACAAAAAAGCGACAATAGGAATTTCGGTTTACGAACTATTTTTCTGGAACCTAAAAAGCCGCTTTGCGAAGTTTTGGTGTAAATTGAAATACTTATATCACAGAATAAAAAAACAAATATCTAAAATAAAATATATGCTGTAAAACTTGACCTAATTTCAAAATTCATAGTATTATAAAAACAATAACGAAAAAAATAAATACTGGTTGAATTAAAGAACAACAAAAAAATAAGAAAAAAAACATGTTAAACTAAACACAAAAATCCAACACTTTAACAAAAGCTAAAATACAAAATGCACAAAAAATTTAAAAATATTTAGGCTGGATTACTCAATGCTCTGTTAAAAAATAACTCTCCGTTAAATTTAACTTTTTCATACAAATTTTGACATAAGGGTTCGTTAAATCGTCAGTTAGCAGCTAACTTTTCATTGAGTAATCCGCCCTTAGACCTGCAATTCAAACTTACATTTTTTTCGTAATTTAAATTTTTTTTGTAATTTTAAATTTTTGTGTAATTTTACAAGTTTCCAAGGCTTTTTTACAAAAAAAAAAACTAGTAAATTCACGAGAATTCCTTGTTAGTTTAATTGTGCCAAAAAGTTGTAAATTTACAATTTTATTGGTAAAAAGCTTGTAAAATTACGAAGATGCTCGTTATTTTTACTAGGAATTCTCGTAAAATAGGAGGTAGCAAAAAATCTAGTAAGGTTACGAAACGTCCTTATAAGTTTCATCGACTCAAAAAAATTGTAAATTTACAATTTTATTGGTAAAAATCTTGTAAAATTACAAAAATATAAAAAGCTTGTTAAATTACAAAAAAATCTTGTCAAATAGGAGGTAACAAAAAACAAGTGAGAGTGTTAAATTCGGCTGTGCCGAATCTTTTATACCCTCCAAAATGTAAAAAAAAATTGTCGGGGCGTTCGTTTTGGGGTGGGGGGGGGGGGGAGATGGGGGTCAGTGGGGGACGTTGAGAGCACCTTCCCATCCTGATAAATATAACAAATGTTTCATTTATTTAACAAAAATACAAAAAAACATGTAAAAAAAAGTGTATTTTTTCAGAGGTTGGTTCAGTTCTTCAAGGGGGAACTTTTTTCCCCCTGAGCCGATTGAGCCCAGTTACGAATTTAACCTGCCTAGGACCATAGGTCACATTCATGCCAAATTGCAGGAGGCTAACTCTTTTATTTTGGGCTGTATCGTGCCATCTACAGACGGACGGACATTCACAGAATGTCTTAGTATCGATCATGGATCAATAATATATATACTTTATGGGGTCCCCGACCGATATTTCGATGCGTTACAAACGGAATGACAAAGTGAGTATACCCCCATACTGTGGTTGAAGGGTATAAAAAGTTACAGACTTTTCTTGTCATTTTACAAAAAAATTTTGTTGTTGAGTGTATAATTAAATTTTCCGCATAAATAACAATCATGGTGTATTAAAACATTAATACATTAATACGAGAAAAATAACAATTTAAGCAAGTAAGAGTTTACAACTTCTAGTAACACATTTTAAGTTTTGCCAATTTGTTTGTGTATGTGTGCTACATATTTTTGCTATATTTTTCAAGTAAAATAGGATGAAAGTCAAATAACAGCCATAACAATGTTTAATTTAATATGTGTGTTTGTGTGTATTTGCAGATCTCAGTAGGAATATAATAAATTTATAGGGCCAATGACTAGGTATTAGGGTGGATCAAATTTAACTTTTTTTTCAAATTTCGAAAATGACGAGGTCGGAAAAGTTGCATTTAAGGATCGATATTAACGCACAAAGAAATTGGACCTGCATGACAATGGCTTTAAGTTTCTTTTAACATGGGTTTTGTTTGGGTTTGTAACTCTTTTTCACCAGCTGGTGAATAAAAAGTAACATTTTTATTTTTTAACAAAAAAAATTTTTTTTTCATCAATTTTTTTTTTATCAATTTTTTTCCATCAAAATTTTTTTTTTCATCAATTTTTTTCTTAAAAAAATTTTTTTTCATCATTTTTTTTTTCATCAATTTTTCTTTTTCATCAATTTTTTTCATCAAACATTTTTTTTTCATCAAAATTATTTTTTCATAAAATTTTTTGTTTTTTCATAAATTTTTTTTTACCAAACTACTTTTTTCACCAAGTCTAAGCTTTTCGCATAAAAATTTTCCATTTGTTTATCAAATGTACATAAAACAAGTGAGAGTGGTATATTCTTTGATGCCGAATCTTGTATACTCTCCAAAATGTAAAAACACTTTTTTGCACTTATTTTTGCACTCACTTACGAAATGTACAGCTCTTTTGGTTTTTTAATGGGGTCCTCTACTGATATTTCAATTCGTTTTGCATGGAATAGCAAAGTAATACAACATTATTTTTTCTAAAAAAACTTTGCTTTGGCAAGTACACCCAAATCTTCCGCAAAACATTATCATGATTTAATGTTTTGGGCAAGAGTACAAAATTCGCAGGCATTTTTTTGAGTGTACTAATCATTACGATGATATTGTCAAAGTTAGAGATGGGCACATGAGCAGATTAGAGCGTGATTCACGTGAATCACGCGTGATCATGCGTGAGTGTGACTGAATTCAATTTTACTCACGTGATTGTGAGTGAGTGTGAATGGAGAAAAAAATTGCGTGAGTGAGTGTGCGTGAGTAAGATTTTTGCGTGAGTGAGTGTGCGTGAGTCGATTTTTTTGCGTGAGTTTGCGTGATTTATTTTCTCTTTATATTTCCTTTCGTACCAAAAAAACCAACAAAAAAATTTTAAAATTGGCTTAACTTAAGATTTCGTCCCGAAAAAAGCAACAAAAAAATGAAAAATTTCGCTGAACTTTAAATTTTGCTGAAAATTTAAAAAGATTTTTGAAATTATAGTTTTTAAATCTTTTTTTTTTGTATAAATAAGAGTTTCGTGAGTGTGAGTCAACGTGAGTGTGAGTGAAGCTTGCGTGAGTGCACGTGATTGTGAGTTGTTTTAAATTTACTCACGTGATTGTGAGTGAGTGTGAGTAGAAAAAATATGCTTGTGAGTGAGTGTGCGTGATTCAAAAATTTCTGTCGTGAGTGTGAGTTAAAAATCACTCACGCGCCCATCTCTAGTCAAAGTAACGATTTTCAGGAAACTATGAATAGAGTTGTTTGTTGATTCTAAAACAGAATTTAGAGAAAAATTAATGTTACAAAAATTTTTATTTTCTGAAATTTTCAATAGAATTTACTTTTTTTCCCGAATTTTGGTAAAATTGAAACAAAATTGTCGATACATATATCGATTAACAGCTTCTTAGTCAATAATCAGATTGAAAAATGTCGTGGATCGATTTTTTTAATTTGTAGACTACACCATTTTAAATTGAAATTGAGAAATTACAAATTCATATTGAGAAATAACAAATTGATATTGAAAAATGCAAGTTGACATTGAGAAAAAATAAATTGATATTGAGAAAAGAAAATTGATATTAAGAATACCCAAATTGATATTAAGAAATGAAAATTGATATTGAGAAACACAAATTGATATTGAGAAATTTGAACTTGATATTGAGAAAGTAAATTATATATTGAGAAAATACAAATTGATATTGTGAAATAATAAATTGATATTGAGAAAACAAAATTGATATTGGGAAAATACAAATTGATATTGAGAAATGGAAAATTAATATTTAGAAAATACAAATTAATATTGAGAAAAGAAAAATTGATATTGAGAAAATACAAATTGATATTGAGTAAAGGCAAATCCATTTTGTGGGTAAAAAATTTAAAATTTATAATGACAAAACGGCAATATTAAGTTTAATTTTTTTTCTCAATATTAATTTGTATTTTCTCAATATTATTTTTTAATTTCTCAATATAAATTTGTATTTTCTCAAAATCAATTTTTCTTTTCTCAATATCAATTTGTATTTTCTTAATTTAAATTTTTTATTTCTCAATATCAGTTTGTCTTTTCCCAATATCAATTTTGTTTTCTCAATATCAATTTGTCTTTTCCCAATATCAATTGGTATTTTCTCAATATGAAATTTCATCTCTCAATATGAATTTGTATTTTCTCAACATCAATTTGTGTTTCTGAATATCAATTTTTATTTCTTAATATCAATTTGTGTATTCTCAATATCAATTTTTGTTTCTCAATATCAATTTGTATTTTCTTAATAACAACTTGCATTTCTAAATATCAATTTGCTTTTTCTCAATATCAATTTTTAATTCTAAATATCAATTTGTTTTTTCTCAATATCAACTTAAAATGGTGTAGTGATATCAACTAATATTTTAAGCAAAAAAAAAAAAATTAAAAATAATAAATTTTTATTAAAAAATAAAAATTGGTTTATTCCACCTTTACAATATGATATTTTTAGTAGGTTTATTCTAGCTCGAGGTCATTATTTTCTTTACTAATTAAAACTATGACATTCTCATAGAATAATTTTCAAAAAATTATTTTTCTGTTTTAAATTTATTTATGTTGGTAATTTTTGCAAAACTTAATCTTGAAAAAGCAAAAATGAATATTTTTTTTCACTTTGTTCGGCACTTTCCAATATTCAAGTCAAAAAAGGAACCCAAAGCCATTGTCCTTCAGGTCCAATATTTAAGTGTGTTACTATCGACAGTAAATGGCAACTATCCCAACCCCGACGCTTTCGATATTCGAAAAAAGCTAAATTTGCTTCACCCTACTATGTATGTATGCCAAATTTTGTTAAAAATTTGTTTTAGCATTAAGTTTGTATGCCTTAGTAAAGGCAACAACACTTTCATTTAAAAACAACAGTTTTAGGCATAATGACTACAAATCCATTTTAGTTAAATGGAAACTGGTTAAAGACTTAGAAAATACACATTAAATAGGATTTTATGTTTGCACATTGATGTAGATATGCCCAGCATTATTTAAAAAATTGTTTGGACTTTTTTTCAATTTTGGAAGATGAAATTGCAGCGATCCCAAACCTGCCTCTGAAGGAACAAGACACACTCATAACACTGAGCACGGCCGTTTTGTTTTTTTATAATGAAAAGTTAGAATACTATAAAATCTTAATATTTGATAAAAAACAAAATGAATATTTGTATTATCTCTATAAAATGTAACTATTTGTGCCCCCAATGCTTAAGGGAGCCTCGCCGAATTTATTGATGATCTCCATAATGTAAAAAAGATTATTGCAAAAAATTTTATTTAAAAAAAAAAGTCGAACAAAAATTTTGGTGGAAAAATTTCAGAGAAAAAAAAGGAAAACAAATTTTTATGGTAAAAAATATGGTTGTATGATATTTAGCATTAGGGTCATGGACGTATACAGGGGGTGGGCACAGGGGGCACGTGCCCCCCCCCCCCCCCTTTTCAATTACTTTTCAAGTACTTCTAGTTAAAACTAGATATAAATAGGCGATCGCAAACAATTTTGGGAGTTGTGCCCCCCCCCTTTTCAAATTCCTGGTTACAGCGCTGATTAGGGTAAAAATATATATAACCATATGACCGATGTGCATCACCCTTTCAGAGCTGGATAAAAATTGGTAGAAATTTTGTATTTAAGTAGGAAACATTTTTTCAACACGAAATTTTTTTCGCCAAATTATTTTTTTACAAAAAAAAAAATTTGGTTCAAAAATTTTATTTCATCAATTTTTTTTAAAAACCATCTTTGTTAAAAATTATTTTGCATTGTTCATTTTTCTTTAAAGACATTATTTGTCACCAAAATTTTTTTCGCCAACTTCTTTTCACCTAAATATTTTTCACCAATCTTTTTTTATCCAAAACTCTTTTTCAAATTAATATTTTTTCCCATGTATTGCTAGATGATATAAATAGGTGTGTCAATCTAGAAATTAGCGGCTGTTAAAAACATGCTAACTTTCAAAAGAGAACTCTAATGGTGCTGTGGTTTTCAAGACCAAAATTGGTCTAGGGGCTCATAAGTTATGAGTTTTTTTCAAATTCAAAATATTTTACATTTTTTATTGCATTTTTTTCTTTTCCGAATATTAATTTTAGGAGATTCAGTATTTTTTTTTTTTAAATTCTGAGTCTAATAGTTTTTCATATGAAATAAACAATTTTTTAAAACAAATAATTTCGGAAATTGAATTTATTTTGCAATATGTTTACTGTGTACAAAAATCAGCACCTTTATTTTTTAAAATTCTTTTACTTTTAAAATTCTTTCGTGTTGTCCATGGTTGTAAGTCTCTCTTAGTTCTTTAACGTATTTAATTTTCTGCTTGATTTATTGCAATTAATTTCTTATATTTAATTTTACGCTAATATTGTTATATTTAATACCAGCTGCAGTTAAAATTTTAAATGCATCCACATTTATAATTCTACATACTCGTACAATTATAATTTTTGTCATGTTAAATTTTATTACTTTACACTAGAGCCTACGGTCAGTACCGTAGTACCGGTAAGCCCGGTATTACCGGTTCTTTGTATTACCGGGAATTGGTACCGGTTTCCCAGTTCTCGAGTTATTCCATGTTTTCCAGAGAATACCAGTATTATCGGTTTAGGTTCTGAATGTATAACCGGTATTCACCGGTATTCCCGGTATATACCGGTATGTACAATATGTAGATTTTTGTACAATTAATTTATTTTTTTGATTGTACAAATAAAGGAATACAATATCTATTAAAAACACCATTTCCATTCTTTCTACGAATTTAAGAAGAAAAAAAAATTGCTTGATTTTTAAAATTTTTTACAAACGTAACTAAATATTTCTGAAATACTAATTAAAATGGTGTAATTACTTAATTTAAACATTTTGTGTTATAGATTTTTGTTTTTGGAAAACCGTTGCTAGAATCAAAACCGGGAATACCATTATTCCCGGGAACACAGAGAACCGGGAATTGGGGGGCACTACTTTTTACATACAAATATACATATGTAGTATACCTTTCTTAAATAATTTCCATATAAAGTTAACATCTTTTCTTTATCTATTAAATGGTTTGTTTGTAAACAAATAGGAAAACTATATGCCCTTTTGAGGGATGGTGTCCTTAGGAAAACTAGAAGATAGTTATTCGATTCCTAGTCTTATAATGGATTACCAAAACAATTTATATTTTCAAAGACACACGGAACTGTCATTGACTTATATTTTAAATTTTTTTTTTTTTTTTTTTATATCCGACCAACACTCAGGGGATGTCCCCTACTGATGCAAAGCATTGTGTTGACGGAAAGAAGTTAGGTTTAGGAAAGGAGGAAAAAGGGAGTAGTGTCTATGGACATTTGATTTAAACTTGTTTATGTTAAAAGTGACAGGAAAGATATCTGCTGGAAGTTTATTCCACATACGTATAGTTCGACTAAAGAACGAATTTTCTCTGTAATTACTTTTTTCATTTTTTTAAAACCACAAAATGTTTGCAACTTCGATGTGTAACTAGGATAATAATTCACCAGATGGTGAATAAAACGTAACATAATTATTTTTTAACAAAAAAAAAAATATTCTCAACTTTTTTTATATTCAAATTTTCATTTTTCATCAATTTTTTTTTCATCAATTTTTTTTTTTTTTTCATAAACTTTTGTTCATCAATATTTTTGGTTTCTTCTTTTATCATTTTTTTATCAAAAACTTTTTTGCTTAATTTTTTTTTTCTTCATCACTTTTTTTTCAAAAATTTTTTTATATGGAGTAGAAAAAACTGTTTGTGTATTTTTTCTTGTGTTTTTTGTTATTTTTGTTGTATTTCATTACATTTGTTACAGTTTTAAAGCACTCCAAATAGAAGTACTCCGCACTTTTTTTGCTGGGTAATGAGTTAAGAGCTGAATATCTATGTATTCTGGAGTAGAAAAAAATGTTTGTGTATTTTTGTCTTGTGTTTTTTGTTATTTTTGTTTTATTTCATTACATTTGTTATAGTTTTAAAGCACTCCACTGGGAAGTGGTAATGACTTTTTTTGCAGGGTTGTGTTAAAAATATCAAACTCGAAAAAAATACGTGGTCACCATTGTACTCACCCCGAAGGAATCAAAAAATCACAAGATGACTATGATAATATTTTATTTTTCTCGATGCGAAAACTTGTCGGAACTTACAGAACATGAGCATTGGTCTTCGAAAAATCTTTGCATCAAATGATTTATCAAACACGGATATTCACACAACAAGTGACTCACTTACTGCTCTTGCTTCACTTTCAAAGACCTTGAAAGAGATGTACTATATACCCCGATGACATAATCACACACAGCAGCCATGGTATGACCTTCGCGAGAGACTCCTGCTAGAGTGTCGAAAATGTCCCACCAGGACCTGCCAATTTATAGGGCTTGGAGGAACGGGCCGCTAATTTTATCTTGCGTGAAAATGTACCCAAGAAATTTTTCTTCTTCATCTCGTCTTCACAACACGGGAAATAGGTATCCATCATCAGTCTTTAGTGGTGTTATCCTATTTCGATTTATTGAAGAGATTTCTGCTTTCTGTTTTAAGTAGCATGAGCTTTGGGTTCCACCACTTCTTCTTTGGGAGGAAAGCGCTGAGGACAATTTTTAATAATAAGCTTTCCTAAGGCTATTCGTCCCTAAACTTAGCAATTTCTATAAACCTTGAGTTCACCATTAGGTCTCTATGAATCAACATAATGCCCTTCCCCTATCGAAAGTGAGAGAAGCATGAATTCTCGTGACTTTCGACCTAGAACCTTATTTGTAAGCAGCCAGGATTTAAGATCCACGTCTTTTTACCCCCTCTCCATGGAACGCAGCTATTCAAACGTCGTTGTTTTACAATGATGTAGCTTAATTTGCATCACTTTGATGTAGCTACGATTCATTTTTCCGATTCGTTTTTGGGAAGAATCATCGTCAGATTGTTCAACCCAAACTTCACCTCCTTCACTGAAAAAAATACATAATTAAAATTTCCGATTTTTTTTTTTTTTTTAAATAGTAAATGAATTTTCATGAAACTTAGTTAAATTTTACTAAAAAAATAAGAAATTTTACCTGGTCAGGTTGGTATTGCAATCCAGTGAAATCGGTCCAGTGGTTCAAAAGTTATGAGCAAAAGACTGAATTTCGGCAAGGGTTTTTCGTGAATTTACGAGATAAAAACCACGATAACTTTCGAAAGGCAACTCTGAGGCTGCTTGGCATATATATTTGTCGTTCCCCTGCACTGTGGTTCCGATTCCAAACTAGGTGGACAAAAGTATTTTCCCATTATATTTTATGTTTTTGGGGTCGCTGATTTCAAAAAAATGCTTTAAAAAATTGTAGCTTCAATATTTTTGAAAATACAGTGGGTTTCACTAAAATAGCTCCAACTTAATTGGACTTTTCGCTACAACTGGAAAAAGTTAATTACTTTTTGCAACTTTGGGGCACTAAATTTAAAGGAAGTATTTAAAAAATGATATAAAAAGCTTTTCTGAGCATTACAGTAAAGCCCAGCTATGTCGAATTACTTTTAATGTATAGTTTTTTTAGAATGTTCGAATTAAATCCTTTTTGTGCTTCTAGAGTTGCGGGAAAAGAAAAATATGTGATATAACAATTATAGAAAATACTGTAGAGGTATTTGTTGCAAAAATATGTGCAGAAGATCCTGAATATTTTAAGCATTTTCTGAGAATTATAAGAAAATGCTTAAAATATATATTATATGCAGAAAAAATGACTTTTTTAAAACCGCTATAAAAAATGCAGCTGGACGCCGCTGGATGAGATGAAAGATGAAACATACTCTCTGATAGTTACTTTAAGAGATGTATATAGTGGCTTGCCCGCAACTTGGAGGGGTTTTTTTTTTGGCAAGCTTTGAAATATTGATAATCTAATTTTTTTTTTTTTTTTACTTATGGCCCTAACTTCAAAACCGATATTAAGAAATCGCGAAAAAATTTCGAACCCCATGAAAATTTTTTTGATAAGTATATACCCATGGCTATACAAAAACCAATTCACGGCAATCTCCTGCAAATAATTCACTTGGTATAAGCTACTTAGTTTTGTATTGATTTCCTTTGTTTTTAATTACAAACATTTTCGTGAACAAACATTGATGTTCTAGTGCTGCGGGGACAAAGTTAAACCCCTTATTTAATCAATATATTTTGCGTCTAGTCTACCATGTTGTTAGCTATTTAAAACACCTACCGTTTTTTAATTTAGAGGTTCAAACTTTTAGACTTTTGTCCACCTAGATTTGGATTTGGAACCACAGTGCCCTGGTCCGGTTCGTATTGAATTTCAGCCAAATCGGTCTAGTGTTTCAAAAGTTATTAGCAAAACCGTGAATTTCAGATTAGTTTTAACTTAAATTCACGTGTTGAAAACCCGATAAACATGTTTAAAAATCATTGGTAAGTCACAAAAATATTTTACAACCTATTTTTGTAACTCAAAAATATTTTTACACTAAAAAAAAATACACTCGATAGAAATTTTGCACTCAAAAAAAAAATTTTACGCTCAAAAAAAATTTAGTAAATATTTTTTTTTGTTGCAAAAATTACTTATTTTTTTTTTTTTTACAAAATGTAGTTTTTCACGTTAGAAAATTAGCTATCACTCAAAAAGGGCATTGCACAGTGGTTTCCCCCAATTGGCCAAAAATGAAAAAAATTATGTTTTTTTTTCTAAGCTTTATTGCGCAAAATTTATTGATAACACTCTAAATTTTATGAATTTAAACAATTTTCTGATTTTTTTTACGAGATTTGATGTTTGTGTTCATTGGAAGTGGGGGAATGTTTATATTGCATATATTGTGGTTG